>JAOWLH010000013.1:14880000-16080000 GCA_027405865.1 Salix purpurea | reverse complement strand
AGGTGAGACTATATAATATGATTTATATTATTCTATAACGCACTTTCTCAAGTGAAAGTCTTTTGGGCTTGAAACTTGTACGATTTCACATCTTGATTTTTATCATATAGAATGAGAGTAATAGGATTCGAACTAGTAACTGCTGGGTCAACAAAGCTTTGATACCATGTTAAGAAATCATCTCACTTAAAAACTTCTGTTATTAGGTAAGATCACATAATATAATTTATATTATTCTTTAAGATACTATTAATGTACAATGTATATATATGAGATGCTATATATATATCACGTCTAGTCAAAGATGCTGAAAAAGAAATGAGAATAAAAACATGAACGGAACTGGAGGCATGATACGATTGTGAAAGTTTGGTAGATTTGATATTTTATGCTGAAATCCACGTTGTGAAATGATTTTTTGGAAGCTAATTTGCAGCACCCACCCACCATTGAAAGTGGTTTTTTGAGGGCTCGAGCAGCACCTCCCATGGTGGGTGGTGGGTTCCTTCCCTGTAGGGATGATGAGTACACTTCTTCTAGCCTACCAAATAAATACTACCAGCAAGTGGAACATGCCAGGCCACTCGTTTAATTTCAAGCTATCTAGCCCTAGCTTTTAGGATCATACACAGTTTTGACTTTTGCATGCTATGATGCTTCACTTTTTCTATTTTAACAATTAAACTAATATTTTCATTGTATACCTACATGCATTTAAGTGGAAAAGTGTGATTATGATTTTGCAATTAAAAAAAACAATCATATATTAGTGGTATTTCACCATTTTGAAAACCTTATGAAGTGAGTGCCTGCCCTAGACAAGCACTGCAATGCCATGTGCAAATTGAAGAATCAAAGAACAGCACTCTGCTTGTTCATGAGCATGCAGCAGCGGAATCAATGTCCAGATTATTGAAGGAAACATTGCAGATGTTGCTGGAAGAAGCATGGGTGAGCCCTTGTGGGAGAACAGCATCACATCAGATTTTCACTTGATATATACTCGGAGTGAGTGTGGATGGATCCATAAAGTATATGGGCTGATTAGAACCCTAGAGCAGAGCATTGTTTTTTTCTTCCTGAAGGAGATGCTAGAGCTGGCTGATCACCATCTTGGTTCTTATAGATTCACCGAAACTTTAAAGCAATAATCTCAGTGTGATGTGAGTTGTCCTGATATAGAACTGGAGAGAGTTCTTTGCAAGATAAGAACATGTATATATATAGAACTGGAGAGAGTTCTTTGCAAGATAAGAACATGTATATATATATATATATATAGATTCATTGAAACGGTAGATCATCATGCATTGTTGTTGATCTATAATGAACATTAAAAGAAACGAAAACCCTTTGCAACAACAGCAATACAGTTGCTGACTTATATAGATGTAATCATGTTATTTCTATCCATCTAAAATGTTTATCAGCTTTTAATAGCATTGAGTGTTTTTTTTTTCCATATAGTTTATTTGTCATTATTAAATTGACTAAGAACAAATAAGTTTTTTTTGTTATGATATAAAACAACTAAAATATTGTTGGAAGAAAAAAACTTAAACCACGCTTCAAAGGGTACTTTTGTATTTTTCACATTGAGTTTTTAGTTATACAATACCACCAAATGAATAATTTGATATTTGAAAAAAATATAAAAATAATAAACAATTAAAATCTACAAAAACACCCTTGAAACAATGATTTTAAACCTTAAGTCAAGGAGATTTATGGTATTTTCATAATTATCTTTGCATAATTATTAAGTTAGCTCAGGAGCAATTTTTATTTGGATTAAAAAAAAGACAGACATGTGCAGGGCATCCAGAGGCCCCCACATGTGTGGATTAATTTTTTTATTCTTCTCCTTCTCACATTAGAAAAAGGCTGGTATGAATAGTATCTATAAAAAATTAAATAAAATAAATGTAGTCAAGAAATGTAAAAAAGATTTCAAACTTTTAAAAGCTTCGAAGAGGGAGTATTTATAATTTATTTTCAGTCATGTATTTTATAATATCAGAGATATTGTAAAATTCCTTTTTATATTTTAGGTTTTAATTGTAGATCCTTACTTCTTTAAATGTAGTTTCTATTGTATATTCTTTTATGATAGTTAGAATAGTTATATTATGGAAGTTTATTTCATTTTCTATATTAAAAAAATCCAACTTCCCTTCCAGTATTTGAACCCTTAATTTCCTTTAAGTTTGCTAAAATACAAACAATATATATAATAACTTAATATGACAAGTAAAAATTCCACAGGAATGGAACAGATTGGCATGATTATATATTCTCATGACAACTGAATTCATGAAATTGAATCCAATCTAGCAGTTCACTACAATATTCTAACTGGGGAGATTTTTCTATCCTCCGGGGAGAGTTTGATGAAACTTGAATTGTTCTTACAAAATTTTTATTGTCCAGTCATCGGAAACTTGGACAGCTGGTTTGCGGATGGTCACTACAGAAGATCCCCGTCCCCCTTCAAGCATAAGAGGGCCAAGTTCAACTTGAACCTCCTGATTAGCCGGCTCGATGAGAGCATTCTTTGGTCCAGGAGAGTAGCCTAGCAGTATAATTCTTTCGATGATGCACGTCGATGAAAATTGGGATTTGCTGGTGCTGGAGGGGGCAAGATTTATGGATGTAAGCTTTCCATTAGCAAAGACAAAGCGGCGATGGATGAAAGCCCCTTGCAAAAATTCATAGCTTTTTCCATCGTCGATGTAGAGCTCGCCTTCAGCTGCTTGAGAACTGTTTAGAGCTATTACCTGTATCAACAAAGATAGGACCAATCACTGGTGATTTCAACAGCAGTCAAGAGCGCTTTATCAAAGGCTATTATAGGAGAATTTATTTATAACATCATACCTTGATGTGTTTTTTTTAAATAAAATAATAATTATTAGAAAACGTATTGGAATTAGTTATTTTGTTGACTGAAACGAATTTAAGATTTTTGGGTGATTCAGCATGCGGATGAAACAATACAATTGCTAATGTAATATTCGTCAAGTAAAGCAGAGAAAAAAAGAAGGCAATATCCAATATTATCTTCATGAATTTAAGCGACAAAGAAAACAAATGCTAAATTGGACCGTTCCTCCAAGCAGAACTTATAGACACTTGCATACACACATTGCATGGCATTGATGCACAGGCAGAAAGATTGTTGGCAGTAAAAATCATTTTTCCTGTTTTGCAATTATGTAAGCAACCTCAAGCCTGTTATTTGAACTACATTATGCTGATGTTTTTCTTGATATGCCCACTGATCTCAATATAGCTTTCTATCAGGGCTACAGTCTGATAAATATTAGTGTGAGCAAAGTAATAGAAGAAGATGGAGGATGGAGAAAATTTAGAAGGTAACATGACTAAGTGACGGAAGCGGCCCAATGGTTGACCTCATCAAAGATGGATGTTTAGTTAAACCCCAAATCTACCCCCTCCCAATCCCCACTTAAAAAAATTAAAAAAATCTGCCTTGACATGCAGCACATACTCGTCTATATACCATAAGATGCAGCCACAGCAACAAAAACAAGAATAGCAAGCAAATTCAGGTTGTATTATACCACCTCTGTAGGACCAAGAGTTACAATGCAGGGGCATGCTAAAAGAAACTCAAGAACAATATATACTGATTCCAAAATCTAAAAAGTAAAGAGTAGTTGAGACTGGCATGTCTGAATGAGGATCAGCCTGTTAGCTACATACCAGTGTATAAGGGTCGTTCACCATCTGCGTGGAACTTCTACGAAGCCGGTCTTTCCTGGGTATAATAGTTCCAGCCCTTTGGAAAGCAGGAACACTTTCCTCTGAAGCCACCAGCTTGTGGGTTTTGCCTCCCTTGTAAGTAGCTCCGGTTCTAATGTCATACCATAATTCTTTCCCAGGCAGGTAAACAGATGCGTATTTTGCTCGCTGGATGGATGAAACCATGAATTCAATTGTGGAACAAAAGAAGAGGAAAAACTATAATTGAGGACAAACAACAAAATTCATTGCAAAATATGTAAAAACATTTTGGTAAGTAGTACCTCAGTGTAGATTCCTTGTACCAAGAGACTACTTCCAACCATGAAAGCCTCATCATTGCTGAAAGTAGTTTCATCAGAAGGAAATTCCATCCACAAGGGGCGCATGACAGGAAGGCCAGTAGTGTTTGCCTCTCTAAATAATGTGTAGAAATAAGGGAGCAACATGTACCGAACACGTATGGCCTCTCTTATTAGCCGTGTATTTTTCTCTCTGCAATCATTTAAAAAGCATCCATTTACCACAGTTACAAGATAATGAACATCACTTAAAATGAAAAGTGGAAGAATACAATAAAAAGAAAACACTGGGAGAATATAGGTTATTGCAAGAAAAATAAAAATTCATTAAGTTTCAATTTATCCCAGACTGGTAGCACATGCCAACACAAAAATTTGCAGATTTACAAGGACCGGATTTCAAAATATCATCAAACTTTTTTCCTTCACTCGGCATCCATTTACAAGGACCGGATTTCAAAATATCATCAAACTTTTTTCCTTCACTCGGCATCTGTATGAAGTCTGGTCCTTCTGTCTGGACACTTTTGCATGACATTCATAAGAGTTCAAGATCATCAGCAGTATCACTTGAATTTGTGCTCCGAGACAACACTAATCAGAAACACTATGCTACAGCACCCTATATGAATCAAACCCTCCTGTATGATGCAAGTGAACTTTCTCATTGACATGATCTCATGCTCACAAGGTCAAGGCAAAATATATAAGAGAAAATTACCATCCTGTTAGTAAAGCCAAGTGAGCTTTTTCAGTTGCCAGAAGCAAAAGCAGCCAGCTACACTTGTTTTACAGACAAAATCTGGCCAGGATAGGTAAGTTAATTGTCCACTCATTAAAGAGCATTATCAAAAGTCATAGACCAGTTTCACAAACTATCCTTAAATTGGCTATATATTAATAGATTCTAGGGCAATTTTAACACATTCAAGACCAACAATGTCAGAAAGAATACCTAATCTAGTCATCTCACCAAGATAATAATAATAAGGGGAAAAAAATGCTAAAATACATACTTAAATCCCATAGGTAAGGAGGGATAATGATAACCAAGCACAAGCTTTCATGCTGTCATTTATATCACAACAACAAGGTCAGGATATGCCTAGATTGAATAAGGGAAGAACAGTGCCCATCCTGCTCAATGCCTTCATGCCCAAATATACATATAAAAAAGGCCAAAACATAGTTGAATGGAATAAATAGGAAAGTAAGAATTTATACCCAAACAACCAAGGTTCTCGTCTTTTGGTGTCCTGATGGGCATGGGCCCTGAAGAACGGATAGAAGGCACCAAGTTGATACCAGCGAACTAATAACTCAGGCTCTGGGTTGCCAAAGAACCCACCAACATCCGCACCTAGAAGACGGGTTTTGAAGAAATAACAAAATGATTACTTGTAATCATCTAACAAAACAATACAAATAGTTAGGGGAAAAAACAGAAAGGGATTTACCAGAGAATGAAATTCCAGTGAGACCAAGTGTCAAGATCATTGGAACTGAAACCCTCAGGTGATCCCAATCTGCTGTGTTATCTCCTGTCCAAACAGATCCGTATCTTTGACTTCCTGGGAAGAAGGCTCTTGACAAAACAAAAGGTCTGTCATTCCCACCCCCACGTTTTAGAAGACCATTAGATGTTGCCATGTGGAAGTAGTAGCCATACGCATTATGCAACTCCCGGTGTTCAATGCCTCCATGGTGTAGAGCATCTCTTGGCATTGTGACCTGGTTACAACATATATTGAGTTCATTTGTATATCAAGTGGATGCTGAAATCTATCCACAAACCACACCTGAATTCTCCTAGTAAGCACAAGGCTCAATCATCATTAACATTTAAATTCTTTCTTGCAACAAATAGTAAGAACATACAACTTGTGACATGCTATCATCCACCAACTTACATAAGGAGATTAGGAAAATATAATAAATGAAAGAATTAAAAAGGAAAGAAATATTATTCAGTAACCAAGAAGCATACCTCTGGACCATTGAACACAGAAGGCTCATTCATATCATTCCAAATATATAATGAAGGGGTTGAACCGACATAATTTTCATACGAGAACTTATCACCCCACCACGACCTAATCTCTGGATTAACCATATCCAGGTAAGAAGATGAACCAGGCCAGCACCACCCATCAAAATCCTTTTCACTTGCATCCTTCACATAATACCCTTTCTCAGTAGCCTCCTTATGCAAACTAAATGAATCATCCCTCTTAATATGAGGATCCACAATAGTCACCATATGCCTCCCTTTGGCCGCCAACTTCTTTTGCATCTCCTCTGGGTTTGGAAACAGCACCGGATCCCATGTAAAGTACCTTTTACCATCTGTATGCTCAATATCAAGCCACAAAACATCGTATGGAATATCATGCTCATCAAATTTTGCATCCACATTCGCCACATCCTCTTCATCCCTATAATTCCACCTACATTGATGATAGGCAATGGAAAACAGCTGGGGCATCGAAGGTCTCCCTGTTACACTCGTATACTGTTTCACAACATCTTTTGGTCCCGGACCAACAAAGAAAAACGCATCCACAATCCCCGCCTCACTCATCCAAAACGTATCAATACTCTTCTGCTTAACCAACTCAATCCCCGACTCCGCATCCCACCCATCTCCTAACACATCAATCTGCATTTCCGCAGCATTCAACCAAAAGAACCCCGCACTCCTCCCTTCTTTACCATGCGAAATCATCAAAGGAATCGACCCATACAATCCAAATGGAGACTCATTCAAGTACTCAAACACATCCAAATTAAACAACCTATATGGCTCCGAATCTTTCTCAACTCCCGGCCCTCTAGTCGGCTTCAACGCCAAACTCGTCGCGTGTTCCGGTATCCCCGAAACAAATTCAGCATTATAAAATGAAACATCAAAGCTAATCGATTGTGGCCCATAAGGTCTCTTATCAGTATGAGACCTAAATCTCTCCTCCCAATTATCATCACTGCCACTATCCTCAGTATTATCGCTATGTTGCTTTTCTTGTTTCACTCTCAATTGCTCGAAGTCAAATAACTGATGAGAATTTAACGAAATTAATTTCTGATTACCCGATTTCTTATCACGAATGTAGATCTCAAACGGATCGTGACGGAGAACGGCGTCGTATCCATCGGATAAGTACACAACCGTTGACGGAGATGACTCGCCACCCACAGTTTCCGTTGAGAGTCGGTGGAGCCAGAGTTTTTTAGATTCGAAATCTGGAACGATGACATCAGGGACCTGAAACCGTCGTTTAGGAGCAGCTGGGTCAGGGTGGTCGTAATCTTCGTCGATTTTGAGACGCAGAATTCCATCTTGGTAGACGGAGAGGGAGAGGATCAAGGGTCGTATTTGATCATCATTTTTGGAGAGAAGAGTAGCTGTGAGGTCACCGTTGGAGATGGAGATGTTGTGAGGGGTTAGAGTGCACGCGCCGGGGGAGCGAGCACGAGAGCGTTTGCAGAAGGGAGTTTGGTGGCAGTTTCGGAATTCTTCTCGTTTGAAGGAAAGGACTGTTTGGGAGGTGAGAAAGAGGAGGGAAAGGAGGAGGGGAGCGAGGGGTTTCATTGGAGAGGAGTGAGAGAGAGGGAGAGGAGAGTGGAAAGAAGAAAGAAGGAGAAGAACTAGTGGTAATTTCGTAAAATAAATTGTAGTTAGAGTTTGGGCTGATAGACGATAGAGGAGCTTGCCAGGCCCGGCCCAAAGTAACTACTTGATTATTTAGCCCGTCAAACCACGTCTCCGCCGTAGCGTCAAACCGATCCGATAAATCAGCTCGCCGATAATTTAAACATAAACATATCGCCTCAATTACCGATAACCTTGTATCAACCATTTTTATCGCCTCAATTTTATTTTTTTTCCCTCTTTTTCATTGGTATTTGGGAATGTGTTTAGAAAGTATTTTTTTTTAAATATGATTTTTTTTATTTTAAATTAATTTTTTTAGTATTTTTAGATTATTTTGAAAATATGATTGTGAGCTTGCTTGAATTTCGGTTGCTTGTTTGCTTTGATTTGGTGATTAGCTATTGTGCTTAAATAACATGTTTGTGTTGATAATGTTTCTGTCATTTTAAGAAAAGAAGTTCTTAGTCAAAATAACAATATATTTTTTGTTTTTTTAAACACATTAAAAATATAAATTATTATAAACTCGTAAAATCAAAAATGCAAATTAGAATTTTAGAAAGAATGAAATAAATAAACTATTAAGAGATTTTATTTGCAAGATTAAGGGAACGAGTTTGATTTGATGAATTTATAAATCCAATTTAATAATAAATAATAAAAAAACCATACCAGACTCTAGGACTCAAATTTCCTGAGCCAACCTATAGAGCTTGGTTTAATAAACTACAGTTTCAGCATTTTTAACATCAAAATTTATATATATTTATATATATATATATATAAATATACACAGGAAAGGATGCAAAAAAAGCAATTAGTGGTCTTGTGCCTTTCTTTTTCCCACGAGAAATATCTTGAAGAAGCACTTACGAATAAAAGCCGCTTCCATAGAAGTGGAGTGTTTCATGTTTACAGAAAAGTTGATGCTAGCTATAGGGTCATCTTTCACCCATCAGGGATTCCAGAAGAGCAGCCTCTTCTTCCTGCAAAAAAGCGTGAAGAAACTCAATTCACTGCGGAAGATGGTGGCTTGTGTGAAGAGAGAGTGCATCTACTTACCACTAGAGCATTGAATTCGGTCTCCTCGTCTATGGCACTTATGATGGCAGGGTCCTCTAAGAGATCCTGTTACAATCATCAGAAACTATAAATCAACTGGTTCCATTTGATTTTACGAGAAGATAATCGTCACTTGATGAGAAATCTGGAAACATCAATGAAATGCTGAAATAAAATTATGTTCAGGCTCGTCAAGAAGCGCCATTAGAGGAAATGCCTTCTTATAGTATTACTTCCACAGCGCATGAGTGTTTGAAGCAAAACTTAAAAACATGAAAATAATCCTTAATGCAAGAGGAAATGGAGCGGTTTGGAAACAAAAGGAAATAGTAAAAAGCTCTATCATGAAACTTATGTTCTTACATCATCAGCTATTTGCAACTGCCCATCCTGATCCTGCACAAACAAAATTCAACATCGGTAAGTTCCATTTCTATCCCATGGATCACTCAAGACTCTTCCAGATTTTAGTCAACTGGCAATCATACTTGAAAGAAGCACCCATTAGATCTCTTCATTTTTAAGAATTATTGATTAAAAACATTACCTTAACAGCAACAAAAAGAAGTGGATCAGATGGTGTGTAGATCATATAATGTGCACCATCCTGCAAAAAGAAAAAGGGTAAAGAACAGACAGACAAACTAAACATTTGAAGGCAGTGTGATCCACAATTAATAATGATACAAACACAGAGAATTGAATAGTGAATTGTCCGTTGCAATGGTAAGAGTTTGTTGAGCATTAAAACCAAGAGTTGCTTGTTTAAAGCCTAGAGGAATATCTTTACAGTTTCTTTCCCATGATTACTTCGTAATTGTCTTCAATCTGTATATTCAATAAACTCAAACATTCTTCATCTAGGACCTTCCAGTTAATAATCATTTCAAGAAAACAAGAAATAAAAAAGAATTAGGATTCCCCATGTTCAGGCATATGATTCTTTTGAGAGCAAAACTGCAAAACCACAATAATTTGCATCAAACCGAAGAACAGAGTACATACCCATGTACGGAATACTATAGATACTATTTTAGGATAAGGCCAAAGAAGAGTTTGCTAGTACTGTTGGAAAAGTTCAGTAGTACTGTTGTCAAAAATAATTTTTACAGCAACCAAGATTTCATTCTAATCCTTGTGTTCTCTCGCATATGCAACTTGTGATTGTTTCATGCCATCAACTGCTACTCAGTAGCTTGCAGAACATATTAGAAGCACATGCACGCATGCATACATGCAGAAGCTTGTTGTCCTCAATTTCTTTAAAAAAAAAAAGATTATCAAATTTGAGAATATACATATATACTCAGAACCTACGGCTATTCTCATTACCAGATGGAAGCATGTAATTTCCACGCCTTCATTTGGCAAGCCAGCTATATCTTCACCATCATCTGCAGCATTTTAGCAAAATATCTCATAAAAAAATAACTTGTATCAGTTGTCATATTTATCCATCAATATTTTTAGAGAAACATCGTGTCTTAAGACTTTCCCAAAAAAACATCGTGTCTTAGGAACGCAACTACTCATCTGAAAACTCTCAGGAGTACTATGCCGGTAGATACACATTATTTTACTTGAGAAATAACACAAGAAGTTGGCCACTGAGATATTTGTATAATAAATTATAGCTGCGAAAATAATCAAAATCTTAAGGAGCTTAAATATCAAAGGGTGGGTCATACCTGTCCGGAAATCAAATATGTCATCTTCTGAGTAACAAAATCCTCCTCTTGCCGTATAACATAATCTGATAAGAAAAAAAATCCAAACTGTAGGAAACATGAACAGGAACAAACTTTTAAAAAATACAATGATTCATGATATTGTCTGCCTAATAATTCAATTTTACCCGCTATGCACTAAATGCATGTGTATCTTGGCCAGAGCATATGCAGCAGCTGGAAGAATAGATTCAACCTCTCCATCACTGACCTATAAAACATAGAAAATTATAAACTGCTAGGGTTGGTTACTATTTGCGAAAAAGAAGACATTTCCTCGTTGCTGCAGAGGGGGGAAATGACAGAATGTGTGCTTTTGTGCCCATGAATCCTTCAGCAAGAGGAAGAAAGATGCATCTTTCAAAGATGAATCTTCCCCTTCTAATGTTCCATTCAAGAAATAACAAATTTGAAGCCAAACATTGCATGATATCGAATGATTAAGAAAAAATGTAAGTTCCAAAACTCAAATCATTTAATGTTCATAATTGAAGAGCAGAGAAACATACCGCAGACCAACCATCAATATTTACACTCTTCAAAATCTGAACAGGCCTGCAAAAATGAATCTATTTAATACACTAACAAGTATTCCATCACATATATTGCAGCAAAGTCACTCACGTGTCAGCGGGACATAGCAGCATGCATTCATCCCCTCGTGAACTTCTAAATATTCTCCTTATAACACACTCCAATGGATAATTATTCGTGGGATCAACCTGTCAATAAATCTTCAGAATCTTCTGAATTGAAAATAAACATTTCCCCAACGTATCAAGTCTTCCCCTTTTTTTTCTTTTTTGTTTTTTTCAAGGCAATGAAACTAGCAAGAAAAACTAAGAAACCCCAACAACAAAAAACAAGGCAAAGTGCAACCCGAGAGGAGCAGCAAAACACAGTATTAACAGAAATTTAAACAGCACTAAAGCAAAACAAAAGAGTTATAAGAAAAAACAATAGAAAGCAGAAGAAAAGAAATCACCATTGTGACAATCCGCTTAGTAGAAGCCAAGAGAACCCTTCCACTATCATCCACTACAAACCCAGCTGGTGGTTTAGGTAGAGGCATAGTTGGATGAGTAGATGTTTTTCTTGAATCCGAATCCGAAAAAAAGTCATCATCACTATTACCATCATCATCGACAACATCAACCTGAACATCAGCAAGACCACCGTCATCTTTAACAATTTCGACGTCCCTCAAATTCAAATTATCACCAGTACCACCTTTAGTTCTTTTCTTCTTCTTCTTGCTAGTATTAGGCGAAGCTGTAGAAGAAGAGGAGGAGCGTTTCTTGACGGGTCCAGTTTGGGACTTGGCGGTGGCATAACAAATGGGGAGTCGAATAGAGTTGGGGTTTTGGATTGAAATTGGAAATGAGAGAAATGAGTTTGGTTTCTTACTAGAAGAGGAAGGGAGGAGAGTGAGTTTTTGAAGAGTTGTGGAGATGGATAAGGTGGCCATTAATGAGTGTTTTGTTTTAGTCCCCCCCCTCCTATTCAGTTACAGCTCAACTCACTGAGTCACAGTTCTAGCTTCTAAGCAGAGGCAACACAATTCTGTGGCTGGTTGTTTGCCAAACTCAAATGCAGTGTGATTTGGGGCGGCAGAGGAAGAAGGATAGGTTTTTGGTTTGCAAATTCCAAACAGTAAATTATTTTATTTGGTCCCTGTATTTCTAACCTCATTATTTCTTGCCCCCTAAATCATTAAGAACCTTGAAATTACACTCTTATTCAGTCGGAATGTAGTTTTGAAAATTTAAATTCAAGATCACTCTATATTTTGTTTATTTATACTCTTTTGTTTTTATTTATACTTTTTGTAAATTTAAAAAAAAAAAAGTTTTTTTCTTTACATTTTTATTGAAAAATTATTCTACAAACATTAGAAAATGGTGTTTTATTATAATAATTGTAACACTGTTTTTTTATTAACATATATAATATTTGCTATATTTTATTATATATAAGCATTGAAGACTTTCTGATTCAAGTACCTACACGTTAATTATTTGACCTATAACCAGTCAAGTTGAATAAATACATTAACATTTTGTTTTTTAAAATTTATTACTGTAAAAAAATTATGTATTTTATTAAATACATGCATACATCATTTGATTTATAATTAATTTTAAAAAAAAAATTATAAATTTATTTTCTTTCTATAAAAAATATTTGACGAGCGGCGAAAGAAGAGTCGAATAAGTAGTGAAGAGCTGAAGTATAATTATGTTCAAATCTAGGGACTAAATAATAATTTATTATGCATTATATAACTATACTTTCCCTCCCTCATACTGGGCAAATCATTATTGGAAATTTCGGGGGAATTATTTATTATTATTATTATTATTATTATTATTATTCTTTTCAAGTCTCATGAACCAATCAACAGCTAGAAGAAAATAGAAAAAAAAAATCTCACTGGTTGAGATTTATTTTGCAGTAATATATTGAATTGATTGAAAAAAGTGTCTCAATTAAATAAGCGTTGACTTTCTGCCTATTCCCAAAGCAGATTACAGTACCTCAAAAATAAAAATACATAACACTACTGTTTCTCCCTATAACTCAAAGGAAGATTTGAGGGACAAAAACTTAGTCCCTTTTTTTTGTTTTTTTTGTTTTTCCTCTAAGCATGTAAATCTGTATGCTACGTGGTTGGATCTGGTTGGATCTTCTTCCTGCCGGTGCTGCTAATTTCAGCTGCATACTGCTTCAACAGCAAGTTTCCTGGTGAAGTCTGGACACAAACCTCTGTTGAAGTTCTCTTCTGTTAGTTCTACAGCGCACTCGGTTTTGTTTAGACAGGCCTGAAACATTTCCAGTGCAGTATTGTCAGGAAAGAAACCATGGTTCATGCATTCTTTTATTTTCATTCTTGGATTTGGATGAAGTGAAGATACATTTTGACGTGAGAAGGAATTATGTTTCCTACCTTTTCAACAACTGAGATGGAATTGGGGTCGTGGCATTCTCCCTCACTGTAAGATCCACATTTTCCAGTAGGAGTTCCAAAACTGGCAAATTTTACAGCTGATATAACGCCATTTTGGGGGCACTCCAGATGGACAGATGCCTTGGTATTGGAGTTCTTGCTTCCAGCTTCCTGCGATGATTTTTGATCGGCTGAGGGATAATCCTCGGCAATGAGAGAACATATGCTGGACGTTTTTCGTCTCGCGAATGTAATTTTTTCTGGATCTCCGCCTTTCTCCTCGAAAATCACCAGCAAGTTTCCAGATGGCTTGAACCAAGAACGTGGAACGTGGTACCTGGCACACACAGAATGCAAACTTTCTGACATGGCAACAACAAATCAATTCCTTGGTCATGCATGTATGATATTGTTGTTTTCCACCAGGAACAGAAAATGGAAACAAAATTACTGATAAATTCTCATGATGCCCAACTAGGTCGAATAGTGGGGTGCATCGTGAAGTTTGGTGAATTATTCCACAAATATTAACAGTCGTGGTTGCATAAAATCCAGACTTTACTTTTTTACAAAAAGCTGATTCCCAGCAAACCATCAATCCTTTGGAAACTAGGTAGAGTTAGAAAATTATACACATGCATCATGTAGATTTTGTAATTTTGATGCATAGACTCCTGCAACGAGCGCAGTGGTTAATCATTGAAGTTCTACTGAAGTTCAATTTGATGCAGTGATGCAATTAAGAGAGACAAACAAAATTCAACAATCTATAAAAAAAAAATTTGCTTCCCGTTTACCATCTTTGTGTTGGTTGACCACACCCAGTCAAGCATTTGTCTGGCATGAATTTGCCTCTATAATCACATTCTGTAACACACTTTCCAAGAGCAGAACTTTTCCTGGGCCAGTATCTTCCAATTTCTTCTCCATTCAACCAAGCTAGCCCCTTTCCCATATGAAGCATATCCAGCCCAACAGGTTCATTCCCTGCTGGTGGGTCCAGAACAGCCTATGAAGTTCAAAATTAGTTTAGTCATATACATTCAATACTTGGAATGCAGTGGCGACGTTCACCTCCAAAGGATATAAGTTAAGTGTATAGCATGGCAGAAAGAGATCTTCACTAAATGCCTTACCTTGTACCATGTCAAAGGTTGCTTCTTTGGTGGTTCCGATGTTGCAACCCAACTTACACTATTCACCCCCTCGGGCTTGTATATACCAAGCTTTTCTCCTTGCAACCCAATCTGGAAGAAACAGAATTGAAAAGGGAGTCAAGAATTTGTAAAATTTAAAATGTCAGCATATTATTTATGACTATCGATCTGAATTTAACTATTTCAAATTCTGCATCTCTTAAACGCTGCTTACTGCTGAAGAAATATAATGCAGTCAATGGGCCATATAGTCCCATCTGTAGCATCATATTGCTACTTCTCATGTTTTAAATTTTGAAGGATTGGGACCTTAAATTTTGTCAGCATTAGGATTCATGAGAGCTTTGTAAATATGAACCACATGCTACCTTATTTCTGTACAACTAAACCCGTTTTACAAATTATATCCAATGTATCCAAAATAATTTCAAGAATTTGTCATGGCAAAACAGTCAATTACTTGTTTTCCAGGAAAAAGCCATTCAAAAACAACACCAAAATGACTAGATGTATTTTAATTGGAACTTGTCTTCCATTATTTACCGAGGCAAATTGCATAAAATATTCTCAACAGAAATTGATTATCACAGCAGCAATTAAGGAGTCATTATGCATTTTTTATACAACGTTATTTCATACTCATTTGTATTGCTATTTGGTATACAGTATTACTTCATGTACTGTTTACAGTAAAAAAATTCAAGGAAAACTAATTTACCTTAAACTAAAGCAATGGAAAGGGAGAAAGTTTTGCGCTCTTAACCAAAGGGAAAAACCTTATATTAAAACAGACATTATTATTCCTTTTGTCTGACAGACATGCACAGTCAATATTCACAAAGAAGAATACCTTATAGATCCAGTTAAAATGAGACAAGTCAACAGTGCCATTGTTGAATCCTTTAATCTTAACACTTGTTAGTCCAGCTCCTACCCATTCGTAAAATGAGCCTGCATTCTGAAAGCAACAAAATGAAGTGTTTAGTCTTTCAATTTGTTGTTTGACGAAACCAAATACATGATAAGATAATGCATGACATCACAAATAACTTCAGAGATCAAGTGCAATGTCCGCCAATGTCTGATGTTCCGTGAAAGAAAGTTTTACACATTGCTTCCCCAAAAGTCCAAGTAACAGAGAATGAATTTCTCTGACTAGGCTCTGACATTCACTCAAAGCGTTCACAGCCCCCAGACAAACGTTTTCATTAGTCAAACACACGAAGAATCTATAAAGGGGAAAATATGTGATACTTTGATTGGAGCCCATTCTGACGATGACTTAAACTCTTGATAACACTACAAACATAAGAATTTGAAGACCATGCCACAACATCATATGGCTTCCACACAATTTGTACACCTGCCAATATTTTTGGATTTCACATTAAACTGGACAGTTTTTAAATGAACCATAGATTGGGCATAGGAAAGACCATAAGTATTTGGCAATATCCTTCAATACTATATAAATGATTCATAAATCCATTACTTTGGATATAAGACCATTCCACGGGACCAAGTTTTTCATACTTTTGAAAGCAAATTGGTAGATAATGCAATAAACATCAAGAGATCAATACTGATTGAAATTGAAATCCAAGCAGTATTGTGACAAAAACAGCTAATCAAAGGTGGTCTTCATCACCAACACAAAATTATCAGCATTACATTTGAAATAGAACCTTAAGGCTTCATAAAATGTAAATTGGTGATAAATAAGAAGATGATGATGATAATAATAATAATAATAATAATAATAATAATAATAATAATAATAATAATAATAATAATAATAATAATAATAATAATAATAATAATAATAATAATAATAATAATAATAATAATAAAAAGTTGCTCACTTGCAGGCCAACAGTCATGCTTAGGAGAGCAATTTCATTCTTCCCTGCCTTGAGAGATATGGGATTCTTAAATGTGAAGGGTGAATGTGTGCCATTTCCAGATGCACTACCTGAATATTGGCAATTAGATATAGTAATATAATTGCAGGCGGTAGCTTGTATAAATATAATTTGTCAAAGAGATACCTAGAAGGACATTGTATTATCTATTTAATGCAACTTCCTCAAAAAAAAAATTGATGTAATGCAATCATGGTGCAGTAAAACGTAGCAACCATAACAAATCTTCATAATCTTAACCCTAAGAACCGCCAGATCTCCTTCAGATGATATGTTTTGAGAAAACAGAGTTTTGTTCCTACATAAGTTCCTTGAATGCTTTCATAGAATAAGAACAAGTTCTGTGATTAGAACTTCTTAATGTCTCCAGATATGTCTAGGCATCTTCTATAGTAGCTAGTTTCTTGTTCGTCCATCCTTGCTGCATCAAGTACAGCTAAGTAAATAAAAGCTAGAATGGGCTCTAGTTTCCTGAAAATACTGTCTTATTCTCTCATATGCTATCAAGGAGAAATCTCCAAATTCACCAATCAGAAAATCAGATTATGGAACTGAGCAGGATGAGTGTGATATTACACACATGGTAAAGAATGTATGGGAATCAATAATTATCATAGCTCAATTCACAACTTTTTTCCAAAAATCCTCCCAACAAGAATCTTGATGGACAGAAATTTGTAGCCTCCTAGTAGACCAATAGAAAGAACTAGAAAATCTGGTTTTTAAACAATGTATAACCAAACATAAGCAAAGAAACTTAGAAAGTAAACACATACAACATTGAGGAACCTATGTGCCAAGACTTCGTAGCACGCTATCACACATGACTAGCAGTGAATTTAGAAATACCGCAAACACAAAATAGAGTGGTACGCAGGGGGAAAAAAGAATATTAATTGCATATTTCAAAATTGACCTGACAGGTTTCAAGATAATCATAATAAAATAAATTTACTCTGAAAAGAAAAAAACCAGATAATAACCTTGAAGTTCCTGATTCACAAAAGCATGTAGAGCATGACCCATTGATTCAATAAGAAGAACTGGATGTCTTCCCTCTTTCAAGAACTCTTCATTTTCACCAACAACAATACTGCCATTGAAGAATTCTATTAGGTTCAAAACCAATCTTACAGTACAGCAGACCTCTTATATAAATAAAAAATCATTTTAATAGAGTCACATTTAAGTAGGAATAATCCAGTCCTGCAGATGGACATGGTTAAGAATTTCTTTTCCTTATTTTTTAAGCATAAATATATGAGCTCACATATAAATCATGAAATTATCATGCAACATCAATTGCACATGTCATATTTAAAAAATAGGTAGCAGGATAGCAATGATTTTTTAAATATTGAGGAGGGTACAAGATTTGAGGATTAGGAGAAGAAGATGAGACTCCAGAGAAAGATCAAAGGGAACCACTTGTTGAGGTACAAAGAACTGAAGTGAGATGAAGCACCCAAGACCATCACCGCTAAAGACTTTATCATTCCTGTTCCACATCTTGTAGATGTAATTTAACATTAAAAAAAATTGTTGCCCATCAAAATACTGGTTGAATCACTATTTGATCATGTAATTCATTTTTCAGTCAGAATATTTTCTAAGAATTGCACTCACTAGATACTATAGTGTCTGATCTATGGATAAGGAAATTAAAAGAAAGAATTCTATTTCCTGGAGGATAAAAAAAATAAACACACACATACAATGTGTTGTAATTTACATTTTTTATCATGTACAATTAATCATAAAACCACATGGAAATCAATATCAACAGAATAGCAGAGTAAACATCCAAATATTAATCTGGGCATTTTGTTTTAGTAGAGGAACACCAACCTTGTTGTGTACCAGAGGTAGTCTGTAGTATCTTTTGTGGTGTTGATATGATCCACAAAACTGTTTTTCATGAAGTCAGGTTCTCCCCAAATCCCGGCTTTCTCCACAAATACTTCCCATTTAATAGCTTTTGAGCCGCCCTCTTGCTGTAAATTGTCAGGTACCATTTCAACTAAAGCAGTCTGGGAAGTTACCTGTTGAAAAAATCACACATAAGTGCAGAACCTAATTGAGAACAAGAATTGTGTGATTGAATATAGGACAAGCCAATTTCATATTACCACAGACTAACTGCCTGAAATTAATCTGCTATTTGGAAAGATTTGCTGGAGTTTTCAGGTCTGATGATAGGATGGATGCTTGATGTTTTTTAGTTTTGTAATCTGTCCTTTTCTAAGCTTTGCATTGAGCCATACCAACTACTTCCACCATATATTTGTACCACTAAAATTATAGTAAACCACAGGAGAAACTTTCATTCTCAGTATCTCAGCCTTACCAAAAACATTTCCATGTAAGATTTTCATTTATTTTTTGCATTGATAGCCATGGCTGATTTTATTTTTCAATGGGATGCACACTGTAGAAATGTCATTGTCACACAGATTCAAACAATTGAAAGAATAAGAATACATGAGCAAACCATATCTGGGTCATCGAATGCATTTAATTGCAACTAGGTTTGATGAATAGCTCATAGGCTGAAAATTATTATGACTGTTATTTTGTGGGGGTACTTAACCCTTATGGAAAGATATGTAACTTGTGCTGCACTAAAATTTCTGCACTCTGGTGTAAATCATATTTTGTAGAAGGAAGTTCATCAGAATGATTGAATTTCATAATATGAAGACATTACCTTCGCAGTGTTATATACTACATTCTTGCAGTCAGGCAGAATGCTAATTGACCAGGCTGGCAGCTTATATGACACATTCCGAAATTCAACTATCTTGTCATTCTTATCATCCATGTTAGCTAGGAAAGCAACACATCCACCTGATGCATCAGCATAGATGTCGGCCTGCAATACGTGATCAGTACAATGAAGTTATAGTTTCAGGTAACACCAACATATAACACAACCCAAATAGGAATTGGAAAAACATAACAGCATCAATATGATCAGTACAATGCTGGAATTTACACATCCACCAATCAGGCAATCATGAAATTTCAATACCTAATTGCACTAAATGACAACAAATGTTAGAATTTATGTCGCAGTTCTAAACATATGGCCAAATGACAGATTGCTTAAAACTCTACAGATGATATGCAGACACATAAGTTAATCCCATTCTGAAGATTTTCATAATGTTGTACAGCCAAACCAAACACTGATCCAAAAGAAAGTGAGGCAACAAAACCAAATTCGACCTCATATACTACCGATATTGCAAGTTTCAATATCATCATTTTGTTTAGTACACAAAGCAAAGTCAAGAATCCATCTCATATCAATTTATATATTGAAATGCTTTGGATTTAACAGCTACAGCTAAATATGGAAGCCAAACTAGCAAAAAGTAAATTGCAAAAATAAATATGTAAAATTTTGCATCTATGCCTGAGTTGGGAAGAGCAAAAAGGTACCTCATGGGAAGGACCCAGTGATAAATTAACTGGCTTGCTGTTCAGTACGACATGCTCGCATAACTTTATAGCTTTATGAAGTTCCTTCAGGTGTCCCCACTTTGGTAGCCTGGGCAAACCTATCAGCAAAGTCAGAACTCATTAAATTGACATTATGCACATGATCAATTTCACGTTGCAGATGCAGAACATGAGAACATCGCAATTAGAAGGTGAAAATGTATAGTCACCATATTCATCAATTGGTGCCTCATAGTCATAACTTGTTGTAATGAATGGTCCACCTGCAGTGCGGCCAAAATTTGTTCCCCCGTGGTACTAAACCACAGAAGACCAAGCAGCAGTGTTATGTTAATTATAGAATTCATCTTAACATTGAAAGAAACTTTAAACTGAAGGTGATCAGCATGATTTAAGAATCAGACAAGTATAGCACTCTGACCATGGATCAAATACACTATATGTAAAAAGGTGAAAATCAAGTAGAGAATTCAAGACAGAATATCAAGTAAATTACCATGTAATAATTCTGTACACTGCCGCCTTTCTGGAAAAAGCGAGCAACAGAGAAAGCAACATCTTCAGCTGGTCTGTGAGGATTAGGGGCCCCAAATGTCTGAAACCTGAAAAAGACAGCGTTGGTCCCACTTAAATGCTGAAGTCATTGTGCTTTTCATACTAGACCCAATAAGGCTAAAATGCAAGAGCCAGTGAATCGATCCAGATGGATCGAAACAGACCATCTGTTCAGTGGAGGCCTCCTTGAATAGGAATGAATATCCATAATAAGATGCTAGGCAGAATAGATAAGGATAATAACAACTGAACCAAAAGATTGATGAGCAGTTCTGGACTACAGAATCTCTCGAGGAAGCACAGGAATGATATGACTGAATTCTGTCTGATTACAAACCTAAATAAGATCTGTACGCCTTCAGAGTCCAGATAAAATGACTTTTATGCAGAGACAATTCTTCACTTTCTCAAAAAGCTACTTTTCATGCGTTGATTACTTTTAGTAGTTACAAAGAGCTTAGAGATATGTAACTACATAGTTAAAATTTTATATTTTGTACACGTAGGTTCTTTCTGCTTAACGTTTCACTACTCTCTAATTCATTAAAATTGTTCACCACTCGGTGTGTAATTAGTAAGCATGGGATGGTTTACAACATAAACTACCATATATGAAATTCAATTACTGTTGTAGCATAATTTAACTAGAGCTAAAGCATTTGATGGCTAAATCACAATTCTTAACAAATTCTCATAAGGTACAGAAGATTATCCATAACAAATAGGGGAAAGAATAAGAATTAAACATTACCATCCAGGCCAGTTCTCAGTCCAGATTTTAGGCTTGTCTGGAAAAATAGGTTTAAACTGATCACAGTAGAAGGAATTACAAGTATTTATCTGCACCAAAAAGGATGGAAGAAGAAATGAGTAAAAACAATTCTACAATTCTTACGCAGGGCTAATATATACAATACCGAGTGTTTTATGACCCTTCTATTAATATAGTTATCACAACAACCCTCAACTTATTAATTACAAACCAGTCACTAATAGTTGTACATCATGCAGATGCAACACATACAATCTGGTATGTCACTAAAAACTTAATGTAGCCTTAGTTCCAACTAAAAGCATTCTGCCACATGTAGTACAAGGTTTAAAAAAACCCTCTTCAAGTATAATAATGTACTAGCTTGTATCCAGCAGTCTCATTTAGCCAGTTTTTGAGATACCTAGAATGTAGGGATGTTATAAACTCTCACCACAGAGGGAGGAGCATCAAACTGCTGGCACATAATCCAAGGCACACCAGTATTTTGAGAAACAGCCATTTGTGCGGCCCATGCAGCATATCGCTTTCCACCTTCTCCATAAGCACCTTCATAGAATCCATATTCATTTTCAACCTGCAATAGAAACCAGGTGCATTATTTATGTAAAGGAAAAGAAGCTCATTCTCAGTGAAAGGAAGATGACATGAAAATGACAAAAGAACAGAACAAAAGAGTGGGTCATAGTTAGTTCAATTATGCTCAGAAAAAATCAGGAAGTGTATCAAAAATTTGCATCATTTAATAAGCCTCTCTCGAAAACAAAGTATCTAAGATTCTGACATCATTTGAAGGAACGAAACAGTCAGTGAGATCTGTTCATAAAAGTGAGTAAAAGCCTTATTTATTTTTACTAATGGAGATTTATTCAATGACTAAAAACCAAGTGGATGTTTAACTCTGTTAAGGGAATGCTCAAAAAATCAAGGCTCATCACCTGAAATGACAATTCTTCTTGATTTTATTGAACGTTGAATCGAAAAATGATAAATATTAGAAACAGAGATCATAGTTATACTTGCCTGAGACAAAATTATGGGTCCCCCCTGCGATGCAAAGAGCTTTTCTTTCTTCATTAGGTTAACTATGTATGTCGTGAATTCCTCCATGTAGTACTAAACACCAGAGAGTTGGAAAACAAATATCAGAAACACCAATATTTCAATCACATATGAAATGAAGGCTCACGAATAGGAATTTGAAGATCCTCTTATGAATGAGATTCCTGAGATCCCACTGTCATACCTTGAAATTATAATTATCAGTCCGAAAGACAGTTCCATTAACATAGTGCAACCAGACAGGTATACCCCTATTTGTACACAATTGAAAGGAAAGTGATGAGAAACAAATAGAAAGCACTGATGAAAAAATAATGAAATGTTTTTAAGATATCAGTGAATGGAAAAATCCATTATCATTCAAAAAGCTGTATAATCTAAGACGGCTACAATCATACCCAAAATTCCATTCAGCTGCAACAAATGGGCCAATCCGAAGGATTAAATACATCCCAGCCCCCTGGACAATTTTTATAAACTTGACCAGATCGAATCTTCCATCGAAATGATACTACAAGTTCCCAATTACAACCAAAGAAATAGAAAGAGTCAATATTGAACTACAACGATAAAAATGGAGAACTTTTACTGCCAAATGACTGGACATTGTCGTTCCACTAACCTCGGAAGGAGAAGTAGGCTGATGAACATTCCAAAATACGTATGTTTCAATCACATCAACCCCTCCTTCCTTGGCTGTTGTTACCAGCTCTGGCCACATCTGCAACATATCACCATTCACATTAACAAAATGTACTATCAAAACCCAAGATGCAGAAAGCAATCTAGAATCCACGATGCTAATCCAATGAAGCCATGCACAATTACCATCCTAAAATACACATCACTTCTAAAAGAGAAAATGTACAACAATTCACTACAAAATTCAACAAACACTTAGAACCCAATAAAGCAATACAAAACGCCGATCCAACAAGTTCTTAAAGCAAAACTCTCAAACCCAGTTAAGAAAATCACCAGTTAAGCAAATCCCAAAAGAAAACATACAACCTTTCCATTTTCCCATATTACTTCCCAGCATTTTCTTTAATAAAAAAACAACAGAAAACCCAGTGGAAGAAAAGTGATACTGACCGCAGGGACACTGCGAGGATAATGAATGGCGGCAGAAATAAGAAGCTTTCTCTCACCATTGATGATCAAAGACCTACTATCATAACTCACATTGCCTGCAAAACACAATGTGAAACACAAAGAGAAGAAGAAGATGAGACTGGGTGCCATCAAAGACAGTTTCTTTCTCATTTTCGGTGTTTGTTAGAGTTCGCACACGGCAGAGCATGTGTTCGTGTAGTGTTAAGAGTGTTAGTTCATTTTATAGGCGTGTTAAGATCAGCATTCGGTGAAAGCTAGTCGACAAACATTGCCAGCCCATGCTTAGGATACATGGCAGGGTTTTAGAGAGAGAGAGAGACAAAGAGAGTAAAGGGGGTTTTAGAGATTTTAGATAGATCTACTTACTTTACATTGAGAAGGTGAGCCTAGTTGAAGTCAATAAAGTTTGTTGTCTCTTAGCCAGTTAGAGTGTTTGAGTTTATTTTTTAATTATTTTAATATGATACTGTTAAAAATAATTTTAAAAAATAATTTTAAAAAATAAAAAATATACATTATTTTAATATATCTTTAAATAGAATTTAAGAAAATAATTGTTAATCACCGAAAAGTTACAGCCTTTTTCTTTACCAAATGAAAATGACAGCAAAATATTATAAAACTTGTGTGTTAAACTGTCAAATTGAATTGGCCTCATGAGACATCTTATCGTACCAATCTCAAAATTGGGTGATGAGAAGATTTTTGAGAAAAAATTATTTTTTATAATTGTATTAAGAAAAAAAGAAATATTATTCTTAATAATTTGTGCTGTCTTTTTTGTTTTGTTTTCATTTAGTTGATATAATAATAATAATAATAAATATAATAATAATAATAATAAAAAAAATTAAGAGATATTCCATATATTATAAGAAAATAAAAACGAAAACAAAAATTATTTCTATGTAATCTTTATAATGTCTATATTTAAAAGAGCAGACACATTATTACCTTGTTTTAAAACATAAAATCATTTACTTCACAAATAACACGCGATGTCATCCTTTCTCCTGGATTTAAACAGTAAATTATTTTATGTTTTTAAATTATTTCAATGTATTGATATTAAAAATATAAAAAAAATTACATTAATAATATTTATAAATAAAAACTATTTTAAAAATAACCGTTATAGCACTACTTAAATTATATTTGTATAAAAACTAAAAAAAAAAAAAGTTTTAATTAAATACACATGGATGGTTAGTGGTTGATGTGTGCGTTTTATTTCAAGTGGGGCAACCAAAAAACTTTTGGTCCAATTTCTTGCCTTTGTCGTCAAGGAATGAGAGATCAGATCAGGTATATTTTTAAAAAACAATATATTAAAATAATTTCTTTTTTGACATTGTTAAATCATTTAAAAACATTAGAATTTTTTATTTTAAATATTTACTAAGAAATATATATTAAAATGAAACAGACATGTCTTTCTTTTTATTTTATTACAAGAAATTCAAAATAAAAAAAAGTAGGCATATGGGATGTCTAGAAAATGCCGACCGGTAGAAAATCCCATGTCAGGTCATTTCATTTTAGTAATTAACGTTACAGATTATTATTTTTTAATTAATAAAGTATCGGGATCTCGACTAATTTATTATTTTAAAGTTAACAATCATATAAAACTTTAGTGATTCTGAAAACTTATTAAAGTGTTGATTTACATTGTGAATTAAAAACAAAAAAACTCTATTTTTTGTTTTGGTTTGTTTTATGGATTTTTAGATTATTTTGGTGTGTTAGTATTCAGAATAATTTTTTATAATTAAAAAAATAATATATTACGATACATTTCTAAATAAAAAATAGTTTAAATAATAATTTCAATCACACTCTCAACACAAGCTCAAGTGCACGATCGACACTGGTTTTCAAAAGTATTTTTAAAAAAAATTAATTGTTTATTTTATTTTAAATTAAATATTTTTAATGTTTTATATTTATTTTGATATGTTAATATCCAAATAGTTTTTTAAAAAAATTATTTTCATATATTTTTTAATAAAAAAACTTTTTAAAATAATTTTAATCATGCTCTCAAACATGCATAAATCTTAATCATATTATATTAATCTCAATTGATTGTCTATATAAACATTTGTCTACATTTTAAAATTATTTTTTCACATCTTAATTTGGAAAATTTATTTGATGCTATCTATCTGTAATTTTAATCATGCTCTCAAACATGCATAAATCTTAATCATATTATATTAATCTCAATTGATTGTCTATATAAACATTTGTCTACATTTTAAAATTATTTTTTCACATCTTAATTTGGAAAATTTATTTGATGCTATCTATCTGTTATTAGTAAATTTATCTATGCATAATAAAACGTTACTCAAATTATTAAAATTAGGCTATAATTTGATCCTTGTATTTATTTATTTATTTACTGAATTCTTTTACTATTTTATTTTATCATGCAGAGATCTCCCTATTATAATATTGTTAGTTAATTCGCTTATATGTTGCCTTTGTGTTAAGTCTTTCGTCTTTTTACTTTATTTTTCATTTTGAGATGAAAATTAAATGATTAAAAAAAGTAAATTAATTTTAAAAATAATTAATTTCCATGCATTTATTTTTTATTTTCTTATCTATTTAATTTTATAAAATGATAGAGTTACTCTAGTAGAAAGATAGCATACAGGCGTACAAATTAATAATATTATGATGTAGGGATTTTTATAGAACAAATTAAAAAAAAAAAAAGGACTCTATCAATAATAAAAAAGAAGAAGCAGAGACTCGGATAACAAGAAAGACTACTAGAACCAGGATTTAGTAAAACAACAGTTGTCAAGCCTGCCCAGAAAAGTACTTGGAGTCATGGTTGTTGTATATAAATTAATTATTTTATTAAAATAATATTATTTTATTTCTTTGAAATAACATTTTAATATTGGCCATAAATTTATTAGGCAATTAATTATACCGTAGATCAGCATGTTAAGGTAACCATTTTTAATTGAATTAATAAAAAAAATTATCTAAATTAAAACTAGATTTAAATCATGTTGAATAGTGAATTTCGGTATGTTTTAAGTTCTATTTATTTTTGTGGTCGCAAAAGATGTATAAAAAAACAATGTGTTTTAGTTTTTTTTTATGTTTTTAGATTGTTTAAATATACATATATTAAAGATATTTTTTAAAAGAATAATACTATTTTTAAATAAAAAATATTTTTAAAATAATAGTCATCAAAAACAATAATCTAATCTTAATAGCTGCATGTAAAACCTATCACAGCAGATTTAGTGATGGTTTAGGAATGTAATTGAGATTGTTTTTAAAAATATTTTTTAATCAGAAATATATTAAAATGATTTTTTTATTTTTTTTAAAAAATTGACATCAATATATAAAAATAATTTAAAAATATCAAAAAAAAATAAAATAAAAATAATTGTCTTAAAAAAAATTCAAAAACGCTTTTAAAATAAAACACCTCCTTTAATATGAAAAAAAAGAGAAGAGAATAACCTAGTAATTCAACGAGGAAGGATATTGTCAGAAGACAACCCTCTAAGCTAAACACGTGTTAAGATTTTCAAATAGATAAATTAATCGTGATTTGGATTTGATAAATAAAATTAAATATGTTTAATTAATCAAAATATTTTCCCACATTGATCCGAGAGTCAAGAAGCGCGGAAACATGATCCCAACATATCCACACTCTAGATACGAGGTCTTAATTGCTGGGTCCCACGTTACCCACGCGCTTCCAGCTTGTCCTAGCGACCACTGCCTCCATATTTCTAGGCCACCACTGAAGATTTATTTTGGTAGTAATTAGTACTATGGTACAAATTATTATTTTTTTAAAATAGTTTTAATTAAAAATATATTAAGATAATATTTTTAATTTTTAACATGAGCATATAAAAATAATAATTTGATCTCATTGGAAAATGGTTGTAAATCAAGAGATGAAATCTTTCATTTGAAAAGAATGAAATACACTTGATCGAAAACAATTAAAAAATAAATAAAATCATGCACTCATAACAAAAATTGATTACAAACCAAGAGTTAAAATATTTTTCTCGCCCTTTAATTTTTTTTTTTCATTCTCACAAAGCTGGAGAGATCAAGAGATAAAGATGGTCCGGGGATGATGAATCTTACATTTATATATTATATATAGTAATCGAACTTGACCTCAAATTTAATGATTTTCAAAAATAAAAACAAAGTATAAAAATGAAAATGATATCAACTTTAATATCTAATTGTCAATGAATATATATAGTTTAATTTAAATGGATAGTTTACAGAGCTATGAATATTCTTAATATACTAGCATAATCTCCATAATTAATCCCATCAGTAGACCATAAAAAAAAAAAAAAAAAAAAAAAAAAAAAAAAAAACTGTGTGATTTCAGCTTTTATACATATACCACCAGCTTTCATATACATAGTTAAGGGAAAAATTGATTCTTCTAAAAGGTTAAGTTATTCGGTGAGATCTTAAAATATGATTTATATTATTCTCTAACACCCTCTCTCAAGTGAAATCTCTTTGAACGAAACTTGCACACAGACTCATTCTATCTTGTACTTGATTTTTATCAGATAGAATGAGGATGGTGAGATTTGAACTTGTAACCATTAGGTCAACAATACTCTGATATCATATGAAGAAATCATCTTATTTAAAAGCTCAAGGTATGAGATGAAACTCAAAAATATAATTTATATTATTCAATGTAAAAAACATTCCTTTTATAGTTTATAATTAACTTGTAATTTAGAAAGTGGAAGCTGATTCAGTGCCTACTGTATAATATCTTCAGCTATGGATAACAAAAAAGAAAAGAAAAGAAATTCTCGTTCTCTCTCTCTGCAACATCTGTGTTTTTCTATAGTTCCAGTCATTAAAATTCTAATCTAACATCCTTTCGTTGCAACTGTCTATAAACTTCATCTCTACTATATATAGATACATTAATTACAGCCTTACAAATGTTTTTGAGTCTCTCTTGGAGACAGCTTTTTAAATTCTATGGGGTTTTATCCTGTTGACAGAGGAGCGCCAAAGAAGCTCCTTCCTTCCAACCCAAGTAAACATAAGATGATTTTTTTTTTCCTTTCTTGATCTACTTTTTCTGTAATGGAAAAAAATGTCTTAATTTTTCATGTGGGGCTGTTTGTTTTTGTTCTATCTTCTATCCATGTTGCTGACCTGCTTGTAATTTAGGATGCAAGAGAGAGCAGAACCAGACATGCAAGGTCAGAATCAAAGTTCCAACATTCTGGGAAAGAGTTAACAAAGATTATCATTATCTTGGTTTATTTAAGGAGATAATGAGTCTTGATGATAAAAGATGCAAATTTTGATCTGGGTTTTTGCTGGAAAGAAGAAAAAAAAGACATGAATTAATATTAGAATTATAAAGATTTTTTCTTTTTAATTAATGGATCCAATGAATCACCAGGCGGGGCAACATTGTCCAGTGCCTAGGAAAAAGATGACCAGACATTAACAGGAAAAAAAGATGACACACCATTACATTCTGCAGCCAGAGCTGGGAATTTAGGCGCTGTAATGGAGATCTTAACTGGTACTGGAGAAGAAGAATTGAAGGAATTGTTAGAGAAGCAAAACCAATCAGGAGAAACTGCCTTTTACGTTGCTGCAGAATACGGTACGTTTTTATAAACGATGTTTGAGTTTTGGTCTGTATTGCTGCAGAGATTCTGATCAGGGCGTTAATGGAGGCCAGTCCAGAATTGTCCATGATTTATTAAACACTACAGCCGTGCACGACGCCGCCGCCGCACAAGGTCATATAGAGATTGTGAATTTTTTACTAGGTGCAGGGAGCAGCCTAGCAACCATTGCCCTAGCTCGCTAACTCTTTATCCTAAAACAGAGATTTTCTGGGGATCTGTTAAAGCAAAAGGTATGCTAATCGATTCCTTGATCTGGGACAGAATTCTTGAGCCAAAGCAATATGTTTTTCTTTTTTAACAAATAAACAAATCATTCCAATCACTCCGTTCATATATACATATAGTTCAGCTAAAAGAGGCTAGTTCATATATACTCCACCACCGTCGTCGCTGTTCTCATCGCCTCAGTTACCTTCGCCGCCATCTACACCGTCCCTGGTGAATACATTGACGACCCGAACGAAATCCCACCTAGACAGTACTCTTTAGGGGAAGCAAATGTTGCTCCAAAAGCTCCGTTCATAATATTCTTCGTCTTCGATTCCATCGCCCTCTTCATCTCTATGGCTGATGTGGGGGTGCAAACATCAGTCGTAGCCACAGAGAGCAAGGCGAAAAAACAGATGATGAGAATCATAAACGAACTGATGTGGATAGCTTACGCCCTAGTGTTACTGGGTGATAAAACATAGAATCGAGGCCTCAAACATGAAGAATATTCGCAGATCATCACTTGGGAGCAGATCATCAATTGGTGATCACGCTCGTTTTCAATTTCTGTGCTCTCGGAAACTGAGATCTTAAACAGTGACTATAAAAAAATGTATGCAATTTAATTGTTCTTTGACGGGATCACTTTTTTTTTCACACTAACAGATCATAGTTTCTTCATCTTCTACAGATCATTGTAATCATTAATTATTACAACACTTGATGTAATGCCATGAACAAACATTTTTGTTTTTTAATACTTGATTTAACGTTGGCATATCTATGAGTTTAGTTTAACATAATTTTATTATTCTGACCCACATTAAGAAATTGAAAGTAGAGTAACTATAATAAAAATAAAAGGATCAAACTTCAAACAATTAATGAAATGAAATGAAAAATAGTGGAGAATGTGGAGAAAAAGAAAGGGTGGGATAATTAATATTGGACATTTCTTCTTAATCCACGTTTTTACAACAATTAATCCAACCCTTACTATCAAAATCATTAAAAAGCATTACAGACAGTAACTAGCTATGTGAAGTTGCAGTCCACACTCTACAGGAAGGAATATTTCATCGTGTTTTTCTCACACATGATTGAAAGTGATTAACGGATTAGCAATTAATTTGTCCTTAATTATCACCCCAATGCAGCTCAAAACATTCATCTCCTGGGGTGTGAAATTGCAGATTTTTTTTAAAAAAAATATATATGTGTATCTTTCTTGCTCACTTAGAAACCAACAACAGATCGTTTTCTCGAGCACGATCTTTATCCAGCCACGCCAGTAACAGCAACGCTACTGGAATCAACAGCAGCAGCAGCACCACGTACCTCCAATTTTACAGGAGTTGATGGAATAGCACCGCCAGTTTAAGTCACCGCAGTAGGAGATGCACCACCAACTTCAGTTCCTGCCGGCCGGACAATCGAGCCTAGACGCTCTTGGCCTTGCTGGGGTGATAGCCTCCTCTTGATCGTTGCTGCTTCTCCTAGGACTGCTGGCTGCTTGTGAATGCTCGTTTGTCTTTCCAAGGCTGGCAGCAACATCCTCTTCGTCATGGTGAATCGAGAAAAATGGGATTAAGAACAAAATCAAAGAGATTAAAGGGCTGATGACTTGTGATTAGTTTTTATGGTAGGAACAAGCAAATCAAAGGTGTATTTAAGGAGTGGTGGAGGCAATTGTTTGAAAATGACAGTTAATTACAGTTATCTAACGTTGGTGTCTCTCTTCATGTTATAGTGTTGCTTGGGTCCATTGCTGAGTGATGTGACTCTTTATTTTTGGACGTCCACGTGGATTGATGCTAGGGTATTGGACGGCGATTATGGGATTTCGAAGAGGAGGGAAACTATCACATTTACGAGTGTGCCCTTGATGGTGGTGGTGATGCAAAGCTATATCCTGAGGTTTTTTATTATAGAAATATATTAAAATAATATTCCAATTTTTTTCAAAAACCCAGCGATGCAAGAATACCTCCTCCCTTTTCTTCAAAAAACACAGGCCTGGAATTTGAAAGAAACACAGCGTTCATCGCATGCTTGCATTACCTGCACAAATAAATAGAATTAGATTACAAAATCGAATGATCCAGCTTTGATCACTCCATTGAATTCCTTCTGGAAGTGCTGATGAACAAGACTTGATTGCAGCCTGGATCTCCTGAAGTCGACTCCATCTGGGCTGTCTAATGGAACCTGGATTTGTGATCATTGATGAGCATCTATCATGCAAATCGATCGGTGCTGGATCAATGTTCCGTGTGAGGAGATAATCTGAAATTTGTTTTCAATTCGATACTCAAAGCCTGATCTGATGTTCAATTAGTCAAAAGTTCTTGAGAGAAGGAAAATCCGATAAAATAGAACCAGAGTTTAAAACTCCATGGCCAATGTCAAATGGGAGGGGAAAACTTGCCTTTATAGTCCTTATAGTTTTTATAATTTCAAATTTGATCCAAAAGTTCATTTAAGTTACATTTTTGTCATTATAAATGAGATAGAGTCACCAGGTTTCAATAGAAAAGAGAGAAAGTTATTGGTTGACAGTTGACACCGATTTTAGCTATGAAAAGTTGAAAACCGTTGATTTTGGTAGCAAAACACTTCATTTGATGAGAGTTTGTTTTTGATGATAGTGGTTTTGAACCTTAATTTTTTCTAGAAAAATAATTCAATATCAAGATAGAGAAATCTTTCAAGGTTTGATTTTGTGTGTTTGAATCGTTTGGAGGATTTTGAAATTAATAAATGAGTTTTTAATGTTTTTAAATTATTTTGATTTACTAATATCAAAAATATTTTTTATTTCTCTCTATTATTATACTATTTTCTTGTTTTGATTTTTTTAATTTTTTTATGTTTTTTAGTTCTTAGGCAATCAAAAAATAAAATAAAGTTCATTTATATATATATATATATATGGTTTCAAGTTTATTAATTTTTTTTAAGAATCTAAATCTCCTTTAGATGATTTGAGGGACATTTTGATAAAAACAAATATGACATATAATAGAATATATGAATATATAAGAACAAAGAAGTGTAGAGCAATTTTTTTAAAATATATTTCATTAAATCTCTCAATTGCTAAACAAGATTTAAATCTCTCAATTACACAATGAAATTAATAGTTAAATATATATAATTGTTAAGATATAATTATTATTTCTGTGTTACTTAATTTATAATTAGAAATTCTTGAGCTTAAGTTTGGTGAATGCCATGGATGACAACTAGCTAGGGAGGACTTTTCTTCGGAAACTCGAGCAGCTGTGGCCTAGTTCACTTACTGTCATGAATGGTTGCAATGGTGTTATTTTAATTTTTAAAAATCAGGTTTTTCTACTAACTTGAACGAAAATTGATGTGAAATTAAGTAGGTGTTTGAGAATATGATAATAATTATTTTTTAAATATATTAGCATATTAAAATGATCTAACTACTGTTTTTAACAAATAATTTAAAATAAAAAATTCAAAATTTAACTAAAACCTTGTTAAAAATCAAAGTCAAACACACCCTAACTTGTCTTGGTAAACAGAGTGTTGTGGCTAGGTCATGCATTTTAAAAATAAATGTAATTTATATAAAATTATGTGTATTTTACAATTCATTTTCCCTTGAATAGATCCTAAAAAAAAGCAATAAATTAGTATTTTGACTGATTTATAAATGAATAAGGATAAAACAAAAAAGATGGGGGACCAATGCTTGAAAACAGTCTTGTTGACCATCTAACTTACGAGAAAATGACGGACTTGTAAAATTCTTTATTTTAATGGATGTTTGATATTAACGGTTGATTTTAAACTTAGAATTATTGTATAATAATATATTTTAAAAAAATATTTTTAATATACACATATCAAAAACAACTTTACAATATAAAAAAATAATTAATCGAAGTAAAAAAATCTAAGATTTTTAAAGGTTCTTTTAAAACACAAAAATATTCATGTTTTTAATATCATAAATTTTATTATACCATGTAGCATAGAAAGTTAATTAAAAAAAAGTGTGAAGTACAAACAAGAATCAAAATTAAAATAAAACTAAGAAAATAACTTTCTGTTTATAAAAATATTCTTGAAAAAAATGATTTTTTTAATTTTTATTTTAAATAAAAAAAAAGTATTTTTAGATTATTTTCATGTGTTGATGTTAAAAATAAAAAAAATATTATTTTGATATATTTATGAACAAAAAATATTTTAAAAAATAATCTCAATTACATTCTCAAACAGTAACTAGATTATTTTTTATTCATAAAAGTATCATAATGATATTTTTTAATTTTTTAAAAATTATTTTTAACATCAACATATTAAAATATCATAAAAATACAAAAATATTTAATTTTAAATAAAAAAATTAAATTTTAAAAAAATATATTTTTAAAACAACATATACAAAATAAAAAGGCTACGAGACTACGAGTGGCTTCAAAATCCTGAAAGAAGCAGGGAGGTCATCGCCTGCAACTCTCCCGAATATTATTATAATAATTATTATTATTATTATTATCCGCAGAGCATTGCACGCCCATTTCAAGCTCTATCTAAAAGACAAGCCGACAGGTCTCGTCAATCTAGGCAGCTTGTAAGATGAGGAAGAAGCTTCGAAGAAAGAGGTGGAGTTAGTGACCTCAAGTTCATTTCACTTGGACTTCCCACTTCCTTTTAATTTATTTTAATATTCAAAAACAATATTCATTTATTTCATTTTATATAATTACGAGTGTAAATATATAACTCTTTTTTTTTTATTTTACTTAAAAGTGAGTGCAAAACGACTGTATAAACTTTCGCCTGGAAGGTTGTGCTATAAAATAATATATATAATATAATCAAAGACAGCAGGATCGTCGGAAGTGGGAAAGAGAGACAGCAACATGCAGAAGTCGATCGATGAGGTGTCGTCTATCATAGTAATGTCATAAATGTGTTTCCGGTTATTTTTAAAATATTTTTTTATTTTAAAAATTATTACATAACAATGATTTAAATACACCAAAACAATTTAATTTAAAATAAAAAATTCATTTTTTAAAAAAAATTACTTTAAAAAACAATAAAATATTAAAATTTAAGTCACGTCAAGCTGGAAAAAAAGTTCATCACAGGGTCCAGTGCCTATGAAAAAGTTTATCACAGGCATGCACATGTCTGATCGTCTACCTTGGTGGTCGGCAGCAGCTTCCTAGGTAACTTCGAAAGGCTTTCGGCGCTGTATGTTTTTTAAAGAAAATATAAATTTTTTATTTAAAAAAAAAAAATATATATCATGTGGTGATATTAAAAATAATTTTTAAAAAATATAAAAATATTATTTTCATATATATTTTTAAATAAAAAATATATTCAAAATAAACTTGAACCCTATCCACAAACAGAACATTAATGGCATGCGGAAGCACATATGTCATGCAATGCCAATATAATATTCATGTGTTGCCCCTTGGAGGGTGTGGAATTGTCGACATGGCTTTTCGAGGGGGGTGAAGTGGCATTAGTTTTTATAACCTAAGTCGACAGACACAAGGACTTTTTCTAACCTAGAAAACACCCTTTCGTGTGTCCCAAGATAAGCCTTGCATCAAGCTTGGGATTTTTTTTTAATTTTTTATGTTATCTGACAGCTAAAATAAATAAATAAATAAATTTATGGGAATAAAACTCTGGATGTCGATGACCCAATTAAAATTACATTAAAACATATTTAGTTAGATGATGTGCTTATTACACCCAATAATTTTTTTGTTGTACTTGGTTAATTTTTTTATATATTCTTTTAATTTTATCCTTTGTTTTTTTATTGATATCATTCTCAATTTTTTTAATAAATTGCGGGGTTGCAACAATAAATCTATTTTTTTTCAGCTACCCCCTTATTTTTTCTCTCTCACGATTTTCTCTTAGGACCTGTTTGAGAGTGTGATTGCGGTAATTTTTGAAAGTGTTTTTTGTGCTGAAATGTATCAAAATAATATTTTTTAAAAATTATTTTTTAAAAATTATTTTTGATATCAGTACATCAAAATGATCTAAAAAACCAAAATATATTCATTTAAAATGTAAAAAAATAATAATCAAATTTCAGCCAAAAGTAGGTTGGATCGCACAACCAAACAGGCTCTTAATAGTATTCTAAGATGTTTATGAATCAATCATGTCAACTAGGTCACATTCAATTAACCTCCATATAATTTAATTTTAAATATAAACTAGACAAGAAGTTAAATTCATCCATTTTCTCTCACAATTTCATTTTCAAACTTTCTTTTACTGATCTACTATATTCGCCCCCCCCCCCCCCCGCCTTGCGAACTTGACAATATATATACATACACATACATAGGCGTGTGGCGGGCAACAGCCTCATTTGTTTTTAAAGGATTTTGGGTTTTAAAAAAACTTTTATTTTAAAATATATTTTTTTAATTTTTTTATAGGTAGAGAAAGAATACCTCTAGATGATGTGATTATTAAATCCACTAATTAGTTGTACTTGATTAAAAAAAATTATATATTCTTTTAAATTTATCTTTTTTTTTCCCCTTATATCATTCTCATTTTTTTTAATAATTGCGGAGTTGCTACAATAAAGTCTTTTTTTTTAACTGCCCCTTATTTCTATTTAATCTTAATTTTGTTTGTTTTGTCATCTTTTTTTCTTTTAAGACTCATCCAAGTTATTAATGAATCAATGATATCAACGAGACCACATTCAGTTAACTCTCATATAGTTTAGTTTTAAATACGAATCATGCAAGAAGCCAAGGCCAAGATTTATTTATTTATTTATTTTAATCAAATTCATTTTCAAACTTTTTTCATTGATCGACTAGGTTGATTTTGAACCAAACAAGTTGGCTTAATCATATTAAACTAGTTTCTATATAATTTAATTTTTTTAATATATATACATAGGCGTGTGGTGGGCAGCTGCTATTTTTTTAAGGATTGTGCAGAGGAGTGTGGCTGATTTTTTTTAATATATATATATATATATATCATATTTAAAAATATTTCGATAAAAATATTTCGATAAAAACACATTAAAATAATTTGAAAATATAAAAAAATAATTAAAAAACGCAATAACCACACTAGTTGTTTTAATATTTATCCCTTCCCTGGCCATACCTCCCTTACCTTATGCACTGCACACAAATGATATATATACACTATCAAGCTCGGTTGTTTTCATTAAAGTATAGTTTTTTTTTCCAGTTTATTAATGAAAAAATGAATAGTGCAATGAAAAACAAAATGGGTGGCCAGTGAATTATATAGACTAAATCTGGAATTATTTTATTTTAAAATTAATTATTTTTTGATGTTTTTGATAATTTTCATATACTGATATAAAAAATTATGAATGTCGATGACCTAATTAAAAATACATTGAAACATATTTAGTGAAATGTTTTTTGATAGTTATAGAAAGAAGACCTCTAGATGATGATGTGATTATTAAACCCAGTAATTTGTTTGTTGTTCTTGCTTAATTTTTTTATATATTCTTTTAATTTTATCTTTTGTTTTTTCTTGATACCATTCTCATTGTTTTAATAATTGCAGAGTTGCAACAATAAATTTTATTTTTTTCAACTGCCCCCTTAATTTTTTTATCTTAATTTTTCTCTCTCACGATTTTCTCCTAATAGTATTTCAAGTTGTCTATGAATCAACCATGTCATCCAGATCACACTCAATTAACTTTGATTTATTTTAATTTTCCCACCCACTCGCTGTAAACTTTACAATATATATATACAGAGGCGTGTGGTGGGCAACAGCCTTTTCTTTTTTTAAGGATTTTGGGAGCAGTGCTGTTGATTTTTTTTTAAAGAAGCATTTTTTATTCTAAAATATATTAAAATAATATATATTTTTTTTATATAGTTATATTATTTTGTTTTTCCATTTTTTTTAATACTCATCTAAGTTGCTTACGAATCAACCATGTCAACTAGATCACATTCAGTTAACTTTCATATAGTTTAATTTTAAATATGAATCAGGTAAGAAGTCAGGCTAAAATTTATTTATTTTAATCAAATTTATCTTCAAACTTCCTTTATTGATCAACTATGTTGATTTTAGACCGAACAACAAGGCAGTCAAAATCGAGATTTTGACACGGATCGGAAAGGGCTCCGAAAAATTGGATCGTAAGATCGTATCGTAAAATCGTAGAAAGATCGTAAAATGTCCGTACAAAAATTATTATTTTTAATTATATTTAAATTTAAAAAATGAATTTAAATATAATTAAAAGACCCACAATATTTGAGATTTGAAATTTAAACTATTTATTTTATGTTTTTCAAGTAATTGTATATTTTTTTTATGGTTGTTGTATTTGAAATTAATTAATGTTATTTATTATCTTAAATTAATAGGATTTTTTTTAAAATTATTTTTTATGCTAATTATTATTATTTTTTATTATTATTATTATTCTACGATTTTTCTACGATTTTGAACGATTTTTCTACGAGTTTGACCGAGTTTGACCGGGTTTGATTTTTCTACCGGTTCAACCAGGTTTTCGGAGCCAACTCGTAAAATCGTACGATTTTGCGAGTTGGCTCGCGATTTTGACTAACTTGCCGAACAAGTTGACTTAATCAAGTTAAAACATGATTCAAGTTTAAACTCACACTAGGGAAGAAGTTAAGTTGAGAGTTTTTTTTTTTGTCAATTTCATATTTTTTTTCTTAAAAAATCATTCTTATAGTTTTTTTTTTTACTGGTTGATGAAGATGTTTGATCAATTTAAATGAGTTAAGTAAGGTTAATTTTTATACAATTTAATTTTAAAAAAGAACTAAACATAGAGCCATCACATGAAACACTTCTTATTATAAACTAAAATATAATCCTTCCCTGGTTGTGCTCCTCAGCCCCACCCCCTCCCTATAAACTACACAATATATATACATAGGCGTGTGGTGGGCAGCTGCTATTTATTTTCTGAAGGATTGTGCAGAGGAGTCTGACTGATTTTTTTTTATTTTTATTTTTTATTTTGAAACATATTTCAATAATGCATTACAGATTAGGGAAATCACGTATAGATTTCAAGCTAAACACTACATGTTAGCACCACCTCAGTAGGTCCAGATCAGGAGGAAATAATTTCTTACAAAGGGGATTTAATAATAAATTAGCTCCAACAATAATAATACATTTTGCATCCTTAACATCTAAAAGAACTGTTTGACACTTTATTTTAAAAATATGTTTGATTTTTTTATTTTAAATTAATTTTTGTGATAATTTTTATATTCTAATATCAAAAATAATATTTTAAAAATAAGAATAAAATACTATTTTCATACATTTCTGAATAAAAAATAACTTCAACCACACTTCTAATCATACAAAAAAAAAAAAAAAACCCTTGAAACATAACATCATGTACAAAACTTGATGTCAACTTACAAGAATCGGTAACAAAATATTCTATAATTTCTAACCGAAGATTTAAAAATTAACAGATATGAATCCATGTACATGAAGTGGAACCTTCTATTGATGCGATGAGGAGCAAGTGAAAAAACAAATAAAAAATCATCATTTAAAATATAGTCAAGATTTAAAATAGGGTCAAGGATATTCGGTCCAATCCATAAATACTATTCCCTGTATGTATCCTACAAGTCCACAACTATTATTTTAAACGGAAATTCGGAAATGTATACTGCTGTTTTGTAAAATATCTTTTATAAAATGACATATTAAATAATATTTGTTTTTTTTTTAAATTATATTTATATCAATACATTAAAAAATATTAAAATATTTTCTTATAAATAATTCTAGACAAATCTTGTTTTTAATTTATAAAAAACATGTTCGTAACACAATACCAAATGCCCGTAATTCACGACTGACTTCTCTCGTCATTTGCTTTCCATGTAAGTGCTGACGTGACCAACAATATCCACAACCCATAAATCACTCCAAAGAACAAAAATAAAAAGCATGACGTCACTCACCGTCGTGGGCTCACATGACGCTGACGTGTATTGGAATCCATCTTTGAACGACATGTCAATCTTCTAAACCCAGTCCCACGCTCAGATACTTGGGCTGTCCATTGACAGCTCCAGTCTTTCCCCTCAAGTAAATGTGTCTCACATGGCAGAGCCCAGTTGGTTGAAATGGAAAGGACGGAGTAGGCTTGAGTGTAGACGATCGGGATTTTGACCATGACCAAAAAAACGAAAAACAGTCAACGAAGCCTAACGAAAATGTTAGCAGCCGACTTAGATATGTAAGGACAAAAGCTGTGACGGAAGCAATGACACAAGCAAGAACGCGTGGCAAGAGAGTGGCACACGTGTCACCTATCACAGGCTGCGGTCAGCTAAGGTGGAAATAAATCAAAACCATGACAAATAAACTCCCACGTTTTGTCTGTTCACAGACAAGGACCCCACAAGGCACAAGTCCTAATTTTTTTTTTTCCTTTCGAGCCCGCTGTCTTCCTTATATAAAGCTCATATATCTCCTGGAGAGTTTTATATTTCAGAAAGAAAGAGCTAAACGCAGAGCAGAAGCAGCCGCAAGAACTATAGAGATTTGGGACAAGGAAAAGTAATACCAAGAACGATTTCGAAGCTGGGAATGAAGGGAAATATTAGATCAGCAGATCAGCTGGAGTTACCAGCTGGATTTAGATTTCACCCAACAGATGATGAGTTGGTGAATCATTACTTGCTCAAGAAATGTGGAGGCCAATCGATTTCTGCTCCAATCATTGCTGAGATTGATCTTTATAAGTATGATCCTTGGCAGCTTCCAGGTAATTTGTGTGTTTCTTTTTTAAAGTTTTAGGGTGGATTTTGATATTAGATTAATTCAATTTGGACAAAAGGGTTTAGCTCAGTTTGTTTGATTTTTCAAAATTTCATCATTCATTTTCCCAGTGATAAATAGTAAAATGGATATTCCTTCAGCTTCACACAATTACAATTTACAGATAATAAAACCCAGGAAGTTTTCAAATCTCTTCTCAGCCGTTCACTATTTTCTCTGGTTGCTTATCGATTAATTTAACACCTCTGGATTTTGAGATCCTTAATCTAAACGACTGTACGAGAAAAATGATAATAGCAACGAATATTCAGATGGGTTTGTTGAATATTATTTGTTGACTAATAATTTTCTGGCAATTAATTCTGTGCAGAGATGGCACTATACGGTGAGAAGGAATGGTATTTCTTTTCTCCGAGGGATAGAAAATATCCAAACGGCTCGAGGCCGAACCGGGCGGCTGGAACCGGGTACTGGAAAGCAACCGGAGCAGATAAACCCATTGGTCGGCCCGGACCACTAGGCATAAAAAAAGCACTTGTATTTTACGCCGGTAAAGCTCCTAAAGGAATCAAAACCAATTGGATCATGCATGAATATCGCCTTGCTAACGTTGATAGGTCTGCTGGCAAGAAAAATAACCTAAGGGTACTTTATTTTCTCCATTATCCTCTTAAATTTCTGTAATTATCCACACATTTATCTTCTGGGGTCAAAGTCTGACTTTTTTTTTTTGTGTGTGTTATTGCAGCTTGATGATTGGGTGTTATGTAGAATATACAACAAGAAAGGAAGCGTAGAGAAGCATTTCCCTTCCGAAAGAAAATCGACGGCGAGCTATCCGGAGATGGAGGACCGAAAGCCCGACATCAATGAAATCTCTGGCTACCAGAACGGCATGTCGCAGGTTGCAGCGGCGGCGATGGTGATGAGTGATGCCAGTGAATTCTTACAGATGGACACGTCGGACTCAATTCCGAGGTTGAATACAGACTCGAGTAGTTCAGAGCACGTGCTGTCACCCGAGGTCACGTGTGATAAGGAGGTCCAGAGTCAGCAAAAATGGAACGAGCAGCTTGATAATGCCTTTGATTTCAACTTCGATTACGCAGATGATGGCTTCCAAGATGACCCTTTTGCTTCACAGATTCAGTTCCAGATGGACCAGCTCTCACCTTTGCAGGACATGTTCATGTATTTACAGAAGCCATTTTGATTTCAGTTACAGAAAAAAAAAATTAGGGTTCTTGATGTGTGCCCGGTGACCAAACACATTTCATTAGTTTCTTTAGGTAGAATTAACGTAGCACATTGTTGTATTCTTGCATGTCACCCAGGACAATCTTTGTCTAGGGTTCGCAAAATGGAAAATCCCAGGGATGGATCAGTGTCAGAAATTTTTTTAATACATATTATGAATATATTCTTGGACGTAAATTGCTGTATGCGGTAACATAATTTTTTTTAAATATCTTAAAAAACAAAGTTATACCTGAAATGGTTCGTACCAGTTAAAAAAACGAGATAAAATAATATTATTTTTATCTCGGTTTAAATTCATGTATATTTTGGATTTTTTGTCCAAATATTAGCTGCCGTTCCGTTTCGGCTAAATAATTTTTTTTAATAATAAATAATTTTATAATATTAATCATATCTTTTAATCTAATCGTTAGATTGAGATAAAATTTTAAGAGAAGTCTCTTGACATATATATATTATGTTAAAATTTCAGAGCAATCAAAGAATGTAATGACCTTGCGAGATTGATGATAATATTCTTGTAATATTATACGTAGCTGTAATTTTATTCAAAAAAATCATTTTATTGTTTTTAGATTAAATTGCACAACTCTAAATAATTTTATTTTGTAATTTGAATTAATTTTCTTGAATTAATATATTTAACTTTATACACAAATAAATAATACAACTCCAAAATGGTGCGTCAAAACACTTTAAAATCAAAATATTTTGTTTCAATTGAAAAAAAAAAGCACCAACCAAAACAATATGAACAACATTTGATCTTTTATCTTTTAAAAACAAAGAAAAGGATAAAAATGAAAAAAAAGGATAACGCATGTTAATGTGATGGTGATGGGTTTGGGGGGGATGAACATGGAGAATAAGCCGGAAAAAAATAAAAATTCATGTGGCCTTTGACGGAAAAATTCAACGTTTATTTCACATGGAAAATACAATTCACACGATTTTGTGGAACTTGAAAGGGGTTTGAAAATTGTGGCCAAAGAAGAGCAACCATCGTTGATCTTGCCTCATCCGCAAGTCTAGTTCGTGGGGGTTGGTGCATCTATCATCTCAACTGTCCATGTTGACTTTTTAGTCAACTTTAACCCAGATGAAATTCCATCTTTTTATTATCAACCAACCACTAATGAGTTCCTAGAGAAACTTTCACATAAAAAAAATGTAGAATTTTCGTATCCTGCTAGGTAGTATGGTTGATGTTGTTTTTAAAAGTGTTTTCCATCCACTTTCACTAATGTTCCTAGAGAAACTTTCACTAATTGGTAGTATTTTTTTTAAATATTATTTTTGACATCGACACATCAAAATAATCTGAAACACTATTTTTTTACTGTATTATCGGATAAGAATTTCCACAATTCAGAATTTAAAGATCCAAGGGCAATGGAATAAAGCAGTATGGCTGATTATTCTATTGAATTTTCATAATCCATCAAGTATAATTGTGGGGGTATGATTCACCCTTCCACACATAAACATACATACATACATACATACATACATACATATAGCGAACACGTGTCATCACATGATGGAGCTTTTGGATTTAGGAAGCCTGTCGCAATTTCCAGGTACCCATCCAATCAGCTGCTTCTCATTGTCATAAATCACCACTCTGTCTTGCATTGATATGTCTAAGAAAACCACAAGAAAGGAGATTGTAAGGAGTTTTCAGCCAAGTTGCAGGATGATTCTCTCAATATTTCAAGCTATGATCCAGATTATGCAGAAAATATTACCTCCAATGACGTTCAGATCATTCAGACCTACTTCTGTGCCATTCAGAATTCCCAAACAAGCGTTTCCCTTGGCCTGGAAAAGATTTTGCCAGCATTCATTGAAACACAGAGGCTCATTATAATCGCATCAGAGAATGATCTTGAAAGCAAAAGGTGGAGAAAACGATGGAGGGGTGGGCTTACTGATACGATAAGAAAAGCTTCCGGTGAGAATTCAAGCTGAGTTTTAGATTTTCCGTCATTCGTGAAGCTCAATGCGAAGGTCTTGAAGTATTTCTTGACATCCCGTATGCTTTTGAAAGGTTTCCGTCCTTTCCAGCAAAGTGGAAGTGTCTGATCATCCAGTGCTTGTCTCAATGGCTTCGTGGATAATTCCCTCTTCATCTGAAAGAAAAATGGTAGGAATATAAATTATATTCAGTTTAAGCTTTTAGGTGAGATGATTTCTTAACATGGTATCAGAACCTTGTTGACGAGTTCAAATCCCGCTATCCCTATTCTATCCGATAAAAATCAAGCACAAGTAGTGTGAGACTTTGCAAGTTTCAAGCCTAAAAGGCTTTCACTTGAAGAGGTGTGTTACAGAATAATATAAATCATATTCTGAGACTTTACTTATCAGTTTAAGCTTTTAGATGAGATGATTCATTATCAGGTTTCATCGGAAGTAACCTGAGCCTCAAGCCAAAATGAGTGAAGATTCTGTTTCAAGCATCTGAAGCATATTACTCTGCTCAAGCTATATCAAACTCTTAATTTCTCTCTATGTTTGGCATAGTTTATGAGAATTTTGCCCACTTACCAGAGAAATCAGACCTTCATACACCTGAGAATTAACGTAAGTATAAGAGGCGCCGCTGTCAAAAGTTACGAGCAGGTTTTTGAACCCGGTAGTTTTTCCATCAAAAGTCAACTCAGCGAGTCCAGGTGAGTAGTGTTTCCTGCCATGCACAGTGAGGATTTGCCATTAGAATATGAAGATATGAACTATAAAAAGCTAAACTTTGAGAAGATGAAAGGAAGTTCTAGTTACGCATTGGGTGACATTGGCGTCCAAGCAACACGAGATGGATCGTAAATTTCATCGCCGAAGAAGAGGAATCCTCCGCCGCGCGCGCTTAAACAGTGTCCAATCACATTTCTCACCAAACCCACACTACTAAGCTGTGAAACGATGCTAGATTTTCCCCGGCCAAGACCAAGAACTCCGTCGATGGGATGATAAGATCCACCTAAATCCTGATCATATCCACATCTGTTTCAGGAAAAACGAACAGAGAGAGCAAATGATTCAGGTCATGAATGGAGTCTCGCAAAATTTTAACAAAGAGAAAAGATAACAACCCCAGGGCCAGGAGAGGGCTCTGGCGCTTTTCACTTGTAAAGTTGAGATTGAAGGCATCCCTGACAAGAACGCCAAGAGATGATCCGCCATCAGCATACTCAACCTCATAATCACACTGCCCTGGGCTTTCACATCTTTGGTCGCCATTGGTGTGCAAGGATTGGCAAATGGGGTCCTTCCGAGCCACTAGATTGTTACTGGGTTTGTAATATGGATGAGGTGCCTGTAAATGAAAAGCAATCATGTTACTCAGTTATTGAAAGAATTTAAAATCAATAAAAAAAACCACCTGAATCACATGTAAGTTTGAGATACAATGATAATTCCAAGATCGAAGACGAGCTATAGAGCAAACTTGGGAAATTGTCTTTGACGGAGCAGCACAGGTTTACAGATTTACCATAAAAAAGGTAACAAAACTATGCTGAAACTATCCAAATCGATCAGAACTGGATAAATAACTAGAGAGTCATGCGTGAGTTGCAGCATCATACAACAATTCCGTCCATCAGGCTTAGCTTGTGCCCCAAGGACGAGATTCTTAAGACACCACAGTGACCGTGCAGGTTTGACTCTCTTTTTTTGGGGGGAGGGATTCAGGAAACCCCATCCTGAAAGTGTATTTTATAGGCCTAAGTGAACTAGTAAAATCCCTGTTGTTTCAGGTTCTTACAAGAGGTGCACGCCCTGACTCGAACTTGAGACCTACTATGCAGATCTTAAGTCCTTTGCTATCATACCACGCCTTTGAGGACGGTTTGACTATTCGATCATACGATGAACATCATGAAATGAATGCTAAATTAATATTTTTTTCATAAATTGTTAATAGATTGGCTCGGCAAAACAGAGGAAACCTGTCGTAATGAATTTTACCTCTCTGCACTGGACACAGGGAGCATCACATTGGAGCCATGTGAGATCACTTCCAGTATCTACATCGAGAAAGTAAGGTTTTGATGGTTGGCCAATGTTGAGGGTCACATTATAGAACCTGCAGAATGAAACTCAGTGATTTTAGTAACAAACGATTAAGTTCAAGGAGTCCAAACAAAGAGTAGCTATCCATGAAGGCTATGAAATTTCAATTGATAAAACTACAAAGAATCAAAGAGAAATGAACTCCTACAAGAAAATCTTGGAATCATAGCTAAATCCTAAAGAATCATACTTTGGCAAAGAAACAGCAAAAAAGTCAACCCTTTTCAGCTGTGCACTTACCCAGTAGGATAGACATTCCCATGAAGTGGTAAGACAATGGACGACGGAGCTCTATTGATCATCATTGATGAACCCATTGTTTCACCTGACGTCACAGCGTTTCTCCATCTTTGCTGCCTGTCGTCGCTAGCAGCTGATGACCCTAAGATCAAAACCAGCACCACCACCCCCACCACCCAAAAACCCACCTTTTCTTTTCCCATCTCTCTCCTTTTTGACAGTCACCGAGCGGTTGTTTCTGAAGATTGATTAACGCGCCAAAACTTATTTGACAGGTATCCGAAAGAAATCAAAGACTTGGCCAATTCACTTGTATTGATTGATTTGTGAGAAGCCCATCTGAGTCCAAAGTTGTTTTTATTGACATGGGACTTCTGCTTGACGATTAAGGATTCATGGGTATTGCTTTGTCCTTGAAATTCTTACTTAATTACCAATTAACAAATCGAGATTTCTTCAAATGTGATGTTTTGTTATTCTTTTCCTCCTGTGGGATAGGAGGATCATGTTGGTGGATTTAGAACTAATTCTTTTTTCAGAATAAATGTAAAGGCAACTAAAAGAATTTGCAGCAAGTTAAGGTATAAAAATTGCCTTTTCATCAAAGCACAGACATAGTTGTGTATAATCAATGGCAAGGCATATTCAGATACTCTGTTCTAGCTGAGTTATTATGGCAATTTCATGGAAACTTCCATGAGAGGGACATTATAAACCAAGCCAAAGCAATAAAATGGAATGGAGTAGTCTTCACCTCCATTGTTGTCTGTCTTCCATCTTCCAAGCTCTAGGATTGAGTCATGGAGACTTCTCGTTTGTTTCATGAGCAAACTTCTTATTCAGTCCCTGTAGTTTTAGTGAAATAAATAATATATCCTTATTGTTTTAAACATTCATTATTGAATCCCTATTGTATTTATATATTTGTGTTTAATTTGGTCCTTTCATATTAAGGCTTTAATGATATTTTATTTTATTTTATTTTTCCTTTCCAAAATTTATTTCTAGTCAGATTTTATGCGTTTAAAAGGGTATACTGGATATCAAAAGCGAATTAACATTCCCTATTCATAAAAATTAAATAAATTTTCTCAATGTGCTGGGTTCGAATTTTAAACCTAAAAAGTTAAGGATTGAAACAATCCTCAAACTAACTCCCAAGACCTCTCTAGTCATTTTAATCAAAATCGTGAGTTAACTCGTAAATTCATATGATTTTACGAGTTAATATGTATTTACATGTAAAATCAGATTAAAAAATCAAAATCAGTAAAATTGGACTTGCTTAACGAATGTTTGACGAGCATGTGTGATATCATCATATTTCCTTGACCTGTACGCAGTTATTCTTTTCTGTCAGGATTTAGGAGTTAAATTATATTTGCTTTCGGATCCGATGAAAGGATTTCGTTTCCAACACCAACTATGGACTCCAATCTATATCGGTGGAGATGTACTCGCTGCTGCTCAATCCACAAACCTGTGCGGCCAGAGGATTTCAGAGCACAAGTAAGAAGATGTTCTAGAATCGAACATGCGTAAGAATATGTTGTCTTGCTTCTGTGCTGTCTAGAATCATGTTATCTAACAATTTAAAACTGTTAAGTAAGGTCTCAGATTATGATTTATATTATTCTTTAATATATTCTTTTAAGTGAAAGCTTTTTGGTCTTGAGACTTGCACAAGCCTACACTATCTTGTACTTGATTTTTTCCCATCAAATAAAATGGGAGTGGTGAGATTCAAACTCGTGACCACTGGGTCAAGAAAGCTCTGATACCGTATCAAAAAATTATCTCACCTAAGAACTTAAATTATTAGGTAAGATCGTAAATTATGATTTATATTATTATCTAACATGTTCAAGTAGTTTCAGCAACAGTTCCCTCAACAACTCTTACAGCAGATCTGTCAAGGAATTCCTCAAATAATTTAATACCACAGCATTTCCAGCTGCAATAGCTCCAATGGCTGGATCAACCGACATAGAAGGAAGGCTTATGATTCAGCCAGTGACTCTTCACGTGATTAACAATTTCTACAACTGGTTTGCTTCTCAACTCGCACCTTAATGTTGTTTGTGAGTGCAACCAGCCCGGCTCCAAGCTTGAAGTGAGACTGAGACACCCTATGAACCTCAAAAGGAAAACACAGTTACCCTTAAGATTATTTACAAATATTAACAAGGTTCTTTTTTTCCTATCTTATTCTTGTAAATTTGGTGTTCCTAATTCGATATCCTCATAAAAATTGGACCTGTAAGAACATAAACCATCAGGTTTTGTGATCTTTAATGTACAGTCAAGGCCAGTATCATACCAAGCTCCACATTGCAAAGTTAGGCAGCTAATCACTAAATCACAGCTTTTTATTCTCTTTTATCGCTCAATTGATCTTGTCACTCGTACTCAACATGTCTTCAATAACATTATGGTCTGATCTTCCAGAGGAATTGGTTGAGGTCATCATTAAACTACTCGCAGAAGATTCTGTCGATCTCTTACAAAATGATAATAATTTCTGGGCAAGAAATTCGACACAAAGGAGGAAGCAGGGCCTGTTCGAAACAGAAGTTGTTGCCCGCTCTCTTGCTGACTACTACAACTTAGAGTCTTGCTAATCCTCTGTCCAATGCTCAAGTTGAACTCTCAACTATGGCTGAATCTTATAATTATTGGGATGAGACACGCGTCACAACATCAAACGAACCACTCATAGTTTTAGCCCCTGGCTTGTTTTGGAGACCAGGAGATAAGCAGCGGACTGCCATCGACAACATCAAAAACAGGTCCAGTAGTGAATTACAGTGCAAAGGGGAGTCCTATGCTGCCGATGTTTATCTCGGCCTCTTACATAATGAATCGTGCTCCTAAACCATGTGCCAACATTGTTATGAAGTGACCGAGCGTGTAGGTCAGCTGGCAGAAGGTTGTCCTGGCTTAACCAAGGTCTCGAGTTCGAGACCTTGGGTATGCAGAGCCGCTATGTGGAAGAGCTTTGCCGCCCTTAAGGGTCTCACCCGGCTCGAATCCGGATTAGTCGGCAGTGACCGGACACCGGATGGTTATACCACAAAAAAAAAAACATTGTTATGAAGTGGATCATGGACGATTTATTTTCTAGCTTTTACTAGTAGCCACTTGGTTGTCAATTTCTAGAGTGGAATATTGGGGCGGTGGAGAAATCTTTCGAACGGAAACGAAAGATTTTGATTTGTTCAAAATGAATTCGGATCAGAAGCAGCGGATGAAGGTGGAAAGTTCGGTTTTCAGTCACCATGTCCTGTTTCATAAGGGTACGGATCGTGACTGTCAAATGGGGAGTTAGTAGTCTTCACAATATAAATTACGGGCACAAACAGCCCGAGTTCTCACTTTTTGCTCGCACTCATGCTACCAAAATACAGAGTTTGCAAATCCATTTGGGAGATGAGAACACCATCCCTGAAAGACTGTAGTTGAGAACGCGGAATCTCGGAATGTAAAGTATTCTCAAAACATTTTTAACAACAAATCAGGTGATGAAAACAATCAGATAAAAATCATGCTACTCTAATATGGCAGCTCGTGCTAACAGCATTCTATGCCAAGTACTGGTTTTGTCTATTCACATGAATTACAGAATACATGATCTACAAGGTCATGAATGGCATCATAATGTTCTTAAAAGCCGCTGCTACTCAAATTTTGCCATCTGGTGAACAAAAAAAAATCCTGAAAGAGAGAAGTTTCCATACATTTGATGATCTCCAGAAACTATGTGGTATGAGCATCATGTGTCCGTGATGCCCAAATACCAAACACAAGAAACCAGAAGACAAATAAGATAGCCCAGTAGCGAGCAGGTCCATATTTGATTCTGGTCAGCACAATCTGCAAGTTGTAAGAGCATGAACATCAGACCAGATAGCTTATGTATCAGAATCTTACACCTTTTTTTTTCTTGCAAGAGTTGCCAAGAAAAATAAGAGATGGATAGAGCCAAGATTTTATAAAGGGAATTAGAGCACAAGCAAATTAGGTAAGCTTTTCTCCTTGAATATTTACACTCAAGTCATACCACATGCAAATCACATGCATGAATCAGCATCTTCACCATTGTTTACCCTTTCCATACACCGAGCATTTATGCAGCGTTGGCATTCAATTACTGCCAAAAGCACGCTACAAGACCTAAAATGGTTTGCTATTGCTCAAAAAAGAAAGCCTAATTCGTTGCAGCCACAGAAGTCCAAAGAACTAAATTTCAAGCTCATGTTTCGTCCTAAACCATCACAAAGAAGGTAGAGCAAAACTACAGCCTCACAATAGGCATAAAGCTGCTGGAATTCTCAATATTTATTATTGAACAGAAACTGACAATTTTTTTATCTTTCTGTTAGACAACTAGCATTTCCATGCCTATCTGGATTTGGAATTCTAAAAACGCCCTTCAGTGCTTTGACTCTAAAGTACACAGCAAAAGCCACAAGTTATGACTTGTGACCTTTAAAGAATATGCCATTAACAAGAAACCAAGACCAGATTTTACTTTTCAGAACATATGGTAATTACCCAAAATTATAAAAACACAGGAGCAGCAACTACTAGACCCAAATAAAGATATATTAGGACCATAAAAGACTGATTTTCCAACATAGCTCTATATAAAATGATCAGTCTAGGCTGCAACTTCAAATTCAGAAATCTGAATTTACTTTCCTTGAATCATTTGTCTGCACCACTTCATCAAAAAAATTTAGATTTCATTCAGCCAAGTGTATCAACACACTCTCTCAAAACTGTTATATTGAACAGAAGACTGCCATTCTATAATCCCAGGTTTCTGTGAAACCTAAGGATCATGATTCTTACCATATGCCAAGGTACTTAGGTTATAACACCACTAAGAATATGCATTCATGGATCAAGTGCAGTTATGGCAGAATCCATGGTCAGAAGAAAAAAAGGGTTACTTACAAAGCGAAAGAAGACCACGACTGTTAGAGCACAAACACCTCCAAGGAGAATATGAAGACCACTTTTGGCAGTTTTCTGAAGACAGTGTAGCTGAATAAGTAGCATAAACCGCATAATACAACTAACAAAAGTCATTAGAATTTTTTTGCAACCAAAACAAACATCAAATAATTTGCAGGGGCATATACTAACAATCTAGAGCAACAAAACAATGAGACAATAAAATAGCTCCAAAAATGCCAAGAGAGAAGAATCATCACTACACCTAACTATCGTTTGAGTAAGAATAGAAGATCTTTTATAATTTAACAGTTTAGCAAAGGAATGAGGATGAATTTGAACTGACTTCCTCCCTTTCAAACGAGAATTGTGCTACCAATTTGGTTATCCCTTAGCCATTGGAATTTCATATGGTGCATGTTGATGACAACAATGTTTCAAACATACATCCTTATCACAAAAGTTCCTATAGCAAGCTCAAGTAATTGTGATTCATTTATTGCCTCGATAAGAAAGAGAAAAACAAGCAATGAGGAATGAAGGGCATCCAAATCTCTTATATTAAATGTTATCACAGTTCCTTCCATGATGCAATTTCATCTATTTAATAGAGCGCACTTTAACCCAAAGAGCTACATCAGAATTTGATCGATTTTATCTCAACACCAACACTTGAGATTTTTTTTTTTTAAAAAAAAATTGCATAAAAGATTTTGGCATGGTTTTCTGGATTTCCTTTTCATAGCATCAAAGAGAATGCACAGAGCTCTTTTTCAACAGACACAAAGAGCTTGTTGGCTAAAGAAGCCGATTACTCCAACTACCAACATCCATGCCAAGCAGACAAGAGCACATACTAATTTGGAAATATTCAGCAACCAGGAAACACAAAGCAGCAAAACAAAAGTAGCCAGACAATGAAACATTCAAGCATTCATCAACTCTCTATCCCTTTTACCAATAACAAGAATGTTTTTCCTATTCATCCATCCATAAGAAGCCAAATCCTCTAACCATTGGCAGTTCTAAAGGAAGATGCTATACTGTGGGGAAGCTCAAGGGCAACAGATGTCCTTCCAAGGAAGTCTGTACCCAAAAGCACTCAAATCTCAGCCTTAGTAGTATGCTCCTAAGCCTATACTGCAACTTCTCCATGCCACCCTTCCATCTGACCCCAACCCAATAAAACAGTGTAGAAGGCTCACTATTAATCCAGTTCCCTTATTTCCCACGATGTCACCCCCCTGGACCCCTTCTTCAATTAAAGCTAGCTCACAATCCCAGCAACTACCTATGGTTACTTTGATAAATCTCAAATTCTGGGGAATGCCACCATCAACACTTATTGAGTGTCATCAAACCAGTTCACAAACATTATGCCAAATAGGCAAAGCAGTTGAGAACATAACCAACCTCCCAACTTAAGAATCTATATAGGCATAGTTTCTACTGCATTTCTATTACCTGTAATTGCTCTCCCCTTTGTAGTATCTGAAGGTCTTAGTAAATTTTATAAATTAACTGTAGAAAATAACATACCCATACTAGGTTGTTGAATGAATCCTAGAATATTCCATTGTCTAGCTACTTTTGCTTTGTGTTTCCTATTCAAGGTCTTATCTAATAGTCACTCACTATTGGAAACAAAGCTTTATATATGCACAGCCAAACAACATGCAGCAATATAATAAAACATGTTCCTTTGGTTTGTTAAAAAATCAATGTACTTCACAGTGATGTCCTTGTTACTTTTACCAGTTTCCATGTTGGTACTAGATTGGCATAGGCACTTGTGAAATTTTCTTGTTCATAGAATCAGTGGCACATAAGACCACCCAGTAACAATATATATTGAGCTAAAATACCAACATGGAAAAATAGAAAAACAATTCTATGTATACATGGGTATTAGTCTAACCAATTAGGCTGAGCTCAACATACCTTTCCAACACGGGGAGCAATAAGCCATGCTAGAGTAACAGTGAGAAGCCCTGTAGCAAGTAAAATCCCTGTAGCTTCCACAGCCCATTTAGTTGCAGGATTCTCAGCAGGGAGAACATCTTCCATGACAGTATCCAGAGGTTGTTCAGAAACAACCTGTGAGACTGCATTAGAATTATTATTGTGATTATTATTGTGATTATAGTGTGGCCTAAACCACAATGAAATTTCACTTAGCCGTTGCCTTCTAACAGCAGCAACAGCATCGGGATCTACATCTGCAATATTATGCAACTGAGCAGGATTAGGATCTCCAGCAGCAGTCCTTTCCCTCAATGCTTCGTAATCCTTCAAAGCAACCATAACCTTTTTAAAGTCTGAAGTTCTGATATTAATAGCAACATGTCCACAGATTTCACAAATGGTGGATCCGTGATTGACGAACCACTTGAGTGCACATGCATAGTGTACTAAGGCAAGATCATTTTTGCATGAGCAGCCAAGTTCAATTAAGTCTTGCTGGTGAAATAAACCCAGTTCTAAATCTGTATCCGTATTACAAATAAAAACCTCTCCTCCAGGACTGATGAACTCAACCAACCCTGATTCCCTTCCAGTATTTTTGCTATCAAACTGACCAGCTTCAGCATCCAAGGGGACTTCTCTGCTTTCAGGTTTTGCTGCTCCATTACTTTTACGTGCTTCTTGCAACGGAGGAACAATGCCCAAAAATCCCAAAGCAACATCTCCCTTTTTGTCAGATTCAGCACATTGGCACACGCGACATGTTGCCATACCTGCATCTAGACTGCAACGTGAGCCAGCCTCTGAATCTTCGCTCTCACCAGGTGAGTGATCATTATTCCTGATTCCACCACTGATTGGTTGTGATATATTTTCCTTACCCATTACACTAGCTTGAGGCTTGCATTTAAAACAACATAGTTTGGACTATTGCAACATTTTATATTAATTTCCTTTACTCAAGCCCATAGCCAACTTCTCCATTGCAAATTTCTATTGAAGACAACGCAGACTATCAGCGCTATATTAAGTAAATGGACTGTGCTGTTTGATGAAACCCTTCCCACATGCAAAGGCATAGAGAATACCTTCCTTTCTCTTTGCCACTACGCTACCAATTCAACCACTGTGTATAACTGGAAACTGCAAAATATTTCTTATTAGAATCGAGACGAGATCGATTCTTCATGGCACAATCATTGTGCATTGATGCGTGAAAACAACAGTGAAGCACAAACAAATAAGACAAGGCACTTCGCAGTATCCAGTTGAAGAACAGAACTAGAAAATACAAAAATGGAAAGAGCATGATAGCAGTTTACGCACAGCACAAGCAATACGATGTTCTTTCACATGCCAAGCAAGAAGAGAAAAAAGACCTTTTCCACACCCTGATGCATGTGAATGGGTGATGAAGCACAGTGAGACATGCAAAATTTTACCATGTGCTTGTTTTGGGATGCTCAAAATTAGAATTCTATAACTCAAGTAAACAAGAAAGAATTTTTTTCTCTTCTTGATTGTCACTCATGAGAACAATTCTTAATCTGCCACGAGAATTAATAATGATACCAACGTAAATCTCAGGCAACTCAAACATACAACAATCCAAGAAGATGATGAATCAATGATTCAAGCAAAATAGAATCGCCAAACACATTGCTGAATGCTTTCATTGGATTTGACCAAATAAAGAACAGAATTGGTGAAGATAAAAAAAAATACATTTCCAAATTGGAAAAATCAAAGTAGACAAGCTCAACTCAGAAATGGAAAATAACCAAAAAAACAAAAACAAAGCTCAAGTATTTGGCAACAATCCACAATTCAACATAGAGAAATCACAAAATCCAAGCCTGGAGCAGATTAACTAATTTAATTAAGTCATTACTCAACACATCAACAAGTGCCCAAAAAGCAAGGAGCTTGAGAGAAAAAAAGTACCTTTCTTGGTTTCGGCTTGAAGGGAAGTAGGCAGTGGTGAGAGGAGAATGGTATCAGATGCGACTCCCATAAATCGATGGATCTTTGATCTACAATTTTCCAGGCACTGTGAGAGAGAGTTTGTGGAGATTAAAACTTGGGACTAACTTTTTATCTCCAGTCTGTCTGCTATGCTTGGAGTGGATGTCACATCAGAATTTGTCTGTCCTCCACTTGTCTATAAGCTGTCCTTGCACTTTTTTATTTTTTCTCGTTTTAGTATAATCCCTAGACCAAATTACTCTCTTAGTCCCTAATTTTAAACACAACTATAAATCAGTCCTTCATATTTAAAGTTCATTATGTTAGTCCCTTAACTCTCTTTTTTCTTAAGACGACGTTAAACAATATCATCAGTTCAGTAGTAAATAGTAATTGAAACTAAATTCCTCTCAAATGATTTTAAAAACTAACAATTGCTTGCTTGCTTTCACCATGTGGGTTTAACTCGCCACATCATATATTAAGCTTTTTTTTTTAATACGAGAAAACTTTAACTTCTAAAAAATACATTTTATGAGATTAGGTGAACGAATAAAACTTTAAATGTATCATATTTTTACAAGAAATACATATCCTGATTCAATCTCGATATCTGCTGTACAGATCACAAGCCTCCCATCACACCATAACCCATGGAGATAATCATATATTAACCACGGCTAAAAACAAGTGTTTGAGGACTTGAAGGCACCTGATGGATAATATTAAACATAGATTAAAATCTTATTAAACATTACTATTTATCTTGGTTATCCTGCCTCTAAAACCAAAATCAGCCTCCCCAATTCTTAATCATGTCGGCAAAACAATAAATATGGGTGTAATTCATGCATGGTTATCCACTAATCAGCCGCATGTTAGTGGTGGCTGCGGCGTGCTCTGTCATCCTTCTTCTTACCCAGTCATGAAGGCGCAAGTGCAACTCAGCAGCAGCAATCAAGAAATGAATGGCTTGGAATGGAGTCAAATTTTAAGAGTTCTCAGCCGTAGATCATCTGCCATCTCCAAGATTTCCATCAATCCATACTTTTTAGGTGCCAGAGTTGACTCAACTCGCTCTTCCTCCACTTCATAACCCTTTTGCTCACTCCTCAACAACTCAGTCACCTGAACACGTCTGCCTGGATGTCATCCATGATACAAATTTCTCAGTCAGCTCGTTCTCTTCCCTGATAGTCTTCCTCTGAAACTGATCAACACGGGTGAGTTGACTAGGTGAACTCACCTCAAATATATTTGGGACGAATCCAACCTGCTTAATACGAGACATATGGTTAAACCCTTATGTCAACTTGAATCTAACATAACCCGGTGGGATACAGTTTTTTTTTTTCTTATAAAAAAAATAGTTTATAATAAACCCAGAAAATTAAAAATTAACTCATGAACACACTTGTAGACTATGTTGATAGTACTCACAAAAGAAAAACTTGTAATTTTTTATTATTAATCTATAAGAAATACCCTCATGATTTTCCTTTTTACATGAATCTTATTTTTCATAACGGAGTATATTTTTTTTTTGTGTAGCATTAGTGGTGAAAAAGAAATATAAATGCTAAAAAAACCAGTTTATAAAAAAATATTAAAAAATTGAAATATTGTATTTGCTAGTTACACGTTACAAAGCCGTTTCCACAAAAAGATAAAGCTGCTCTCCCCCCAGCTCCCACCTCCGCAGTTCCTCTCCCCTTCTCTCTGTGATGGCATTAGCTGCTTCAGCCCTTACACCTCTCAATCGTAAGTTTTCTTTCTCCTCTACTCATCCATTTCTCTTTTCCTTTTTCCTTATTTTCCAATTCAGTGCTTTCTCTGCAAATCCATACGCTCACTAAATTTGCTACATTTTATGCCTGCAAAGGGATCTCGAATGCAAATAGATGGAGCCAGGTATCATCTCGAGCTTCACATAGCTTCAATGTCTCTTTATTATTTGAAAAGCGAGGAATTGGATTTCGAAATGGAATTGCTGCCGCTGCCGCTGCTGCTGCTTCTTCTCCTAGTCCAGTCATTGAAGATATATCTCAAAAAGAAATTCCTCAGAGAATTTATACATGGCCTGATAATAAGGTCAAAGTTTCAATCTTTCCTATCAATCTTTTTTCGATATGCGAACTCAATTAGTTTTTTTTTTTTTACTAATTTTTAATGTTTGGTCATTGCGTATGCGAATCTGTGTAGTATAAATCTCTCGACTTTTCCTTAGTGGTGAAAAGACCTTCTCCATATTGTAAAGTTTGTTGCTTTTTTAACACAGTGGCCGTACCAATGGTGCTTTTTTTTCACGGGTGTATCTGCATTTGATAGTTTGTGTAGTAGAATTGTGTAATCTTCTTGATTTATTTTTTGTTAAATTTAAGCAAGTGGGTCTTCAAAGATTCTTATATTAGTTCTACTTGCTCTAAACTGGAGTTCGTCTAAAGTCAAAGCTTGAATTCTGATATCCTAGCAGTAATTTTGGCATGTTTTTCTTTTTGTTAACAAAAAATGCATTTATATATATATATATATATATATATATATATATATATATTTTCTCAATCGTAAAATCAATTCAATGTCTTAATATAAAGTCAAGAGCTTTGATGGAATTGAACTCGCAAATTTAGTAGCCATGAGAATATCTATTTTATTCGAGTATGATAATGCTTCCACACGCACACATGCTTGGATGGTGTGTAAACAGTATGTGTCCATTTGACTTTTGCAAATCTGAAACTATCTTACAAGTTTTAGTTTTGAGAGATGACGTGTTTTAAATAACAAATTGTAGTTTTGATTACAGAAGCCAAGGGTGTGTATACTAGGTGGTGGATTTGGAGGCTTATATACTGCTTTAAGACTAGAATCACTTATTTGGGCTGACGACAAGAAGCCTCAGGTAAGATTAAGACTACAATTTGTTACACAGGCGTGTTTTTTTTTTTTTTTATCATTTAAATAGTTCTGATTTTTTTTATTGCTGCAATGATCTCTGACTATATTTTACAGTAGAGAAGGGAAAACTTAAGAACATTAAGTATATTCATTACTTGGTGCTATTATTAACAGCTTTGATGTTTGTACATTCTGGGCTTAGGTTCTTCTCGTCGACCAGTCTGAACGTTTTGTTTTCAAACCAATGTTGTATGAGCTTCTATCTGGAGGTATGTTGTTCATTGTGTATTGCTACTGATGATTCCTTATAAATGTCATTATCAAAGTGAATGGGTGATTAAATCTGACGCAGAGGTGGATGCATGGGAAATCGCTCCCCGATTCTCAGAATTGCTTGCAAACACTGGCATACAGTTTTTCCAAGATAGAGTAAAGATGTTACATCCTGCTGATCACTCGGGCATGAATGGGTCGACAGGATCTTGTTCTGGAGGAACCGTGGTGCTTGAAAGTGGCCTTCTTATTGAATATGACTGGTATTGCTTCAGTCATCCTCTTTGCCATATTTTGGTGTATATTCAAGCTTCCTTTTTCTTTTATTTCTTTTTTATATAAAAAAAACTCAAGAAAATGGGCTCTTTCTCGGCTCTGGTATTGTGGAGAAACTTATTTGTTCTAGAAATAAATGTAGAATAAAAAGGATCAGCAATAATGTGCTAATGTTCTTATACATACTAAAAAAATGAAATGCAATGTCCATTGGCACCTTAGGATCTTTGTTGACATTATATGGTGATGTTGATCAGTTTCAAAGTAAATTGACTCTTGCTTATGTTTTAAGTAAATCTCAAATTCCTTGCTGATTTTACTTTCTTTTGTCCTGGGCAGCCAGGTTGGTTCTTGCTTTGGGGTCTGAAGCTAAACTTGATACTGCACCAGGTGCTGCAGAATTTGCATTTCCTTTCTCCACTCTTGAGGATGCCTGTGTAAGAGTTTGGTTGTTTGACTTCATGCATTGAACAATAGGGAAGACATTTATATTCACTGCCTTTACTTGTTGGATCTTTGCAGAAGGTTGACAATAAGTTGAAAGAATTAGAGAGGAGGAAGTTTGGCAAGGACACTCTGATTCGTGTGGCTGTTGTTGGCTGTGGTTACTCTGGAGTTGAGTTGGCTGCTACAGTATCAGAGAGACTACAAGACAGAGGTTTAGTTCAAGCTATTAATGTGAACACTATAATCTTGCCAACTGCCCCTCCTGGCAATAGGGAAACTGCACTTAAAGTAAGATATCTAGATTTTGGATAAAAAAAACTTTTACTGGTGTAATATTTAGTTGCACCTTTACATGCACAAAGGGACATGGATTAGAGATACCTCCTTGACTACTCTCTCTTAATTTCAGATATAATTGTTTTGTTATTGATTAATAGGTAGTGATCAATACCTTTAATTCCAAAGAAAAAAAAATGCTGAGAAAATTCCATTTTCTGGAATGCTGTTAAAGGCAGGGTTCATTTTCATTTTTCATGTCCTTGATTGCTCTAATCTACTTAGGAATCTGGAGTTTTTATCATTCTCACAGGCTCTCTAATTTTTTCCTTGATTAAATTATAAGTTTACATGCAATCAGCACTATGAAATTTACATGACTTTTGCTATTGGAACTAGGTTCTTTCATCCAGGAAAGTCCAGCTTCTATTGGGTTATCTTGTACGCTGTATCAGGAAAGAGAGTGACTTGGAAGGTTCTGAGAAATATATTTTGGAACTTCAACCTGCTGAAAGGGGATTACAGAGGCAGATTCTCGAAGCAGATCTAGTGTTATGGACTGTTGGGTCTAAACCCCCACTTCCTCAATTGGAACCCTGTGATAGGCCCCATGAGCTTCCTTTAAATGGCCGGGGACAGGCAGAGACAGATGAAACACTCCGTGTTAAGGGCCATCCACGCATATTTGCACTTGGTGACTCTTCTGCTCTTAGAGACATGAATGGAAGGATTCTTCCAGCAACTGCTCAGGTATTGTATCATTTCAATTTTTTAGATGTGGAAGAAAATGCTCTTTTCCATTTTCCAATAAGAACATTTTCACACTACCAACCCCCATTCACTGACTCCCTGTTGCACCTCTCAGGTTGCTTTCCAGCAGGCAGATTTTACTGGCTGGAATTTGTGGGCAGCGATTAATGACCGACCTTTGTTGCCATTTAGGTTTGAAATCTGCTCCAATTTTAGTTTTAGGCTCTCTTGTGCACCTCATCTAATTCCTCATTTCCCCAGCATGCTGGAAAAAGCTTAATTTCCAACTGTCTCCTGGAATAACATACGCCAGATTACTTTGTGTATGGTTGTCAGCTGCATAAATCTGCTCTGTGATTATATTCTGTCATATGGAATGTCTTCAACTATCTTACTTCTTACAGAAATATCATTTACATGAAGTTGCATCATTTGGATTTGATTGCCAGGTTTCAGAATCTAGGTGAAATGATGACTCTGGGAAGAAATGATGCTGCTCTTTCACCGAGTTTCATTGAAGGACTAACCTTAGAGGGTCCTGTTGGCCATGCTGGTAATAATCTATTTCAACGCTGCGGACATCTCTGCTCTCCTTTGTTTTTATCCTAACTTATCGGCGCAAATTTCCCATGGTTGCAGCAAGGAAAATAGCCTATTTGCTTAGATTACCAACAGATGAGCACCGTCTTAAAGTGGGAATTAGCTGGCTTACAAAGTCAGCTGTTGATTCAGTTGCATCATTACAGAGCACCCTTAGCAAGGTTCTCTCAGGCTCGTAGACTCTTCACATCTTTTTCGAAAGCAAGCTTGAAAACCCTCATGGTTGCTCAGAGCATGTTTTTTACTTATCCCATACACTACTCAAATGCAAGGATATCCTTGTAACGATGAGCTTAATTTGCATCCTTGTTTTTTGTTTCAAATCGTGGGAAGAATGAAGTGTTGACGATGATCAAATTAGACTTGAAAAGAGAAGGAAGCCATTATAATGCCAGCAGACTGTTCTCTTTCACCCAGATAAATAAAGTTAGTGCCTCATTCTTCTGCTCCCCTCCATTTCTGTTCATCCATCCCTTTCACTTTTTTATCCAAACATGTCGTGTAGTCCTCACCATCCCCCGTCCTTCCCAGTCCCCACATCTTGATTTGTTTTCATATATGTGAAAATTCCGAATGGTCGGTTTCATCAACAAGATCCTTGCTTCCATTTTATGATCCAAAATAAGTGGAGGCCAGGAATCAATGTTAAACTGGTGCAATCTTAAGGCTCTTCTTAACAACGTCAAAAATACCAGTCAAAAACTCGAAATGTTGATTCCCGAATTGCTGCAAAAATCTTTGGATCAAAGCCTGATCCTAAAATCAAGCACAAACTAAACTGATGGCGTCACATAAATCAAGCAATAGTAGTAGTCTCGTGATGAGTTTGTCCATCCCCTCCCCCTCTTCAATGAAGCAATAAATTGTCGACACACAATGCTGCTGTTCACACTGGAAATATTTTATTTCCCTGTCGCTTACATAGTCATCGGATAATGAACATTTATGAGACTAAAAATGACACAGGGAATAGTGGGCCTGACAATTAAGATTGGAAGCTATATTTTGCCAAAGTTCATTCATGTGATCGAAGAAAAAAGTAAGTCCTTGAACACTTCAAAGGGACATGAAGCCTCCTGCATGTTAGGGGCGATGAGTTCATTTACTAATCATCCTATTCAACACTCGTCACTCATGAGTAGACGTCTAGTCATTTGTTGAACGTCTTGTAAGTGTTGGATTGAAAACCAAAGCCATAAAAGGTTTGGAAAGTAGGTAGTGGTTAAGAACAAGGTTCTCAATTATGATATTGTTTTGTTTTTTCAATTGGAATGAAATGTTTTGATTTAAAGTGCTTCGACTTACTGTTTCGGGGTTGTACTGTTTATATATATATATATATATATATATATATATATATATATATATATATATATTAATTTTCAAATTCAAAAATAAAATTATTAACATGTATAATATTACGAAAATACCATCATCAATCTCGCAAGGTCATTACATTATCTGATTGCTCTGAAATTTTAACATGATATAAATAAATATATCAAAAGACTTCTCATAAAATTGCATCTCAATCTAACGGTTGGATTAATACGATTGATATTGTAAAATTATTCATTATTTAAAAACACTATTTGACCGAAACGACACAGGCGAAATGATTCCGGCGTGTTTCAGCAGGAATTCAGCCGAAAAATCCAGAATGGAGCTGAATTTAACCCAACGATTTCATTTTATCTTGTTTTTTTAACTGATACGAAATATTTCGACTGTTTCGGCCGAAAAAACAAGATGAAACGGAACGGCCGAAATGGAACGAGATTGACATCCCGGGTTAAGACCACTAGAAAGTGAAATCTGCTTCAATGGAGACCGCTAACCAACTGAAAGTGGCTCTCGGATATTGCTGTCTAAGCAAAATAGAAAATAGTTGATCCGAAAATATCATTTTATTCCCCATAAACTAGTGACTTATAGCTTCATTTATCGTGTAACGAACCATAAACAAGGAGTGTTAAATGCAAAGATCAATTTATTGCAGTATATGGAAGAAGAAAACTCTCTGTCAATGGCCATAATTGAAGCCTGAAAACCAAGTGTGGAAGATTTGCAGTTGAAACAAATTAAATGCCCCCTCCCCAATAATTGGTAGGAAGATGCTTGGCTTAATTAGGGTTCTTGGTGTAAGTTGTAACCACCATGGAAACCCATCAAATTCTGGACTATTTCTATTTCCCCGGAGTAAAAAATCTCTCTGCGCACCGGAAACTTGTGATTGGGATTTTACCAAGCATCCCATTTCTTATCTGTATGAACAATCCAATGCTGTCCCATAAAACAATATTATCTTGACTCTTCACAGGATTCATCATCGTGTGGACGCACACACCTGTCAAGCTGTTCTTGAGTTAGCAAGTCGAGGCAACGCGTATGGGAGTGGAGGAGGCTGGTGGCTCAAACTTTTATCTCACTTTAAATAGATTGGTTGGGAGTCTTGGGACCGTAATGCACCGAGTCTTGTAAGATATTTACAAGTTGATAAATAAAGTGGGAAATTTGATGTAAAAGTTATATTATAAGTTATTTTTAAAGTTTATCATATATAAGACTTGCTACTTGCTATCCCACATTAAAAAATAAAGACTCTCGTCAACGATTTATATAATAAAACTTGAGATGAAATGATAGCCTACAAAGAAAGTAGAGTGAGCTCACACATATAAGGATGAGTCGAGTAAGGCTAAAATTTCAAATTAGCTCATTTGCGTGCTTTATACTTTCTATTTTTTTTTTGTTATTTTATTAAAATAATTTTTGATGACGCTTAAATGGGAATCATAATATTTGTATACTTGTGTTTTATATAATATTAAGATGTGTGTATCATGTTGTATTAAAAAGAATATTCTATAAATATATGATATATTAGATTAGGTTCGGTCCATTCTTGGTTTGACTTTGATAATATTCATATTCTATTTATTATCATTTAAATCTTTTAATTCATTAAAATCACCAAGTCAATATTTATCGATTTTGAAATTAAATTTTTATTATTAGAGATAATATACTGATAGTATGGGTTATGGTATAGATGAAATTTTGGAGTTGTTCATTTAATGATATGTAGAATAATAATAATAATAAATAAGAAAGGCATGGGATTGGTTAATGGTTGGTCCATTAATGTGGGAGAGTAAAGTACCTCAGCTTTAAAAGCTACAACTTAATTATAATGGATGACTCATTGGTTAATGGTTTATTATTATTATTATTATTATTATTATTATTATTATTATTATTATTAGTTTAAGAGGAGATGTTAGCGATTTTACTTGATAATAAAACAAAAATTAATTTCGGGTAATCTTTAAAACTATTGAATTGGATCGTGAGACTACATTATATTATAGAAGACAAGCATGAAAAGGTAATGAAGCAAAATTTCTATTCATAAAAAGTTTTAAAACAAAACTTAATTTATGTATAAAAAATAAATTAAAAACTAAGTTAAATTAAGAAAATAAAAAATAGTTGTCAAACGAACGAGGACTATAATTGGATACCATAAATAAATAAAATAAAATGTCAAGTGATGAAATTGAAAGAAAAAAAAAACATCAAGAAAATAAAAAATAGCACTTTAAAATAATGTGGACCAAATTGAATGAATAAATTAAAATAAAATGCTCAGGGAAAGAATTTAAAACAAAAATAAAAAAAATGATCCATAAAATATATTAAATCCATAATATAATATCCACTTGTCTTTTATTTTATTTTGGAAAATCCCCTTCCCAACCACCCATAATATAGTATCCATCACGAGGCGTGCGTAGGGCCTGTTTGGCTACAAAGAAAATCAATTAAACTAATTTTGTACTCTTGATGTGCTTTTGGAAAGAAAAAATAAAATAAAAGGATGTCATTATTGTTTTTTAAAATATTTTTTGCTTGGAAATACATCAAAATATGTTTTTAAAAGATTTATTCTTAATATTAGTTATTTAAACTATTTGGAAACAGGAAAAAAACTTATTTGAAAATAAAAAAAAATCTTATTTTCCCCCTTCAAAAACACTCTTTGGAATGCATAAATACTTTAATAATAATAATAATACTATGTGTTTGCCGCTGACCCACATCATCATTCTTCTGTGCCTTACTGCCTTCATCCTGGGCCAGGTCTTTAAAAAAACAAATCAATTCAAGTTGACCAGCATTCCGGTCAAATGGAGTTAATTTTTCTAATACTTTTCAAGAAATTTTGATGTTTACTTTACGTGATGCATGCTGGCTCAGGGGCTGTGCCAGGTCAGCACTTAAATGGTATTTAATGACTATATATATAGTCAATATATCTTTGGAGGCAAGTAAATGAATTTAAACTATACTATATTCTTATATATAATTTTTTATTTTAAAATAAAATATATCAAAACCATCTATATATATATATATAAAATATTAATTTAATATTGTTTTTGAAAAATAAATTACATCGGGAAAACAATCAGAAACAACAAAACTCTATTCGGAGTCCAGATGGTCAATGAATACACCTACCAGCCATCAAGTAAACAAATCCCTGACGTTCCCACCAACAAGCAGTTGAGACGAATGGAAGGGGCCAGGGCAAATTATTTATTTATTTATTTATAACTTATTGTCTGTTTATATTATAATTGAATTTATTTATTTTTTACAGTGTTTTTTTTTCATAAATATATCAAAATGATTATTTTTATTTTTTAAAAATTGTTTTTGATACCAGCACATAAAAATAATCTTAAAACATCAAAAAAATTTAATTTTAAATACAAAATTTTAAGTTGACATGTATAATGGAAGAGGTGAAAAACTTTTTTTTCTTTGGTTTTGTAGCTCCAATAAAAAAAGAGCCAAAATTATTATTTTTCTATATATTTATGAAAAAAAATGCCAAAAAATTAAAATATCTTATTTAAAGAATTTTTATTTCGTTAATTAAGGTTTTCTCGATATTTGTTTTTCAAAAAAACAAAACAAACGTATTAATATTAAAATTATTTTTATTGAAGTGTGTATAAAAAACTATATTTATACTATTTAAAAAATCCTATCAATAATTTGATTTTACAAAATGGTATTTTCTATTGAAAATGCTCTCAATTGGGAATCGATATACCCACAAAAACATTTAAGAAAAAAAAGAAGATAAATCTATAAGTTTTTAATTATTTTATTCCTTTTCTTTTTATATAACGGCTCGTTAAAGGCTGCCGTTAATGTCAATTACAAGTTGATCTAACGGTTCAAAAGCTCATCCGCACACCTCTCCTTCAAAACCCTCCGCAGCAACTATATAATTTTCCGAACTGTCGAATAATTTCTGCAACACTGATAAAATTCTCGAAACATCACTCGAGCAATAACATCTAATAAGAGCCTGAAAATCCTCGACGTAAAATACTTCGAAATTATAGTCTTGCTACTAGCATCGTGTTCAAGCTCGAGTAGGTTTTAATCCGGCTAAACTTGAATCAACACCGAGAAACATACTCGGAGTTTGACCGGAACTCGAGTTCTTTCGAGCCCGATCGATATCTAAACTGGGTTTTTTTTCCTTCTTCTAAAATGATATCATTTTAGTTTCTCGAAATTGATTTAAGCTCGATTTCTTTCGAATCATGTTAAACTCGAGCTCTTTGGAGCCCGATATCTAAACTGGGTTTTTCTTCTTCTTCTAAAATGATATCATTTTAGTTTCTCGAAATTGATTTAAACTCGATTTCTTTCGAATCATGTTAAGCTCGAGTTCTTCGGAGCCCGATACCGAGTCAGCTGATTGATCATGCTAGGAGTAAAGGAAAGGATACGTGGGTTAGTATATTATCTTGATATGAATGTTAGGCAAGAAACATTAGAAGAGCTTGGCGGTCATATTTTGGAGGAGCAGAAGAAGACAAAGGCATTAAGCTAAGAATAAAAAGATAGAAACCGAAAGAACAATTCAACTGGGAGTTACAAATCGCAAGTAAACAAGAGTTGCTAAAACTCATCAACTTCTTTGATTTTCTCGACACAACGTCAACATCATACCTTACCTGAAATCGACTCTCTCTATCTCTCTCTTCTGTGATCTACAGATTTCATGCCATACCTGTCTATAAAGGGAGCAGCTCAGTGTTAGTTTTCAATCAACTTACAGCTACAGCATCTTCCTTGTCATCTCCGCCTTTTTCTATCTCAACTTTTGTCTATATGTACCTTTTTGAGGCGGTGGTTTCTTTCTTTTCACTCTAACCTCTCTCGGTATTCAGTACTGCTTCGTTCCCTGAAACCTACCAGCTTTCACATGGGGTTGTTCAGAGACAAGGGTGTGGTTTACAAGCCTGCTGAGAACGTTAATCTTGGCCCTGATAGTGATGAGTCCTATCTAAAAGCCAATGTTAAAGGTTTTCATCTTCATTTCCATCTTCAATCATGTTCTTCCTTGTGATTGCTACGATTGATCTTTCTGTTTTCTGCTAACACGGAAATTTGTAGACACGGTTTTAATGTTTTTACTCTCTCAGTATTGAGATTCGTTGACTGCTATATCATTTTGTAGGCAGAGAGTTTTGAATCAACTGAATATAGTAATCAAGTGACTCGTGTTTGTGTGTCCTTTGTTGTAAGATTCTGGCTGTTAATTTTCTGTTCTGGTCTGGTACAGAGATTAATCGCTCTGTTTTGACAGAACAGAAATTCTGGCAAGACAGGTTGCTTGAACACCACTTTCTGAAGTACTTTTGCTTGCTTGACTATACAATGTTTGCAATCTAAGTCTGGAATCAATGATGGTGAAATCACATGCTCTTAATTAAATTCTAGACTAGTTTCACTATTCCTCCTGTCCTTTCTTCACCATTTAATTAAAAGCAGAATTACCATAAGCAGAAACACGCTATATTAAATTCTTAATTAGCACATATATGTCTTGTGCATATGTCTATGTCAACCCATAGACTTGTGTTTGAGTTTATTTTCATGATGTTGATAAATGGTGTGTGAATTATATGCTAAAGTTTGAGTTTGTTTCATAAGCTCCTCGCATGGCTGGATTTCTTGCCAAAATTTTCGTCTGGTTTCTCGAGTCGCGAATTTTCGGAGCATTGCTTCTGTACATCTTGAAGAAAAACAATCTCATTCACAAGGTATGTCTTTTCGTTTCTTCGTCGTCTTACGTTGTAACTCAGTTCCTAATATCTTTTTCATCATCCTATGAATGGTCATTTATGCAACTACTGATCTGTTACATTTCCTGTCTAGTTAATTGCCAACATCTCCTTTCCCTTTTTGCGTGGAACCTCTACCAATCAGTGATTATAATCAAAACCATATCAAGAAACATCATTAGCATCTCTAATTTGGTTCCTTCCAAGTATTAAGATGTTTATGCAGCTTTGTCAACTTTCTTCTTTCTGAATTCTCATCTTTTAAGACTAAAACTATACAAGGGCCCATATTTTTCTAATTGAACAAGGTAGTAGTTATGGGTAGGTTGCATGCATTTACTCTGCAATGGGGTCATAGGTTCCATCTTTGAAACTAGCTCAGATTTGTAACCCCATATGCCCCATTCCATCCAAAAGTTAGCTTGGTAATAGCAAAACCAGCACTGTCTCATTCAATCACGTTGTCAAGAGTTCTACAGACAACTACCTTCACTACTTCCATTTCCTCAGGAAGTGAGAATGAGTATTTGTGGGATCCAGTCCTATCAAAGTCCACTGCCTAAATTCTTGGCTGGAGAAATTTACAAGACATAACTAACGAGTACGCAGAATGTACGCATGATTCATTGAAACTTATGTGACACCATTTTTTGTTCTTTTAATATATATATATAATCTTTTTTGACAAATTAACCAAAAATTTCAGGTAAATTCAGAATAACCAAAACTTTTTGCTACAACGCTGAATTAGATTTTCTTTTGGTAGTAAGATTAGACAGAGGCACAAAGTATAAACTAGGAGTACTCCCTTGATACAGCACCTTAGCTGATTTTAGCCACTACATTTGATATGAAAGTAAGCTCCTTCAATGGCAACAATCCCCATATGTCTGTACTGGTATGGACAGGACCACTCTACAATCTTGCGATAGGATTTTTTAATGGTGCTATTTATTGTTGACGGCACCGTTGAAGCTTGGTAGCTGAAAGCCCACTTGACAAAAGAATGAAGTGCATATTGTTATTTTCCACGCTTTATTAATCTTCTTTTGGGATTATTGAGTATAAAAGCTTCTTTTTTTTTCCACGAAGAATGCTGACTCTTCCACAACCAAGTTCTTAAATACCTAGTCTTGCCTACTTGCCTACTTGCAGAGCTGCCAGCCTTCATATTCTTTGCAGGAAATTATACAAGTGATAGCCGTTAAAGATTGTTTTATTGTGACCCTTCTTAATATCTCAACAGAATTCCTCATAAACACATAGTGACATTATCAACTCAACGAAGTTGACTAAACTTACACTCCAAGAATGTTCTTAATTAACATTAGCAAACTCATTTACTTATCTTAAGCCTCCATCCAAGATTGATTCATCGAAAATTCCACCACTGAAACTATACTAACAATAGTAACAATAATGGTGGGGGAAGCTACGGTATTGCTGGTGATAGTGATGATGACGAGAACGCTCAGAAAAGATAAAAGATTATGAAGTTGCAATCCATTTGCTCTGCATTTCATCCAGTTTCCGATGAAAAATCATGGAAAATTGTTGAATATACTGATTCACTGGACTATCAGAAGTAGTGTATTACTAGAGACTGACATATGAAGCATGGGATGATACAGTCATGGGCAGTGTGGCACGAACTCATGAACCATAATTCGAGATCCATGCCACTTTGGTTTCAAAACAAAGTCAAAGCCAAAATGTCAGTACCAGAAAGAAGCCTCAGCCACTCACTTTTTCATCAGCTGATGTTCATGAAATTATAGGAAAGAATACTCGATTTTCTAATCGTTATGTGTTTCAAATATGCTTGAGCTAGAAAATAGAAAAACAAAGATGGGTTCTGAAACATTTAAAATATCAGTTTTTTAATCATGACATTGGAGAGCTTGTTAGTCCTAGTTCAAAAATCTTGCAAGCTGGTCAAATGTATATTAGGTCACATTTTAAGGCCTCATTTTGACATCATAGAAAGAACAAGCCTTTATTACACCATTTCTTTCTGATATTCTATGTCAAAGACTCACGAATGCCTGCAACTCTTTCAGCTTGTTTCAAATGCAGTGGTGGAGGAATCACCTGTCTTTGTCCCCTTGCATCCATTTGAAGGTAGGTTTACTAACTTTAATTTTCCAACTCTTCTACTATCTCTGGTTCTATTCACAGTCTGTAAATTGGTTATAGTTACAAAAAAGTTAGCATCAAGTATGGCTAGAAGAGAAAATTCTCATCTTTCAGGATTTAAAACATTTATAGCATGATCAGCTATTTATATTGCTTTCATTGGAGTTCCAAGAGAAAGATTTTGATTTCAGTTCATCACTGCAGAGCTCAATGAAAAGGACGTCAAGCACATAAATTCTGATCTTTCACCATCTGAACAAGTTCAGCAGGCAATTGGTTGTCTGCCTCTACCTTCAGAGAAGATTGTTAATGGATTGAAGCCATCTTTCTGTCGCTGGACAATAATGGATTATTCTAAAGCATATACCTCTGGAGAAATAACTCCATACAAGGTACATCATTTCTATTGCATTTCTTTCATGAGATGTTCTTTTCCTTTGTTGTTTGAAGTTATTTAAGCTGTAACTTGCACAGACATTTGAAACCTCAAAGTCTAATTACATGATTCAAAGGCTTTCTTTCAGTTTCTTTTCTCGTGTAAAAAATCTCAATGCAGTTTATAAAGCAGTTTCCCATGAATGCTTGACGTTATTCCACTTAGCGCAGGTTGCAGAAAGATTAGTAGCTGCAATCCGTGAATCTTCCAGTCCTCCATTGGACATGGCATTCTTTATCAATTACGATGCTGAAGATATTTTAAGGCAGGCTAAAGAATCAACTCTTCGGTATGAAAGAGGTAGGCTTCGCTGAAACTCATGAGCAAATATTACAAATGAATATATATATTGCAAGTTTGATAATCCTCCTTCCATCAAGAGTGCACTATTTGTTTCGTGAAAAGTAGTGGGTCTGAGTTTATTGGTTGTCTCATTCTTCTAGTCTCCTTAACCTTGTTATTTTATTCTAGCCCACTATTTTGAAGTAGTTGCTTTGAACATGCTACAAAACTCACACTTGTTCTGTAACACCCCAGGGGAGCCAATGTCAGCTCTAGATGGAGTTCCAATTGCAATCAAGGATGAAATAGATTGCAGCCCTTATCCAACAACAGGTAACTCGTTGTTAGAGAATAATATAAATCATATTTTGGGACCTCGCCTAATAGCTTAAACTTTTAGGTGAAATGGTTTTTTAACATGGTATCAGTGTCTTGTTGACCCAACGGTCATGAGTTTGAATCTCACCATCCTCATTCTATTTGATAAAAATTAAGTACAAGATAATATGGACTTGCGTGCAAGTGTCAAGTCCAAAAGACTTTCACTTGAAAGGGTGTGTTAGAGAATAATATAAATTATATTATGGAGCCTCACCTAATAGATTAAGTTTTTAGATGAAATGATTGTTTGCTGATGATATATATCACGTTGATTTTTCTAGGAGGCACCAAGTGGTTGCACAAATTTAGACCTTGCAAAGGTGATGCCTGCTGCATTGTGCGTCTTAGATCATGTGGTGCAATAATTATTGGAAAAACCAATATGCATGAGCTTGGCGCTGGAACAAGTGGAATAAATCCTCACTATGGGTACAAAAACTCAGCTTTTCTCCTCTTATAAACTTGATAATATCCTACTAGAAATATTGGAAGTCGCAGCAAAAAATACAGTACAATCTCTTCTTTTTTCTTGTAAATTCAAATATATTTTATTGTTCTCTGTTTAACTTATGAAAGGTTGAAGGAAAAATGATGGTATCTCCAAAACCATGAATGTTACAGGGCTACTAGGAATCCATACGATCCTGGCAGGATAACTGGAGGTTCTTCTGGTGGATCAGCTGCGGTGGTTGCCGCAGGACTTTGCCCTGTTGCCCTTGGTGTTGATGGGGGAGGTACTTTAAATTCATCCTTAACTGGAAAAAGCACATGAGTATTTATTTTCTTATTTGGACCCATAATTTAAGAAAAACTCAACATTCTTGTTCTACTTTCTCTAGAAATTTTATCTTTAATTGAACAAATAAATATTTGTTTTCTGCGGCTTGCCAAGATCATATATACAGACTTCTATAACAAATTAATAAATTTATGTATGAAGGAAGGCTCTGTCATTTATCCAGAAAATTCTGCAAAATTGTGACATATATCACCATGTATCATGTCAATAATATCTAAATATATACACCTTTCATCATAATGTAATTAGGATCCGTGAGAATGCCTGCAGCTCTTTGTGGTGTTGTTGGTTTCAAGCCAACGTTCGGGCGTGTACCTCACTCTGGGTAAGAGCTTATTTCTATCTTGATTTTATTTCAGAAATATATGTTTTTCTCAATGCAGATGAATTCTCAACATTGTAAGGAAACTTTTTCCATTTTTTCAGTGTTCTTCCTCTGAACTGGACAGTGGGGATGGTAGGAGTGTTGGCAGGCACAATAGAGGATGCATTTCTCGTGTCAGTGCCATCTCTTTATTTGAAGATTTTTTCTGAGTTACAACTATATGTTTCGATGCCTTTTTTTATAAATTTTAATAGAGATCGTTATTTTTCCAGTTATGCAGCTATAAATGGCCCAGTTCCATCCCATGAAACCTCTGCTATACCACCAGTAAGAACCTGCTCCGCAACTTTCTTTCAAGTTTAAAATCCTACCCTCTGAGAACTCTTTGGAAATGGCCTTGTAAACTATTTCAGAGTAACATCTGATAAAACACAAATCTTTCCTTCTTTGTTTCTGAAACTATCTAACAGCCAAAGGTGTATTTCCCAATACTACAAGCAACAAATTCTGTGCCAAACATCACATTGGCAAGATCCAGGGAGGTTAGTAAATTCTCAGCCTTAGATTCACATATATTCTTGTTTCAAGTGCACTATAATCATGCCAAAAAATCCATTTATCTGTACCAGATCATTCTTCTGATTCTTTCCTTTGATTATTGAACCACGAAATGGATCCATTAGTGGTTTAATGATTGCAGTGATGATATAAGAACATGCTGTTCCCAAGCATTGTACAAGCTTTATGAGAAGTATGGTTGGAAGGTATAGATAATATATCATCCTGTGCAAATTTCTCTCAAATGGTGAAGTTTTCTGCATGTTTATTTGAAGAAATTTAGGCCTTCTATTTTCAAGGAAGCTCTTGACCACTTTGGCCATTGTACATTGTCTGCTAATGTTTTATATGGACTTTTGCATGCAAGACTGTAGATGTTACTATACCAGACATAGAAGCGATGCGCCTCGCTCACTATCTAACAATCGGATCTGAGTGCACCGCTGCGCTTAGTTCTTATCTAGAAAACTTGTAAGTTGTCTCTGGCTACCACATTTTCATCTTTCTTTTCTATAAAATATTGTAAATCATGGATGGCGATTTTATGTGCTCTTGAAAAAGGGATATTGCGGAGTCAGGATGGGATGTGAGGGTAGCACTTTCTGTATATGGTGCTTTCAGTGGTGAAGAGTACATAAAGGCTCAGAAACTTAGGTAAATTACAGGCTACATTTCTTCTTCTTCTGTTAATTTCAAGACATGGTGACAGTTGAAATTAAATTGATTCTGCTTTCCAGCTCATTTTTAAACCTCAATTAGCCATTCACTTATCATCAGCATCTCTTATCCTCTTATTAAATAGATAGCATGCTGGTGATGTTTACTTATTAGTTAACAGCCTATCACTTATCATTTTGATTCCTGCATAATTCTGCATCTAGCTGTTTCCATTTGCTGGCTATATTTAATGATTCAAGATCCTATGCATTTGCAGGAACCGCCAGATGAAAGTTCACAGGAATATATTTACAAAAGCAGATGTCATTGTTACACCAACAGTGGGGTATAGATTTCTCCTTTTATTGGCCCTGACCAAATGTTTCTGATGAATCCTCTCCCATTCAAAGGGCTCAAATTGCACTCTATAGTCTCTATCCTATACTGTAGACCATATTGCTAGTATGAAGCTACTATCTTTGACATCAAAATATTTTTTTGTAAGAATTCAAAATGCGATTAATTTCGGTATATTCAGTATATTTTACTCTTACATTTGAGAGTTAATCTATAGACAAGTTACAAGATTGAAATAGCTAAATATAAAACTACTTTATACCTACTTTACACAATTTCCATATCTGGAAATTAACGGCCATATTTTAACAGCTTTCAACCCGGTTATGCCTAATATTCATCTATTTTATACCACAGAGTAACTGCATATCCAATTCTGAATGATGCTCTCCAGACTGGTGAGCTGGACTACATAAATGGAGGTAAGAAGTTCATGAAATGATAAGATTTCAACAAAAAATGTTTGAACCCTCAAATGGCTTCACTATAAAATTTCACCAGTCAAATAAAAACACAATTTCGTAATCTTGTTGACCCCCTTTTATTTTTGCAGCTGCACTAGTTCGGTTTCAGATAGCAGGAAATTTTCTGGGATTACCTGCAGTTACTGTTCCGGTAATGCTCTTCAATGCTAGCTCCAGCTAGTTATTTTATTTGGCTAGTTTTCTTCTATTAACCTGAAATATGTAACACAGGTTGGATATGACAAAAAAGGGTTGCCTATAGGCCTTCAATTTATTGGAAGGCCATGGTCTGAGCCAACATTAATCCATATAGCATATGCTATGCAGGTATATTATCAATTTATCAATGTTTTGAGATTTAGATTTCTATAATGTTCCTCTCATTTTCTTTCATTTTGACTCTTAAGATACATATTAAAAATGTTTGCAAACCTGATATTCCAAGTATTCATATTTTTCCACCTCCACTGATGAGTTTTCCATGTAGCATTTAAGATTACTGTTTGACTAGTTTCAAGGAAGAATCATCTTTGCAAAGCTCCCGGGCGGATTGTCTAATGATTTGAAAATCTTTTTACACAATGTTCGTGCTATTTATACATAGGGACTGATCCGTGAAGTACTTTTTTGTTTTCAGTCTCTGTGCATCCCAGAGTGCAGAAAACCACAGGCTTTCTATGATTTGCTCAAGAAGGATTAACTGAAACAGGAAGCTTCAAAAGATCGAAGACGGTCCTTCAATTGTCAAACTATTTCTACTCCCAGTTGCTTCTTCTTCCTCTTAGTGAAAATGTGGAAACGTTTTGCATGTAGTGCCTGGTTATCCTTGGCATTTAGTCACTACTATGTAATGAATTTCCACTTTCAACATGTATTTTATATTTGATAAAAAAAAAAAGTTGCTTGCATTTTGGTTATATTTGTATGTACATAAAAGCAATAAATTATATTCTGAAACTTTATCTAACAGCTTAAGCTTTTAGGTGAGATGATTTTTTAGCATGGTATCAAAGCATGGTTAACCCAACGGTCACGAGTTCAAATCTCACCACCCCATTCTATTTGATAAAATCAAACATAAGGTAATATAAATCTGTGTAAGTTTCAAGCCTAAAATGCTTTAACTTGAGGGGATATTTCAGAAAATAATATAAATCATATTCTGAAATCTTACCTAACAGCTTAAGCTTTTAGATGAGATAATTACTTAAAACATCATATCCAACATTTTCAACATTTTCAGACTCTAGCAGGCCTTATTGTCCAATTTCAAAACTTTGAAGCCATTTTTCAACAGGATCTTTGTCAAACTTTATCAGCCATATATATTTTTTCCGCTCTTGTCGACTCAGACTCTAGCCCTACTTGTTCAGGACCCCAACCTACTGCCACAGATTCATTTCTCACGCATCTTGGCTTGTTCTTCTTCCCTCGGTTATTCATCAACCTCATGGTTTAAAGGCATTTTCGTCCCCGAATATTAAATAAAACAGCCTTTCTGTCAATTTCAACCCAGTTGCTCCAAAAACCTCTGACACGTGAGATCCAACTGTGTTTTTTGGTGGAGTGATTATGGTGCTGATAGCAGAGGAGAGATGATGGTGTTGATAGTGGAGTGGTGGCAGCATTGGCAAAAGCGAAGGCAATGGTGGGGTGGGTTTCTTAGGACACAGGACAACAAGGACCACAAGGTGATGATAGTAATCGACGTAACTGGAATATAGTGTAAGTGAAAACTTTCACAGGAGTGCCATGAATTGGATAAGGTGAGAGGATAAATATAAACAAAATTACATCCATTTAATTATTTTTGCCACTATCAGCAAATACTAAAATCATATCCTATCACTTTGAATTCCAAAATCTCAATTCGATGAGCATAAGCGAGCCCCAATTCTTTTGTAAAATGTTTTATAAGCTGTCAAAAAAAAGCAAATTGAAATTCTGAAAAGCGCACACAGGAAAATAGTGATTGTTGTGTATAGTTATATTTTTTTTTAATGGATAATCTGTTTGTGAATGATGTGATATTTATAATTTATATAAATACATCTGCAAATTCAAATGAAGGAACCTACATTCTTTATGACAAGAATGAATGCTTTACAATGGAAAAACTAATACCTAGTTGTTTCCTTAAATATCACTCATAATATACTAATTTTCATTGCGAACCTTACTATGACCTCTGGGGGGGAACTTTCCAAATCCATTTCTGTTCTTTTCAGAAACAAAGCTCGAGTTTAATGATAATGGTGACTCCCTATTACTGCCTTTCTTTGATCTTAAAGCACCTCTACTGACTTGGAAGGCTTCAGAATCTCTACCTGAAGATTGATTTCTAGGATCTGGTCTCTGTTGTTCACCATCAGCATGATCCTTTAATCCTTCACTGCTGGCATCTGAGGATTTCTCAGAATCAAATAAGAGGTCTTCGAATGTTGCGAGAGATTTCAACTGAAGACCAAGAGATGAGATCGTTTTCTGGCATTCTGCAAGTTTGCTTGCAGCAACAGCTAGCTCTTTTTCCTGCGATAAAAAAACAAGATGTGAATACCATTTACCAAAGCAATTGTGTTTAGCAAATTACTACTGTTCTTAAAATCCAGCTGTTTTTTAACATATCATGTCACGAGTAGCATGCATCCAGAAATAGAAGAACTTCAGGTATATCATGTCATTCATAACTGTGATGCCACCTGGTTTTATGAGTTCAAAAATGATTCTGACAAAGGATATCATTGAAAAAATATGCAAGAAATTTTGAAGGTAAACCTCTTTTTTTTCTTGTAAAGGTAAAACTTCTGCTCTTAATATTTTATTTAAAAGAACAATAATGCAACAAGGACCATTTGCTTTTGTTTAAGTTTCGCAATATGAAAGTTAATCTGAAATGGACAGAGTATAAGATATTAGCCAAGATGGAAAATGCAAGTGGATCAATATGTATGGAAGATTTAAGGCACCAGAGACCATGTAAGTTAAATTAAATGCAGAATTTATGAACTTGGAGTGGGAATAGTTATTGAGCTTCTAGTAAGTCTTAAGATACTGACCTGTGTAATCTTCATCTCTACATTAAAGCTGGCAACACGCCTGCACTCCTTCTCGTTCTGGAGCTCAGCTTCACATTTCATTTTTGAGAGCTCATCCTCCAACTGCTGGCTCTTTGCAGCATTTTCAGCTGATGAAGCACGCTCTTTCTCAACCTCTGAATCTAATGAAACAACTTTAGAAAGCAAGGTTTTGATCTCAGCTTCAGCAATTCTGAGCTGTGATTTTGTCTCTTCACTCTTTGCTTCAATGTCCTTTATCTCTTCTTCCCTAGCTTGTCTTGATTCATTTACAAGAGCTAACTGAGCTTGCAGGTCCCCTATCTTTTTATCTGCTTCCTGCAGCTGACTGCTTAATGTCTCGAGCTGCCTCTGGCATTCAGTGAAAGCCATTTCTGATTTATTTTTTTCTTCTTCCATCTTATCCAACTTCTCCTCCAGATCAGCAGTTCTGTTAATCATGGATTCGAGTTCTTCTTTCCATCGGTTTCCACTACCATTGCCTTTATCTGATACAGGTTCTGCCTCAAGGTGAGAGCTTCCACTTGATGTATCTGGAAAAGCAGCAAGTCTTTCCATTTCCAAAAAGTCATCCATGAGATTGATTTCTACAGAGGGAACCGTGTGGTTTCTTCCAATAGGTTTCCGATTCTTATATTGATCAAGTTCTGTAACATGAGCACAGGCCCATGAGTCAGACCAGCTTGGGTCACGTTCTTTCATTTCCAAGTCACTCATCTTGCATGAATGACTTTCAACTGCTAGTAGCCTCTCAGATTGACTGCCAGTGATAGACTCACCACCAATTGAAGAGGCAGCTAATGATTTATACTCATTAGCAGCTGATGCTTTACGAGCCATGGCTTTCAACTTCAGACACTCAGCTTCGAGCTTAGCAAGCTTCTTTATGCTTTCCAGGTGTAGTTTGCTTGCTGTTTCAGCAGCTTGGGTGCTCAAGTCCCTCTCCAAAATCCTAATCTCTATCTCCTCAGCTCGAGAAAGCAGCTCGCGCTTAAGGGACATGTTTTCTTTCTCTACAGAATGAAACCTTTTCCATAAATCCGAATCAGCTGAAGAAGTAGCTTCATCTCTTGCATTTTGAAGCTGAGCCTGGAGTTCTACAAGCTGGGCCTCGAGCTCAGACTTTGTTGATTCCCATTCACTAATTTTCTTGGTGACAGCTTCACTGATCCTTTCATCTCGATCTTCTCTTGATTGTCTTAGCTGCCTCACACATTCCTTAAGTGCTGCATCCAGATGACCAACTCTATCTTCAAGTCCAGAGTTCTTCTTAGTAGCAGCCTCGAACTGTTGCTTTAAAGCTGACAGTTCATCTTCAGCTTTCTCCCACCCTAGAATTTGAGGCAGAAAAAACAAATAATAGCTGATAAACCAGATATGGAAGGCAAGTTGTAGATCACATCCCTAATTAAAATAAGAAATAGGATGATGTTAGAAAAGGAGGTTTATGGACAATCTTTAAAAAATGCCATCAGATCCCTTTTTTGTTCTTTATTTTTTTTATTTCCTTTTTCTATGGTTGGTTGCACAACGGAGAAGCCCTTTTTCAACCTTAATCCCTTTCTGCTCTCGTACCTATACCATGGGAGGGATTCAACAGGTATCTTAGAAAAAACTAACCTGACAAACTGGGCTAGCCCTCGTGTGTAGATATTATTATTATTACAAGAAGTCTGTGATGTTTAATTTAGAAGAAACCAAACACTGCTCACCCTTCAACATAATTTGAGTGTAGAAGGCAATGAGAGAAATACCTGAGACTGCTTCTTCTGCAACTTTGGCATGCTGCTTTACCAACTCTTCTTTGGCACTAATGTTCAGGAGAGCAGCAGATAGTTTCTCTGTCAAAGTTCTCACATTGTCACTAAGGTCTTCATCGTTGAGTACAGCTTTAGATGTAACTTCTGGTGATTGAGGATTATGAATTGGATATATCTTTGCCAAGAAGAAGGGGAAAAAATCAGAATTCCTTAATGATGAGGAAGAGCAACAGACTATGATACCCCTACAAGTGAAGAGCCATAACTGGCGGAAATTGAAGAAGATGCTGATGAAGCCTCGTGAAAGAGATGGTATTTGTTGGAACAGCAAAGAGTTTGAGGAATTGGATTCATTATTCAATCTCTATCTAATGGTAATATTGAGGAGAAATGATCTCAAGCCTAGGCCATAGATTCATTTGAGTCGATTAAGAAAAGCTCGTTTACATCTAAGTCGCTCCAGCCAGCCTCAACAAACAAAGCCGTAGATAAAAATGCTAATAATTTTTGCAGTAATTTTCTGTCAAGGAAAATTCAAACAAGAACTGCAAGCAAGCAACACCTTATGTGCCTAATAAGACAATACAAAATAAGAAAGGATTATACTTGAATGTACGGGAAAAACTATCCTGGGATGAGACCAGCAGGATTCATTTGGGAAATTTCTTTGAGTTGCAAACTCTAAAAGATGAGCGAAAGGATATGATTTGAGACCTCATCTGAAGAGTGGTTGGCCATGACAAATATCGCATAAACAGAGATTCCAAGTGTGGCAAAATACATTCCAATATCCAAAGTTCATTCCACTTAATGTTTTTTAAAATATTTTTTTGAAAAAAATAAGGTTTAGGAGTATAGCAATATGCATAAACTCAAAACCCAAAATTGAACCAACCTGATCATCAGAGAATCTTTCAGAACGAGAAGATATGGACCCTGAACTGTCTGTTTCCCCAGGACTCTTCTCTGACGACTTCCTTCTCCATAACCAACTCCTCCTGTCCATCTCCAGTCCCACCAAAGTATCACCATTCCCTCACACAAAATCCCATTCTTTTCATTGTAATGCTACAAACACAAACACCCAGCATCATTAAACAAAAACCCAACAACCTTAAATCCTACAAATTGACCACCAAACCAAGTGTTTGCTTTGAAATATCAGAACTTCAAGGATACCACACAATGTAAGCAAGCAAGCTAGCAAGCAGACAAAAAGAGTCAAATCCAACTGTTACAAACAAATAAAAATGAGTAGTCTTTTTGGTAAAGATCTTAACTTTGCTTAGAATTCACTCTCCGTAACAAATCTAGAAACAATGACTTAACTTTTTGAAGAAGAATCATGATCATCAAAAGATGGATATATTTGATAACCCTTTTAAAGTTTGGCTCTTCATCTATTAACAATTACTTGGGACATAAGATTTTGAGCAGCTCATTAGCTGGGCACCTACCAAATCCCTCCAATTTCACGCCATGAAATGAGTGTCACAAAAATAAAGAAGAAAGTCATAGATAGAATCATGGATAGAAAGAGACAGAGAGGACCACATGAGAAAAGGCCAATACTGCCTCATAGCCAATAATAACCCCATTTTTCTTCAACAAAATTATCTAACTACACTAAAAAAAAAAAAAAAGCAAAGACCCGCCTTCAAACATCGCATGCAAAAACAAGAAATAATTGCTAAGGCAATAATACCCATCTTAAATTATCTCAAAAATCAAAAAGCTAGAATCTTTAAATTAAGTTTTCTGTAAGAGAGAGAGAGAGAGAGAGAGAGAGAGAGAGAGAGGGAGAGAGAGAGACTTACCTTCAGCTCTGAGACTTGTGAAAAATAGAAAGACCAATCAAATATTGATCGACGAAAAAGAGTTGAATAGCAAAGGAGCAAGCACAAACAAACCGTGCAGAGAAATCGACGAATGTCAGTGTAAAACGCCGGTGTTTAAATAGGGAGATTTTCTCTTTTTTTTTTATTTTTTGAGAATCTTTTCCTGGTATTTTTTTCTATTTTATTTGTTCAATTAATGAGTTGTGATTCAAAATGGTGTACGGATGGACATGGACGTGAAGAGAACTATAGATATAGGCGTATATCAGCTTTTTATAGCAAGAAATAAAGAAGAAGAAGGTGATATTATCGTGTGTTTTGTTTTTGATTGACTTTTTGGCTTGATTATTCAAATAAAAATGGAGTTATTCCCGCCCATTGATGATGGGAATTGAGCACCCACCATTTTTTTCAAATATTCCTAGCCATTTGTCAACATTGATCGACTGTGTGCTGCTTCCATGTCTTTCTCTTGTTTTCTTCTTTCCATGCTTCCTTGAACACCAAAACCTAAAAACAAATATATTACAATTTTAGTTTTGATAGTATTTTATTTTCAAGATAGCAACTTTATTATTTTATTTCCTTGTATTATTTGTAAAAAAAAAAGGCTATTGTTTCTAGCATTTATTATTATTATTATTTTTAAAATACCAACACGTTACTGAGCTCATAATTTTCTTTAGGTTATTTGAAGGTCTATGCAGCAAAGATGGATTTTTTTTTCTATAATTTTGAGTCTGTTTTTTTTTATATTTTTTTAAAAAAATACTTAATGTTTTTATATATGTTTTAATGTGTTAATGTTAAAAATACATTTTAAGAATTTTAAAAAAAATATATTTTTTATTCATAGAAAGCATTTTTAATTTATTCAACCGGGTTCATAGTTATTTCCTGGCCTCAACTTCAAAATCCTACCAATACAAACAACTTGGACAGAAGTGATTTTGATGGATCAATGATTTAAATGAGAGGGTACCTTCCTCTTAACTAGGCGAGATCCCTACGGCCTATGAAACATGGCCCCCACCTAGTAATAGTAATTCAGTTTAAAGTATTTTTTAATGTAGTTTTTTATTAAAATATTTTATTATTAATATATTAAAATCATAAAGAGTATCTAAAAATATTTTAAAGTATTAGGGTGTTTAGTTATAGTAGATTTTTCAATTCTAAGAAAGTGGAAATAGGTTCTAAAATGATAGATTATGTATTTATTGGATATTCTTTGAATAATTTCAACTGTAGATTTTTAGTTTTAAATAATAAAATTTATGAAATTGAAATAAAATAAAATAATTAAGTTGTTTGGTGCAATTTTCCTTAAAAATATTTTTCAATAAAAATAAGTTTAGAAAACTTATTAATGAAAGTTCTTTTAGAATTGAGGAGCATAACATTTTGGTGATATATTTTTACTTGAAAATGAATTTAAAATATATAGTGAAGCTATGACATCTGCCGCAACATCGACTATATTTTTCATGGCCTCCCCGAGATGGGTACATGGAAAAAAATTCTATATAATCATAAAATTATTATTATTTTCAAAAGTAATATTAAGATCATTATGAAACTTAATGGTTTGTGATAATCTGAATAATAATCCAAGATAAATTGTATTGTTGTTTGATTTTTTTCTAGATCAAATTTGTATTCATTGGTTTTTCTAATGGTTCAAGATATATATTTCTTCATGAAGAAGTTTTTATTTTATTGGTATTATCGGTGGTGGCTATAGTGATTAGAGCTCGTCATAAGTTATTTATCATAGAACATTAGCATGATTATAATAAATTACGGCTGAATGAGAAATTAATCTCAAAATATCAATGCTTCACATGTTTTTTTTGTAAAATCTAAAACTTTTTATCCCATAAAGATTAAGTACATAATTATCTTGTAGTTTATATAGTAAAAAAAAAAAGGGTCATAAAAAGCATGTTATATAAACTATAAAAATGTGATTTGTATAACTCAAGGGTAACATTTTTGTTCTAGCCATATAAAAGTGAGTTATAAATTGTATTTTATTCCACGCTTATAACAAGCGTTCCTAATTATTTTACAGTGATGTAAATGCAAATTAATTAACGTGTTAAACAAAAGAGAAATCAACAAGAGTTGGTCGGGGGTTTATTTATACGTGATAATAAAGATTGAGGACTGATTTATAGTTTTCTTTTGTTCATCTTGTCCATGTAACATCAACCCTTTCGTTTATGATTATGAGAAATCATTTATTTTGTTTCCATGCAGATTTCTAAATGAAATATGGTATAGCCACCGAAAGCAACCGATTCTATTTATACAATAATATTAAAGGTATATTTGCCACTTATATCAAAACTAATTTATATAAATAAAAAAATTATTTTAATATATTTTTAAATAATTTTTTTTTAAAAAAAAAAACAAACAATCAGACGTAAATTATTGCTGATTTAGGGGCATGTTCTCCACCTGAGTACAAATTCTCAGCGGTGGGGACAAGGACAAGGAATTAGAAAGATAGTGTAAGAGTTTCTTGTCTTCTCCCGGCGAGGAGGCGCGAGTGATTTTAGGGCTGGGATTTGTTTTATTCGTCTGAGCAATTTTTATGCGCAGCCTGCAACAAGCTAGACAGCTAGAGGGGAGGAACCAATTATTGAATGGGTGTCTTTTTCGTCGATGGCGCTGCGTGCATGCATCGCCAAAGTTCCATCTATCTTTCTTCTTCAACGGTCCCACACATAAATGAAAAACAAATACTTATTTTCTAATATGTTCAGATCTGTATAATATTTTTTTATATTTTATTTAATCTATTTAATATGTGTCTATTTAGATTAATTTACAAAATATTTTAATCAAAAAATTAAAATAGTCTATTTTTTTTAAGATTAAGGGCCTGTTTGGCATAGCTGTTGTTTTTGCGGTTGAGGTTGAAAAAAAACAGTTTCATGAAAAGCGTTTTTAGCTGCGGTTCAAAACTGAAATTGAAGTGTTTGGTTAAAACTGTGGTTGAGTTTGAGGTTTAATGAAAAACAGTTTTGAGTGTTTGATTACCATGCTTTTCATATTGTTGTCAACTTGTGAAATGACTTTAAAGGACACACGCATATATTTTCTTAAAATATTATAGATTTAATTATAATAATAATAAAATGTAATTAATAATTCAAACAAATTACACACTCATTTTTATTCTCAATTAATCGAAAAGCAACAGGGTTGTGAAGTAAAACGAAATGACGCATTTTTCTCTTTTATCAGAGTTGATCTCTATATACACAATTTTTAATTTTTTTAAAACATAATTTATATATATTTTTTAAAAAATTGGACTAGACCTGTCCCAAACTAAATGGGTCGGTACATCCAAGCTAGGCCAAAAGAGCCCACCTCTACTGGACTTAGACTGGACCGAGAGCAGCCTAAGTCAAGAAACAAGTCAAGAAAGTCTATTTACATAATGCTTTTGCTTTTTAGAAAATATATGACCTATAACTAAGCACGAATCGAATTACTATTGATTACTATGACGAGGTTTATGTAAACTCAAATTATTTGGATTAGTTGTATAGAAAGTCTTATTACCAATTTCAAACATATACTTTTAATATAAGTGGTTAGATTTGTAGTGGCCGAATATACTAGCTGGTTGGGCCGTGTGTTTTTCATGAGCTGAAAACATAAAAATAAGAAAACAAATGTTTTAAATATTTTTCTTAAAATAAAAATTAGTTAAATTTATTTTGAAAAGTCTATGCATACATTTAATTCAATAAATCAAGAATTACATGAATCAATAAATGCAATAAAAAGTTCTTAATGCCAACTAAAGACTAAATTGTAAGGCTACGAGATAAATATAAATTCATATATTTCATCTCACAACACAACTCATGGTTAACTTTTATTTATTTATTTAATCAAACATTAATAGAAGTGGATACACACTTGAAAATGATTGAATAAAAATCAAGGGAAAATTATAATTTAAGAATGCACAAAAGTAAAAAAAAAAAAAAAAAAACCCTATTAATATTATAAAAAATATCACACGCCCATTCTAAAACCAAGCAAAATCTAAAAAAAAATAAATTAAAAAAAAATAAAAATCTAACGAGCACATTTTAAGATCAGTTTCATGCGTCTTGTCTTTCCTTTTATTTTTCCAATTAAATGAGCACTTTTTTAAAAATAAATTTAGGCAACACGTCATCCACATACAAGTTAACAGATAATCACATGACATACTCGTAAAGAAAAATTGTTAAAAAGAAAAAATGAAAAACCCTTAACTTCAACAGCAAAGAATTATTTTTCTTCTTCTTCTAAAATAATTGAAAAAAAGAGACAAAATTAGTGGGTCTTAGAGCCTATAAACGTAGGCTGGATTGTTTAGGTATGGGTTTTAATTGGGCTTCAGGTTTCTCATTTCCCTTTATTATGGACTTTTAATCGCGAAATAAGTTTTAATCAAGCCCACATCACTTATTCCCCGAGGCCTTTTATTTATGAAAAAAGCTAAAAAAATAAGAAAAATCTTGCATTCCAAAAAATGTTGAGTGGGGGTACACGTGGCGTGTACATGACGCCTCATGTCTGAGTAATGGGCTACCATTCGTTTGACAGCACCAGCCTCTAAAAGGGTCAGATAACATTTTATTTGCCCCCTGTAGTTGTAGAATAATCTCAGATGATCCCCTATTCATTATGTCTTTCTAATTATATCCCTGATTGAAAAGTGTGGACCGCACCATGTCAATTGATAACTCAGCTAATTTTCATTTATTTTTTACCTAAAAGAGGTAAATTTGACTTTATTTATTTAGGTCTTGTTTGGCATTATGTTTCATAAATGCAATTGAAAAAAAATAAAAAAAATATTTTTATTTTTTACTTTAAATAAAAAAATTTGGTGTTCTTAGATCATTTTCATGTGCTAATGTTAAAAATAATTTTAAAAAATATATAATTTTAATACATTTCTAAATGAAAAATACTTTCAAAAATAACTTTAACTACATTTCTAAATAGATACTTACAAAGCATAAGAAAAATTAGCTCGAGTAATTTACAAAACTAATAAGAATTAGTAAGCCATTTTTTGTTTTTTTTTTATCATAAAGTAAATAATATCCCAAGATTAGTGTATATATTAATAGAAACTAAATCTTCTCTTTGGATCATTATAAGAAATATATTCGTTTTAATCTAATGCATTCACGAGGATAAATATTTTTAGATATTAGTCTGAAGACTCAATTTCAAAAAATAAAGGCCAACATTCAAAACTACTTCTACTTCTTGCGATTGATTACTAAACGCTATCAGTTAATTTGATTCACTCACATTTTCTAAGTCATGACAAAATCGAAAATAAAAACGAAAAGAAGGACTGGAATTGACGTTAGTATACAAATATAGGGGGCAAAACAAAACTTGTCCCCTAAAGAATCACCTGAGGTGGGAAAAATATATTTTCAACTCTTGTTTCCCTCTTCTGTTCTGTCGTTGAGTCTTCAAGCTCAACCAAATCAAATTCCAAACGAAGAGGGAGAGAGGGCCAAGACCCTAAACTCCCCCCCTCTCCCTCTTGATTTTTTTTTTTAATTTTCTTGTCACCAATTAATCAATAACCTAACTGGAAGATGAACAGTCAAATTGGTCCTCCTCCTCCAAAGAGGACCAGTCTCGCCCATAAACGAGGATCAACCACATCCAGAAAGTCATCGTCCTCAATGGCTCCTCCTCCATCAGAGAATGGCGGCACCTCCTCCCATGGTGGAAACACCTCCAAGCCCTCCTCTCCCGACTCTCCATCGTATGACTTTATAATTAAATTAATGTTTTGTTACTACTTTGTTTTCGTTATTTTTTTATTTGGTCATTTATGTGTGAAAATGGTAATTTAATTGTACAAGTAAATCAGTATTTAACTGTTAATTGGATTAACTATTTGTTTTTGTGGAGGCCTGTGAGAAGGGAAAGGACAGTGAAGAAATTGAGGTTATCGAAAGCACTAACGGTTCCAGAGGGAATCACAGTGTCTGATGCTTGTAGGAGAATGGCAGCTCGTCGTGTTAATGCTGCTTTATTGACTGATGCTAATGCTTTGCTTTCCGGGATTGTTACTGACAAGGTTTGTTTTGCTTATGTTGTTGTGCTCTGTCGTTTTTTCTTTGTTATTTGTGTGGGACAGTGTTTTGATTTTTTTGCTGTTTCAATTTTGCTGTTGTGGATAGGACATTTCGGCGAGAGTAATAGCGGAGGGGTTGAGGCCAGAGCAAACAACAGTATCAAAGATTATGACAAGGAATCCTATTTTTGTTAATTCGGATTCTTTAGCTATTGAAGCGCTTCAGAAGATGGTGCAGGGTTAGCTTCTCTTTTTAGTTCATGGTGTAGTTCGGTGGGTTTGAATGATTTGACTGTTGAACTTCATTAAAAGGCCATAACTTGCTGAGTTGGGGTTTTGGGAGGTTGAATATAGATACTCCAACATTTTTGCTTTAAAATGGCTACTGGAATTCAAAACTTTGATGGTGGTAAAGATGTCGTTTGTTTTGCTTCTATTGGGTTGTGCACGAAACAAATTTAGGAAAATGCATGGACCTGAAATCAGTGTATATGAATCTTGTTACATTGGTGTCAAGACTTGGAAAATGAGGAAGATAGTTTTTTCATCATTATAGTTTGATCAGAGGGGGCAAGCGGCTGAATCGCATAGGCAGGAGAAGGAATAGAGAGAGGACCCAAGCTAAAATGTGAATTCTAAGAATTTAGTCCATGGGATTCCTTTTATGGGATAATTTACAAGGATTTGTATTGCTGTTGAGATCTCTCTATTTATCAGTTTAACTTGTCATTTAGAATATTATATTTGCGTTATAGATTTTTGCTGAACTGGAAGTGATTTTGTAATTTAGGAGTTCAGGAGTGTAGGTTAATTGCTTGTTGAAATGAGTATGACATGTACTTATTACGATAATCCACTTAAAAAATGGCGTAGTTGTTTGTGAACTTTCAGCACTGATGCCACAAACATTTGTCACTTTTTTGACCAATTAAGTGCATTTATTTAGCAGCATCTTAGTTGTGTTTTGGTCAACAGGCAAGTTCAGGCACCTCCCTGTAGTGGAGAATGGTGAAGTTATTGCGTTGCTGGATATTACAAAATGTCTCTATGATGCTATATCTAGAATGGAGAAGGCTGCTGAGCAGGGGAGTGCCATCGCTGCTGCTGTTGAAGGTGTGGAACGTCAATGGGGAAACAATTTTACTGGTCAGTGGTTGCTACTATCTCTGTTTTTCTTAGCATTGCCATTATCAACAGGATATGGAACTGCTTGTTTGATTTTGATTCATGCTTGTATACAATTCTTATTGCTTACACTGTTCTTGTGATGTGCTCAATGTAATGCACATCAAATTAAGCTTCATGGAAGCAAGAAAAAAATCAATTTGACCTTACTTACCACTGTGCATTTAAAATTGTTCTTTAATTAGTAAAGGTTTAAATTTTCTTCCCATGGAAGCAAGCACATATGTAAAAAATAATAGTAATGAATGAATGCACAAAAAATAGATATTTGTTATAGATAACCATCTTTCTTCTGCTGGAAATGCCTGTACCATAATGTAGTTTCTTTGTTAAAGATTTAAAATTATTAATTTATCTTTAAAAAAATGTAATTTATTTTTTCTTACTGTTTCCACTATATGTCATCTTCCATTTCAGCTCCACATGCATTCATAGAAACTCTGAGGGAGCGAATGTTCAAGCCCTCCTTGTCAACAATTATTGGTGATCAAACAAGGTAACTTTTTTATCTTAAAACTGTTCTTGTTCCAAGTACATTTTTTTCTAAAAAGATATTGTAGAGGTATGGTTGTGTTACCGATTCTTTTAGCTTTACATACTTCCAGGGTTGCAGTTGCTTCACCATCAGATCCTGTCAATGTTGCTGCGAACAAAATGCGGGAGTTGCAGGTTAATTCAGCTATTGTTGTGACGAGGAACAAAATCCAGGGGATACTCACGTACTTCTCTTTCTTGCTAGGCTTTGCCATATTACAACTTGTTCTTGGAACTCTTGCTGCAAATGATGTCTTTAAAATGAGATCCAGCATTTCCTTTTCTTTTCTTTCTTTCTTTTTATGTCTATCATGCATGTTCTCAGTTTCTATGCTTCTCTGCTGCAGTTCAAAGGATATTCTCATGCGTGTTGTGGCACATAATCTTTCTCCTGAGTTGACTCTTGTGGAAAAGGTTTGTTGCAAGAGCCATATATATTCTTACTTCTTATTTTGGCACTTTGCTGTATTTTTTTAACTCTTAATTTTTGCTAGAGGGTTAAGTTTGTTACATCATTTACGCTGTAATCCTGCTAGTTGCTACAATTCTCATGGATGAGTAAAAGAACAATGTGTGGGAGATGATTCATTTACTATTTCTCAACCTATTCAGCAGTGTAGAATATTCCGACCCTTTTAACATTTTATAAAGATGGTAGCTAGTTAAGCCTTACCTCATGTTTCATCTTGTCCCTGGAATGAAAGCAAGCATTGCAAGGGTTAGTATTGTTTATGAGGAATCCTTGATACTGATTTCTTATGCATGATTTATGATGTATGAAGCGAGGAGATCCCCTTGATACTAATCAGAAATCAAATTATTGGCTCACCTGTATAGTTTTATCTATGAGAAGTAGCTCATTGTTCATAATTTAGATTATGTCTGTGGACAGGTAATGGTTTTTTGTTGCTTTACTAAGTTTGCATTAATGACTGACTTCTGCACTGTTAAAAATTGATATTATATTGCTATATTTGAAGATATCTATAATTTTGCATACTTAGATTACTCGTTGATATATTTTTTTCTTCTTAACGTTTTCCCTCTCTCTCTTATTCATGTGACACATATTGTGGCCGTTCTCATTTCTTCAGTTATTTTGCTAGATTCCTTCCCTTTCTTTGTGGGGGAACTTTTTTTTTTGGCCTAACATTTGCCTTGTATTGAATGCCCAATCCTACATTTCATATTGAATGCACAATCCTATATTTAATATTTTCATATAGAATCATTTGGTGTTTCTTTGCTATGGTAATAAGAGCTTGTCTTAATATGAGAGTGGCGATGCCTTGCATTATCTCACTGATATTTTATTAATGCTTCAGGTGATGACACCAAACCCTGAATGTGTGACAGTGGAAACAACAGTCCTTGATGCATTACATCTAATGCATGATGGGAAGTTCTTACATCTTCCTGTCTTGGACAAAGGTGAGTGTAACCCACTTTAATTCTCATAACTGTTTCTTTCTTTGTTTTTTCTTTACAAGTTATCCAATTATCAAATTTTGTGCAGATGGGTCTGCTGTTGCATGTGTAGATGTGCTGCAAATAACTCACGCAGCAATTTCCATGGTAACCTTCATTACTTATACAGCTTGTTGTGATATGCATTTTTCAGTGGGGATGAAGCAGTTTTGAGATTTTAAGACATGTTCAAAATTTATACCTGGTAGAAATATTTGTCAGCCATAGATAAAACAAATTTTCGGTCCATGAAATGCTTTTTCTTTATTTCCATCTGAAGTACTAGTTCAGTAGAGAAACTTGAGTAGGTGAAAAAAACATTAAACCAACTATCAAGCTCTAGGCTGTGGAATGTAGTTGACAACCATGTCTTAGTGACCATGCCACTGTTTTGTTGGATAGCTTAGCTCTTTGTTGAGAATCTTGATTGTTTGTTTATTAAGAGTATGGTTGCAGCTGTAACATTGTGAAGTGCATTAACATTAATACAGCCACTTACTAATCTCTTCTCCTAAACATGCACTTTTAATCTTATGGACATTCAAGCAAGAACCTTTTGCATTTCTACCCTTGAACCTTAACCAGTCATGATTTTTGTTTATTGTTCATTTCACTTGTCACTGTATGGTTGAACATCTGCAAGTGACTCTGAGTGTGTTTGGGACTGCACCACTGTAATCCCTAACATGACCTGGGTTGAACCAGTGCCAATATATGCCTCTTGTATTGTTCAAAATGAAATTGCTTACTGGATAAAGCCATTTACATGTTATTACTGCTAAATGAATTTTATAAATAAGATAAATTTGCTTATGTAGAGATGCTACCGAAGCGGAGTTTAGTCTTTCTGCCATTTTTCTTGTGTTATATTATATTTTCATTCTGTCAAACACTTAACTGGCCAATTTGAAACTTTACAAGGTTGAAAGTAGCTCTGGAGCTGTTAATGATGCGGCCAACACAATGATGCAAAAGTTCTGGGATGCTGCTCTTACTTTGGAATCACCAGATGATTATGACATCCAAAGGTCTTCCTAATGCTGTACACTTTGACCTTACCCTGGTACCTTGTTGGTTCTGTTACTAAACCTATAGGGTGTTGATTTCAGTGAAATGTCTGCACTAATGGCATCAGACGGGGCAGAACTTGGAAGGTACCCATCACTTGGTCTTGGAAATTCATTTGCCTTCAAAATTGAGGATCTAAAGGGCCGCATACATCGACTCAATTGTTGTAAGTGGTCATTGCTGACTGTTTTTGAGAATGCCTCATTTCTGAACAAAATGAATTTTGTATTTTACCATTGTACACAAACTATAGGCAGTGTGAAATGATTCTTTGATATATACTAAGAAATTGTGGACAGAAGCTTAAATTAAAATAATCAAATAAAAAAGGAACGTTCTACCTTTTTTTATATTATTATTATTATTATAATTATACAAGGGATAAAATAACAAGTTTACTTCATTTGTTGAGCTTCTTTGTTATCCAATCAAACTCAAAAGTAAAGTTTTATATTGCCTATACTTTTTTTCCAGGCACTGAGAATTTAGATGAGCTTCTTTCCACTGTCTTGCAAAGGATTGGTGCTGATAATGAGCAAGATCGACCCCAACTTTTGGTAAGATGGGCTTATAATTAAACAAATGCAATTTGTGATCTCTATTAATATTTTATCTTCTTGACTTATGTAGCATTCAATTTCTTTTTTACAGTATGAAGATGATGAAGGTGATAAAGTTTTGCTTGCAACTGACGGTGACCTCATTGGTGCTGTCAGCCATGCTAGATCAGTGGGACTGAAGGTAATACTTTGATATTATTATATGTGGATTTGTGTATAAATTTTAGTTGAACAATACATTTGCAAGTTATTCTTCAGAGTAGCACAGCTCTGTGACCGGGATTTTTTTTGGCTGCCGCTGCAGTGCCAATCACCCATTTTGTTGTAGATTACAACAACAGCAAACAAACAAACAAACAAACAACAACAAATGCCTAGTTAAATAGAGAGCACAAATTGCATTTGTATAATGATATATTCTTAATTTGTAATTTTGTGTGCACTAAATCTCTCTTGATCTCAGGTTTTAAGGTTGCATCTTGACTGTTATGACCCAAGCAATCAGACAACATCACCATTGGGTACAACTACAACTGCCACCCAGAGAATTGGACCGGTGTCTTTCCGCTCTGGTATCTTTTTAGCTGGTGTCGTTTTAGCAGGCATTGCTGCTGTTGCTTATTTGAAGCGCTCAAAAATGTGAAATTTTATTGAGTCCAAATGATGAACACACTTGAGATTTTGAAGTTGGTCCACTGGGGGTTCTACCAACATTTGAAGATATTTGTTGGCCAGAGCTTAAAGGAAAATTGAAGTTTAACCCTAATTGTTCAATCAGAAGGTGTAAATAAATGCTGGGTACACCGAAGCACTAACATGATTGGGTAGGTGTATAGTACCGTTCTATCCTGATGAAAATGCCAAGTTTACTGCAATTTTTCCACAGAACCTCTACTGCTAAAAGCTAGATCTTGTATGGAGTTGTAGGCACGATGTCACTATTTATCTTTGTTACGTACAAGCATTGTTTTATAAATTTCCAGCTACCTAACCAAAATAAAATAAAATAAAATAATAATAATAAATAAATAAAAAGAAGTAAAGTTTTCAAGTTATGTACAAAATTTATTGTCTGGGTTTTGCATGGCAACTGCAGCCTATAAAGCTATTTCCATTGGGTTCTACTATCTCTACCGTTGGTCTCGAGTTTGAATCAATATATATACTAATTTTCAGGGTATTACTCGGTCTTTTGGACCTATAAAATATATTTTCTGGTAGATGATGCTTCCTCGAATCCAAAGAAAAAAAAAAGTCATCGATTACTTGGACTGTTTCATTTTCCGGTGTGTTAGAATGGCTCTCTCTTGAAGATAGTCTTTAAACTAACTAAATTAGTCCTTGTTTCTAGCACTATGTACTTAATCCTTTCACTTTTAAAACCATTCATAACATAATCCTTTTCATCAGTTTCATGCTCTTTTCTAATTTAATTTCTTTTTTATTTTTAAAAATATAAAAAGGAAGTGGGTAATCTATAAAAATTAATGATAAAAAGGATATTTTTTTGAAACAAAATACCACTAAAATAACTATTAATTATTTTTTATCCTGTAATGATCAATTAATTTGTTATGATAAACTAAGAAAAAAGTTATAAAAAACTTTTCTAGCTTTCTTTATTTTGCTTCGATCGTTTAGCTGAATAAATAATAATAAAATTAATCCTCTTGTTTCCTTAATATCATAACTTAGTATTTCTAGTCTTACAAATCATAACTTAATCTCTTAATGTTTGTGACTGTTAATTCATTATTAATTATTATTTTTTCTGTTAGTAGAAGGACAACTATCCCTTGAATTTATTTCAATATAACTAAAATTATATGCTGAAAAGAAAAATAAATAAATTGGTGACTACTCAGCACTTCATAAATGATAATGATGATAAATAACATAGGGACTAAGTTACAGCAGGATATAAAAATAAATAAATATATGATATGCTTCTTTTTAAACCTGAGTGACTAACTAATAATTTTACTAAAATTACAAGGACTAATTAAATTAATTTGCCCTAATTTTCCTAGTAATATGGCCTCGAGTAAAAAACGAAAAGACGTTAAGAGAATCAAACCGGACCAGTCCAAGTAACCGCCAAGAGCACTGAAAATTCCAAAAGAAAAGGAAAGAAGCAGTAGAAAGAGCGAAACCATTTCAAAGCCGCCCTGGTCTCAAATGTAAGCCCTCTTCTTCTTCCTCCTCCCACTTCTTACTTCCTTGTTTGCATGTCAGAGTTGTAATCATAAGCATTCCATTTTTTTCTGGGGGGGTGCATAGTGATCCTTTTTTCTTACATTGACTACTAGAATCCAATAATGTTGGTGTCTATACATTCCCCTTTTCTTGAAATCTACTTATTATGATGTTATTTGGTTTCTTCGATGAATATATGAACATTGTGTCTGTTTTTTTCTTTGATTCTCATGGTTTCTTGTTTGGAGTTGATGGCGGTGCTCGTCAATGTTATTATCAATGCCCTGTTATTATTAATTTTTTTTTTTTTTGCGTTTAGGTAATTAAAGGAATTCTTTTTGCAACATTTATGTGTATCTAATATAATCATTCAAGGAACCCATTGCTGGTATTTTCAGTAAGTGGAGATAATTAATATTATTTTGCATGGATTTGAACCCTTGATGCTCACTGGAGAATCATGAATTTTAGGATCATTTTTAGGAATCAATCAGGATAGGCACTGCCTTATCGACTCCCTTTTTAATAGATGATATCGAATTGCTTCCTGGCCATAAAATAAAATTTATGAACTGCCAATGTGACAGTTACACAAAGTAGCAGACTCTCTCACTCTAAAATCAAACTCTCTTCAATCGTCTTTCTGGGAGAATAACTTATGGGAAGTTCATATGCATGTCGAAGTTCTTTTTTTTCTCCTGGCAAGTACTATGTGCTGAATTTTATTCGAATGCTGCTTTTGCAGACTGTTAATGTAAACAGGATGGAACTTGAAGATGCGCATTCTGATCTCTGTTCCTTGAGAAAATTATATGGACTCCTCCAAGGAAGTCCAGATGGTGTGCAAATGGCAGGCTTTGTGAGTTTTCTCTAAACAACCTCACTGTGTTTTCGTTTCTGCTACTGATTGTTGTATATGTGTGAATTCCCTATTTCTGTTTGTCCAATATTGGTGTGAAGGGATCATCAGTTCCTTTTATTGGTTGTGGATTTCATTACTGTGGTATTGTGAAATTCTATTTAAGCCATTCTTGGATGCCGATCAAGATTTATGTCACTGCTGCCTTTTCTTCTGTCCCTCATACTCCATGTAACCTGTTTTTCTTGAGGTGCTTCATTTTTCTCTCTCCAGTGGTTGCATTGTCAATATTTAGTCTGTGATATTTCTTTCCAATGGTTGGTGAAGAGAATGAATGAAGTGATAAATATTAGTTTGTGTTTTTACTAATGTCTGTTTTTGAGCAGTTGGACGAGAGAGCAAAAGTGCTTTTGAAGAGTCTGCTAGATGCTGCTACAGAGAAGGCCTTATTGGCTTATTCAAAGGTATATTTTGCCAATTTTGTGCTTGAGTTACACAGCTTTGGTGATACAGAGAAAATATGGCATCAATTATGCTTTTCAAGGCTACATGAAATGTTAAGAAGATATATGGATTGAAGTTTCTTGCAACAAGTTTAGTTTTCAGATATGTAAATACAACAGTTTCAAAATGAAACCTTAGCTAGGATGGGTAACGTGATGACTATTTGATCTTGTGGTACTAATCCTTGCAAGGGAGAGAGACTGTTCTTGAGTTTGAGAACTTCCTGTTGCAAATTTGGTGTGAAAAAAGAACATCCAGGTAATTCCAATATTCCCATCTGACTTTGTTTGATGTTTTGAAATCACAGATCATAGTGGACGCGCAATTAGGTGTGTCTAACACACCCTACTCTTCTCAATCAGTGCAGCCCAAGGCCATGCCATATTTAGAACCTCCTGTTTCACCTGATGTAGAAAACGCTTCTCCAAGTACCATTCAGAGTTCAAATGCTCAGACAAATTTATGTGTAAACAATGCATGGAAAAAGGAGCAGTCACTTATTAAGCCAACACCTCAGGATTCAGGGTCAGAGCATTCCAAATTCAGTGTCTCGTTAAACAAACCTGAAGGTAGGAAAAAGTGCTGTCGAGTTTGTAAGCAAAACAGCATGAAGCTGCAGAACTCGGCCAAGAATCTGAACAAAAATGGTAATGAAAGCGATCAGCGCCACGATGAGGCTTATTGGTTTGATGGGAATTCAAAAGGGTCGCATGAGCTCAGATCGAAGGGTCTCAAATCAGCAGTGACTTTCGATGAAGAGCCAAAACAGAAAAGAAATTCTGAAATTGAATGTCAACCAAGCGCTGCAAGTTCCGCTTCTTGGGCCTCGAGTTCGGTGGGTTCTAAGTTTGTGAAAATAGGATCTGAATTTGTATCTGGTAAAATTGACAAGCATCAAGAGGATTCAGAAAGTAATTCCTTTAAAGAAGTTGCAAATGCAATGAAATGTAGTGAATCTGTGATGCCCTCCTCATCGCTGCAGCTTTATGGTGAGAATGCAGATTCACATGAAGCTAACAATGCAGCTTTTGATCACAATTTGTCCATGGCGGATAATTCAATAGGAACTAAAATGCAGTCGGTACAAAAGGATGGTTCAGTTGCAGTAGGTGAAATGAGTTTTGCCAAGAGACAAAATGGGGACGGTTCAGTTGCCATGAGAGAAACAAACTGTGCAGAGAGACAGAATGTGAGGGAAATTGTTGAGAGAATTGAGTCACTCAATCGAAGTCAGAAGAACTATCAAACATGTCAATATGTTTGCGGGTCACAGGTTCCCCCGAGTCAGGATGATGTGGGCAAGAAACCCTCGATGCATAGTATGAAGGTTCGGCAAGACACTCCATTAGGGAATCCAGTGGCTCGGATGGAGGAAAAATCCACGCCATCTGTACCATCAATACCTCTTTCTGCAGGGTCAATCGTGGCATCTCACAAAAGACACCTGCCTCGTCAAACATTTATAAGGCCAACACTGCTAGATTATGATGATTATCACAAGAAAATCACCCCAAAGAGATCTTATGTGGACTCAGAAGAAGAGTTAGATGAGACAACCAGCTCAAGCTCAAACGGTCGATCGCTGGAAATGTCAGATGAGGCAGCTAGCTCTAGTTCTAGCCCTCACTCACCAGAATTGTCAGATGCCACAGCCAGTTCAAGCTCTAATCCTCGCTCACTAATAGAGTCATGCCAGACTGCCAGCTCCAGCTCTAGTCCTCACTCTTCCTACAGCTGGACAAGTCAGCAGCAGACAACAGGCAGCGGCGGCAGCAGCAGCAGAGGTAGCGATGAGGATCCTGAAGATTACTATGATCGTGGGGATCATCCACCTAGAGTAAAGGGACCAGGTAAGAGGTACAGATCACCAAGCCATAATAAGAAAGCAACTGGACGACTTAGGGGGCTAAAAAACAAGCTGGGGCTCATTTTCCATCACCACCACCACCACCACCACCACCATCATGATGACAATGATGGTGAGAAGGCCCCCGCCAGATCCATGTGGAAGAACTTGCACAAGATGCTTAAAAAAAAAGACCTGAAGCATCATGACAAGGCCTATCAGAAAGAAGCAGTTGAGAAGTTCGGAAAATCTGTAGTCTCAAGTAAGAAGAAGCAGAAGGCTGGACATTTCCGTGCATTGGTTAAAGGGTTGATGAAGCATTCTAAACATTCGAAGAAATCAAAGCCCTCCAAAGACGGGATCGGACGACAGTTAGGACGTATCCAAAATGGCCATGATAATAAGCATTGGTGGAAAATGTTTCAGCGCCATCGAAGAGGAGTAAGGCTGCCCAACAGAGGGCGTGTTAAACTAGGAATTCCCAGAAAGAACAAGAAACCCCGGCTAAAAACCCTGAAATAAGATTACATAGCATTTTGTACAAACAAACTCAACTCAATAGTATAAAATTTCTTTAACATGAAGTATCTCTTGGATTTTGTCCCCGAGGTGGGTGGCCCAGCGGCTAAAGCTTGGGTTCTGCTTCGGCAGACCTGGGTTCAAGTCCGGGAAACAACCCCTACCTCGAAACTGCCTGGGACGGCACGGAGGTTTACTCACTCCCTGGGCCCACAAAGTGCGCTTTCCGGGTAGTGGGGTTCCCCTGATCTCCCAATGGAGGTATCCAAAAAAAAAAAAAAAAAAAAATATCTCTTGGATTCTCAATTTTGAGTCGATAATCTAATTCCACCCTCCACACATACACATAAATTCATACTTGGAGGACATTGAGTAAAATTAGTGAAAAATATACAATAATTTTTCTGAGGTATCATAATTATAAATCATCAAAACTTCGAAGATATTACAAAAACACTTTTTAATCTACAGAACAGTTGATTTTAAATGGAATGGTTTTAAGAATATTAAGAAATTTTAGATACAATTGTAATCAGGGGACCACATCACGTGCACAAACATTAGGTAGGTGTTCAACGCCTCAAAATAAATTATTTGTGTATTTCTATAATTCTATAAGGAATTTCTTTTAATTGAAATTTAGTGTAAATTAATGAAAGGAAAAGAAATAATGCATTGTTGAATGAGTAGAGTTGAAAGATTATTTCCTGATTAATGAAAATAATGCCTTGTTGAATGAACAAGTCGAAAGATTAGTTCATGGTTAATGGAAATAAGGCCTTGTTAAATGGGCGAGTCGAAGGAATATTTCTAGTTAATGGAAATAATATCAGGTTAAATTGGGGAGTGTCGAAGAATATTTTTTGGTTAATAAAAATAATGCTTTGTTAAATAGGCTTAGAAATTTTATTTATTTATTATCATTCTTGAACAATGAAAATAATTAGTTATTTTAATTTCTTAGTTAAGATGATATACATTAAAATATTGTTGACAAGTTATTCCATGAATACATAAAAAATCTAATATAAATTAAATGATTTTATTTTAATTTCTTATTGTAAAGACAAAATTTCACCTTTTTTTATTATAATATGTACATGTCATATGAATATGTTGTAAGAAGCCTCGTACACTCGAGCTAGGTAATAGATGCATAAGTAGAAGATTTTTGTTTAGATTAATTATGAATTTGATATTTTGTAAACTCAATGTATGAAAAAATTTAAATATTTAAATTATCTTTGACAGAAAATGTAATTAGGGATGTTGTTCACTTGAAGTTAATATGTAGTTTTGTGATATGTCAAACCATACATATCCATTTTGCTTAAGAAATGAACTTTTTAATTTTAGAATTTTGTTTTTGAAATAATATAATGCTAATTTTATAAAATAGAAATTAATGTTTTGATTAGTATTTTTAAGTCGATAACTAAATATTAAAAATAAAATTAAAAAGAAATCAATTTAAAATTAGACAAGAAACTATCCAAGTCAGCGTAAATTAATTTGTGGAACTCATAAACCGAATAATAAGACTAATATAATTTTATAAAAAGTAAATAAAAAAATATAAACCATAATTTTTAATCAAATTAATATTGAGGGATGAAATTATAAAAAAAAAAAAAAACAATAAATTTTTTTTAAAAAAAACCTATAGCCCACATACATTAAAAAGCTATAATTAAAAAAAGAAAAGAATGGAAAAGAAACTATTACAGTGTAAAAGCAGCATCTCAGTTTTTATTATTGATAATAATTAATAATAGCCTATAGCCCACATACACTAAAAAGCTATGAAGTACATGGGGAGTTTTGTAAACAAGTCTAAATAGCCAGTATATTTTTCTTCTTACCCCATCCTAAAACAACTAGAAATAGAGCAACACATCCTCCACATGTACCAATCACAGTCTCCAAGAATTGTATTGGTTTACCATCAAAGATTGCTGTATGAATGTTCATTCCAAACAGTCCTACGACCACAATGCCTGCATTGATTATCATGTTTGAGGCACCAAGCATCACTCCCATCTGTAGAAGCTGATTCTGCTTGTCATCCAACATTATGTTGATGAAGTCCTCTGTGTCGTCCACATAGTCGCGCATCTAGAAAAGGAAGAAAATGATTTTAGATGTAGTTAATTTTTGTAAATTCTTTTTTTTATGTAATTAAACGTGACAGAAATGTTGAGAGAAAGACATGAGGTATGGCTTCATACATGGGATAGTTTCTGTAAGGTGCCGTCTATCTGCGCAAAATACGCCTCTAAAAGCATCTCCAACTCCTCAATATTTGGCTTAGAGCTGGTGTAGATTTCAGAGTCGTCTCTAGATTTGGAATCATCAACACTGTGGGGGTAGGTGAAGTGTGAGTTAGAAAAAGAAATTGCAAACCATTAGACTCATTAACTCGGTGACAAAGATACAAATTACCACATAAATTTTATGATTACCAACACTAGCAGAGTCTACTTTGCACAAGAAGAAGATAACTACCGCAGAAACAAATGGAAGAGATATTTGAGTGAAAGTATTGGAGTAGTAACTTGCCAAACATTTTGACAATACTCTCCACGACATGGCATTGAGATCTGATGGTTACTGAACCAGTTTTGTACATAAAAATTTACTTTATTTTATCCCTCAAAAGTTTTTAAAAAATGCACGCAGTTCATGATTCATATTTCTCAATGATGAGGAGATCAACAAATAATAGAGGCCATATTCATCTCGTTTACTCAATTGTGCATGTTTTATGCAAATTTTCATTTTCAGATACGCATAAAAAATGATAGAATTAGAACCTTGCATCATCTACTTCTTGTTCACCATCATATACTTCCTCTATTGAAGATGTTTGATCTGCTGCATAAGCAAAAAGTTTTTCTGTCAAATACATTTCAGCCATATCGTTGTCATCGTCCAGCAGATGCTCAAGTTCATCTCTCACCTGCAACAATAAGTTTGTAAAATTACTTGAAATGACTGAGGATGTATGTATTATATAACCAAATACTTTACAGGTTTATGCATGCACATATATCATGTATGTATACACATACTAATATGATGTCCTGTTACATTAGCTTCTACCTCCAAGGGAAAGAAAAGATCCAATGTCATCATTCTCATGAATCAAAGCAAAGTTAACTCCAAATGATGATATGCTGACTCGGATTTGATTACTAATGCCTACGTACAAATTAGAGAGATTGAATCATGAAAGCTTAATTAATCTTGTATTTGAGAAGCTGCAGCTGGGTATAAAAATGTCAATAGACTTGGTAAATAACAGATAAATCAAACGAAAGCATTTTAAAATTGGCCAATAATATTACTGATACAACTTGGAGATCATATAAACTGATAAAAAACAGAAAACAATTGAAGGAGTTTACCTGATCATATAGCCAATTAATATGCACAGACCATAGTTCATGTATTAACATGTTTAGTTCTTTAATATCAGAAGCTCAATTAAAAACTACTATTAAGTATTACTCTTTTAAACTTTGAAACTTCAACTGCCAAGAAATTCACCACCTACCAGATTTGCTTTGCTTATGTGACCTTTGAATTTTAAATAAATATTGAGTTTGTTAACCCAATAGTTAGCCTAGAAATCAAAGGTAAAAAATAAGAAATAGAAAGCTCACATCACTCAGTTTCCTATTGCATTTAATTATCATTCCTTTTTCTTGAACAAAACTGTAGATTGCAGTTTCAAAATCCAAAAAATAGAAGTCACCTAGACACAGAGTGATCTTCGTAAATGGATCATGCAGAGCAAATAAACAGATTTTAAAGCCCGTAAATGTCAGAAATTGCAGAAAATAGCAAAATACAGGAGAGAAAGGAAACAGTCAAAGGGAATATCATATACACATAATAGAAGGACAGCATCCATTGGAATTCACAAATTTATTCTAGCTCGTCACATAATTCCATATAAAAACATGTATTTGATGGCTACAACTATCCAACAGCATGTTATCTACCTTCTGCACTCGTCCAGATATTGCAACTAGACGACTTTTTATTGTTCTAACACGCTCAAGATTGAGTGTGCTGATATTAGAAGTCAGTTCATCCAAAGCAGGATATGCCTCTTCTTCCAATTTCTGAGTCTGGAAACGAGAGAAAAAAATGGTACTTCAATTCAGTGTGCAAATTCACCTTTGATTTATTTACATTAAAAATGCAGGCAACAACTGTTAACCTACTCCTGTCACAAGTTCAGATGATGAAACTCTACTGCCGCGGTTCCTAAGATAAACCACATACCTCAGATTCAAGGCACCTGCAAGCAGATTCAAGACAAGCTTCAATTGCTCTGAACTCAAACGGAAGCACCTTGGGACCAGCAGCCACTAGATCATTCATTGTTGAATTTTCATTCTCGCCCGTTATTTCCTTACTCTTCACATCTCCAGAATTATAAGCTGGGGATGTCATGTCAGCTGAGTCCCCCGAGCCATTACCATCATGAGCCACTGCCTTTGGACAGAAAACAATGCTGTGTTTATAAGGTTGCTTTTCAAATTCGCCAAAAAGAATCAGTCAGTTGTGGTTAAGAAGAATGTTTTCATTTTCTTCGATCCCACTATGTTACAAGCTACTCTGATCAGAAACATAATCTCAGCAATATTATTTTCATAGATTGTATCACCTCCAGAGAATGTAGCTCTAAATAATAATCATTTTGTAGAAGAATCTGAAGTGATTCTTTGCATGCTAACTATTATCTCCGGACACAGGTAACAGGGGATTTCAAAGATTGTATTGATGGACTCAGGGCATTACAATATGAAGGCCATTTCCATTCCAAGTTATGAAAACATTAATAAAAATTGGCCACTCTAAATTCTCAAATTCCCATCACCAAAACCAAACTGATAAGCCATGCATCAATAACAAATAAAAATCATAGTTAATAACATCATTTAGTACTATAAAAAGCCACCCGTGTGTACTTGAGTATTTTTTTTACAAATGAGAAAAATACAGACACTATTACAAAGCAAGGACACACCTGCTGTGGAGGCGTAGCAGTAGCATTACCATAAGCAATCCGATGTTGAAGATCCTCAACAAACTGAACAATCAAAGGATTATTAGAATTAATCATAAGCACTTCTGTTGCTGTAATAATAGCCCTAATATGCTCCAAGTTCACAACAATAGCCCTTTCTCTTCCCAAAATCGACGATGGATATGATAGAACCGGATCCAATGCTCTCAAATCACGTGCAGGCAGCCCAGTCCTCTTCATTATCGAATGCTTCCCTACTTCCTCTACAAACGATTGGCCTGATTTTGATATCACCAGCCATGCCTTCACCCCTATCATCCCTTTCTTTAATTTCGTAGTCATGGTGGCCGCTGCTGGAGCTTAACCTATGTTTGGTTGCTGAGAAAGTTGAGAGAGAGAGAGAGAGAGAGAGAGAGAGAACAAGGAAAGAAAGAATGAGATTTGAGACAGAGATTCCGACTAGCCAACTAGGAAATGTCATAGACACATACCAGAAAGAGCAACATTTGACTTGTACAGCCAATAAAAAAGAGACACCTCATCAATATATTCTAACAAACCCATCATTATATTCCACCATTACCACTTGTATACTTCACCGAATAAGTAAAAACACGTTTTTAGAAAAGCATTGATGCTAATATGATTAATGGGGTCGTATTTCTTTTTTTTTCTTTTAATAAAAAAAATTGAAATGGATGGACATTCAACGTTACTTCATAAAACCTAAGTGATTTTGTTAAATGTGGAATTCTAAAATCAGAAAGGACCAATCTTTAACTACAAGGGAGTTGCTAATAAGTCCTAATCAATTGGATCATTCATTCCAAATAGATTAAAGATCAGCACAGACTAATTTTATCTGGGAATTTTTTTATTAAACAAACCTGTCTTGATTTATTCTGGCCATCAGTAATAAACGATGTGATCCACCATATCAACCACCCGGATTCATGTCTTTTATACCTTATTTCCGGCAGCCTGGAAATAAATTCCACTGCCTCTACCTTGCCCCCCTCTCTCTTCTTCTTCCTTTCTTCTCTTTCCTCTTTTTGGAGCTTCTCGGCTCCTTAATTTGTCTGTGCTAACTGGGTTGTCAAGGTGTTCTTCCATTTGCGGCATTCGATTGATGAAGAAGAAGAGCACGAGACTCCTGTGCTTGGAAGGTCTCTCTTTTTAAAAGTGATTTGGTGAGGTGGGTTGGTTTCAAAATTGAAGCTTGAAGCTTTGCAAGTAATCATGAAAAGTGTGAGACTCAGATTACAGAGAAAAGAGAGGCTTGAATCTGAAGAGAGGCCTAAGAAACCGTTAATTTGTGTCCACTAGGACCAACCACTGCTTCGTAGGAGTTCTTGTCGTATTACGAAAAACCATTGTGTGGCTAACAAGGGGCATGCTTTCTGTGTTCTCTACTTCTTCTTTCTTTTTTTCAATTAATATTGAAGATTATCGTGAATGCTCTCTTATTAAAAGTTTTATTCAAAAAAGAAGCATTTACGAGGTGTTTAGCATTATAAAAAAAAAATTGAAAAAAAATATTTTTATTTTTTATTTTAAATTAAAAATTTTAGTATTTTTAAATTATTTTCATGTGTTAATATCTAAAATGTTTTTTAAAAAATATATAAAAATATCATTTTAATGAATTTCTAAACGAAAAACATTTTCAAAAACATCTGGGACCACACTCTCAAATAAACACTTAATATATTACATACAGGATGGCTAATAATATATTAAAAAAAAATCACACTATCATTGGAATCTCATAATTGAATTGAATTCAATCTCAATTTTTATTTGATAAAATTTTATATTTGAAATAATTTTAAGTATTAAGACTTGAATTTTAAGTAGAATTTAGTTTTTAAAATAATACAAATATAAATCAAATACTAACACTTCTGATTTAATAAAATAAACAGAAAAAAATAATGTTAGAAACTAGCTTTTTATAATATATATTTACCCCTTTTTTTCAAGATATTCCAAGGAATAAGATGAAGGTGGTAAGAATAATAAATTATGTATTTTTTAAATATGTAAATTTAATTTATTTATTAATTAAATACAATTATAATAGAGAATTAGTTCTTTCCTTTTTTTAATATATATTTACCTTTTTTTTCAAGATATTCGAAGGAATAAGATGAAGTGGTAAGAATAATATTGAAAAGAGAATAAATTAAATTATGTATTTTCTAAATTAAAAAACTTGTACGTGATTAAGTTGTTCTTGCCTTTGAAGATTAGATATGGTTGTAGTTATTGATAGTAAAATGCATTTGGTTAAAAGTGGTTATTAACTTGGAGTTAGCAATAAGATTGCAACAAAAGATATCAAATATCATTAGTTTTTATTTTTGTGATAAAATGTTACTTAATAAACTCATAATTAAAAACATATTTTTAATTAAAATAAAATATAATTAATAAAATAACTCCTTCCGTCAAATTCCCCACGATGTTTTTTTTTTTCTTTTCACAAAGTGTGACAAATAAGCCTAAATATAACTTGATTTTACAGTAATATATAGTATTATCATTGCAGTTATTTTTTAAAATATTTTGTATTTTTAGAAATTATTCTTAACTTCAATTCATCAAAATAATTTTAAAAATAAAAAATAAATGTGTTTTTTTTTTTTTAAAAAAAAAACACCATATAGCAAGTAGCAACGAAACAAACAGAATCTAAAAGATATCTCTACGGGAGGAGATAGGTGAACAAGTTTACAGAGCCAATATTTTTTTTTTCTTACCCCACCCTAAAAGAACTAGAAATAAAGCGATGCAACCTCCACAAGTACCAATCACAGTCTCCCAAAATTGTATTGGTTGCCCATCAAACAGTGCAACATGAATGTTCATTCCAAAGAATCCCACAACCGCAATGCCTGCATTGAGTATCATGTTTGTAGCGCTGAGGATCACTCCCATCTGTAGCAGCTGATTTTGCTTGTCATCTAACATTATGTTGATGAAGTCCTCTGTGTCATCCACGTATTCACTCATCTGAAAATACAGGAAAAATATAAAATGACTTCGATGCAGTCAAGACTTAAGAGCTTCTCTTTTTTTTTTTTTTGGATGCGAGGAAACTCCGCCCCGGAAAAAACATACTTTGTGGATCTAGGTAAGCGAGTAAAACCCCGGCTATCCCAAGTTATTACAAGGGATGCATAGCCTGACTCGAACTCGAGACATGCTGTGCAGATCGCAAGCTATTTGTATCATGCTTAGCCCTTGGGGACTTAAGAGCTTCTCTGTTATCCCACAATGCCAACTTCCCATGTAGAAGTAGGTAATTAAGAATGACCAGATATCACGAGAAATAAGTGCACGAGGTATAGGCACATACACCGGAAAGTTTCTGTAAGATACCATCTATTTGTGCAAAATATGCTTCCAAAAGCATTTCCAGCTCTTCGATGTCTACGTTGGTGTTGATTTCAGAGTAGTCTCCAGCCTTAGGATCATAAACACTGCAGGTGGGTTTTGTAGAGTAAATTATACAGCATAAGACAAGTTAAGATCACAAATTATACTCACAGCCATTGTTGATTCCATAATAACTCAACTCTCAATAGATTTCAATCAACTTATACTCACATCTCTAACTAAAAGTGTTGCATAAAATTAAGTTTAAGGGGTCAGCAGAAAAGATGATGATTGCCAAGTAACTGAGAATGCAGAAAAGATTGCAGAAAGAGTTAACACTATAGTTTATGAACAACAATCACGCCCGTTTTAATTAAGGGGCATTAGTCGGGAAAAATAATTGACGAGGAAGATCTAGCAATGTAGTTTGTAATTGGTGAACGATAAAACTAATGTTCATAAATTGAGATCTTAAAGCATGATATGCCATTCATGCTGACTAGTGCAGTCCATAGGTGGCTAATTTACACCAAGGTTTCGTGCAAAATATAGAGATTTAGAACAAATATCACAGTTGTGGGATTAGGAAGAACCTCTCATCATCTGCTTCACTCTCACCATCATTTACTTCCTCTATGATAGAAATTTGATCCACTGCAGGAGCAGCAGCAACTTTTTCTGTCAAATACATTTCTGCCATGTCATTGTCATCATCCAGCAGATTTTCAAGTTCATCCCTCACCTACAATAAAAAGCTCATAAATTTTCAACGTAGGGTAAGAAAGTCGAACCTATGAAAATGATTGTCTATTCAGGTACTTAGGGGGTATATCAGAGACATGTGACCATGCATGCATGGAAATATTAATCAGATGTATCCTGGAAATTATGATGGAGACTCGTTTATTTAGTTTAACCAATTAGTTATATTTATAATTATTATTATATAGTTATCAGTTTCCCACTTTAATTTGCTACCTATTTTGTATTGGATTCTATTAGGTTTTGGTGCCTACAGACAATATTTTTGGGGTCTGCCGTTAGATAAGGAAACTGGATATCGGAACTTTGCAAATTTATTTGCTCTACCTAGTGGATCTCTAGGTTATGAAGATAGCATATGAAAACTGATCAATAATTATAGTGAAAAACTGACATTTCCAACCTAAAATGCATTGCTCACCTTTTTTATTTTGATTAATATTTTTAAAAAATAATTTTTTAATTTGTCACACTCAATGGTTTGCCTAGATAGAAAGAAAGAAAACCCACTCCGCTCAATTTTTTGAAGATTAAATTATTAACAAGTACCTTTTCTTGAACAAAACCATTTAACTCAGTTCCAAAATCCAAACAATAGAATTTCCTAGAGACAGAACGACACTCGCAGATGCATAATGAAGAGCACAAAAAATGTTTCTTTTTTATAGCCTGAATAAAACAACAATGAGCAGAAACCAATTCGCAGCTGAGAAAGAATACGCTTACAGGAAGATCTTATGCACAAGAGAGAAAGATGGCAACCAATAAAATGCTTCTAGTTTAACAAGCTTATGTTAGCATACTTCACATAATGGCAAGGAGAAAGAGATATTTTGATAGCTACAACTATCCAAGAGCATGGTATCTACCTTTTGAACACGACCGGATAATGCAACAAGACGACTTTTGATCTGTCGAACACGTTCAAGATTGAGTGTGCTAATTTTAGAAGTCAGCTCATCCAAAGCAGGATATGCCTCTTCCTCCAATGTCCGAGTCTTGAAAAAAAAAAAAAAGATGCCACCTCAATTTAAAAGCATGTAGAAAGGAGTTAATGAGTCGAGCAAGCTAAGAATGGAATCAACTTAAGGCCAGAATGGAAAGATAGGAAATGATCTTCGCTAAGAGACACCACAATTTATTTTTGGCAATTCTTATTGTCGATGGCCTTAGCTTGGATAATTCAAGTAAAAGCAAAATTTGCTAAGAAGGAATTCATGCAGCAAAGATTTATCTTGAAATTCAGTGCCTTTTCTCATACGTCCATTTAGTCAGAAATCCTTTATTTAATATTGTTCTTACACCTGCAGATGCAATTAATCAATGAGGAATCACCTAAATTGAGATACAAAAAATATAAATTAGCAACGCTTAACTGCAATCGTATACGTTTAACAGATGATGAAATCCCTAATATGAAGATTTGGAGTTAAAATGCTCCATATCCTCATATAAAGCTTATCAGAATTCAAAGGGATCAATAAACAATCTAATTGAAACAATGATGATTTATTTATATCTGAAACACAAGCAATATATAATGGTTAAACTACTTGTTTAACAAATCAGATGATTAAATACTAATGCTGACTAATAATAGATAACCATGTACCTCAGATTCAAGGCACCTGCAAGCAGATTCAAGGCAAGCTTCAAGTGCTTTGAACTCAAAAGGAAGCGCCTTGGGACCTGCAGCTACTGAAACATTTATTGTTGAACCCTCACCCTCTATTTCCTGACTTTTCATATTTACAAAATTACAAGTTGGAGCTCTCCTCTTGCTTAAGTTTTTTTCTGAAGAATGATGGATGTTCAATGAGGGTGAACCCCATGTAACCTCAGCTGCGTCCTCCATTTCTCTACCACTATGATCCATTGCCTTCAAACAGAAAACAATGAACTCTGTTAGTTTAGAAGGTTGCTTTGTGTTACCTAAAACAGAAGAGGTGATTTGCGTAAAGAGCATGAGTTTCATTTTATTGGAATCTCCTGTTCGAAAATTACTTGGTAGTACTTGAAAATATATTTTCAAAGAATAACTCGAGTAATTAATTGATTAATTAATTAATTAATTAATATATATATATATATATTAGCAGGGGAAAACAGTATAAAAAGTTCATGAATAGAAGAATTAGAAGTAGTTTTTTCAAGCCTACTGTTAGCTATAACTTGCAATGTTGGCGCTAACAAATACTAAATATGATGCAAGCCATAGCAGTCTAAATCAATGTCCATGGTGAAACTGAAAAGCACCATACTAGAAGACAATTTGACAAACCTCTCGTTACAGTGTTAGAAAGAACAGAACATTTGAGACAGGATTCCCTTCGACCCTTATTATGATTTCAACAAATCATATGAGAAATGAGCACACTTTTAAGAGAAGACATTTCCATCATCAGCTATGCTTCCAGCTAAATTACGCAAATTGGCCACCCTAAAAGTGGAAGAATACAAAAGAATAGTTTCGCCCTTCAAGCTAAATTACGCAAATTGGCCACCCTAAATCCTCAAATTCTATACCATTGCAATTTACAGAGAAGCAACACGGATAGATGAATCATCAACCAAAAAAGAAAGAGACACCATGGTACCTTACATAAAGTTCCTACTCCTGACATTCAACTGGGATTCACATTCGATTTTAAAAAGTGGATCCACATGAGTTCGAGAGGAGATAGATTAAACATCAAATAATTAGATAAATATTTATTTTATGAATACTAACGACTTAGTTTGGTGGATTAATCTTGAAAATTTGAGATCCATAGTTTGATCCAAACCAGTTTTCTTATTTAATTGGATAAAATAGTATATTTCATAGAATCACTATTTCATTGGATGGGATATTTCATAAAATGATTTTATGAAGAATCTTCAGGTAAAATTATCATCATCATCAACTTCCGGGAAGAAAAAAAAAGGAATTGGACACCATATCATCATGGAAACAAAAATAAAAATAAAACAAAGACCTTTAATACACGCACCTGGTGTGGAGAAGTGATATTATTGTTACCAAAAACAATACGATGCTGAAGATCCTGAACAAACTGAACCACCAGAGGATTATTATAATTAATCAAAAACACTTCCTTCGCGGTAATAATAGCCCTGATGTGCTCCAAACTCACAACAATAGCCCCCTCTCGTCCCAAAATCGACGACGGATAGGATAGAAGCGGATCCAATGCTCTCAGATCTCGTGCAGGCAATCCAGTCCTCTTCATTATCGAGTGTTTCCCTATTTCCTCGATAGAAGACTGGCCTGATTCTGATATCACTAGCCATGCCTTTACCACTGACATTCCTTTCTTCAATTTTGTAGCCATGGATGATGATGATGAATGATTATTGTTCATAAGCAATTAGTAATTTAGGGTTTTTTTAATCTTATTTTAAACGGAACCTGGAAGATTTTTAAAAGGAAAACGAAAGCTGTTTGTTAGGATTTTTTCCCCTTAAAACTTAAAAGCGTCTTGGCGCCAGATCAGGGAAGGGGAGATGACGTGGCTAACGGAATTTCGAACTGGATCTGTGAGATATCACGGTGTGGAGTTTGGAGTTGGACTGACAGATGTTTAGAGATTTTAAGGGCTTTCCTGTTTCACATTTTGTGGGCCTTCACAGATGTCTAGTCATGAAAAAATTCTCATAAACTAAAGCTGGTAATGCTTTAAATTCACAAGAGAAGATGTCATTTAAATTTAAGATATCATTATGATACGAAAATGGGCATGTAAGATTATAGCATGTTTATAATCTTATAAATTAAATTTTATTAAATAAAATCTCTTATTTAAAACCATCTTCAATGTCAATAATTGAATTTTAAATGAATTTTAATCTTCAAAAAGTGCATAAAAATAAATAAGATGTCAGCCAATTTTATTTATAATTCCAAAATAATAATAATTATTATAAAAATATATTTTATAAAATACTCATCCACCCGTCTATTTTTCTAGAGACTTTTTTAACAAATAAGACTAAGGTGAAAGGAAAATACAAAAAAAAAAAGCAAGATAAATTAAATTATGTTTATTTCAAACATATGTATTTAACTTATTTATCAATTAAAATAAAATTAGATACTATAATTGAGTTCAATTATAATAAATGAATTATTCTAAACAATAAATGCTTCTTAATTATTGAGTTAATTTTTATCAATCTTGCCATATAGTCATTTGAAGGTTTAAAGGCTAATAAGCTAGGATTGATATCTAGCACATGGATTTATGCTTTAAGTTGTTCATGGAAAAAAACAAATTATGGAGAAGTTATAATGTTAAAAGATACTAAAAGGTCTAGGTTTTTAATTATTTATATACCCTAGCACCTTCCTTGTTTTATTTTCATGTCACTTTTATAGCTATATTTTTTTAAAAGTATTAGAATAATATTTTTGTTTTTTATGTAGTTGATGTTATTTTTAAAGTATTTTTTATTCAGAATAATATTTAAAAAAAAAATTGACATCAATACATCAAAATGATTAAAAACATAAAAAAAATTATTTATTTTTAAAAATATTTTTGAAACGCATTGCCAAATAATTTTACGAGTAATATGCTTTCCAAAAACATACAAAAAAGTGTGTGATCCTTTTAGTATAGGCAAGATAACTTATTTTTTAAAATAGCCCTCAATTTTTTTTAATTTGATTTCATTTTTATCATTTTATAAATATTTTATTAATATAAATCTATTTAAATGATTATCCAACTATACCATAGTCTTTAAATAATATTAGAGCTTTTTGTTATGATGTTAACATTTGATTTTTGAATTGTTATATATGAGTATAATATGCAAAATGTTTTTAAGATTTTTCTCATGAATATTAATTTAAATAAAATATTTATTTTTTATGGTTATTTTTTATATATTTTTCTCAAATTTATTATTATAAATATTTTTAACACATTCACATTGAATATATTAGCCATGTCAAGTTAACAATCTTTAGTTTTTATTCAATAAATCACAATGTTAATAAAAAAAGGATACATTTTTTAAAATTAAAAAATACATTAGTATGAAAAAATCTAGACTAAAAGATGTTTTTCATAAAATTTGAATTATGATTTTTCTCATATATATATATATATATATATATATATATATATATATAAAAATTTTCATATAATTAAATAATTTGTTTATAAAAAAAATGCCTTGCACTGCAATTTCAGTATGCACATCGATCTTATGCTTTTTACAAGGACCATCAACTCTTTTTTTAATATTTAATTAGTGTTAACTATTTTTTCTTCTGCAATTTATCAGTTGATTTATTTTTTAATTTATTTTATTAAAAACAAACATTGTTTTTCCAATTCCCAGTTGAATTTTTTTATAATACTGAAAAATACATTCATAATACCGACACTTTTATGTTAAAAATTGATGTAAAATTCTAACCATGGCATAACTTGAAGAAATAAATATAAATGAAATATATTATTGGCTAAATATGGATGATTTCAAGAAAAGAAAAAAAATGAATACAGTAAGACAACAGTTAACCCTTTTAATTACCAATTTAGGTAAATCTAGTCATTGATGAAGATATTTTTGGTAACTCATCCAACAAGAATCCCTTTCACATTCTCTCTCTCGTCACGTCCAATAAGATACGAAATCTTTGCCAGCCATGCCGAGATTATTTTTTATAAAAAAAACAGTAAACTAACATAGCTATGTTGAATTTTAAAAATATGATATTTATTATTATTATTTTTTAAGCGTAACAAGATAATTATTAGTCTTTAAAATAATGTCATTAAGTAAATAAGCACGACAAGGTTAAACTCTGAGTTTTGTCGGCCGGTTGAATCTAGTTATATTAATCAGTTGATCGTTTCATATAAAAACTTTAATCTTATGATTTTTTTCTCTAAATATATTTTACAGTCAATTTTTTTTTATAACTTGTAGACTAAAAATTAAATTTCAATTAAAATCTCATAAAATTATTATTTACATAATAGTGAGTGATCATGGATCGCGACTGTTTTCTCTATAGTAGAGACCACGTTACTACTCGAACTTGTCATATTTTTAAATAAAAAAATATAGTTACAACTCCTAGTTTTGATAGTTTTGAGATCTTCTTTATTATTTTCAGAACTAGTTACTGACTTTACTGATCATTATAATCTGATCATCCGGTAGAAGAAGAAGATTGAAGTTCACTTTGTCGCATTTCATAAGCAAAACCCACAAATAAGGAGAATCACGTAAGGCCTGATTTTATAAGGACTGATTTTATAAATTAACAAAATATAAGGCCTCAACTGGGGTTTTTCCTGTAAAATTCAACAAAACCCACAAATAAGGAGAATCACGTAATTTGCCAGTGTCCACAACGTTTCCACACAGCGAGGCAACCCGCGTTTGTTGCGCATTAAAAAACCCGCCCGCCAATTCCTGGTTTCGCTCTCTCAACAACGTTTGTATATATATAAGAAAACCCTACACCTTTACTTCTTCAAAATCTCTTTGCTTCGCTCTCAAGAAACCTGGTACTCTCTTTCTCAAATCGAAATCAAGATCACGATCGATCTCCGATATCCTTTTCTAGGGGTTTTAACGTCTCCTCCACATCTAATTACCAGGTCTCATTCTTTTTTTATGTATATCTCCCTTTTAAATTTAAATTATTCGATCTGATTCACTAATTATGGTTAAATATTCTCAATTTATCTTAGTTTGCTCAATTCTTGCATGTTTTTGATGATTATTGGCCTATTGATTTTTTAAAATGTTATGCTTTTGAAAGGAAATTGGAAGAAGTCAAAATCCGTTTGGTGAGGATTGCTATTTTGAATTGATTGATGGTGATGTGAAATTAGGGTTTTGGAAATGACTGCGTTGGGAATTTCGCTTGTACGTGTTCTTGCAAGCTTCAATGATGATTATGGTGGATCTTTTATTGCCTGGTTAATTACTGCTGTTTTAAGTTTTGTAACTATTGTTTATGTATCGATTAAATGGCATAAAAGAGCATCTCAGAAATGGGTTAAAGCTGCTGCTAAAGCGAAGAAGCAAGTGTGGAAAAAGTTAAATGTTCCGCGTTCTAGTCATTTATGGATTGAAGATGTAGCTTATGGTCAAAAACAGCCGTCTACATGTTGTGTTTGTTTGACTTCGTTGGTTCTGCCTTATAATGGCAGTAATGCCTTGTCGTGTAGTGATTTGGTGCACCGTTGTGTTGTTTGTGGTGCTGCAGCTCATTTTTATTGTTCAGAGTTTGCAGTAAAGGATTGTAAGTGTATTGCACAAGCAGGGTCTTGTCATGTGCGGCATCATTGGTCAGAGAGATGGTTTAATATGGATGAGACTCCTGAGATGAATGCCTTTTGTTCTTATTGTGATGAACCTTGTGGTGTTCCTTTTATTGATGCTTCTCCGACATGGCATTGTTTGTGGTGTCAGAGGCTCATTCATGTGAAATGTCATTCTAAGCTGTCCAAGGAATCTGGTAATGTTTGTGATTTGGGTCCACTTAGGAGGTCTATTCTTTCACCGCTCTGTGTGAAGGAGGTTGATGGAGGAAACAACTTAAGTTTGATCACGGGGGAAATTATAGCCTCTAATGCTCGTAGGCAGATGAGAAGCAAGCAGCGAAGCAGAGGAAAACAAGGAAACATTCGCACTGTTAATGGCAAATTGCAGGATGCAACGACTGCCAATAGTAGCCTGGATTTTGTGTTGAATGGTTTTGCTGGACTGAGGAGATGCAGGAGTGAGACTAATATTCACTGCTTGAAGAAGAATGGCAGGATTAAGGGCACACTTAATGGGCTAATGCATAATAAAGGTGAAACTGCTATCTGTCAACAAGTTAAGAAATATGCTTTGGTTGATTTGGCTCAAGATGCAAGGCCCCTTTTGGTTTTTATTAATTCTAAGAGTGGAGGTCAACTTGGGCCTTATCTTCGAAGGACACTAAACATGCTGTTGAATCCAGTTCAGGTGATGCTTTAGCTTTTTAATAGTTATCACAAGAAAAGTAGATCTTTAACTCCTTGAAATCTATTTTCACAATCTGTTGTTGTCATGTTCCAACATTTTTTATTTATTTGTAAGCATGATTGTTCTCCAAGTGCTATTTTTCAGACTTCATCCGATTGATTAACTGCTGATGAATGTTTTTTATGAAAGAAAAAGTGGCCTTTCTTTCATCTGGGGTTACTTAGATATAGTGGTTTTTAGCTATAATACCAGCTTCTCATTTACATTGCCTGTATCTTGTAGGTTATATGGCTGAATTTCATAATCCTTCACTGCAGGTATTTGAACTAAGTGGTTTCCAGGGTCCTGAGATTGGTTTGGAGTTATTTAGCAAGGTGCGGTATTTTAGAGTTTTGGTCTGTGGTGGAGATGGAACTGTTTCATGGGTCCTTGATGCTATTGAGAGGCACAACTTTGAATCTCCACCACCCGTTGCTATTCTTCCCCTTGGCACAGGAAATGATTTGTCAAGGGTTTTGCAATGGGGAAGAGGCTTCTCAATGTTTGATGGACTAGGTGGATTAAGCACACTTTTGCAAGATATCGACCATGCTGCAGTTACAATGCTAGATCGCTGGAAAGTAAATATCAGAGAAGATAATTCAAAAGGGCATATGGAAAAGGAGCAATCCAAATTCATGATGAACTATTTAGGTAGATATCTGGAGTTGTTACTCATGATTTTTTTTCTCCTATCTGTTTCATGAATTGCTTCATCAATCTATTAACCATTCACAATTTTGCTTTTGCAGGTATTGGATGTGATGCTAAGCTTGCATATGAATTTCATGTAACACGGCAGGAAAATCCTGAAAAGTTTAGTAGCCAGGTAGCTATATTTTTGCCCTGGTGTTGTCATGCATGTTGTTAATCAATCATCTGTGATAATTCGCTCAAAAGAGTTCTAGTTTTCCATAGCATGCACTGTTTCTGAGTGGGAAAGAAGGTTCAATGCTAGAATCTTTTTTTTATTGAATCCTTTGTTCTCATCCAGTTTTTTGTTTTCTTGTCCTTTATACCATCTCAAATGTTCTTAGTTTACCACTTTTTTTTTCCTTGAAATGCTAGTGGATGCTTGCTTGCTATAGGATATCGAGGTTTTTTTCTATCTTTAAACCTGGTCTGTGAAGTTTGTTGAGTATTTCGGCTGAAAATGCTGCTGTATGTTGTCCTGCAGCTGGAAAACTTCAATCAATTTCATAATCAGGTTGTTATATCTTTAACGTCAGACATTGTTGCTAGACAATGCTGACTTCATGTGAGACTAAAGAATAAATAAACTTTTGTGCCTTTTCTATGACGAACCCCCTTAGGCTGAAGTTCAAGATACACAAGTGCATAGGGCTGCTGCAGCTTTTTCTAGAGTAATTTCAATTTTATATTTCAGAGAAGTTCCTTAGATCTTGTGATCTATGTTTCTCACTCTAATTTGGGAACTTGAGTAATTAAAATGTAACGTGCAGTTTGTGAATAAACTGCGATATGCCAGAGAAGGTGCCAGGGATATGATGGACAGAGCTTGTGCTGACTTACCGTGGCAGGTTTGGCTTGAAGTTGATGGGAAAGACATACAGATTCCAAAGGTAATTGATTAGATATTATCTTAGTCAGTCCTGTCAAAGGTGAAAGGTGCTAAAAGGCACCAAGCCTGTAAAATGCCCAAGGCGCAGGGCAGTAGCGGGAATGAACCAAAGCGATATGCTTTAATTTTTTTTTTAAAGTAATAATATATTATATAAATCTAATATATATATATCTTCCCAATTTAGATTAGATCATTAGAAAATCAAAAGAAAATATAAAATACAAAAAGTCATATAAAGCTATATTTTTCATTTTTAAAACAAAATAAGATAATTTAAAGTAGTAAGTAGCCAAATAGATTAAAAAAAAAATTAAATATTAGTTAAAAAAGGGGGATAAATAGGTCAAAACATAAATCAATTTTAAAAAAAAAGAAAAAAGAAAAAGAAAAATCCAACATAAAAAGAACTTCAAGTAGGAGCTAGCCTTAATGCCTTGCATCCACTGGCAAGGTGGCACTTCATTGAAATCCAACGCTTGAGCTAGTAAGGAGTTGGGGCCTAGCCTCACCTAGCCTTGGAGAGCCGAGGCCAGCACCTCAGTGTCTCTTGACAACACTAATATTAGTATTTGGGTTGTTTTCTTTCTTTTTTTAATTGCATTTAAAACATATTTCATTCTTTCGTATTTTCAATTCTGTGTTCTTTCATCCTTCTCTTCCCTCCAGGATTGTGAGGGTTTAATTGTGCTGAACATTGGCAGCTATATGGGGGGTGTTGATCTTTGGCAAAATGACTATGAGCATGATGATGATTTCAGTTTTCAATCCATGCAAGATAAAATGCTAGAAGTAGTAAGTGTCCGTGGAGCATGGCATCTTGGCAAACTTCAGGTTTGTTATTTTCTGAAAATAGATTCCCTCATATCATTCACTCTTTGTATGAGAGATAGTTGTAAGCGTTTGTGTATCCCTTCAACTAAGAAAATTCAGATTTCTGAGCTTCTAAAAATATGTTCCTCCTTATCATTTACTTTGCGTGTGCGTGTGCTATGAAAACAGGCCTATAGTTTAATTATGGAGTTCCCTTGTTGCAATCCGTTGTTAATAATTTTTCTTAGGTCCCATGTTAGAGTGGGTTCTCAAGCATCTGAATGGGTGGAAGGGAGCTTGTTTCTCATTATGGGATTTTATTACCTTCATTCAAATGCATGTCTGTCACTATGGTATCCAAGTGGATTGAGCAGATGATGGGAAATTGTTTGCTCTCGGCCAAAAAAGGCAATGTTTAGTAAATAGGCTATCCACAGAACCTTTCTGTACACATTTCCTCATTTGTACAGCATATTCAATTTCTAGCTTTTAGAACATGGATGGTGGCGGCATCTCTTGGGATCTAAATGATAGAGAAATACAGGACATTGTAATTTCTGTCAGATTCTAAATTTGTCATTTTCTCTTACCAAGATGGTTGGATATGCACTTCTAGAGTAATCTGGGGGATGTTCCATGCAACTGTTTCACACATCTTCTCTGATCTATATTCTATCCTCTCCCTCTGGTCAACTGTATCAAGAAAGTCGCATAAGGTTTTCAATAACCAATTGACCTAGTTTGGTTGAGAAGGGAAGGAGGCCTCACAGGGCATTGTCACGTTGAGGTTTGTTCCACATGCATTAATTTGGGAAGATGCATGGCCATGCTTCTGTAATAGTGTTTCAAGGCTTGCGATTTGTGGTATAGGCATTTTGCATCTTACTGAGAACATGGGGTAGTTCTGATTAACATGGCATGGTTTGATCTTCATGACATTTGTAGGATTGGAGAGCCAAAAGAATTTAAAATCTGTGGGAAGTATTATATATTCTCGTGCTTTGTAGCATTTGATTGTTTTGCCTAATGCTCATTCTACTGTTCAGGTTGGACTTTCACAAGCTATGAGGCTAGCACAAGGGAAGTTAATCAGGATACATGCTTCAAGTTCTTTCCCAGTTCAGATAGATGGGGAACCATTCATCCATCAACCTGGTTGCTTAGAAATAATACATGATGGGCAGGTATTACATGTCTTGTCTCTTATAATGCACTTGATGCTCAGGAGGCTTGGCTGATGGCATCCTGCTTTTCCATTGCACACCTAATCTCATAGTTCATGCGTTCACATTTTTACTTGAATTAATTTTAAATGAAACCAGCACAGCACTCCATCATTTGAACCTCCAGATAATGAGAGGTCAATAAAGGAGAAACTTGATCCATCTCTAGTAACTGCAGAGATGCAGCTATGGAAGAAATGTTTCTTTCTTTGTAAGATTACTGCAAAGATTTTTTTGAAATATACTCATTAGGATAATTTTAATGAAAAAGGAAATTTTCTTCTTAGACTGTTGCCAGTAGTAAACAAAAACTAATTATATGAACTGAACAATGAACCACTAGTACATGAATCAGAGTAGGGTTATTTAGAGTAACCATGATAAATATGAATCCAGAATTTTCTGTTACATATTATAAAATATAAAGTCATGCCCTTAATCTCACCTATAGAATCCAAAACCTACAAGAAGTAAAGGGAAAAGGGAAACAACAGCTAGAAAGAAAAGTGGAGCCCAACTCATGAGAATAAAGCATGTAGAGGCACTACAAACACATGGCTTCACTCTTTTTCAAAACTACTTAATTTGATTGAAGATGTGTGTGTTTGTATACTATCGTCTCCGGGTGAGATGGTGGAGCAACATTGTCAATCCCCTTGCCACAAACAGAATTGATGGAGAAAAGCAAGCCAACAAACTATTTCCTTTGCCACATAATAATATGATGATGATTAAAAATGATATGCATTCTCAAAATAATGTTTGTGGAGGCTATAGTTCCAATTTTATCCTTTTAATCTCCTGTTTTTTTCTCTCTCTCTCGTTAAATGCATCCTTATGTCTACTGATACACCAAAATCATCAATCGCTGTATGCTGCTCTATTGTTTGAGGGTCGTTAGGATTATTATATAGCATTTATTGCCATTCATTCGAACATGAATTCGTGGTATGTTTCAGGTGTTCATGTTGAGGAGAGCCTCGGAGGAGCCCAGAGGCCATGCAGCTGCAATAATGACAGAGGTCTTGGCAGATGCTGAGTGCAAAGGAATTATCAATGCATCTCAGAAGAAATTACTTCTCCAGCAAATGGCCCTCAATCTCTCCTAGATTCCAATTTCTAAACCCCCCCTCTTTTTTTCTTCTTAATTTCTCACAGATTGCCCCTCCTCCTCCTCTTTATCATGGAGGGATTCCACTTTCACATCCTTTTTTTTTCTTTTTGGATCACTCATTTTGACCAATAGCGGGGTTTCCTCTTTGCAACATAGTTTTTTTTTTTTTCATTAATTTTTTTGTAGAAGCTGTAGTGAAACCCAAAGGTGAGATTGACAGCTCCCCCCCGAAACGCAAGCCGGCTGACACAGGAGCATTGTAAATGGAAGCTACGAGAGAGATTAATAATCGATTTGTTCTTACTATGATGTGACTCCAATTAAAGATATATATCTTTAATAAAAAAGCACTCATTTCTCTTTCTATTGTGTTCAAAGTCAGACTCTGCATCACAGCCTTGAACAGCTAAGCTCGAATTGCGTGTATAAATACAAATGTTTGCTCGTTGATTACCGTGAAAAATACATCCGTATGAATTCCTAATCCCCAAATCCCTTTCTTGCTTTCTAAATTGTTTTAATGGAATAAAATTCATTCCTAAAAAATATATATTTATGAGTTCAGTCAAGAAAATAAAATTTCAGCTATTTTAAATTTTTACAAATAATACATGTCTTGAATTGAACTCGAGATTTAAATAACAAGTTTTTTGTTATCACATGACTTGCTTTCTAAATTATTATCTAAAAAATCTAAATTTTGAAATAAGGATAACAAAAAATCTCTTTATTCAAAACTCATTTCTCTTATTATTGTGTTTAGTTTCTTACAAGTATCTTTTTAAATAATAAGTTATCAAGATCTTCAAAGTAAGCTGTAATAGAAAAAACAATGAATTGATAATTTTGACATTAAAATATTACAAGAATAATAAACTTGAAGAAAAAAGTATATGTTGTTTATTACATAATAAATTAAAATAAATATTTCAAAAATATTAACAATTTAGATTTAAATTATAGATAAAAAAAAATATACCACTTTAATCAAAAGTCTCTTGCCTTATTGGTGCATTATTCATAAGTTTTTTTTATTAAAAATATTTTAAGAAAATAAAAACATATCATAAACCAACATTCAAGTTTAAATAAAAAAATAATGAATTGATAATTTTTTATGATAGCATATTGAAAATATAAAAATAATAAATTTATAAACTTTTTGATGTGCATTGAATAATAAAGATTCATATAAAATTATTCAAAAACAATTATTCATTTATCATAAAAGACATTAGTATTATTTCTAGCAATGACACTGCTGAATCATTATTTAGATATCATTTTAGTAAATTTATTTATAAAAAAATCTAATAATAAAACTCAAAAGAAAAAAAATCAAACAAAAAAAAAGTGAAGGGCTTGGGGTTGGAAGTTTGGGTCAGCATTCCTAGCCAGCATTTAAAGCACAAGTCAAATCAAATAATTTCGTTTTTGAATTCTTATCTATTTTTTCCTGCATCATTAAAGGACTAAAACGTAAAACAAATAAAACTTTGTATCAAAAAAGAAAAATCCAAAAATAGAAGGGAGATAATATAAAAACAATTAGGGACTAAATGATAGTTTACATGTTTCTTGAACAGTATACATGGGAATAAACCTTTTTTTTTCTCATGTCAATGACAATTTTTGCTCTTTTGTTTTTATTTCTTACAGTAGGGGAAAATGACTCATAGAACATCGTATAGTTTTGAATTATAGTTTGCTACCTTAATTTTAGCGTGTGCAAAAGAGTTTACACCCTGTATTTGGCGTGTTCAAACAAATCTAGCAAAAATCATCTGATTATCTACAAGTTTACTATTATTTTTCAATTAATAACTAAAGACATTCTCGACCTTAAAAATATAAAATATTATTTTTAAATAAAACTTTTTAAAATTTTAACATAAAAAAGAGTTGAATCTCTGTCCAAACACCCTTTAATTTGCGTCAGGCAAGATGGATATGCTTTTGGTGTTTTCCACCGCTTACCGTTTGACATTGTGTTTTAAAAATATTTGAAAAAAAATTAATTTGTTTTAAATAATTTTTTTTGTGTTCTTAGATCATTTTCATGTGGTGAATTAAAAATGATTTTAATATACATTTCTGAAAAAAAAAAAAACACTTATAAAAACAACTTCAACTACACTTACAAACAGTCACAAAAATCTGTTTAGTAGTGTGATCGGTGACTATTTGGCAGTGTGGTTGAAGTTGCTTTTAAAAATACTTTTCATTTAGAAATATATTAAAATAATATTTTTACTTTTTTAAAATTATTTTTGATATCGACACATGAAAATAATTTTAATTAAAAATAAAACATTTTTGTAACGCAATACCAAACTGTTGATTTTCAAAATGCTTTTCATTAAAAAAATATCAGAATATTGTTTTTTATTATTATTTTTTAAAATATTATTCTTACATCAAAACAACAAAATAATCTAAAAACATAAACATAGTTTTTTTAATCTAAAATAAAAATATATTTTAAAATACAATATGAAAGAATAACTTCATTCATAGCGGGGCAATTATCTTGGAAAGACATCGCAGCATCCAGAATTGCCGGACGGCAGATGGTCCATGAAGAATAGAATATTGGTCATCCCGAAAGCACAATCAGAAAGCCCTTTACACATCTCGGCAAGAATCGAGGGTACAGTTGCATGTGGTTTTATCCTTCCTTCCTTCCTTCGAGCGAGCGCAGACAGCTAGGGTTTCACAGCCAGGCCAGGTCAATGGCTCTGAAATAGACACCAATAAATCTCCGAGTCAAAACTGAAGCGTGGTCTTCCGAGAACCTGTCAAATAAAACTCTCGGCGCTCAAGTTTTTCTTAGACCCTGGGGCTACCTACCACCTGCACGGCCACATGCATTGCTTGAATGCTCCGTTCTGGATCGATCTGTCAAACCAAAAACACAAATCTGATTTTGAGAAAACTAGAGATATTGGTGGTGAAATTGATTTAGCCACAGTGTTCGTGTACGAAACCTGTGTGAGATTTCTGTTTCAGAAGAGATAAACACCCTAGGTCACGAAATCCTGTGAAAAATCACTGCTCTCTCCCTCCCTCCCTCTCTCTCTCTCTAACTTGGGTCCAGGAGGAGGAAGATCATGTTATTCTATCTTCAAGGTTTGTAATTTTGACTTGAAAAGAGAAAAGAAAAGAGAATCTACTCTTACATGCAACACCATTTTCTAGCTTTAGGTGATTAAATTAACATAGAAAGTGTTTTGCTGTAATTTATCATCATCTCAATATTATATTATTTTAAAACATTTTATTTTTAATTAAATCATCTATTTTTACTTAAATATCATTAACTCGTTTCGAGGTATCAAAGTTTGGACTAACTCATCAGTCAACTATTTCAACACCCGAGTTTTACATCATGCCAAGTCTTATAACCATGGGTAGCTAGAGGTCGATGTCATTTTTTTTTAAAAAGCTCTCTTCTGTAGATATGCTTATTTTTGCATGAAATTTGCTGCGAGTACAGCTAAAAACTCTATTTATTGTGTAACTATCTAGCAAGTGATCAGTACTACAAGGTAAAATTCGAGTTTGCTCTCTCTAAAATCTCATGTTCGAATCCGTGGTTATTAATATGATGTCCACTCGAGAATTGCATGATCATTAACTTTAAAATCTATGAGATTAATTGAGATATTCATAAATTGATCTGAACACTTATATTAATTAAAAAAAACTCTCTTGTGCATATTTCTATTGCTTTTTCATTCCTGCGTCGGGTGCATGGAAAGGACGTGCTATTGCATTCTGAACCCACAATTAGTCACTCCCTTGTTAATTGATCCAATTTTAATTGCGAGAGATGATTTGATTCTAGCTTAGCTAGATTCCTTGACGAATATCCGGATAACTTCATCAATCAACTATTACCCACCCACTTATATATATATATATATATATCAGTTGATTGAATACACGAAACCGTTAGTTATTGATACATAAATATTACAATTTGTTTTTTTTCTGTAGCATTATGTCCAATAAATAAACAATAAATCTCTCTCAAGTCAGAAAACAAAAACTAATTCTCATAATGTTACAACTACTTGGGCAACAATTTACCATGCTTGCAAAGCTTGGAAGATAGTATATTCCTGGGCACAAATAGATTCACATTACTTTCACTCACACTGTAGCACTACAGAACCCTAATAAGGTAGCTATCAGAGAGGAGCTAGCTAGCTGGTAATTGAAGTACTCGATGACAATAAATACACGATGAGGAAGCTGTCAACAGGAGAGATTGATGTTGGTTGAACACCATGTCTTTCTATCTATCCATGCCTTCTCTATCTCGTTACATTTCCCAAGACGCGTCAGAAAGTCGTCATTTACTCTCCCTCCTCTCTAATGGAAAATTGAAATTGACGCTGGCTTTTCAAAAGCCAAAATATCTGGACCCTCAATGAGAGAAGCAAACAAGAGAGGACTTCGCCATGTTTAAATCTGTGAGCTAGCTAGCTAGCTAGCTTTTCCAAGGATAGTGTAATCATCTGGTTTTTTCAGCAACTCAAAAAGCCTAAATGCACTCCACCATTTCTTTTCCAGTAAAGTTTTTCTTTGTCATATAATATGCAGGTTTTTCTGGTTCATAAACAGTTAATGGAAACAAAAAAGTTGATCGTAAGGATCTATAATAACCGAGAAACTAGCTGCCTGTCTTCTCTTGTTAACTGTTAACATCTATGAATGGAATCTTTTGATTCAGTATTTTTCATGACTCAGCCCTTTAATGCCAACTTCTTACAACAAAACAAAGCCCCCCAATAAATGCAACAGTTACGTTTCGATGCGAGGCTTAGTTCGTAAGTCATAATAATAGCCCGCATCATCTTTCTGAGCAAAAAACACATAACAATAGTCTAATTTGTTGCTAAATTGGGAATGAAATACAACCATTTGAATGTTAAATTATCACGGGCTATTTAGGGTAACTGATCATACGTATCCAGCATCCACCTGGTTACTGAAGATTTGCTTCTAATTTGATATAATCGTCTGCATGGGAATGCACACATTAATTTACCAGGAAAGAGAAAACAGATGGATGTCTATCCTTGCAGGGTAGCTTCTAACGTACCCCTTACCTGAGAGGCTTAAAAGGGAGCAGCATGAAACTGGAGGCTATATAGAGGGCTGCCCTATTGGACACCATGGAAGAAAGTGTAGGTTTTCGCTAGGTTTCTGATAACAATTTCAAAATCCAAAGGCTTTTCACGGCACCTGATATCTTGTCCACGTCAAATGTAGGCATTCAAGCTAGCTAGATTCCACATCTGAGTTAGAGAAAAATAATTCTCTTAAATCCCTGTTATACCATGTTAAGTAAGGAATAATCAAGAAACCGAATGGTTTTCTGTCTCTCTCTCTCTATGTTTTTTTTGGAGAGAGAGAGAGAGATATGCTAAATGCTCATCCAAGGTGGGAGATAGCTGTTATATAAGCTTACCTTTGTTTTATTTAGTAGTGTACTCCTAAGCTTGCAACCTGTAGAAATTACAACCAAAGACAATAACGACAGACAGATATTTATCATCAGAAGACAAAAAAAAGAAATCCGTACATGGATAGACCTTCATCAGACTCATATGTACACACATAATTGCAACCACAGAGAAAAGAGAACTGTAAAGAAGTTAAACAGATCGAGAGAACTTCACCAGAAATTGATATTATGGAATTGTAGTGAGCTAGTTGGGAGAATCATGAGATGGCAAGCAAAGAAGTTGTAGCAAATGTTGGCTGGAAGGAATGAAGCCTGGTCCGAGAATCATTGAGGTGCGACACACACAGACTTTGAGCTTTCTGGGCTGTCATCAGGCAATGCCATTGTATGTGTAATCATGGCCTCAATGACCTCGAGCCAGACAACATTCCTCTCAACCTAACCCTCACGAAACTGAACTCGCGCTGGCTATATCGTCTAATAAACAAAAGAAACTAAGAAAGAAAGATGTAATGAGGAACTGGTGATTTCGCACAGCATAATCAAGTTGTATGTTTGAGGGGAATGAAGCCTGGTCCGAAGCCTCAACAGCTGTTTCATGTCGGAAACTCTTTGCTTAAGCTTCGAGCCAGCCAACATTCCCCTCAACACACCATTTCTTCTATCTCCTGTATAGAAACCTAACCCATATGGAGTTTTGACTTGTATATATAGTGGTGTGGTGTATATAAAGGCAGAGAGAGAGAGAGAGAGAGAGATTGAAACCCTATTATCAAAAATATTTAAGAAAATGGGCTGTGTTTTTAATTTTAATGCAAGATGGCCCTTTTCTTTTGTGATCTGCGAGTAAAATATATATGGCAGCTTAATTAAGCAAAGACTACGTAGGTATCCGTGCTGCTAGGTACTACTTCCACAGTGCTGTCCTGTAATTACCAATGTAGTCAAGCAGAGTGATATATACGAGTCTCTCTCTTTTTCTCTCTTAATTTGTCTTTTTATTATCATCATCATTAATTTTTGCATTAAGACTAACAAATTAAATTGGAAAAGAAAGGGGGTTTTAATTAATCAGCGTTGAGATTCTTGTTTTCTTTATTAATTAACGAAAGAAAAGGTAAGACAAACCTACAGCTAAAACAGTTGCATGTATCCACACCCTACAAACTCCAAAAAGCATGCAACTCCAATTAATTTCTTACATTTCCTAGGTCATCAGTCAGCATGTCTGAATTCTGATACCAGTATTGTTATTACCTCTACCTGCCGGTAAATTACCCGACCGGTGACATGCTACCACCAGTTTCTTCACAAATTATTCCCATAATCATTTTTTTTAAATAAAAAACGCATTAAAATACTATTAGTGCACTGTTATTATCATGGAGTCTGTGTAAAGAAGACAGAGATATGAAGACAAAATGGGGAGTCAAAATAAATAAGGCAGGACAGAAGACAAGTCTGGCTTTAATGAGATTCTATCATCATTACCTTATTATTTTTTAGGTTTACCTATCCCTACTTTCTTTCAACTCTTCCTGTACTATCCAGCACCCGCACGGCCAACCATCCTGGCTCATCATTCATTCATCCACGATTAATTATGTATGGGACCAGGTTTATTTTCTTCTTAATTTTCTTCACCATGGCACTGCATTTTCTTTTCCAGACCCATTTCGATTTACAGATCGAAACTTTTCTTGAATTCTGACAGATTTTCCCTTTGTCGTCCCCTTTAAACTACACCGCTAGCTGATCATTTCAGGACCTCGCCGATTTCTCCTTTTAAAACCCTTTCTTCAGCTGCAGCCTCCAACATTATCGCATCAAATTACAAATTTTGTAATTTTTCCGACAAATTCTGTAACACCATATGCATCGTTATGATTCTCAATGGTTCCTTCCCACAGTAAGTAATCACTCCATTGACCCCATTATTGTACTCGAGTTAAAATCATCTTGAGATGTCTTGATGCGTGCAGTTTGTAAGAGTTTTGTAAGGGGGTTTTAAAATTTAAAATGTTTGCTTTCATGGTTCTGGTATTAATTAAGTACAATTTTCAAAACTCAATTCGACATAAAGCTGGTGAATGAAGGTTTTTTTTTTCCTTGATTAGGTTAGTGCCCACGTAGAGGAATGGCTGGAGTCGTTGACTGAGCTCTTCTTGGTCCAAATACATAATAATGAACCTGTCTCGACTGTAGTTATTGATTGGTACCATCTTTTTCTTATTACCAAGAAAAAAAATAATAAAAACATTTCGCAGAGCTGTTATTTAGGGCAAAGCAGAGACATGAAACATTTTCTTCCTAGAAACACGTCATGGCAAAGACGGCGTTTCAAGGAACATAAAATCCCAGCCGCTCAACCTCAAGATCTAACGGATACAAATATACTACCTTGAAACCCGACATGTCGGTGTCAGCGGGAGCCTAGGGTGGGGGCCGAGGAAAAATAAAAATAGCCCGAATAACGAGGAAGACAGAGAAATTACTGCTATAAAAAAGGAAAAAGAAAAATCAGCGGTCAAAATATCCATACAGCTCGACGGGTCGGATTCTATTATCCAGGCACCGACCGCCACGTGACAGTATTTAATGCAGAGAGAGGAGCTCTCTGTGGAGTGGGTCCCAGAAGAGGAGACAGGAGCAAGTGGATTCTGTGGGTTTTGTACTGTAGGAGAGTGACGTGTAAGATTGGAATTAATTAGGGATCATGGGTGGGGACCGCTGCTCTGGGGTATTATTTTTTTTTTCCAATTTCTTGGTAAATTGAAGTTAAAATATTAATTGAGTTAAAACTAGTTTTTGTTTTTTTTTGCAATTATCTCTTAATGATGGATGGCGATGACGTGTGGTTGTTGATCTCTTCTTTGTATATATATAGCTACCTCATCGCTTCATGATTACACTACTATTAATAAATTTTTAGTATGTGCATGACGTGTGCGTTAATATAAGTTTCAATGTGATGTTGGAGTTTTTAATAGCGTTTTTAAAAGTGATTTTGAAAAAAAAATAATTTTTTTTATTTTGAATTATTTTTTTTTAGTTTTTTTAAATTATTTTGATGTATTGATATTAAAAATAATTTTAAAAAAATAAAAAATATCATTTTAATGTTTTTTTGAATAAAAAATACTTTCAAAAACAATTTGAATCACGCTCCTAAACAGACACATAAAAACACAACCAGAGTGAAGATTGATTTTTATTATTATTATTTTACCAATATTTTTGAAAAAAAAATATTATTTAAATATATTTCCAAACAAAAAATATTTTAAAAAACAATGTATCCATACTTTCAAACACCAATAAATATATTAATAAATCAACAAAGCAATGGTCACATGATACAAAATTCAGCACCATAAATCAATATTAATTTTCTCTATCAGGATTAAAAATAATTATAAACCCTTAATTGCAAGGGGAAACACCAAGAAAGACGAGTATATTGAATTTTGAACAATAAGCAAAATGAAAACGGTGTAGTTTTGAGGACAGGATAAATTATGCAGTCGGATAGCAATGCTACGTACAAAAACAATGCTGGAAATAAATTAATTCAGATTTTCACAGAAATATTTATTTCCCCTTTACGCCCTTGCCTTTATGGTGTAATTAAATTTTCCATCCAACAAAACTAACGTGGGACCATCATGTGTTGTTACCGTTGCCGACTTTTTGAGGAAAAAAGAGAGGATTCTTTCAAACTATAATGTAGTTTTTCATAATCTATTACTCGAACAAGCTGAGAATAAGCTTGGCAATTTATATAAATAGTAAATCAAGTTAATGTATTTTTTAAATCATTTTATTATAAGTTTTAAGTTATAGTTTGGTGGTTAACGCATAGAAATAATGTTGGATTATGAGTTTAAGACTTACATGTAAAAATTAAATATGAATCAGGTGGAGTCCATAACATGTATTTGTGGGTTTGATGAGTTCACTAGGTTTTAATCAAATAGTTAGGTTGAATTTTTTTTTAATTTCTTTTTAGTATACATCTTTGTGTTTTTCTTGTTGCCAATTATATCATCTTGTGCGGTTTTTTTTTATAAAAAAAATATTTTGATATTTTCTATGATATAATAAAATAAAAAATTATTTCAATTCAATATAGTTCATAATCTAGATCATGAATTTGACAAATTAACTAAATATCAATCAAATAATTGGGTATGTTTTTTTTTTTTTAAATTTAAACCATTGTACCTATTTTAAATTTTAATGGTTTTGTGTGTGAGTAGAAATGTGGACTCAGCAGCGATTTCAGGTATTATATATATATTCTACTCACACACAAAACCATTAAAGTTGAGAGTCTAACCTAAGAATTTATATTAGAAATGATATCCCTACTTGGAAAAGGAGCAAGTCAAAGTAACACCCTTTAAATTAATTTCTAAGTAAGATTGTAACAAGATATTCCAGTAGCATATTTATCCAAAAAACTACAATATAACTGTTAGAGAATAATATAAAGTATATTTCGGGAACTCATCTAATAGTTTAAGTTTTTAGGTAAGATAATTCTTTAACATGATATCAGAGCCTTGTTGACCCACCGGTCACAAGTTTGAATTTCACCACCCTTATTCTATATGATAAAAATCAAGTACAAGGTAGTATAAGACTATGTGCAAGTTTCAAGTCCCAAGAGTTTTTTTCTTGAGGAAGTGTGTTAAATTATAATATATATCATATTATAGAGCCTCATCTAATAGTTTAAAGTTTTAAGTAAGATAATAACCTTATCAACGGAGGATCTCAAAAATGGGCCTTCAACTTGCTCCGGTAAATGCAAGACACTGGTAGAACAGTCAGCAAAACATATTTTATCCAATGATCGAAGATTTCAGAGTTCAACAATCCAAACTTCCTTATGCAATACTGTGAACAACGTTGACATTAATCAATGAAGCAGTGAACACTGTACAAGCCAAAGCTTTAAGATTTGATAAAAGGGAATATAGATACCAAGACAACTAATTTCATTCGAGCCGCAAGTGTGAAGTTCACCTCCACCCACGGCAAAGTAGCTAGTAAAAGGAAAAGAAAACACATTGGATTACAGTAATCATAAGTTGATGGCAGAATGCCATACCTAAGAACATATGAACTCCGTCGAGCTATCCAAAATTAATCATCACAACCGGTGGCATAAACACTCCTGCTTTCTGTCAAGGAACAATAAATAATCTGTGAGACTATACCAATAAAAAAGAAGCTAAACCTGGAGAGAATTACCAGTTAAGAAGAGATGAGAGTGAGCACGGCGGCCACAAGACATGGATTTAAGATTGTGATATGAATAAGCTTAGAATCCAAACTTCCGAGTCCAAATTAATCTCCGTTATCACCATTCCCCTACGCTGCCCCCATACACATCTCTTCCTTCCTTCTCTCTACGACAACAAATATTTACTTTACTTTTTGTGAGCTTTGTTTGTGAACGGTTTAGAAAGAAGAATGCAACGGACGTTGCTGTTTTTCTCCTCTTTTTTTCTCTTCTCTTTTCAGGAAGCTAGCTGGTAGAGGCAGGCCACTTTAAATTTCGAAGCCACACAAATAGGCCCAATTTACCATATTTATGGGCCTAATCCATCTTGCAAAGCAAACAAGTTCTCTCGTTGCAATGGCTTAATAATCTTTGTAATGAATTCTTAAAAAGGTCAAGGTCACTTTTAGTTGAAAAAAAAGTTAAAATAAAACTATATATGATTATTATTTTTTTATATAAAATTGAGTCAAGATTTTAATTTTGGATTATAAATCAAAACCAAAATTATTTCTCACAAGTGTTAACTACATGGCAATTAAAATATTCAATAGTATTTGTTCTTATATATTCATTAAATTTTTTTGAATAGTTTAAAATTAATTATTTTACTTTTGTTTTCTCTTAAATAATAGTATTTTGAATGGTATAAATTAGATAGTTAAACCATGCAAGTTTCAAATTGTAGTTTACTTGAAAAACCCAAGAAAAAAAAAAGAAAATTACGAGACAAATCACACTTTAACAAGCGAGAAAATAAAAAAATAAAAATGATATGGTCACAAATAAGCCACATGTAAGAATTTATTTATTTATTATTTATGATAAGAAAAGCAGTTTAAGGCTGTAAAAGACAGAAGAAGCAACGCAAGGGGTCAGCTTAAACAACAAATTAAAAAAAAAAAAGGGACCCGCCAGAGAATCACTTTGACTACAGCAGCTAAAAAACAATCCAAACTCCAGCCCCGTACATCGCCTTTCTCCTGATCACCACCAGCCCAGTAGTTTCAAAGACTTCAAAACACCAGCCTCTGTCTTATTTCTTCAAACACCCATGATTCAACGCTAAGCTCGTAGACTGTTTGTTTCTTAAGAAAACAAAACAAAATTTTCTATTTTGTTTGCAAGGATTACTCCGCTATCATCGATTCTACAGTACCTAAAACCACCACCAACTCCATTATCATTATCTCCATGGTTTTCTTCATATTACCACTGCCACAGCCATCCTGTAGAAGAAGAAAGTATCAGAAAGATTTCAGCTATCTGATAATACGCAGGCATGGCTTGAGTTTTAATATTTTTCATAGAATTTAATGAATGATCATAGAATTTGAGCAACATAGCAAAGCGTATCATTAAGGAAAATGACTTGTAAACAACCAAATCATTCCGAAAAATTCTTGCAAATTCTGTGTCAAAGAATAAATAATAAATTATAAGCTCCGTAAGGAATAAATCATTGGTTCGAGTAACCCTTCATCATCGTCCCCAAACTAGGCAATTCCAGCAATGGCTTCAAACTAGGCAATTAAAAAATCACCAACAAACGGCTGAGACATAAAAGGTCACGAAAAGACAAGAAAAACAGGTTTTATATTTATGAATACGCATAAAAAGGGAAACCACTCCCATAGGGTTTGGTCGAGAGGGGCCAAGTGTTTCCTCCACATAGTGCCAATTGCCATGCAATAGGAAAGATTTTTCATTTAAACTAATCCAGTTGATTAGCACGATAACATGCTTGATTATTATTATTATTATTATTATTATTATTATTATTATTATTATTATAGTACAGCTGGCATGATTCTATCATCAGCACAGCGTTTAACCTAATTTACATAGACGGGCTAAGAAAACAAGGTTTCCCCTAACCAGGTGGGAAGGACAGGGATCAAGCCATCCATTGAAGGATGCAACCAAGAAAATCAAGCAGGGGTCAGGTGGAAGATGAGAGTTTTTACGCTGTAAGCATTCTGGAGAGAAAGGTGGGAGTCGATTACGAGTTTACCTGAATTATATAATCTTCATTGGGTAAAAAAGCTGAGAATATTCGAGTAAGGAGTGATTTGCATATTTAATTAAATCTTTTTCAGCAAAACTTGAGAGCTTGAATTATGTTTTTAATGTGTTTTTAGAATAAATAAATACCCAAAACCTCAAATGAAATGTTCTTAATTTTGATTTACTCAACTTAGGTAAGCCAAATTCCAAGGCCTCTAGATGTAAATCTCTTAGTATTTTAGTTTAAGAAAAAAACTACGTACCTTAATGAGTAATGGGTTGAAAATAATAATTAAAAATCAATCCCCTCGATTAATTACCACATCAACTTAGATTTTGATTTTTAAACTTAATAATTATTATTTTTAATAATATAATTGATATATTATTAAATAAAGATTTTAACTTTAATCCCTACTCGTTTAAAATCAAGAGGATTGTCTCTCTACAAGTCCAACCGATTAGGAGCTAAATGGTTTTTTTTTTTTTTAAATAAAAAAGTTTAAAAATGAACTTATTGGTCAAAATATATTGTGAGAGAACTTGTGGCTCTTCTAATTATTAAAAGTGAATTTATTGGCAATTCTTTCTAATAATATATATTTTTTAAAAGAATGTTTTGGTCTCCAATTACATCGGATTTCTTTGATTCATATTTCCACCACGAGCTACACACATAGAGCATTAAAAACATTACCTACTTCCTGATTCGTCTTCTTCTTCTTCTTCTTCTTCCCTTTCTTCCCTTGAACATGATAGTTGTTTGAATTTGCTGACCATATCTACTATAATCTTCATCGCATGAAGGAAAATCACGGGACAAAACATTGTATAACCTAGCTACTCTACTGCCATATGAACTGTTCACCTGTGACGTTTCAGAACACCAAGCAATCAAAATTCTAGACGACAAGGATTTTGGTCGAAGGGATGTTAGCTAGGTAGGTACCTCTCTTCTCATAATACTGGAATAATGTGTTGTTTCCCTCTTCTTTTCTTTTTCTAATCCATGTTTTTCTTTTCTTTTCTTTTCTTTTCTTTTCTTTTCTTTTTAAAACTTTAATTTTATTCTTCAACATTAGATTTATTGGAAATTGAGTTTTAATTTGTTTTTTCATTTTATCCTAGAGTCATTAACCAAACCGTGTGTTCGATGAGTTAATTTGATTGATTTGAATTTGTTTTTTTTTTCTAGTTGATTTCTCTCTCTCTTAATTTTAGCTTAAGTATTTGATTGATTGCGAGGTAGATTTTATTATTTGTATCTGTTTGTTTTCTATAAAATTATTTTCATATCATGACTCGAATCATGAGTTTAACATGTTAACCCTTTGTTGACTTATTTTTTTAATAACATCTACTGAGTTAATAATGAAATGAAGTTTATAATTTGTTTTAATTCTTTTTCTATTAGGTTATCTTTGTCTCATGATCCAAGTCACAAGTTTGATACGTTAATCTGAGTTAGACTAAGGTTATTTTTTGGATTATTTTTTAAATTGATTTTTTAAGTTTCATCATTCATTATTGAGTGTATTGGAATCTGATTTTTTTCTTAATTTGTTTCTTATGTTGTTATTATGATCTTATGATTTGATATGTTGATTGATAAGTTAATCTGATCCAATGTATTATTATCTCAATGTTTATTAAAAACATTTTATCTTAATTTTTTTATTTTGAGTCAAAGTCAAATTATAAATTTACATGTCATCTGAGTTGTTTGATATAGAGCAGGGCCTTCTATATCGGTGCCGATAATTCCTTCCAGATCCCATTCCTGATAATTACCGATATTTTTTTTTTTTGGTTCTGAGAATTAATTATCTAGCCATCAATAACTCCATTTTTATTTTCACTGCAATTTAAGGTTCGTTCATGTCTGTGGATTTTCTTTGCAAGGAGGTATCGCACTGTATGATTACCAAAGTCTAATAATCGGATTGTGCTTCGGCAAGGAAGAAGAAATTAACCTGAGCCAAAATCAGTGATGCTTACAAAAGAAAAGAAAACAATTAAAAGATATATATCTATCAAAATATAAATAAGTAATTATATATATATGTGTGTGTGCCGTGCGTGCTTCTTAATTTCTTACCTTTTCCTAGTTACAAAAGGAAATTAAATCCTTAACCTGAAATTAATTGGGGATAATTTCATTGATATTGTTAATGTCATCAGCTATATATATATATATATATATATATTTGTAAAAGTAATTATAAGATGGCCTATAATTTAATTAGCGAGATGAAAACTTATCACGAGGGTTTGATGTGATGATAAATAACTTATGATCCGTACATTAGATCTTGAATTCGAGTTAGGATGTATATTTTTTATAAGAGCCTAAGACATCTGGAATTTTAGTCGTTGACCCGAGTCCAAAAATTACGCTTTTTGGAGTGTGGAGTTTCCTCGCATAAAAAAAAATCCAATAATCAACATAAATCAACGTGTTACTTCAATTCCAGGAAAAAGAAATTAACATATTAATTGGAAATTAGTCATCACGATTAGTTGGTTCACGTTGCTTGAGGACGTAGCAAACATGTGCAACAGTAGTTTTGATCACGGAATCGTGATTAATTATATAATTATTACGACAATTTTAATAATAACAAGAGAAAATATAGTATTCGAGACACTGCCCAAGAAATTCCTTGGATAATTATGTTGCCTATTGGAATCGACGACTACATTCCTAATTAATATTAAATGCAGTTCACATACATATACTAATACAAGTGTCGTTAAATATTCAGACTTACGATTAGATGGATACCACATAATTTACGATGCAAGTTGAATAAAGTTTCTGTAAACAAATGAAAAATAATATTTAATGTATTTTCAAGGGGAAAGGAAAAATCATGTAAGAATTAGCCCAATATAACCAAAGATAATCTTGATAATAATAATAATAAAAATATAGTTTAACAAAAAATATTCTAAGACAACATTTTTTTTAAATATATTAAAATGACACCATATCAGATTAATCTATATTAATATGTAATATCTGTGATCCATATCATGAGACCGTGATAACCTCGTAGAAAATATTCAGTTCTTAATTATTCCAATATTGAAAATCAAAATATAATCAATGAAGGAAAATAGAAAATACATAGGATAGCTTTGGAAGACTATTTTTTTTTTCTTTTCTTAATTTGGTAAGAAGACTAATTGCCACTATAACATAACATAACATAGGTAGGTATAATTGAGGATCATATCATGCACAAGCTATCCTATGTTCCATTTATTTATAATTTATTATATGCAAACCAAATGAGAAACGAATCATCGCATAGCAATCAGAATTTTATAGATATCTTAGCGTGTACAAAGGTTTTGGCAAAAAAAGAAAAGAAAAAAAAAGAGAGAAGTGATTCTTGGAAAGGGAGTGGCTTCATTCTATATTCTTGATAATAATTTATTTTGCTGGGTCACATGGATTCTCTGCCAGAGACACTACCAGCCATCTTGCTGTTTCCATGCCAGCTGCTAAACGTGTTCTCTACCTTTAATTAATCAACAAAACCTAGCCGTGGAGGGCATTGAAGCCTGTGAAAACACGATTTTGCCCCTCATGTTAAAAAGATTAACAGTAGCCATTGGGGGCATTAAAATATTTTTATACCTCAAATAAGTTTTTATCCATTTTAATTGCAATGTTAAAAAACGATCAGTGTAAGCAAAAAAGTTTTAAACCTATATCAAGAGAGTTTTTGTATTTTACAATGATTTTTTTAGTTATTATAACGTCAGATAATTTGATATTTAACTAAGTATAAATTAAAATTAAAAATAAAAAAAAAACACATTGAAATAACCAAATTATTTTGAAGATTTTTTTTTTGCCTCAAGGGTTTTTTTTCAGAATGTTTTTTATTTTTATTTTTATTATCAGGCTGGATGACTAGCAATTTGTTATTCAGCCAAACATAAAAAAAAGATTGGGGTGCGAATAACATCTTTTTCATTACTTGGGAGACTTTGCACCTTTTTGTCATTGTTTTTATCCATTTTTTGATCCCACATAAACATACAAAATATAAAAGAAAATAAACAAAGAAGTTGGAAAAAAAATATACATCATTAGGAAAATAGGAAAAACATGAGGAATATCCAGAAAATTGCCAAAACCTATTTGAGAAGGTAAGCTCCTTCACCATTTCAAATCAAGTTCTTGACATAGGAAATTAAAGTTTGTTCATCATAACAAAAATGTCATCATAAACTAATATAAATAGAAACATTATTACACCATAACAAACAAAGAGATAAAAATAATATAGCTTACCTAAGATATGAGGTAGTAATACATTATTCTTACACAACCAATTCATTTCATAGAATCTCTAAAAGACCAATTAAATTAATTAATAACCCTAATACTAGGTGACAACTTCTTATCCAGCCAAAAACCATTCTAAAACACCGTTTAGAAGGTATTTTCGCGATGTCTAGCCCTTACAAGAACGTATGCCCATGGCGGTAAGCAATAAATCAACCCAAAATGGCCGCCTCCTTCCAATTTACATGATTGATCACCCTAATATTAATGTTTTTCTTCTTCTTCTTCTTAAGCTAGTTTTTTCTTATAAGTGAGAAGAATGGATTGTCAAATTGTTACCGTGTTTTATGTCAATATTTGATTTTTAAACATTAGTATTATCTATTCCTAAATCCTAATCAAGACTCTAGCTCTAATCCCTTCTTCTTAACATGATTTTTCGAACTTGTTGACTGATTCTTTTACTATAATTTTCATTGCATGAATGAGCTCACGGAATTGACCATCACATAACCTAGTTGACTGCATGTGAATTCATCCGTGACGTTTCTGCGCACAAAATAATCTATTCTACGCAACAGCTGTAGAAGGGATGCTAACCAGGTAGGTTCAAAGCTTCTTAAAAAAAAGGTGAGCACCACGCCCTGAATAAGCACCGAGTTGTCCGCTAGCATCGTTTCAGCTCCTGGCTCTGCAATGGGAATATTTGTCATCAGACCATGCCACGACGTGCCAGAGCAGTCGTGTATAAACGTGCACGGCTGAGAAGGCTCGATTTAAATGCTCTTTTATTATTATTTTTTAATTAAAAAAATTAATTTTATGGATGCTTTTGTCCAGTATAGCAAAACAGGACAAATCGACATCAATTCTAGCCATTAATCACAATAAATTAGGAAGAAGAAGATGTGAAGAACAGTGTTTTTGCAGATAATTCCTTTCGAATTCCAGTCAAAATAGTTGTCATTCTTTTATTCTTAAATTTAATTGGTGTTCTCTTCATCGTACAGTAGTATGATGAGCAAAGTCTAAAGTAATTGGTAATTATCAGATTCTCCTTCGGCTAATAAAAAGAAACCTAAGCCAAGTTCAATATTTTTTTTAATTCAAAGAAACCAGCTCTTTTTAGATAATTTTTATACGCCCGGATTAAGTGAGTAAAATCCCATCTATGTCAAATTTTTATAAAGTAAACATGTCCTGACTCGAATCCAATATATTTAATCACTTAACATTCTATAATTTATTTCATATTGCAATTACCTTTTATTATTTTAAAAAGTATTATTTACATTCTAAATTTTATACACACTAACATTAACATAATCTACAAAAAAAGATATATTATTTTTTAATATTTAATATTACAACCTTGTCATAATAAAATAAAACTTGGTTTTTCATCAAACTCTTTGTATATATACAGTACAAAATCAACGCCAACTTTATAATTTTCATCAACAAATGCAGTAAAATTGAATAACATTCATATACCTACAAAAAACCAGTTCTCCAAGCACGATGGCGTGCAGAAGATTAAACCTGTGATCAATCCTAAAGAACACCCCAGCAACGCTGGTCGAGTTTGCGATCATGCAAGCTATCCTTGAACCTTAGCCAAGTCACCGTTAGGAATAAAAATGTTAAAAAATAATATAAATTATATTTTAGAGTCTCATTTAAATAGTTTAAATTTTTAAATAAGATGGTTTTATAACATGATATTATTGGTTTGTGCAAGTTTCAAGCTCAAAAAACTTTTACTTGAAGAGATGTGTTAGAGAATAACATAAATCATATTATGTAGGCTCATCTAAATAGCTTAAGATTTTAGATAAGATGATTCTTTAATAAAAAGTATGATAGAATGTGTATTCAGGAATGCGTTTGAAAAACGCTTTTGAATAAAATTGATATTTTTTAAAATTAAAATTTTTTGGTGTTTTTAAATCATTTTGATGTGCTGATATCAAAAATGATTTTAAAAATAAAAAAAAAATATCATTTTGATATATTTCTGAACGAAAATATTTAAAAAAACAATCTCAACCACACTCTGAAACAGACACAAAGTCCCGGATTCTTGTTGAAAGCTGATTCTTCTACCCTATCTTCAGAGCTATACCTCTGAGCAGATTGCTTTTGAGTATGATTAATTGGAGGATGGGGTGCCTGCTAGGGACTCTCCAGTTCATTCTTGTAGATTATGAAGAACCCTAATCTACAATTGATTCGATCGGAGCTCTGTCACATCCAAATTCAGCGCTCCAAGAAACCGAAACGATGATGTCAACGAGGAGATAACTTGCACATAATCGAACCTGTCACTATCTAATTAAACACAGGAAAGGCCAGCATATTTTGTTCAAGAACTTCGATTTCAATTATTCATGAGACACAGGTATCAAAGAGTCCAAACGATGATGTGATGATATTCTCCGTCGGTGAGAATAACTGAGGAAGTTGTGGGGGCTTTAATGGAGATGGATCTGCGGCAAGGTTTGGAGAGACAGGGATGGGGTGTCGGCCAAGGAAAAAAGGAGGAGGAGGGTTTTTTGGGGGTTTTATTTAATAATATATATAATAATCTCTCATATTACAGGATGTTAGGAATATGTTTTACAAATTTTGTCCGGTAGAAATAAATTCCACCACCAAAAGTATCAAAGAAGAAAAAAAATTCTAAAAACATATGAGCCATAAAAGGTATATAATAAAAGATAACAAAATAAATTAAATTTATTACGATTCAGACTAAAAGAAGATTGATGCATAATTGATTGTTAGACTAGATCTATTTATTTTGATATATAATTTTTATTTATGTAATTTTGGTATAAGCATGACAAGATGTTTAGATTTATGATTTATTTACTTTAAAGGCTAAATAAAGTAGTGTACTTTTTAATATATATATTTTTATTATTTTCTTTTAGATCTGTCGTACTAATTTAAACTTACTTTGGTCTTTAATGTATGTTTTTATTAGGATTATTTGATTTAGCTCCTTTTGCTGGTGAGACATTTGGATTTTTTCATAAATTACAAAAAGAAACATATTAAAAAATAGTAATTAAAATTCATTTTACATCATCACCTATCTACATTTCGTATATGGCTCTTCAAAGGGAGTTTAAAAAAAATAATTACTCTCTAGAAGATCACCACAAAACTCTATTAGTAATTACGTACCCCGCCGTCACTGATTTATAAGAATATTCCATGATCATCAATCCATATGTTTGGGTAAGCCTATTTCAATTTCAATTACCATAGTAGAAAATTTCATCACAGTAATTAAAGCCGTGTTATTAATTACGATAAATAGGTGTGATCAAGAAGAAGTCATTAATTAAACTTTGATATCTGTTTGAGTTAAAATACTTTTTTTCAAAAACAAATATCAAAATAATATTTTTTTAATTTATTTTTTTATATCAGTAAATCAAAATAATCTGAAAAAAATAATTTAATTTTTTTCTTCTTTCAAAAACATGTTTTTAAATCAAGCTATCAAACACCACCACCGAAATCTCTTTTGTACATAGATAATGCGAGGTTAGCTGTTGGAAGCGTGATTGGCGCCGGAGAGTGGCGTAGTTATTCAATTGAGTACACTCTAAAATAATATTTCTTGTAATTAGTGATAGAATAATGATGCTATTATTATTATTATTATTATTATTATTATTATCGAAATTGAAATTATAATATCCTAACCAAACAGATATGAAATCATAAAGATTTTCTTATTATACATTTTATTTATCAAACGGATCATATCTGAATCTATTATGATTTGATTCGAATTAAAATTATATATATATATATATATATATATATATATATATATATATATATATATATATATATATTCATTAAATTATATTTGTCAGAATTTGATGATCAGACCATTCATTACTTGGTATGTGCTTGTTTTTTTTTTTTTTTTTTGAGAAGTGATAAGGATGTGATGAAAGAGGACTTGCGATCTGCACAACAGGTCTCGAGTTAGAGTCAGGGCGTGCATCTCTTGTAAGAGTCTGGAACAGTCAGTGTTTTACTTGCTCACCTGGACACACAAAATACACTTTCCGAAATGTGAGGTTCCCTCCCATAATTTTTTTGTAACATTTCAATCAATTTATTTTTGTAATCACCAACAAGAATATTCCCTAAGCTTTTTTTTTTTCAAAGATAAAAAATTAATTAAATTAAAATTGAGAAATACTAAAACATTAATTTAATGAAAATATTGCATAGAAACTAAAGATACAGAATCCACATCTGAAAATTAAAAACTAGGGGACATACGAACAAGTAGCATTCTTTTCCTGTAATGAAAATAAATGTATAGTCCACACAAATAATTAGCTATAAGACTAATTAATTCCTTACATTTAATGTCTTAGTACACCTAAGTTCATAGAAATTAGCTAGCAAAAACTAATTAATATATGTATAGTCCGGTAGACCGGAATTAATCCAGGGCCTTCTAGATCATGGCCTGCTGATCAACTAAAAGTATATAATATAATAATATCCCTTGCTAGTGCGGGTGCTTAGATTATACCGAGATTTGAGGTGATTAAATAATTAATCCACAGTTTTATTTCATGAAAGAATTGATCCACAGTTTCTGTTAATACTGCTTGATAACACAATATTATATATCCATCTTGCATGATTTATAGTAATTTAAGACTCTCATGGGAGAGATTCAAGGTTAATCTCCATTGGGAAGCATTACTTGATAAAATTTAAAGATTGAAGAACATTGGCTGGGTGCTGCAATATCCATGCTTGAAACCTGACGACTCCTTCATTCCACACTTCTTCTTCTTCTTCTTCTTCCTTTTTTTTTTTTTTTCTTTTTTCCCCTCAGTATCTACTGATTTAACTCAGCAATGCTCTGTAATCACCGCTTAGACTCATCTCAATCTACTGATTTAACTCAAGCAATGCTCTGTAATCACACCCCCCCCCCCCCCCCCCCAAGATAGAAAATTTCTTTTCTTGAGGGTATTTTCCTCACATTGATAAGCTCATATGAACGCGGAAATTTTATTTTTCTTAGTTTTTACCATAGCCATTTTGATTGAAAATAAATCTTTGTCTTGATGGTGTAGTCTCTTTCTTTGATTGTCTGGTTTTTTATGGGAGTAATCAATTTATGAGGTATTTGGGTAGCTATATGAGGTGTTATTATTTTCTTTTAGAGAGTTGCAATAGCTATTCTGAAAGGATTTGCCTTTCTTCTTCTTCTTAATTTCTTGTTTGCTCATAGTTACAACCTTTGAAGATATCCCTATCGATCTTTGTAAAAGTAATTATAAGATGATCGTCTCATTTAATTAGTGTGATCGAAACCTACCATTGGATACAAACAAATTAGTCATCATGCGCAACAGTTGTTTTGATTACAGAATCTTCCTTAATTATATTATTAGGACAATTTAAATACTAGCTACAGAAAATATAGCAAGATGTTATGCTTATGAGACAATGCTCAAAAAATGTCCTTAAGAGGATTAAAAAAGAGAAATTCTACTTATGGTACCTAATTAATATTCAATGAATCTCAAATATAATAATAATAATAATAATAATACAAGTGACATTAAATATTCAGAGTGACAGGTAACTCGGTATCATTGGAGATAGCGATAACAATGAATACATTTAATATTTAGATTGACAGGTAACTCGATATCATTGGAGATAATACATATGGGTTGAGTTTCTTGATATCCACACCCTACTTATTATGTAATGGGTAAGCAATTCAGATATTTATGAATTATTCACTAGGTTTCAAGTGTTCAATTTTTAAAGTATGTATTTGTATATAATTTATATGTGTGTTTTATGTCAATATTAAGGGGTGTGTGTGTGAATTGTTGTATTAGAGAAGATCTAAATATTCTACAAATATATTTATATAATATTTTTATTTATTTCTAATTAGGTTTGAGTGGATTTCAAGTTGGGTTTGAATATGCTTACTTCTATCAATTATCCATTAAGTTTAGTTTTTTTTTTACCAATTTAGGTCAAGTCGGGTTAGTATTTATTAGTTTCAGATTAAATTATCATCTAAAATTCCAAATTATAGATGAAAACTTAAATTAGATAAATGTTATAATAAAACAATATATAATATTTCCTTTCGATCATGAATAATATGAATTCCTCCTTCATATCACATAAGATCTCTCTAGCCACCATGTATTGGAAGCATTAATTTCTTTCTAATTTCTAAGTCAATAAAAATCTCATATCTAAAAGTAAATTTACTATAAATGAATGGTTTTGATTTGCAAATTATTTGTGTTACAATGAATATTATTCAACTCATGGTGGCCTAATACAGTGCAATGTATTCTAGAGGAATTTCTGCTGCCATGGATGATGACTTTAGAAAACTGCTATTTTTTCTTCCAGAAATTTAACCTCAAATTAATGAATTTAATCCTAAGTAAAATTTGAAAAATCTTAGGGAGCTATCTGAAAACCACTAAAAATTCAGGGTATGTTTCTGACTTGCCTCACAAAATTCAGGGTATATTCACAAGATATTTTTTTTTATTTTTCTTATTAGCCATAATAAGTTCACTTTTTTGGCTAGAATAAGTTAATTGAAGCACCATTGGAACAAAGTGTCATACCTCATCGCAATAGCGTGCCATAATGGTGACATTTACCGGATGAGTTTAGACATTTTTGGTTAGATAAATAATTGATATTTAATAGGAATCTTCACTTAATTTTTGAAATTATAGGCAAAAAAATTAATTACATAAAAAAATAATACCAGAACTCCTAATACAATCTACCTAATAAGCTGTATTATTTTTCTTTATTTGCCATGGTGTTACGATGTTTCTTTTTCTATCACTCTATTATGATGAGTCTGTTATAATGAATAAATCCTGGTTTTTTTGGTTAAGAATTTGGTCTTAAAAGTTGAAATATCTTCAATGATCATTGAGGCTTTGTTTTAGGAAATTTTTTATTTTTTTAGTTATTACATCATTTCAAATAAAACTCTTTGTTCTTTTTATCCTTATATTAGAAGTGAATGAGTTATATTAACCTTTAATAATATTTTTCAATATTGATCCCACACAGGTTTTTTCTATGTATATTAAAAGAGAGTAACAAATAAATTATTATCCCTAATAAAATTTTGGATAGAGAGTCATTGTCGCTTGATAGAGGGACGTGAAGTTTGCTGCAATTGAGAGAAAAATGGATGTTGTTATCGCTGCTGTCACCGGAGGAGCTGTCACAGTTGGTGCTAGAGAGGTGCAGCTGCTGGTGTGACTGGAGGACAAAAAAGTGCAAGTTGCTGCCAGAAGGGAAGAAAAAGTTGTTGCTGATGGAGAAGTGCAGTTACTATTGGTGGCTACTGTCAAAGGTGAAGAAGAAGAAAAAGTTGTCGTCTACCGCCAAAGTAGAAGAAATTGTTGTTACCACCGATGGCAAGCTAGGGGTTTCTATTGCTAACGATAGAGAGGGAGAAGCTATAGTTTTTTGTTTTCAATATTTGCATTGCATGTATTCTCTGTTGTCTCTTTCATGTTTTGTTTTTTTATTTTACCCTGTTTGTTCTTTTTTCTGCCCTATTATCTATTCTTCGTCCTTGGTATTTATAAGAGGAAGATGACCCTTCGATTGCTTGTTGCATGCAACGATGGTTTGTGTAGGTTTTCTCTTCCTCTTCTACAATGACGAAGAAGGTGGTGTGCCCTGTTACGTATCAATGCGCAGAACATTGCAGTGGTTGCGGCAAACTCCACAGAATGACACAAGTACAGTTTGGTCTCTTGATTTATAATTGTTCTAATTGCGCTCTTAATTGTCTTTAAAATTTTAATTTTATCCCCAAGAAAATTCAATAGCAACTTCAAATTTACGCTCCTTTTTTACTTTGGTCACTAGTCTTGGATTGATACAATTTGACCCTCAATTGTCTAGTAAACTTTCAATTGTATTTGATTTTGCCCCTGATTTCAACCAATTAACTTCTAAAAAATTTGATTTGGTCTCCGAAAATTCTATTCTTTTTCAATTAAACCTGGATTAGGCTCTCGAGCTTGATTTATCATCAATTAAACCCTTAATAAAATTAATGTGACCAATTTAAAGTATAATTAAATCCTTGCACTTCATTAAACCCTTCAATTGGACCATAAATTAATTCCTAAACATAATTTAATTTGATTAATTTACAGTACAATGAAATCCTTGCACTTAATTATATCCTCCAATTGGACCCTATATTAATTTCTAAACATAATTATACGTTTAATTGGCCTATAAAAAATTTAATTATGGAGGTATGATGGAGGCTCTCGAATACGTTCAAAATTCTCAACTTGACTTTTTTTCATAGCGTTAGCCTTTTTATTTTATTTTATTGTATTTTTTGTATTTTTTAAGAAATAACCCAGAAATGAGTTATGACACATAATATAAATCTAATAAAACAAAACGCAAAAATATAAAGTTGATAATAGATTATGCATCTTAAGATTTGAATATTTTGAATGAAACCCAAATTTAATTTTCAAATTTAATATAACTTTACAATTTCTAACAAACTGATAAATAATTTATCACAGTAATCAGAATTTAATTACAAGTTAGCTTATATATAACTTGAAAAAGATATTGATTTTCCATGGCAGCAGCGCATGTATATATATATATATATATTGAAAGGGAGTTTATGTTTATTGATTCTTGGAAATGGAGTGAGTGAGTTCATTCGATAATATAGAGAATCGAGAACTATAGTTTGTTTTGTTTGGTCACATGGATTCTCTGCCCAGAGACAGCACCTGACATCTTGCTGCTTCCTTGCCAGCTTGCTTTAATTAATCCAACCTATTTCGCTACTGATCTCTCTTTAGACTCTTGTTTATGTCGAATGTTTCTTTATAATAATAATAATAACAAATTGAAAAACATAAATGAAAAAAAAAGCAATAACAAGATGATCTATTTCTAAGAAATAAAGAAAAATAATACACCGAACACAGTTTTTAAATGGATTATTCAGTAAATTGCTCAAAATTTTGAAAGAAATAAAGAGACAAATCTTTCAATAGCTAGAGCTAGAAAGATTTCGAAAGATTTGCACCTCATAAACAAATTTTCTCTCTTCGTGTAATATTGAATACCCGTGGAATAAAAAAGAAAAAAAAGAAAAGAATATGATCTATCACTTCATCACAGCATACAAACTCCTCCAACGCAAGTTGCTGTGCGGGGGAATTGTTTATAGTGCAAGTTGGTAAACTAGATATCAAGCTGTTAACATTTAGTTAGGGTTGATGGGTCTAAGATTCTTTAGGTAAATTTCATATTCAACTTAGAAATAATTTGATTAAAGAGAAATAATATAGTAATTATTGTCCGTACTAGTTGGTCGCATTTTTATAAGCTATAGTTCACAAGGAGCCGGAGCCACGTTAGGACCCTCCTAAAATTCAAGTTAATTAGTCTTCTAATCTTACAAAATATCTAGTATATATCCTTGGAAATTATAAATGGATCCTTCAAAGCATATGTATAAAAGATGAGCATATTATAGCAAATAAGAAATTATTATTCAAAATAAAAAGTTCGTCATGTGATCTAGCACATGTGTGTAGCTGTTTCTACGAGGAAGCTTTTGTTTTCATTTAGACAATAATAATGTGTCCTAATTGATGGTTATATATATAAACTTCTATTCATTTTTGGAAATATTATGTTATTTTCTTATGCTATTAGTTGGGTTTTTTTCTCTTTCTTTTAGGTTAAATCAAGAGCACAAGAAAATTAAGTCCTCGTGCACAATAGAACTGACCTGTTTTTTTTTTATCATAAATATTATAAGGTAAGAGTGTTTATTTTCTTAGGATGATTCATAGTGATTGATAAATGAAAAAAAAAAAGAGAATATTAATAATAAAAATTATCATAATTGAAATTTAATACATAAAATGAGGAAGCAAATTAAAATAATATATATATATATATATATATATATATAAGCTTGATATAGGACAATCAATTCAGCTTAAAACGAAGCTGAGTTTTTTTTATAAAAAAAATCAAGCCAACGCAAGTTTTTGCATTGAAATTTAAGGGAATAAAGGATAATATAAATATAGAAAAGAAAAGAAAAGGTATAGTTAATTGTATACCACTATTAATAATATTTTTATTAAACTTGTATTTAATGATTATATATTAATTATAGAGTGAGAATTAATAGACGTGGTCTGTTATTACCTAATTAAACTCAAGAAGGGCAAATCTTTGCATATCTTTATGTAGCAATTTTTTAAAATGATTTAACTTAGTAAAAGGACAATTAAAATCCAAAAACAAGATCGAAAACACCAAAATTTTCCAGTAAACGAAGACCTCAAGCATCATATATATATTTGTGGGGGAAAGAGAATCATATCTGAAGCAAAACATACAAAATCTGTCACGCCATGCCACTTGGTGTCGAAAATGCATACCGGTAAGCTATGCCCGACGAATTTTTTTCCTTTTATAAGAAAAGTGTACTGTTTGACTCTCCCTCATAAATGAAAGAGAGCCACAAACTTATTGTTCTTTCAAGTTATCGGTCTGTCGAGATTGAACAAGATAAGCTGAAACTCTTGAGCCATCCAAGGCTTTTGTTTTGTTCTGGTGTTCTCTTTTGTTCAGCCTTAACTTCCCAGGTTCTTATCAAGTATTTCATCTGAAGGAAGAAACCTCTTGATTCAACATTATTGTCAGTCTCTAGATCTTTTGTTACTGTACAAGTGTGTCTGTGTGTGTTTGTTAGAGAGAGAGAGAGAGAGAGAGAGAGAAGGGATGGCATTAGAAACTGTTGTATTCCAGCAAGATCCTTATAGTACTTTAGGAGTAGGTGCAGCATGGATCCATGGCTTTGATCTTGAAGGAGAAAAAGCTAATTACCATGAAACCCTAGACACAACAATCAGCATTGAATCTGATTTCCACTCAAACAGTAACTGGAACATCAGTAACTCTTCCTCCCAAGAGATTAACTGTGCCTGGAATGGAGGGCTCGTCACCGGAGGTAATGCTGCGGGAGGCCGGAGAAAGAGAAGGCGTCGTCGAAGCATCAAAGATGAGGCAGAAGTTGCACATCAAAGGATGACCCATATTAATGTAGAACGCAATCGGAGGAAGCAAATGAATGAGTATCTTGCTGCTATTCGATCCATGTTGCCTCCCTCTTATGTTCAAAGGGTAACAAGACTTTTGCTTTTTTTCTTTCCTCCTTTTATCATTGAAAATATCGAATTCCTGTTCAAAAAATAAAAAATATTAAGAGAAATTCTGATCCACTTCACTTTGTCGGATAAACTCTTAAAACATTAAACTGCTTTACATGGCACCTTGTTTTAGGTTAAAGCCTGTACTTGCATTCACAAACATGGGGAATTGTTTACAGCCACTAAAACTTTTTGTGGGAAAACACTTTCTCAATCCATCTCATTATTGAGTAACAATTAGGCCTCAAGTGGCCTGCCAGTGAAGCCTTTGTAGGGTTTTTTTTTTATATATATTTATATATATATACTGGAGGTTCTATCTCTCGAAAAAGCGATTGCACCTGATGCTTATAAAAGATTTAAACCGATCTAAAACTAAATTTGATTTTGTTTTTTTTATTGGTGCAGGCAGATCAAGCATCGATCGTAGGGGGGGCAATTAACTTTGTGAAGGAGCTAGAGAAACTTATCCAATCTCTTGAATCCCATAAGCAAATCAAGAAAGTAAAATCCGCTACAGGCTCCGATTTGTCTTCTCCCTTTTCGGATTTTTTCACCTTCCCTCAGTATTCAACTGCGAGTTCGAGGAATGAACACAGCAACAACTCATCATCAAGTACTGAATCAATATTTGCTGACCAGAAGCGATCAATAACCATTGCAGATGTTGAAGTAACAATGATAGAAAGCCATGCAAACCTCAAAATACAATCTAGAAAACACCCAAAACAGCTCTCGAAGATGGTGGCTGGATTGCATTCTCTTGCCCTTCATATTCTTCATCTAAATGTCACAACTATTGATCAGATGGTGCTCTATTCTCTTAGTGTTAAGGTTAGTAATCATCTTCTTCTTCTTTGAAACTTATATTGATTTCTGATCAGGTTATATGAGAAAAACATTTGAAGGAAGTTTCACTCTTTAATCTCTATTTTTACGGCTACTGCATTCTATCAAATTGAAGTTAAATGATGCCAAATGATCTTTTTAGCTGAATTAACTCGCATAGAATAGTTTTTTTCTCTCGGATAAGTTGAAGTTTCGTGAACTAAATGAATATCAAAACTTGTGCTTGATTTTGCGGCAGGTTGAAGATGAGTGTAAATTGACTTCAGTTGATGAGATTGCAGCAGCTGTGCATGAGATGGTGGTTAGGATCCAGGAGGATGTGACTTCCATTTGTATGCCTGCCATTGAATAGACTGAGTTTTTTTCCTTTCATGCATATGATCTTAAACCAACAATGGGTTCTCTATCAATTCGTTGCCTAAACCTAAAATTAATTAGGGCAATTGATCTGCTGTAATGTTGTTTTCCACCTTTGAGTGGCGATTTGGTGGAGCTTAGCTTGTAGGCATTACCCTTTTTCGGGAGGTTATGTTTTCTAGGAACTCTGTGTATTACGAAAGTTTTAGGTGTGGATCTCCTTGTTTTGATTTAACATCTTTGGGAAGCAAAATTATTTCACAGCTGGGGCTGCTACAATGCCTACACTGATCACTCTCTCTTAGCTGGCCGTGTTGCTTTGTATTCAACTACTCCGGTGGCCGGACTGGCACTGGCATTGCGGGGGTGCGCTGGTTGCTTAAAAAGAGAATATTACAAACAGCAAGAAAAGGTTGAAATTCAAAGTGGGGAAGAAAAAAACCTGGTTCAAGGATGCATCATTACTTGATGGTCTCAGACTCTGCCCACAAGCTGTCATGATAGTGCGCTCACCTTGCTTTCTCAGATTTTTTCGAGTGTTCATCATGTCCACCTTTTATTGCCAAACTGTGATAGTCTGTCTTTTCCTTTTACAGATATAATCGACTGGTTTCAGACTCCAGATGAACCTGCCATATTGGACAAATGTTGGAGATTCTTAGATTCGGAAACAGTATAGAGTTCCCAATTAGCGTAGTGTGTCATAATGGTAAAAAACTTAAGATCTGCACAGTTGTTTTCGAGTTCAAATTAAAACACTCCTATTTTCTATGACTATAGAGCTCTCAATTAGCGTAGAGTGTTGTAATGATAAAAAGCTTGAGATCTGCATAGTAGATCTCGAGTTCGAATTAGGACATGCATCTCTTGTAAAAACCTGAGATAGACAGGATTTTACTCACTCGCGTATACTCATAAAAAATAGAAAATAGAGTTCTCTAATGCAAAAAAAAAGAAAAGAAAACAGTATAGTTGTGTGAATGGAGTAGTGATGAATTTCTATCTCTGTCAAGGAGACGTTAATTAGTTCAGCAATGAAGGATGACTCGTGAGAATGGAGGATCTAAATTGAATTGTCCACACGTACCTCTTCGAAAGTTCAAACTTAAAATCATTACACGGCAGGCAGAGAGTCTAGTTTCTGATGTCGGCATATTTGTCATCATTTTTCTGCAGTAATGTTGTTGTTTCTAGCTAGGGATGGATCGACCTGACCTGCATTGATACATCTCCCTTTCCTACTTCCTGGCTATTTTGCCTCTTTTAGCTTTTTCTTAACCTCACGCTGCGATTGTTTTTTCTTTCAATCATTTCTTAAAGTACTCCCAAATTAATAGTTTTACATATTCTTACAACTATTGAAAATTAAAAAAAAAAATTACAATTAAAAAACACTCTACTGGGCACCGCATGTAGTAACTTCTTCCTGTTCATAATGGGGCAAATACTTTTCTTTTTCTCTATTAATGCATGCTTTGTTCCTTCGCCCCCTTCTACAATCTTGTAGCTTAGCCCACCTTCGACTGGTGATATTTTCTCTTTGCAGCTCCAAATATCGTTTTAGGGCTTGGAAATGCTAACGAAAAAGCTGACATCTTTCCACTGATTCAGACCAAAAACAAATCTTTCCACCATTTTTCACTGTTCGCAGCTTTAATTTATTAATCTTAGCAGATATAGAAATGTCCAGGCCAACCTTAAACTATTTTCGAGTATATATATAATTCTATGTTCACTGTTTTTGATAATGTGAGCTGGTATATCAATCTGAAGTCCTTTTTCTCTTCTTAATTTAGTGTCGTTTGGGACGGCGTTTCAGACGCCGTTTCCAAAAACTTCTTCTTTTGTTTTTTTTCATTTTAAATGAATATGTTTTGGTGTTTTTAGATAATTTTGATGTGTAGATGTCAAAAATGATTTTTTAAAAAAAAAAAAAATCATTTTGATGTATTTCGGCACAAAAAAACACTGTGAAAAGCTACCGCAACAGCTCTTCCAAACAGGCCCTTAGTCTCTCTCTCACTCACTCTTTTTCTTCTAAAATATGAAGGGCTACAGTGAATTTACAGCAATTGCTCAAATGAATATCAACTGCATACAAGATTCAATTGAAGCATGCATGATTACAGCCCAAAGTGTATGTGAAAGTAGTAGACATTAAAAAAGAGAGTCGAATTTTTACAAGAAGAAAGGAAAGCCTAAAAGTTGCGAAGAACTACTGCAAGTGATCATCCATGAGTGGAGAAGTGCCACGAGACAGAACTGCCATGTCCATACAGGGTTTGAAGACTAGACTTTCTGAATGGTATCTGCAAAAAACTTTAACATGCGGTGCTATACATATCCATATTATAGCTCAGATAGATCAAAATTAAGTTTTTTTTCTTTTTAAAAAAAAAAAAGATGGTTAGAATTTGTGAATTCGATTAAGTACGTAATTTATTGTTTGCTGAATTAGAATTGAAAGATGTAAGTCCGGCTTCTTGAATTATTACTTCTATACTTGGATATAATTATCACTGTATACATGATTAATGTTTATATATATATATATAATTTAGCTTTTCACCATTTCCACTCTTCATTTTTTTAATTTCAATTACCTTTTTATCTCCCTTCAATTGCTACCTCAAGTTGTTTTACACAATCATATGTGTTGTTTTCAATAAGCTAAGTCAACTAAATTTCGTAGAGGCAACCTCCTCACAATTTAAATTTAAATCCGATCTAAACAGCAATTCGGTCAAGATGATTTTTTATATCAATTCATCTTCTTCTTTTTTTTAATTTTTTCTTCAAATTTTTTTTAGAACATCAAAGTTAATCGGTTCATGTTAGGACAATTCTTACACAATTTGATTTTAAACCGGGTCTAAGAAAAAACGTTGGGTAAGAAGGTTTCCCCTCTTCATCATTCATAGGAACAATGAAACTATTTTCTTTCTTTTTAACTCATCCCCCTTGGTTGTTTTATTTCCTCTTTTTTTTTTTTCAATTAGATATTTTTTTTCCTCTGAATGTTATTCTCAAATGGCTTTTAACACTAATCCATGTTGCTTTTATATCAAAAAAATCACGTCAAGTCAATTTTCACATGATTTAATTTTAAACTTGGACTAAATAAGGAGCTAAGTTAAGATGTGTGTTTATGCCAGTTTCATCTTTCTTTTCCCCTCAAATGTTTTTTCACCGGTTGGTCAAGATGACCAGCCAAGTAAGTTAAAATAAATTACGAGGTCTAATATCTATTAAATCTAACATTAATTAGATGATGAAATTGAAAAGAAAAGCTTTGAGGACCAAATTGTAAAAGCTCAAAATATTTTACTAATTGCTACAATAAAATAAATGAAGTTTGAGTAGATGTTAATTACTTAGTAATATGACGTGGTAAGTGTTTTTATGGGAAAAAGAAAAGAGCAAGGACAGGGTCATTTTCTTTATTGAATTGAATGCGAATAATGGGAGTGGGTGTTTGAAATTTTGAATCATCCGGCCATGTTGGATCCTGTTAAAAGGAATGTTCAGCTTAATTTTATTATTATGCTTGCACATGCGAAGCATACATCTATTTAAAAATCACATAAACTTAACATATATTAAGATTTTAAATTATTTTGACCCTATATACTATCATTTTATCTCTTATATATTTTGACTATCGGCGACTAATAATATTTTAAAATAAGAAAATAACAACAGAAAATTATTAAATCCCCGAACTAAGATTTATTAGATTTTCAAATGGGATTCATAGTTAAATTTTTATTATTATAGTAGAAGATCCTTGGTCATTATTTGTGTAACCTTTAGTTTTTATTAATGAAAGGGTTAAAAAAAATATTTTCATTTTATTATTAATACTAAAAAAAATTTATGAAAATTTAAAAAAAAATCCTTTGAATTATGAATATAAAAATTTAATTTAATGTATATTTGAAAACTAGTAAATAAATAAATATTAAATATATTGTTTATTAATACATTTGAGAAGAAAACTAGTAAGTAAATAATTTGAAAGTTGTGTGTTTATTTTATTAGAGAATACTAGATTAATTGGTAAATCCCGCGAAAGAATGTGAAAGAATTTGAATCATAAAAAAAAAAGATGATCGTTTAAGAGAAATTTGATAATCCAGTTAAATCTTGATTAATTGAATATTATGATAAAACGAGACAAAAAAAAAATGTTGTGAGCAAAGCTGGCTTAACAGTCGAAACCCATGATCTAAATATAAAATATGACAAGATTACATGGTTATAGTGCATCCATAGATCATGGGATCAATATAATTTGTTAAGAAAAATTAACGATAAAAAAATATAAATCAAGATATTTAATGCCCTGTCGCACCCCAAAAATGAGCGCGGCGTCGTGACGACCCTCCCCGCGAGGCGGGGGAATATTCAATGTGTCAGGGATTATCTTTATTTTTGGAAAAGGGAGTCGCCACCTAGTATTATGGTTACTAGGAAACCTAAAACTGGTCTTTCAGAGATTCTAGGGTAAGGGACTGGTTGCGTAAAGGGAAGGTTTTAGCACCCCTAGTACGCCCTACTTAAGGTAAGCTGCTTGGTGTTTTTTGTTTGCTTATGATTTGTTATATTATTAATCTTTTGAAAACGTATTGGTTAAATTATTATGGTGTATTATCCCCACAGAATATTTTGGATATTAACCCCTTTAGAATTTATTTATCCAAATACCGATAGTGAATAACAGCATATTATCCCCGCCGAATATTTTGGATGTTGACCCCTTAGGATTTATTCATCCAACCACCGACAGTGAATAACAGCATATTATCCCCATCGAATATTTTGGATATTAACCCCTTTAGGATTTATTTATCCAAGCATCGATGATGAATAATAAATCAAAAGAATAAAATAAAAAAAAATAAGATTTTAATATTTTTTGGAATATTGGCCAATACCCTTTAGATTTTACAAACATGTTGTAAAATCCAAAAATGTAAGGAATGATTTTTCTTTGCAAAATCTATGCTAAAATACATTTTTCTTTAAAATTCCAAGGTAATATAAATTTTTGAAACAAAAAGATTTTTTTAAAAAATATGCTAGTGTATTGGCCGTATGCAAGAAAACAACATATATTTTTTTTATAAAAATATTCTTTTTCCAATTATGTATTTTTATATGTATTTTTTTATTATTTCCTTTTTTTTATTTTTTATTTTATGGGTGGGCTGGATGCCAGCCCACCTACATGGGGGCTGGACTGCCAGCCCACTTGCTGGGATGGGCTGCCAGCCCGCCACTGTGGCTGCCAGCCCGCCACTGTGGCTGGGGCTCGCGGCCCAGCCCACATGGAGCTGGGCTCGCGGCCCAATGATATGATATTGGGCCTCGGCCCGCTATTCTAATGGATGGGCTTAGGCCCATTTTATTCTCGGACTGGGCTTTCAGTCCATATGGGCTAGAAGCCCGTCATCCCCTCGGGCTGGGCTTCAATCATGTGGGCTTAAGCCCACTGACATTGATCTGGGCTTCCACAGATCAGGCCGGGCACAAAGCCCGGCCCAACTGACCTGCGGGGAAGTGAATTAAATTCACTTCCCCGCATGCAAATGTAAAGAAGACGATGAACAGTAGATTGGTAAATTTTCGAGTGTGATGAGAGGCGTACCTGTTAACACCTTTGGGAAGAGGACGTCGAGGTGGTTCCTCTGGTCGTGGTGGCGTCGGAAATGGTGGCCTGTGGTGGCCGGAAATGGGGCTGGAAGGTGACGGCTGTGCTTGCTGGCGTCGGGGCTGCTCTGTTTTCTTCGCCGGAGAAGGTGGCTGAGCTGATGGACCGAAAGTGGAGATGATGGTGATGTCTTGGTGGTTCTGGGAGGTCTGTACTAGTGGCCGGAGTTGATTAAACGAAGGTGAGAGAGAGGAACGGTGGCTGCTGGTTTTCTAGAGAGAGAAAGGGGTCTGAAAATGAAAGAAAACGAACGGAGCTGGTTGTCGAGGGATATTGAGCCAATTTTGTTACGTAAATTTCTACTCTATCGTAGTATTTCCAATAGTTTTCTTCTCTGTATCGTCTCTCTTGTTCCTCGGTTTCGTTTTTCTCTCTGTTTCTTCTTTTTTTTTCTCCCCCTTTTTCGTTCCTCACGGTGCCATTTTATAGGGGAATGCGGCGAGCCTTTGTCATGCACATTGCATGAGGTTGCTCCCCTCTGAATTTTGCAGAGACCTGAGATGCCTGCCCTGTTGCATTTGCAGGGGCGCTGAGGTACATGTTATGGCTGTATGTTGCAGACGGCTGAGGTGCATGTTATGGCTGTATGTTGCAGAGGACTGAGGGCTGCAGAGAGCCGTTGCAGCCCTGTGTTTCCTGCACTGTTCAGGTGTCGGAACAGTGCAGGAAACATGCAATTTTAATGTTGAGGGTAAAGTGCAATTTGGCCCTTAAACTTAAAATTGTTTCAATTGCAATCCTAATCAATTTTATTTTTTAATTTGTGCAATTGTATCCCCATCAGTATTTCGAGAACATCCTTAGCTTTGCGCACCCTTTTTGTTTCGGTCCCTAATTTCTGATTTGCACGATTTAACCCTCGATCGAACATTAAACTCTAAATTTAATCATATTGGTCCCCGATTTCGCATAATTGGCTTGAATAAAATCAATTGGCCTCTGAAAATTTTATTCTTATCAATTGAGCCTGAATTAAATTTAAAAACTTGATTTCATCATTGACTAAACCCTTAGTAAAATTAATTTGACCAGTTTAAAGTAAAATTAAGTCATTGCGTTTAATTAAATTCTTCAATTGGACCCTAAATTAATTCTCAAACATAAATACCTTTTAAATTGGCCCACGATTAAATCGAACTGGCGTATAAAAATGTAATAATATCTTTCGACTTAATTTTTTTACGTAGATTTATCCGATAATAAATTATTTTGACCTTGAACCTGCGATTTCCTTCATTTCTAGGCACAAAAGAGGTACGATTGAGCTCTCGAAAAGCATCCAAAATTTTACCTTGATTTTTCTACCGACACCAGCCCCTTTTATTTTATTTTTTTGCTATTTTCGGGTAATTTTGGGGAATGACCCAAAATTGGGTTATGACAGTTGCCCCCTTCTTTACAATGCTTACGACTAAAGTCTTGGTAAAAGACTTTTAATTAGTAAGTGTTGTAAAGAAAAAAAAATGATGTTGGTCTCATTGTGACGGGTGACCAACCCAGGTGAGAATAGTTAGGATGGTCTCAATGGTGACGGGTGACCTACCCGGGTCTAATTTATGACGGGTGACCTGCCCGAGTTAGTATGGTCTTAATGGTGACGGGTGACCTACCCGGGTCTTCTTATGACGGGTGACCTGCCCGGATTAGATAGGGTCTCAATGGTGACGGGTGACCTACCCGGGTCTTATTATGATGGGTGACCTGCCCAGATGGAAGATGAGGTCTCAATGGTGACGGGTGACCTACCCGGGTCTTATTATGATGGGTGACCTACCCGGATGGAAGATGGGGTCTCAATGGTGACGGGTGACCTACCCGGGTCTTATTATGATGGGTGACCTACCCGGGTCTCATTATGACGGGTGACCTGCCCGGATGAAAGATGGGGTCTCAATGGTGACGGGTGACCTACCCGGGTCTTATTATGATGGGTGACCTACCCGGATTGATGAACAAAACAACAATGGCTTTCAATTCATCTTTCGTGGTCTTGTTGACCTGAGACTTGGCTTCTCCATATTTTCCGAAACTTAGAATGACATTGGCTTTTATCATACCTTTCCTGTTAGGTTAGTATTATCATGATATGACGTGCATGTTTTGTTACCTAATTTGGAAACATAGATCCCCCTGCATTTGCCTGACTGATGGAAGGTGCTCCCTGCACTATATTTTCCAAGCTCGATGGAGACTTTTGGTTTCACATGGGGCCCTTTCTTGCTCCATTGGAGTTTCCCTTTTATTATGCTGTTATCGATTTTCTAAAAAATTATCCTTTGCATGAGGACTTAAGAAGTTATTTTGCAAAAGGACAAACTCAAAATATTGAGAATAACTCAAAAAGAATACCCCAAAACATAAAATATTTTGTAAATTATCGTTTTTTTTTTTTTTTTTTTTTTTTTTTTTTTTGCCCCCGGCGTAAGTGTACAAAGCATGTCAGGTTCCAGTAAAATTGATAATAAAAATGTTATGATATCATGTGCTTTAAAAAAACTTATTTGAGAAATCATGGCCAAATCTTATCTTATTGATTGGGGTTACAAAATATCAGGCATAATATTTCTTTACAGAGTCAGAATTCACAGGCCTAACTAGATCTTCTCCATCCATTCTAGATAATAGCAAAGCTCCTCCCGAGAACGATTTCTTTACCACATAAGGGCCCTCATAGTTTGGGGCCCATTTACTATGATCTTGTCCCGGTATAGCCAATATCTTCTTCAGTACCAGATCTCCTTCTTGGAATTTTCGAGGTCGGACTTTCTTGTCATATGATTTGGCAATCCTTCTTTGGTATAATTGATGATGACAGATTGCGGCTATCCTCTTTTCGCTGATCAAATTTAATTGTTCATATCTGACTCTAGCCCATTCTGCTTCTTCTAGCTCAGCGTCTATCAATACTCTTAATGAAGGGATTTCTACCTCTAAAGGCATTACTGCCTCCATTCCATACACTAGCATGTACGGGGTGGCTCCTGTTGAGGTCCGAACTGCTGTACGGTAGGCATGAAGGGCAAATGGCAACATCTCATGCCAATCCTTATAGGTGACCACCATCTTCTGAACAATCTTTTTGACATTCTTGTTAGCAGCTTCTACTGCACCATTCATCTTTGGTCTATAAGGCGAGGAATTTGAGTGCTTGATCTTCCATTTAGTGCAGAGTTCGGTTATTAATTTCCCATTGAAGTTCTGTGCGTTGTCTGTTATAATCTTTTCTGGTGGTCCGTACCGACATATCAAATCTCTCTCAACAAATTTCTTGACCACTTTCTGCGTTACATGAGCAAATGACCCGGCTTCTACCCATTTTGTAAAGTAGTCGATAGCCACGAGAATGAACCTATGACCATTGCTGGCTTTTGGGCTGATAGGCCCAATCACATCAATTCCCCACATTGCAAAAGGCCAGGGAGAGATCAAGTTAAATAGAGGGGCCGGAGGAACATTGATTTTGTCACTGTGGATCTGACACTTATGACACTTGCGGACATAGTCCACGCAATCCTTCTCTAATGTCATCCAAAAATAAACCAACTCTTTGTATTTTTCTAGCCATCATATGTCCACTAGCATGGGTTGAGCAGATCCCTTCATGGACTTCTCGTAAAGCGTTTCTAGCTTCGGCTTCATCTAGGCATCTTAGCAGAGTCCCGTCAGATGACCTCTTATACAAAACTTCTCCATCAAGATAAAAATCCATTGCCAGTCTCCTTAAGGTCTTCTTTTCAATGTTGGATGCCCCCATGGGATAAGCTTGGTTCTGGATGAAGTTCTTGATATCGTAGTACCAAGGATTCCCATCTATTTCTCCTTCAATTGAGCAACAATGAGCTGGGTTATTTCTGATATCAATGTGTATCGGCTGTAAGTTTTGCCCGAAATCTATTTTAGCCATAGAAGCTAGTGTAGCCAAAGCATCTGCAAACTGATTTCCTTCCCTTCCTAGATGTGTGAACTTTATTTCCTCAAATTCTTCAGCTAGTTTCGATAGGTATTCTTGGTAAGGTATTAGCTTTTCTTCTTTAGTTTGCCATTCTCCTTTTACCTGGCAAATAATTAGCATTGAGTCCCCATACACATCTATCTTTTTTACGTTCAACTCCAATGCAGCCTCTAAACCAAGAGTACAGGCCTCATACTCGGCAGTGTTGTTAGTGCAACCAAATTGCAACTTAGTTGAAACTGGGTACTGTTTCTTATTAGGAGAGATTATCACTGCCCCCGCTCCATTACCACACACGTTCACAGCACCATCAAAGTACATAGTCCACCATTCTAGTTTCCCTTCTTCGACTGAAAGCACATCTTCATCAGGAAAATTAAAGTCTAACGGCTCATACTCTTCCACAGCATGGTCCGCCAGGTGATCAGCAATAACACTCCCTTTTACAGCCTTCCTTGTCATATACACTATGTCATACTCAGCTAGTAAAACCTGCCATCTTGCAATTCGGCTGGATAGGTAAGGCTTTTCGCAGATGTACTTCAACGGGTCTAATTTGGAAATTAACCATGTGGTATGATACAACATATATTGTCGTAACCGCTTCGCAGCCCATGCTAGTGCGCAACACAACTTTTCAATCATAGTATACCTAGACTCACACTCCATGAACTTCTTACTTAGGTAATAAATGGCCCTTTCCTTCCTTCCGGATTCATCCTGTTGTCCCAGCACACATCCCATCGATGTTTCGGTCACCGTTAAGTATAATATCAATGGCCTTTTTGGTACAGGAGGGACAAGTAGAGGTGGATTTAGCAAGTACTGCTTGATTTTTTCAAAAGCCTCTTCGCACTCTGCATTCCAAATCCCAGGATTCTTCTTCCTTAACAAACGAAAGATTGGGTCACAGGTTATGGTTAATTGGGATATAAATCGAGCGATGTAATTTAACCTTCCTAAAAATCCTCTTACTTCTTTCTCAGTCTTCGGAGCTGGCATGGCCTGAATAGCCTTTACTTTTTCAGGATCTACTTCTATCCCTTTATCACTCACCACAAATCCTAACAACTTCCCAGATTTCACCCCGAATGAACATTTTGCAGGGTTAAGCCTTAACTTATATTTCCTTAATCTTTCAAATAATTTTTTCAATATTTGGACATGATTCTCTCCTTCTCCAGATTTAGCAATCATGTCATCCACGTATACTTCAATCTCTTTGTGCATCATGTCGTGGAATAAGGTCACCATAGCCCTTTGGTAAGTGGCACCAGCATTCTTTAACCCAAATGGCATGACTTTGTAGCAGAAAGTTCCCCATGGTGTAACAAAGGTTGTCTTCTCCTTATCTTCTTGTGCCATTTTTATCTGATTGTAGCCCGAAAACCCGTCCATAAAGGAATATGTGGAGCTACGAGCGGCATTGTCGACTAACATGTCTATATGCGGTAGAGGAAAATTATCTTTGGGGCTGGCACGATTTAAATCCCTAAAGTCCACACAAACTCTAATCTTGCCCTCTTTTTTGGGTACCACTACTATGTTTGAAACCCACTGTGGATATTTGACTACTTCTAAAAAACCAGCGCTCCATTGTTTTTCAATTTCTGCTTTTACTTTGATCAAAACTTCCGGATGAGTTCTCCTTAGCTTTTGCTTAATTGGCCTGCATCCTTCTTCCAACGGTATCCTGTGTACTACAATATTCGTATCCAAACCAGGCATATCCTCGTAAGACCAAGCAAAAACATCTACGTAATCTCGAAGCAGTGTAATCAATTCTTCTCTTTCCTCTTGCGTGACCAGAGTTCCTATCCTGAGCTCCCTCCGACTTTCTTCATTTCCCACATTTATGGTTTCAAGTTCCTCTTTAGCGGGTTTCCAAACCTGTTCATGTTGTTCTATTAATTTTGTGAATTCCCTAATGCTATTTTCACCCTTTTCTCCCTCTTCTACAGCTATTATATATTCTTTAAAATTCAGCCACTCATTCTCAGTATATAGTGCAGGTGTTGTTGTGGAAGTTCCGCTTTCAGGGCTCCTGAAAGCGGAAAGTGAGTGTAAATGCACAGAAAACAATGAAAGAAAAATAAAAAATAAGAAGAGAAATGAAAAACATGCATAATCTCATTAAAAAGAACATTCAGTTCAAAGTAAAACAAAGATAAAATTCGATTGACATGACGAGCCTCGAATTAAAACAAAAACAACAAAAACGAACATTGTTCATTACATTCTAAAAACCAATGGAGCTTCTTGGGTCTCCCAATTCTGAAACTTTTCCCCCTCGGCTAGCTTTCGAATACACGCACTGGTGGTAACTTCTTCTAGAGCGTAGATGGTTAATTGCGGCAGCTCTTCCTCCCTTCTCCCAGATTGAGTTCTTTTGGCAATACCCTCGACTTCTTCTTCTTCCACATTGTTGATGCTCATGGACGAGAGCTCTTGAAGAGAATTTTCATGTTCTTGGTCAGGTTGCATCACATAGGCAACCTTTGGGAATGAAACCCTGATTGGAGGAATGACTAAGTTTCCTTCTTCAGGCTTTCTTCCTTCAATCCGCGCCATTCTCTTCTCTCTTCTTGCACTAGCAGCCCGTTTGTAATCTTCTTTTCTAGGCTGATACCCCAGCCCAAACCTTTGTTCTGTAGCTTTCAACTTTGTCACACCCATCCACTCAATATTTCCTTTTCCTGCGTCAATTCGGGCAGGAATCTCGTGCTTTAAAAGGTATTTAGCAGCCATTTCGGTGGCCTCTGAGATCCCTGGTTTTCTTATAATAGTATTTTCAGGCACCCACTCGGTGTTCACTACCTCGAATGCATGTAGGTTCCCATCCATACAATCTTCAGCTTCAATGAATGGGACTGCCACATTCTTCACCATCGATATAGTCTCTTCAGCCTTGACGGTAACCAGGACACCATTGGCAATGTACTTTAAACATTGATGCAATGAGGAGGTGACCGCTCCTGCAGCATGTATCCATGGCCTTCCTAACAACATGCTATAAGAAGGATGGATGTCCATCACTTGAAGGGTTACTAGAAAAATCTGCGGACCCACGGCTAATTCGACTTCGATTGATCCCAACACTTCCCTTGGTGACCCATCATATGCTCTAGCCATCATCACACTTGGCTGCATATGGGAGGGATCCACCGGCATCTCATTCAGCATGTGTCTCGGCAACACATTAAGAGCTGAGCCATTATCGATGAGAACTTTACCGATGAGGCAATCTTTGCACCGGACCGTGATATACAAAGGTTTGTTATGGCCAGTTCCTTCAGCATCAAGTTCATCTTCGGTGAAGTACAAGTAATTTGAAGCATGAATTCTCCCTACCAGATGCTCCATAGTCCTTTGCTCGATATCTTGAGGTACGTAGGCCTCATTCAGTACCTTCTGCAAAGCATTACGATGCGGCTCGGAACTGAGTATTAATGACATGATGGAGATCTTGGCAGGGGTCTTTTTCAACTGGTCCACCACACAATACTCACTATGCTTCATCAACTTCAAGAACTCATTTGTTTCTTCCTCTATTATAGGTTTATTTACCTCCAACTCTTTTTCAAAACCCATGACCTCTTTGCCTTTAATCTTTCTTTGCTTTTCTAACTCCTCGGGCGTGAAACAACGGCCACTTCGGGTCAACCCGCTTATCTCGTTTTGGAAAAAAGGAGTTTCAATGCTTGAGGTAGAAACATAATTGCCTGGCATCGCCTTATAGTTTGCTTCCTTTGCGTATGAAGGCTTAACTAGTACCAACTTCGAAAATCCATTAGTTGTTGATTGAATCCTACATTTTTCTATCATCATCATCCCTCTATTGGCTTCCGTACCCTCAATCCTCAACTCCCCTAAAGTCATCATTCTTGTAATCTTTTGATGAAATTCGAAGCATTCATCAATGTGATGCCCTCTCTTGTCATGGAATAGACAGAAGTCATTCTCTCCTATGTTGCGCTTGGATGATTCCTCCAAGTGTCCAGACTGTACCAGCATATCATATAGTCTGGTCAGGGTCACTTTTAAAACCCTTTCTTTGTTATCCACTTCCAACGCATTAACCCCGCTACTTCCTGCAGCATGCTTGGGCAAGGGATTCGAATTCACATTGGGCGAATCCTCAAAAGTGACCCACCCGATCTTGATTAATTGTAATACCCTCCTCTTAAAAGCTACACAGGTTTCAATGCTATGACCTGCATTACCAGCATGGTATTCACAAGTCAGCTCGGGGTTGTGCCAGGCAGGGAAAGGTGGTCGTGGAGGTGGTACTGGTAGGGGAGCAATATGCCCAATACTAAGTAATTTAGCATATAACTCCTTGAGGGTTATGGGCAAAGGTGGTAGTTGTTCTTCTGGTTGTTGATAGTCTCTTCTTTGGTAATGATTTTGGCTGTTTGCGGGGAACTTTGTGTGAAAAGGTTGGTTTGGGACAGAGGGTTTGGAAAAGTTGATATTGGTGGTTTGGGGGGTAGGTGTTTGGTAGCTTTGGTAACTTTTACCTTTCCCTCTTTGTCTATCCTCTAGGTTATTCACCTCAACTTCCCTCTTCTTCCCCACGAAACCCCTCTTTTCTACAGGTTCCATAATTCTCCCACTTCGGATTCCTTGTTCAATCCTCTCGGCAATTCGTACTGCATCATAAAAATGCTGGGCGGAGCTACCCATCAGATGCTCATAGTATGGGGTCCTAAAGGTATTAGCGAACAGAGTCACCATTTCTGTCTCTATTAGCGGTGGTTGCACGTTGATAGCTTGGTCCCGCCACCTCTGAGCATAAGCCCTTACGGACTCTTGAGCTCCTTTCTCCATGGTTATTAAACTGGTCCTATCAGGAGCAATCTCCAGGTTAAACTTGTATTGCTTTAAAAAAGCATCTGCCAAGTCCGTCCATTTTCTAATGCTTATGTTATTCAGTCTCATATACCAATTGAGAGCCGATCCTGTCAAACTGTCCTGAAAGAAATATATCAGCAACTTATCATCGTGTATAACTTCAGCCATCTTGTTGTAGTAGGAACGAAGATGAGTCTTTGGGCATTCTGTGCCGGTATACTTTATGAATTCTGGCACCCTAAACTTCCTAGGAATTACAATGTTAGGCACCAAACACGCTTCGGCTGCTCTAATTGGGCCCGATAGATCATTTCCTTCCACCGCCCTTAACCTCTCTTCTAGCGCGGTCCATTTATCATGCCCCTTATGGTCAGAGAATTCGATGTCCTGTGGGTCCTCGGCTGTTAAATCCATTGTGATAGGGATTTGGATAGGCCGGGTGGGATCAAGGTGCTTTTTTGGCGTACTCGTTCCTATATTTTGTGGTGCCCCAGGGCTCTGAGTTGTTGGTGGTGCTTCTTCCGTTTGAGTTGACGTGCCTTCTCCATCCTTTGCCCTTAACACCTTCTCGAGCAAACTGGTTAACCGTGCCACGTCACTTCGCACCGCTTCGAGCTCTTTTTGGTACTGGGATTCCGGTTCTGCTCTTTCTTCATTTTCCATCCTTTTTCTTAGCCGAGTGTTATGGACTTTAGCAGGGGGACCTATGTTTCGTGGTTGAACTGTTGATAAATGTATAAGAAAAATGTATGGTATAATGCATGTGTTGCAATAAATATGCATTAGTGCAATGTATGGATGCATTCCTCTTGTGAACTATTAATGACCAACACCTCATAAAATATGGGTTTCTGTCACATTGTCTGCTAGGAGAAACTGCTTTTCGAGTTATTTGCTCAAGTCATATGCACCAAAAACTGATTTTTTTTTGCAAAGAGATGGGTCAAAGCCCTTGCCATTTATGTTTGGACAAGCTAATACATTTTTTTCAAAAAAAACATAAAGAGGAAAAACAAATTAGTCTTCTTCCTTAGCCATAGGCGGGAAAGCAGATCCACGGCTCTCTATTTTCTCCAAGAAAGCGTCGGTCTCAGCTAGACTCCGACGATAACGGATGATGTCTCTTCCTACATTTCTTGCATTAGCTCTAATGACCCGAGCATGCGCAACAGCTTCATCCATTTGCTCATCCATCTTGGATATCTTCTCAATGAGTACCATGTTGGTTTTGTTTAACGAAATATTGTTGGTGTCGATTTGATCCTTGTGCTTTTCCATTAAGGCTAATTTTTCGTCCAAATACTTCACCTTTTCTCTCTCTTTGCTGAGCTTTACCTTCAAAATCCTTATCTCATTTTCTTTAACTACTGACTCTGCTTCCATGGCCTCTAGTTCTTCAGACTTTGTCGAACGACTTTCTGACATCACATATTTCTTATACAATTCATCATACTTCTCGATTCTATCCATCAGCTCACACTCAGCCTCTGCAAATTTTTCCTGGTAGAATTCTATAGTTCCCTGGCATTCATTGTGTTCAGTTTGCAATACACCAAGTTCAGAGCAACTTCGCATCAACTTTAAACTTGTCCCTGTTAGTTCTTCTTCAATTCTCAAACTCATGCTCTCCTTTTCGACCAAATCCGACTTGAGCCTGGCTATCTTCTCATCTTTAGACTGTATTTGTTCGTCTAAAAATGCTCTCCTCTTATCACCTTCTATTACCATTTCTTCCATCGTTGCCTTTTCTTTCCTACTCTTGCTTAATTCCACCATGAGCTTCTCTACTTGTCTTCTTAATTCTTCTTCATTATCAACTCTCTTCCTTTTAACAGGCTTTTCTTTAGATTGAGGAGATTTGACTTCTTCATTAATCATGATTGTAGAACCTAAATCTCTCCATCTTGCGTATCCTTCGCTTGTACCGGGATCCCTCAAACCTTTTATCTCCATTAAGACTAAGTGCTTCCAGTCTTGTCTAATGACCTTCAAAACTTCTTGTGCAACGGGATCCTTAAACGAACCATGAAATTGGGCGATTCCCTTGGTCCTCGGAATAAATTGCATGCCCCCATGTTGCCTTACCACGAGAGCAGGAGCATAACTCACATATCCGGTAATCCCTATCAACGGAACCCAGCATCGCTGCCCACAACTCATTAGAACATCCGTTGCCTTGATCCAAGGGGCCCTCCATTTGAAACCACCCCTTGGTAAAATTTCTAGCTTTTCTAACCAACCCTGGTTATCTAGATTTCCCCATTCCTCCTTTGCTACTATCTCCAAAGGTTTTTGACTAAACCACCAAAAATTATTAAAAATTGGTTTTTTTGTTTCGATATGGCTGACCATCCAAATATACAACAACTGTGTGCAACATCTCATTGCCCCTTTCCCGGCTCTTCGACAATGATTAAGCGTGATGAAGGTTTCGGCCAGAATAGAGGCCACTGGGTTGATCCGGGTATTCTCATATTCCACATAAACAGCAGCAGCTTCCAAGCTTATTATGCCTATTTGGCTCGGGAATAACACAAGGCCAAATATGCCCAAGGCAATCAGTCTCTCCTTTTCTAAACCGGACTTCCGTTCTAGTTCGAACTCTAACATCTTCCATTTCAGACCAGCAGCATTTTTCTCAAAACACCTTTCCAAATCAGAGATTCTGAACAACTTTGACAATTCAGGTACAATCTTGTCAGACCTTAAAGGAAAATAAATTCTATACAAATTATTTGGGAATTCGGTCAACATCCCATACTCCTCCATGGTAGGACACATATCTATGTTCCCAAAAGAAAATCGACGATAATCTGGATCCCAGAAATGAACTAAAGCTCGAACTGCCGGGCTTGAAACCTCTACCTTTGCGATTTCCATTAGGCGTCCGTACTTGCCAAAGAACATATCCTTATCCACGTTCTGAAAATGAGTCGTTAACTTGTCCACCTCATTCATGATGCAATTCAGGTTCTTGATTGGTGATAGCCTTTCAGCACTACTCTTAATACAGTCTCCTTCAGTCAATTGTGATGATTCAGAAATTTTCCCATATTCCATGATAGAAAGTCTAGTAGTGGTGGTCATTTTGTTCACAAGATCTGCAAATAAAAATGCTATTTAGGCTCTTATTTATATGCAAAAGGCTATTATGGAGCATGCATCCTAAGGATAGGCTCTAGTTCCTTTATGTGAGACATAGGGTAGGTTTACTACTTGGTCTCTAAAGAGGGTCTCTTGCTGTCCCAGTGATCACCTTCGTAAAGGCGATATGGGGGTTTAGCAGATAGCGGGATGGTACGTATACCAATCACTACCAGTCTAAACACTCAGCAAAGAGTTGGGGTTTACACAAACTTCAACCTTGACTCAAGTCATAGGTAAGCTGCTAGTCCCCCACTTAACTTAAAGTTTAGTGTGTGTGCTCTCAAAATAATCAAAGTGATGCATGACAAGGCATATTATGATGACAGGATGTAAAGATGCATGTTAAAGCTTCTGAAAAATATAAATCATCCATAACAAATATGAAAACCATCACATATCATAAACAAACAAAATTATCAAGCCTAGTCCAAAAGTTCCCCAGTGGAGTCGCCATTCTGTCGCACCCCAAAAATGAGCGCGGCGTCGTGACGACCCTCCCCGCGAGGCGGGGGAATATTCAATGTGTCAGGGATTATCTTTATTTTTGGAAAAGGGAGTCGCCACCTAGTATTATGGTTACTAGGAAACCTAAAACTGGTCTTTCAGAGATTCTAGGGTAAGGGACTGGTTGCGTAAAGGGAAGGTTTTAGCACCCCTAGTACGCCCTACTTAAGGTAAGCTGCTTGGTGTTTTTTGTTTGCTTATGATTTGTTATATTATTAATCTTTTGAAAACGTATTGGTTAAATTATTATGGTGTATTATCCCCACAGAATATTTTGGATATTAACCCCTTTAGAATTTATTTATCCAAATACCGATAGTGAATAACAGCATATTATCCCCGCCGAATATTTTGGATGTTGACCCCTTAGGATTTATTCATCCAACCACCGACAGTGAATAACAGCATATTATCCCCATCGAATATTTTGGATATTAACCCCTTTAGGATTTATTTATCCAAGCATCGATGATGAATAATAAATCAAAAGAATAAAATAAAAAAAAATAAGATTTTAATATTTTTTGGAATATTGGCCAATACCCTTTAGATTTTACAAACATGTTGTAAAATCCAAAAATGTAAGGAATGATTTTTCTTTGCAAAATCTATGCTAAAATACATTTTTCTTTAAAATTCCAAGGTAATATAAATTTTTGAAACAAAAAGATTTTTTTAAAAAATATGCTAGTGTATTGGCCGTATGCAAGAAAACAACATATATTTTTTTTATAAAAATATTCTTTTTCCAATTATGTATTTTTATATGTATTTTTTTATTATTTCCTTTTTTTTATTTTTTATTTTATGGGTGGGCTGGATGCCAGCCCACCTACATGGGGGCTGGACTGCCAGCCCACTTGCTGGGATGGGCTGCCAGCCCGCCACTGTGGCTGCCAGCCCGCCACTGTGGCTGGGGCTCGCGGCCCAGCCCACATGGAGCTGGGCTCGCGGCCCAATGATATGATATTGGGCCTCGGCCCGCTATTCTAATGGATGGGCTTAGGCCCATTTTATTCTCGGACTGGGCTTTCAGTCCATATGGGCTAGAAGCCCGTCATCCCCTCGGGCTGGGCTTCAATCATGTGGGCTTAAGCCCACTGACATTGATCTGGGCTTCCACAGATCAGGCCGGGCACAAAGCCCGGCCCAACTGACCTGCGGGGAAGTGAATTAAATTCACTTCCCCGCATGCAAATGTAAAGAAGACGATGAACAGTAGATTGGTAAATTTTCGAGTGTGATGAGAGGCGTACCTGTTAACACCTTTGGGAAGAGGACGTCGAGGTGGTTCCTCTGGTCGTGGTGGCGTCGGAAATGGTGGCCTGTGGTGGCCGGAAATGGGGCTGGAAGGTGACGGCTGTGCTTGCTGGCGTCGGGGCTGCTCTGTTTTCTTCGCCGGAGAAGGTGGCTGAGCTGATGGACCGAAAGTGGAGATGATGGTGATGTCTTGGTGGTTCTGGGAGGTCTGTACTAGTGGCCGGAGTTGATTAAACGAAGGTGAGAGAGAGGAACGGTGGCTGCTGGTTTTCTAGAGAGAGAAAGGGGTCTGAAAATGAAAGAAAACGAACGGAGCTGGTTGTCGAGGGATATTGAGCCAATTTTGTTACGTAAATTTCTACTCTATCGTAGTATTTCCAATAGTTTTCTTCTCTGTATCGTCTCTCTTGTTCCTCGGTTTCGTTTTTCTCTCTGTTTCTTCTTTTTTTTTCTCCCCCTTTTTCGTTCCTCACGGTGCCATTTTATAGGGGAATGCGGCGAGCCTTTGTCATGCACATTGCATGAGGTTGCTCCCCTCTGAATTTTGCAGAGACCTGAGATGCCTGCCCTGTTGCATTTGCAGGGGCGCTGAGGTACATGTTATGGCTGTATGTTGCAGACGGCTGAGGTGCATGTTATGGCTGTATGTTGCAGAGGACTGAGGGCTGCAGAGAGCCGTTGCAGCCCTGTGTTTCCTGCACTGTTCAGGTGTCGGAACAGTGCAGGAAACATGCAATTTTAATGTTGAGGGTAAAGTGCAATTTGGCCCTTAAACTTAAAATTGTTTCAATTGCAATCCTAATCAATTTTATTTTTTAATTTGTGCAATTGTATCCCCATCAGTATTTCGAGAACATCCTTAGCTTTGCGCACCCTTTTTGTTTCGGTCCCTAATTTCTGATTTGCACGATTTAACCCTCGATCGAACATTAAACTCTAAATTTAATCATATTGGTCCCCGATTTCGCATAATTGGCTTGAATAAAATCAATTGGCCTCTGAAAATTTTATTCTTATCAATTGAGCCTGAATTAAATTTAAAAACTTGATTTCATCATTGACTAAACCCTTAGTAAAATTAATTTGACCAGTTTAAAGTAAAATTAAGTCATTGCGTTTAATTAAATTCTTCAATTGGACCCTAAATTAATTCTCAAACATAAATACCTTTTAAATTGGCCCACGATTAAATCGAACTGGCGTATAAAAATGTAATAATATCTTTCGACTTAATTTTTTTACGTAGATTTATCCGATAATAAATTATTTTGACCTTGAACCTGCGATTTCCTTCATTTCTAGGCACAAAAGAGGTACGATTGAGCTCTCGAAAAGCATCCAAAATTTTACCTTGATTTTTCTACCGACACCAGCCCCTTTTATTTTATTTTTTTGCTATTTTCGGGTAATTTTGGGGAATGACCCAAAATTGGGTTATGACATGCCCTATCACATAATAAATTGTGTTTTTTTTTAAATTCATTTTTTAATAGAAATTAGATACCAGCAAGCATCAACAGCTCCTGCATCAGCTGGGGTTAGAATTAATTAACTCTTCTAGCTAGCACCGGTAGCAGTAGAAGTTCTCCATTTCACAGCCCATCAACAAACCATAGTGCAGCTCTCATAAACACAACTGCCGCCTCCGAAGCCAAAACTAACAAACGTCATCTCTCATCTTCACCATTGGAGCTACGCCTCCAATGGAACCTCCTACCAGCCAACTCCACCTCACCGGCAGCCATGGAAAACAGCGGCTAAAGTGAGTCCGACCATCTTTATATATAGCCAAAAACATAGCCCTTTTCACTCTCATTCTCTTTCAAATTAAGTGTTTATAATTCCATCCTCCATATATCTGTGACCGAGTTGCCTGTGTGAATTTCATCCTCGATCTATCGTGGTCTTTCATTTCCAGCACCAGCAACAATGACCTCTCTTTCTTCCTGCAAGCAGCAAAAGCTAGCTCTTCTTCTCCTCCACACTAGCCTACCACACCGTGAGCAGGGGTTTTCTTCTCACACCCGCCAACCTCCGGCGCTGCCAACAGCGATACCGCACACCAGGTAAGGCTTCCTCTCCCATCTTCATTATTTTAATTACCCTTATGTACGTGAATTATAATTCACGTATATTTATGGCTGCAAACCTGGTTATTGGGTTGGATCAAGCCCAACCCGTATAGCAGAGTTTGAGACAGCCTCTCTAAGAAAAGAAAAGAAAACTTTACATCTTTAGTAGCCTAACTCAACCAAATTGGACTGGTCTTGGGCCCCAGGCCCATCCAGTCCAATCTTCAGGTTAAGTTTTTTTTTTGGTAAACAACACTTTTATGTTTGTTTTTTTATTTCTTAACTTTTTTTATTTTAATATCTAGCTAAAGAAATCCTTAAAAAATTCTAAAAATCTAAAAAAAAAAAAACTAGGGATCATTTTGAATTTATTTATAGATCCCTCACATGTTTTTTTCCAATATTTTTTGTTTAATATTAGGTCATTGATTTATACTGTAAAATAGAAATTCGGTATTAAAAAAAATACTTGATTTTCTCTGAATTCTTATATATATATATATATATATATATATCTTATTTAAAAAAGATAAAAATATATTTTTGTCTTCATGGATATGACTATGTCTCTCAAAAATAAATTATATATACATATTTTCTTATAAAAAAATCATAAATAATAGTTTCTTTTTACTCTACATGTATTTTTTTTGGATTTAATAACTAGTTTATTAAAATAATGAGAACCTAGTCTATATTTCAAAGATATTATTTTGTTTCTTTCGATATCTGAGATTATAAACTTGTAGGTAAAATGTATTCTCTATTTTAAATAAAAAAATCTTTTTATTATATTTTTTTAGATGTTCTAAATCTTTTTTTACCAAAAACATTATTTTGTTCAATATCTTGAATTATGAACGGATATGTGAGATCATATTCATATAAAAATAATATATATATATATATATATATTCATAATTTTAAATAAAAAAATATTTTTTTATTTTATATGTCTTGACTATAAAGATATCAAGTTTTAAGCTGATAAGATAAGAATTTTCTTATGGGGAGGACTTTTTTAAAACCATAGACAAGCTAATGGTTGGAAAACATAGTAAGACCATAGTTTATTTCAAACAAATAACAATACAACTTACCCTAGATAAATTGTTTTAATGATGATAGGTCATTTCTATTCATAAATATTCCTCTTATCTAGACTCTTACAGACTAATAAGTTTATTAATGATTGTAATACTAAGTGGTGACTTTCTTTTCCTTGGTTTAATTGATAAATGACATGAATTCGTTGTTCTTTCCACCCTCACCCTTTCACGCTTAATCCCGCTCTAAATAATAATCATTGTGACGCTGCACACGTGTAACAATTTCAATACTAATTACATCCAATTAGGCCATTAAAAGATACAATTAAAAAGAGAAAAAAGATTGAGAATGAGAAAATAAAAAATAAAAGATAGGTGATTCACTCATTATGTAAACAATAAAGCATCATAAAGAATCCCAATTCTTTTAGAGTTGCAAGTAATACTCTTTTTATTTTGCTAATATAGAATTTATTTATTTATCCAAACTAAGAAATGATAGACACCTAATCTTTCTCTTCTTATCATCCATTTTACAATGTTATGTTTTACTATAGTGAGATTATATTTTTGCTCTTCAATCAAAAACCAATGAAAAAGTAAGAAAAAAAAAAATCTTTTTATGCGTTTCATTTGTAATTTTATAACTATTCAGGGATATCTTAGTTCTTTTGAAATTGCTTTGTATATTAAAATTACTTGGTTATTCGTAAAAGCATAAAAAACCCTTTGATCTAGGAGGATTTTCTAAATTTACTTTTTACATGTACAGGTATAATATAATTATTACAAAAAAATCTTAGGCTCGGATCTAGAAGCATATTCATCATTTCACTTTGTTTTTTAAAATAATCATGAGGTTCGATACAATTTTATAATTTAATAAATAACAAAATTAAAAATAGATCATTCATTGTTTCGCTATCTCAATGAATTTATTATCTATTTTTAAAGTCTTTTCAATCTATTATATATGATATTTTTACTTCCTAGCAGTTTTACATTTTTTTAAGGTTATAAAAAAATATATGATCGACAACACAACGCGAGTAAATCATTTAGTAGATGTCCCAATGGTACAAACTTGGAACTCAGAGGTTTGTTCTCTTTGTGATCTCAAGTTCAAGAATTGTGATTGCTAATATGCTGACAACTAAAAATTTATATGATTGTTAACTTCAGAGCCCATGAAATTAGTAAAGGTGTGCCCGAACTAGTCTGGACACTCACGTTAATAAAAAAAAAAAAAAAAATAGTATAGTTTTAAGCCTTTTGAAGAAGGTAACGACGAGATTTTGTATGTTGCTGGCTCCCAAATAACAAATTCAATCATCCCCGACAACCAAGAGTGAAGCTACTGGTCTACATGCTTCTGATAAATCTTCTGGAACAGCTTGAGGCAATGTTACAAGTCCACTCTAAAAGACTTATTTTCTATTTGAATATAGAAAAACTTATTCATTCAGAGGAGCCAAAAAGGAAATGCACACGAATGGCAGTTCATTAGGTATACATTGCAAGACAAAAACCCAGAGACAAGGTGGAGTGAGACACCCAAATGGAAGTTTATATGACCGGAAATTGAGCTTCCAAAAATCTGACCACCGGGAATCTGAGAGCCAAAAACCACCAGAGCAACGGCGAACATGAACATAGAACCAAAACTACCTCATTTCAGATCAAGACCTCCTGTGTTCTTGAGTATTCAATCTACACTTTATGATATTATAAATATTTTACTCATTAAAACAAGATATGTATATATTCTTGGCTCCTTTTTTCTGCAGTATACTAACCTGAAATGGCGAGATAACACTGCAAATCAGAACTTACTCCTCAGAAAGAGTGGATTGTGGTCTGGCTTTTGCTACACCTTGATGGCAGGGGTTTCCCGCTAGTTGACAAAGATCTTTTCATTGAAATTGGCCCCTTCTGCAATGAACGTCCTACAGAAGAATTTTTCATCAGCTTGTGAAATCCACTACTTCCCCTCTTCGCGGCGTTCTTTGATTTCGGCTGCTTTGGTTGCACCAGCAGACTATCCGAGTTAGCTTGATCTTTGCCAGGACCAACATTAGCAAGCACATTATAAATTGCAGAAGCAGCAGAGAAATCCAACGACACAGACCTCCTCATAGGTTCTACCACCACCAATTTGTCAGCCAGATCACTTCGTATCCGAGGATTCCTTGATATAAAGATGTTGGAATTCAAGCTAGAGCTTCCAGGATTTGATTCATCTTCAATTGGCAATCCACAAATGTTTTCTATTCCATTTCTCTCTTCAGTGCTCCCATCTTCTCCTGCATGGTTACTTCTCATTACTCCACTGGGAGTATTATTCTCAGAATTCTCCATCTGGGGCTCTTCCCTCGAACTCAAATCACTTGTAGCAGACGCCGTTAAAGAAGCTTGAGCACCAGTACTGTCAGATACAATCGGGGCACGACAAAGAGGGCAATTCTTGTGCGATCTTAACCAAGTATCAATACAAGGTATGTGGAAAGCATGGCTACACTTCGGTAAGAGTCTCAGACTCTCATCTTCTTGAAATTCACTCAAGCAAACAGAGCACTCCGTACCATCAATCAGCCCCTCGTCTTTCTTAAACTTGAAGACTGTTATTGTGTCGATCACAGATTGTTGGAGACCTAAGAAGTTGATGTACCATATGTGGTGGTTGATTTCTGGCCCTTGATCTTCATGAAGAAAATCCTCTTGAGAACCAAAAAACACTGGTAAACTCCTTGACCTCCTTGAATTTCTTTGCCTGTCGTAGCAAAGTCTTGAAACTATGCATACGATTCCCAAAATAACTGCACCACTAAACACACAAGCCATGATGATCGTGCTGGTTTGGATTCCATAGTTGTTGTTGCCAGGAACTCGTGGACGTGATGTTGGAGGAGGAGGAGGAGGAGGAGGAGGAGGGTTTTGGTTGTGAGGATCTCGTGGAGGGATTATTGGAGGAACTTCATGGTATCCCACTTGTAACAAGCGAATCCTGGAGTCTGCATACAAGTTCTTTCTTGTTGTTGGTAGTTTTCTTTGATCAAACTCCATTTTTTTCTTCCAGAAAAACAGAGGAAACAGGGGTTAGTGATGCCTCTTAGGTGCGTGGAGATGAGAACAAGGAAGACAAGATGAGCGTCGTCCATTTACAGCCATAATGTATGGTCTTGAATAAGTGATAATGGAGACTTCTGGTTCCATTTTTCCACAAATCTGACACATTTCGCTTTCAATCAAACAGAAGCATTTACGAGGTTGTTTCCGATTGTTTTAAGTGCTCAAGTAGAAGTCAATGGATTTTTTTGGTCGTTTACGCGTTAACTTGAATTATGGGGTTCAATTCAATGGGCTCACCGGGTGTGGACAAAAAAAGAGACGATGTATTATGAATTGTAATAGCACAGTGGTAATTTTACCTGTCATAACCAAAATAAAACAATGAATTGTTTATTTGCTGTAAAATATATCTTTTTTTCATAGAATTTATATTGATGACGACAAATTAGTCTTTTTATATTTTTTTTAATGTATATTGCAATAATTTAAAAATCCTTAAGGAAAATTTAGATAGAAGGTGTTTAGTTCTTTTATGTTTTGATTCCACAATATAATGATAAAACCGCCCTAAAAACCCTAACATCTAATTTGGTCATCAATTGTTATCTTCTTCTATCATTTTCTTGATTTATTTTATATATCAATTTCATCTTGTATCGTTTTATTTAATTGAATTTTTATACCATAATTGGGCCTTATTATTTTTATTTCTATCTATTTTATTTTTAATTTTGGATAATTGAGAATTTTATTTCATGATTTTTTTAGGTTTGTATGGTATAGGGTAATTTGGTCTAATAACTTAGGTCATGAATTTGAAAAATTAACCTGATTTGACTTTGAAATTTTTTTAGGTTTATTTTTTTAAGTAAAGTAATTTTTTTAAAAAAAATATATCCTCTGACATTAGGTTATCAAACCTTCAATTTCATTATTTTAATATTTTTATAGGGTTATCTCAATCTCATATCATATGTTAGAGATTAGTTGAGTTGACCTTGATTGACTCAATTTTTTTTTAATTTTTTTATCAAATTTTTTTCTTGTCAAATTTATTTCTTTATTCAATATTTTTGACCTTCAATATGCTAGTTATTGAGCTACATTTTCATTTCTTTTCATGAGGTTCTCCCATGATCTGAGTTTTGTCTTGTATCGAGTCTCTGGTTGGATTTTATAACTATTATAACAATCATCGAGTTAGGTTTAAAGATTATGATAATAACCATCAAATTGGTTTTTAAAGCTATGATAATAATAAGTTTTATCTTTATATTAACCCGAGTCAATTATCAACTTAATTTGTGATTCATTCCTTGCATTGAATCCACCTCTTAGTTATGTTTTAAAATTACGTTGATAATTATTTTTATTTTTATATAAACTTAGATCAACCCAAGTTAACCATTCTGCAAAGAATTAGACAAGTTTATTCACTTCTAGAAGAACTTTAAACATGATAAAAAAATAATTTTTATATTATAAAATGAACCAATTAACTTGATACACACAAATGTTGTACGAGTCTATTTTTATAAAACATATTAAACAAAACCTAAAATTACAAGTGTACGGGCCAGTGACCCCGGTCTAGTGTCCTTGGAATTTTGTAACTATTAAACAATTTGAAACTCATTTATATATTATTTTTCTTACTTGGAATCTATATTAGTTAATTTGGTTGTTAAAGACCTATTTATCCAGTCAAGCAAGAGAATAAAAACCATTTTGCAAATTGGAATATTTCAAATTATTCTAAAAAAAAAACATGATGGCATTTTTACACAGTAAAAATTATTGCATTGTGCATTTATTTTTTTAAATTTTTTCGTCCCCAACCCTTTCGATTGCATCCTTTTTACAATCAAATTAATGATCATTACACTAAACCTAAAACAACAGGACCGTTTTGCAAGTTAGAAGACATTGTTCTCCTTTCACAGTACACTATTCTTTCACTTTTTTTTATTTTATTTTATCATTTTATAACTAAATTAATGATTTTTTTTTCTTTATTTGGAATCGAGAGTCAAACTTTTAGGCCATTTTTTTTTCATTCTTGTTTAGTCTTGTTAGTTTTGGAAATTTAATTTTAAATCCAAAAAAAAATCACCAGAAAACAACTAGTAGAGAGAGAATGTTCGATCAGCCATATTTCAAGAAATTAAAAAAAGATCAACCATAACTAGATGTAATCATTTTATAGATGAACCATAAAAAATATCATTTTGTTAAATGTTATTCATTTTATATTTATTTTTCAAATAAAGTTGTAATAATTTCATTTAATATTGGAAAAGAATTTTGTTTATGTCCTTCATAAGTTTAATAAGAATGAATTATAATTAAATAGATAAAATTATATTTAAGATGTCACTTAATTAGAAATAATTCAATTCATGTATAATAAAATCTATGTATATAAATCTCAAATTAATATATCGATTTTTTAATTCACAATTAAGATATTTTTTAATGTTGAAATACACATTGTCTATTATTTATTTATTTATTCTTAAAAAAACTTGGACGAACAACTATTTTTGAAAAAAAAAAAAAAAGGGTCACGCGTGCGTTCCTCGCCTTCTGTTTATGGGCCAAGGGCTCGTCCACCGTTTATGAAAATAAATCTTCAATTTTATTTGAAATTCATTCTATTATATTTACGATATCATTTCATTAGAAATCATTCAATTGCCATATAATAAAGACTTGGGTTTGTGCTGATAGTTTTATTTTTTGTATTTATTAGCATATATAAACTGTGATGGATTTTTCAAAATTATTTTTTGATATTAAAAAATATATTAATGACTTTATATATTTATTTTTCTATGGTGCGATGAATAAATATTTTCATTCAAATCGCGTTGCGAGCCAATAGACCAAGAGCCTATTAAGAAGTGTCGTTGAAGGTTATTTTTGAAAATATTTTTTTAAAAAAATATATTAAAATGATAATTTTTTTATTTTAAAAAAAATATTTTTGACATTAAATACATGAAAATGATTTAAAATTATTAAAAAAATTAAATTTAAAATAAAAAATAAAAATAAGCTTTTTCAAAAATACTTTCGAGTAAAACAGGAAACAAGTAGCTTACCAAAGCTCTTAGCTGGCCAACAACCGTTTAGGGCAATGACGTTATTTTCGTTAGATGTCTGGATTCGAGTCTTGGTGGCAGTCATTAGTTCTATACCCATGATTAATTCTCAAAGTTGCAGGTTTATCAACTGTTTGACATTGTTTTTTAAAAGTATTTTTAAAAAAGTTAGAATTTTTTTATTTTTATTTTAAATTAAATTTTATTGATATTTTTAGATTATTTTGATATGTTATATCAAAAATATTTTTATAAAATAAAAAAAATATTATTTTAATATATTTCTAAATAAAATATATTTTTAAAAATAAATACAGTCACACTCCCGAGTAGATTATATTCACCAATATTTAGGAAAATAAATAAACGTAATTTATAGTTTTTTTTGTTTTGTTTTTTTAATGTCAGTTGGACATTTTTATTCGAACATAGGTGTAATGGTTTAGATACCTCGTTTCTTACGTCGTACTCTTGATTAATCTTGGAATATAGCCTGTAACCTGACTTCTTTCCCTTACCACAACCCCCTTGTTTCTTTCTTTCACGTCTCGTATTGCCATTTCCTTCAACAATTATCGTCATAAATCTTTCAAGTAAATTAGTAAAAAAAAATGGCAGGATGGCCAGCATCGAACAACCAAAAGATGAATTCTAGAGCTTTGAGAGAGAATGATTTGTTGCTGGGCCCCTTGCTTTCTCCAAGTTCTGGTTTTGACTTGATGCAGAATTGTGACCTACCTCCTCCATTGAAGGTCTTTTCTGGGTCAGATAAGACTGTCATATCATCAATGAATAGGGCTTTTAGCATGGTTGGAAAGGAGCATGATCATGATGATTTCAATGCGTATAGAGGTTGTGGTGGTGTGAATTATGAGAAGTTGGAGCTTTTGAAGGCATTAAGGTTGTCACAAACCAGAGCAAGGGATGCCGAGAGGAAGGTTGCAAGTTTGATCAAGGAGAGAGATTGTGTTGCCAATGCTTTGTTCCATGATTCCTCTCAGTTATTTGCTTATCGCCAATGGGTGAGGTTGCTTGAGTTTCAAGTTTTGAAGGCACAAGAACAGCAATGGAAACAACAAGAAAAGAAATTGTGTTGTGGTTGTGGTAGATCAAATGAGGTGAAAAACCAGTTGGAAGAAGATGGTTCAGACGATGGGAGCAGGGAGTATTGGATAAATGTGGCTTCGAAATCTTTTCTGGGCTTTATTGCCTTAGGACTCGCATTTGGTTGCTGTTTTTTTTTTTATGAGATCTTCCTGCTCATCTTCTGAGAGCTTGTTTCGGTGCATGTAAAATTGTCGAGCAACCTGTGTTAATTCCATGTGACAGCCCTGTATGATTTCCCTGTACGTGAAAATAATTTCACACTCCTGATTCTAGGTTATTCATCTTCTTCTTCTAAAAAAACAAACTTTTATGATGATTGGGTGGTTTGAAGCTAAAAGCACGGGCTCAGGGACGCCGAGCAATTCAGACATTTTTGAAAAACATGTGAACATAGATATACTCAGGATGCAGCATAAGCTAATTTCTTTCCAAATCACACAACATGGTGAGCTATTAATAAATTGTAGCTGTATATCACCAGCTAACCTACTAGTTAGTTTATGTTTTACCCTTTCATGCATGTACTGCAATGGGTGTGACATGATGACAATGAGCTTACGATCTACATAACAGGTCTCGAGTTTGAGTCAAGGTATGTGTCCTTTAAGACTCTGGGACAGAAAGTAAAGTATTTAACAAACAATGCAAGACTGGAGAACTAAGTAGTTAAACGTGCACAGAACTCAGATGGTCCTCACCGTTACTATAAGAATATTGAGACCTTAAATATGTCATCAATTTGGGAGCCCTGCATTTCCCACGGACAAAGCATATTGAGAGACTATCCAGTTTTTTCAATGCTGATTCAAGTTGCTCCATCAAGCACACCCGACAAAACTAATGTGTGCAGCCTTCAAGTCAGTAAACATCCTCCACCTCACACAAACTAATCGGGCAGGCATCTTCACCATTTATCAAGCCTCTCAGATGAATCATAACTCATTTTTTGCCATCTTAAAAATTCTTTCGTCCACCTTTTGCTTTAGTTCTTTGTTACGACGTATAAAGGAAGGTTTTCAGAATTCAAGTTAAGAAAATATTCAGCCTTGAATTATGTAGTGAATATCTGAATTTTGCTAAATCTTCTCATAACTGTACAATATACATTCTAAAACCAAAGATTGTGTGTATACATAAGACATATATTGTATAAATCAAAGTGCGCGAGAGGAAACGATTTATCGAGTTTCTTGCAGTGATCTCTTTCTTTATAATGTATTAGAGCACTCAAACTCAAACGAGCCAATAAACCAAATCTCAACCATGTCTTCCCCCTTGGATCAAAACCAAAAATTTCAACCTTAACATCCAGCCCCTATCAACATCTGACAAACCACTCATTGCCCTAAACATCACTACTTAGATTAATGAAAAATTGACTCCCTCCACCTTTTTTCAATGGCGTGCTCGTGCTTGGTTTGAAGCTTTACTAGATAATGCGAATGACATTGCTCTGTGCCCTTCTCTTGAGGGCATTCCTACTGTCAGTCTATACAAGACCCACTAAGTTTGATACGGCAAGCTAATTCTAAGCGCTATTCTTGCAACAAAGATTTTTCATGAAGTCAGGACAAAACTCAATATCGTTTCTAAGCGGTTGCAACAAAATAAGCCATTGCATTTACCTTCAATTCCTTTCCCTTCCTTTTGCATCCAATCAGAGCCCACACCACACAACATCCTTCTTTAGCAAGACCAAACCAAGCCTTCTCTCCTCCATATGTACTAAAAGCAGAGTTCCCTGTTCTCACAATGAAATGCCAGGAAATTGCATATATCAGAATTGAAGTAATTGCATATATCAGAATTGAGTTATCATTTCTAGGCATGTGGAGTCGATCGATGCCCTTCAATTTTTTTAATGAATAGACCACAACTCAACCATACTAAAGCTAATTCAGGTTGAAGTCCATGCTTGGCCAATCCAATGTTATTCTCAGAAGAAAAGAACAAAAACAAATCACACATCACACATACGGTCTGGTGAGAACATAGTTGCAAATTAGGCCAAGTGGTGAAACTTTTATTTTATATAACTTCTAGTTGAACAGTTCAAGGTGGATGGAACCTCAAATGGAACTTGATGTACTTGATTATGTGTTTATCACAATAATACGAAGTAAAACTACATCCTCTTACTTTACCACAAGGAAAAAAACCATTCGATAATTGTTTACATTCTAAGACAACAGAATACAGGTAAATAATGCAAGGCCAGCAAACAATAGCTCTCTCTCTTTTATGAGAAAGATTTTGGATCTTACAGTTTATTTCGCTCGCTCCCTTGAACCGACCTGAAGGAAGCACTCATGCCTTGGATGTACCATCAGATGGGCTTCCAATGGTTGAATTGTTGTTTTTGTTGATAAGACCATGGCCATTAGTATCCGAACCATATACATGCCCCATTTTGTCTCGCTTCGTTTCCAAATATCTCTTGTTCTCCATGGTTATTGGTGTCAGCAGGGGGGCCCTGCCTGCAACTGCCAAACCATAGCCTTTGAGCCCAACATATTTTGATGGATTATTTGTCATCAGTTTCATTGTACGAACACCCAGATCTCTTAGTATCTGCAAAAAATTGGACCATACATTTCAGCTCCTAAAAAGAGGAATTAATGCTGTGAAAGTTAGATAAAGGAAGGAATGCTAAAAATAGCATAGCTCTCATAAGAAGAGCACAATTTAGTTTCAACCAGATCATCTTATATAGAGTAAAGAAGCTTTGTAATCGCACAAATGCAGTACAAAATTCAAATACTCTTAACTAGAAGTACAATTCCTTAATCTTCTGGATTACCACTAAAAGAAACTCCGATCATTCATTCATGGTATGAAGATTTTGTTGTGATCATCCAATAAATAATGACTCAAAGCTAGCCAAATAATATGGTGAGAATAACTCACAAAACTAACAATGTCCACTAAATTAGAATTAGAATGAGAAAGGGCGATTTTCCGGTCAAATCACATAAGAAAAGATCACAATTCTTGAATCTTATAGGCTTGTGTGCACTATATTTTTTTTTTAACTATGTGGTTGAGAAAAGAGATAAACAAGGCTAGGGCTATACATAGCAAAGGAAATCAGAATCAATTATCAAGTGTTAAAAAAAATAGTACCTGTGCACCAATGCCATATTCTCGAGAATCAACAGGTAAACCAAGCTCCTCGTTGGCTTCAACTGTGTCTCGTCCATCATCTTGTAGGTTGTAAGCACGGAGCTTGTGACCCAAGCCAATTCCTCTACCTTCATGTCCACGAAGATACACCAGAACACCCCTGCCAGATGCCTCAATTTGCTTCATTGCAAGCGCTAGCTGCTTCCCACAATCACATCTAGCTGACCCAAAAATGTCACCAGTGAGGCACTCAGAATGTACCCGCACAAGAATATCTCTCCCGTCCCCAATTTCACCCTGTGCGTATCAGCATGTCATTATTACTCATGGTACTAGGATATTCTCCACCTCCACCAAAAGAGTGACAAATATAGAAGAAAGTAAACATTGTTCGTCAATCATTTGTCAAATACTAGATAGTTTTACTCCAATATCCATGACAATAAAGGAGACATCAATTGCACCTAGAAATAGCACTTGCAAGCTTTCACCCATAAAGGGACAAATGATACTGGTGTGAACAGCCAAAGATTATATTCTGATATCATGCAATTACAATTTGAAAATAGGCTCTTAATTTTTTGGATGTTCCATCAGCACGAAATTTGATTTCAAATCAAAGGGAGAAACTCATCAACAACAGGAACACAAAATAATTTCATTCACCATGCCTTCTATACAGTGAACATGTCACATACTTCTTAGAGGCTGAAGCTTGGTTGAGTTCAGATGAAGCATTGCATGAAATACAGTCCAAATCAACAACTTATATAAAACAAATAATCACAGACAGTATAAAAGACAGCTACCTGTCTAATCCCTCCCCCACCTCCACAAAGGATAATAAGCATTTATAATCCTCCTGTGACAATTGAGTTTTACTTGACAACTACATAAGAACACTTGAAGAGATCTAGAAAGTTGGGTCAGTTGATATGATGAAAATTTCATACTATTAAAATTACTAGTGCAATAGGAACAATCCATTGAATCACTAACAGACAATTTGATATTTTTTTTTTTTTTTGGATGACGGGGGAACCACATGACCTGGAAAGCGCACTTTGTGGGCCCAGGGCATGCGTAAACCCCCGGCTGTCCCAGGCTCTTACAGGTTTGGGATAGGAAAGCCGGGACAGGCCTCGAACCCAGCTCTCGAAGATGAGAGCTAGGCACGCTGCCGCCAAGCCGCCCCCCTAGTCTTGCACAGAATGCAAAGAAGAGAGATTCATAGGTGACTGCTAATTTTGATGAAATAACTTACTTTAACCATTGCAATATGCTCGATCCCATCCAGCAAAGACCTATAACAGTAGGCTTTGAATGGCCCCCACATTGTGGGTATTGGAGCAGCAGCAGCCAGCTCCACCAATCTATCCCTTTTCCTCCTATATCTGTCAATTAAAAAATAAAAATATCATCAGACCAATTGCTGCTTTCATTATTTCAGTTAATTCTTTTATTTCTCTTTCCTTTTGTTTTTTTTTTTTTGTTTTTTTTTATTTTGTTTGGGGGGGGGGGGGGGGGGGGGGGGGGGGGGATTCATGACAGGGCTCTGCAGAACTATGTCGTGCCCAACGTCGATTACCACATGGAACAAATTACAACAGTTTTGGAAGGAGGTTGGTTGTTCTGAAGATATTGAGGCAAATGCACCGTCAATGCTAGTAACTGATATTTAGATATGTGGAGTAAAGTTTCATAACAAATAGAACACGTAAAAGTATTTATTTGAACCTCAGAAGAGAGAGGGTGGTTGTTCCGAAATATGGATTCACAAAGTTCAGATGTACAGCACAATGCATCATCCATGCTAGTCACCGATCTTTAGAAAAGTGGAGCGAAATTTAACCAATAGAAGAGGTAAAGAATTATCAACTGTGTGGAGACAAACCTGATTAGATCAGCAATTGAAATGATTTTTAAGTTTTCTGCTTGTGCAAATTGACGAAGCCTTGGTAATCTTGCCATAGAGCCATCATCATCCACTATCTCGCATAAAACAGCAACAGGCTCCAACCCAGCCAGCATTGCAAGATCAACTGAAGCTTCTGTGTGTCCAGCTCTTTTTAGAACACCACCATCCCTGTACTTGAGTGGGAAAATATGGCCTGGGCGATTGAAATCTTCAGGACTTGAATCTTTGGAGGCAAGAGCCAGTACAGTTATTGCCCTATCACGAGCTGAGACACCTGTTGTTGTGCCACGTTTTGCATCCTAGAATTAAAGAGCATAAAATGTTTGACATTAAGTTGATACTGGTTGCAGAAGCTAAATATTGATAGATATAATCAAGTTTATACTAATTACAGAGAAAACAATTAGCAGGTATAGCCAAGGTTACTCAATGATTGAGCCTGATAGCTTGGGTGATAAACTATCTTTGCATCATATAAGAGATCTGGAACCCACATTGAAGATTTAGATGTTCCCTAAAAGTGTAATGACACAACAAAGATAGAAAAGTAAAAAACTAGTGGCACAAGCAATGTGAAGGCAAAATTTTCAGGCTACTGAAAGTTCTAACTTCAGCGAAAATGCTTCACTGCAGAAGATTTTAAAGCACCGAATGCAGATAGCTTGTAAATATAGAAATTTTAATTGTAAAAATCAATATTTGGGGGGATGATGTGGTAAGCCTACCCACAGACAAAAAAGGGCATCGTAAGAGATCAGGCTGCAGAACTCTAACTTATTTGTCTCTTACTTAGGTTTTTCTCCTTCACCAGTTGACCTTGTTAGCCTGGTAGCTTTTTCGTCATTTGATATTTTATGCACTGTGTTTAGTTTGAAGAGGATGATTCCAGTAAATATGCATTGCAAATAATTTACCACTAGACCCCCACCATAATCAAAATGTTTCAACTCCAGCTACCAACTACACCGTACTTGCACAAAGCCACTGCTCAATAGTTGCATTGGTGCACATTTAGCAAATAAAACCTTTCGACTCTTGAAAACAACTGCACCAGCTTCTTTTGTCAAAAAATGATTTAAGAATATTGACTTAAACCGCCAACTAGGTTAAGAATATATAACCATCCAGCTATCATATAGCAATAGTTATGGGCACTAAACAACAACTTCAAGTTTTTTACCAAATACTGCGTTCATTTGGCCTATATAAATTGGCAATCTGGTAAAATCTCAGAAATGTTGGCCACATACAAAGGAAAGTACCACTGAAGATACTGTTAATTAACATAAATAAAAAAATACATCCTGCTATTTAACTTCACACATTTCCATCACCTGTAAATTACGTGGATACAAATGAAAAACAGGAAAATAGAAAGAAGGGAGAAGAGGAAGCTGTCTTCAAGATTATTCTCTATCAAAAGTCTATAGGTAGTTAATGTTTCCCCTGCTAATTGTTAATGACTTCAGCATATGAAAACCACCAATACTTATTCTCAAGAAAAAAGATTCCTTGCTCAATGAAAAAACCCAATAACACAATATAGGGCTCAGAGAGGAAATTTCTCCATCACATAACCCCTACAAAGTCAAGCCATTTGCTCATCCATGACTCTCTACTTTCTTTTCCGAATATAAACTTATTTTCTAAGTCAAAGTCCCTTCAGGACTAGGCTGAACAAGTATAGCTGGTGAAGAGGAAAAATGAAGCATGAGATTATGCTACTGTATATGCCTTTTTTTTTCTACATCAGTTGCCCCCCATGCCTTTTATTATTTATCTGGTCGTGCATTTATTTATTGAACTGTTATGAATTGCTATTTCCAATCCCATTTATTTTATCTTGATCTTTTGTATTATTATCATGCAAAGGTCATGCTAAGATTTCATTATTTATTTTTTATGAAATAGCTACTGAACATATCCCATGTTTTCTCGGTCACATGATCGATCACATTTCCTCACCATTCCGTAACATAATTTCAAAATCAATCACTCGGTATCACACTTTTGATCAATAGCTACTGAACTCTCACAATAAACCCACCCCTCCCCGAAACCCAGTTCTTCTTACTAATTCTAACTGCAATCTATCTCTTTCACCACTCGATTTACCAAGTTCTTTCCATGAAATAGAATGACAATCAGGAAGTATCACACCAACATTTACCCTGTAGTAATAAACCTCTAGCATTTCCTATCAAGGAAGAATTATTACCAACATTACCTTTTCCTTAATATAAGGATAATCTATCATATACATATGTAATCTTATCCATTTCCTACTTCCTCCCCTCCTCAGCTGCCACATATATATGATCCCACTAAGATTTCCTTTTCATCTTGTAATACCATCTAATTCTTCTTTAGTCCCTGGTATTACTCATACGCAATACCAACCACCACATCCAATTCTAAAGAACTCTAACCTACAAATTGCTATAGAAAACTTTCAATTAACTATACATTAAATGCTTACAACTTAACTTTAAGCATCACAAGTAATTTATTCCTACCCAAAGGGAAAGAAATCTACTCATTACCACCACTCCAATACCTAACCACATTGTGTTCATTTACATAGTACCCTTCCAAAAAAACCTAAATCACTTTTCACAATCAACAGCTTCTGAAAATCCAAGAAGACATTTGCAAGAAATATAACATGACCAGGAAAGCCCATGGGCATTGATTACCATGACAATTGCTGCCAGAGTGCAAATCAAAACATGTTACATGGTGGAAAGCACTTCCAAAACCTATAGATAATTCCTAGGACTTCAAGGTTTATCTATTTCAAGGGAGAAAGCAAGCCACAGGACATGCGCCTATATAATTCTAAAATTGCAATCAATCTATACACCATAGGTGGAAAAAAAGAAGAGAGACGATGAACTAGTTATGTACTTAAACATTAAGGGGAAAAAAGGAGGAAATAAACTGATGTGCCATCAATTATGTTAATTACAAAGCAAAAACACTTTACAGCTACACTTTAAAATCAAACTAAGATAAAGGTTTCTTGAAAAGATCTAGCTATTTCATATGAAAACAGGCAGACCATATCCATTAGATAATATAAATAGAAAAGTTAGTTATGTACCACTGATACAGTGAATGCAGTGCACAGTTTTTCCTCATTCTCCTTATGAGTTACCATTAACGGAAGCTCCAACCTTTCCAAATCTTCTGCTTTCATGCTCACACACACTATACCAGTCCCATGCTTGACAATAAATGCCATAGCTTCTGGTGTTGCCTTTGACGCTGCCATTATAATGTCCCCCTCATTTTCTCTGTCTTCATCATCAACAACAATTACTAACTGCAAAGAATCATCACACATTAATGACATAAGGCCTTTGAAGTAATGATGTAAGACCTAAGCATACTAGCTAGACCCCAACAATTAAATAATAAATCAAGAGGATGAACCTTTCCTTGACTAATATCCTCAATGGCCTCTGGGATCGAAGCAAATCCTTCTGTAGGACGATCAAGGTCATATTCATCATTATCAGCAAAGAAACTACCATTGGTGGGAGTTGTTTCCGCTGATAATGTTCCAAAATCTATAGCATCAGGTTGTAACTCAATCGCAGGTGATTGATTCACAAACTTATCAGGGCCTCCATTACCATTGGGATAAGATAGCACGTCACCTTCTCCAGATACCAAAGAGGCTCTAGCCCTACCTCTACCATCACGTTTGAAACTAAAGCACAGTTTTTTACCAAGATTATCATATCCCAGATAGGTAAGGTGCTCTCTTCCCATGAATGGACACACACGATGCAGACCAGTGTAGCGACCTCTGGTGTCCAAAGAGAAACAAAGCAAGTAATTTAGTCACACATGTATATTGATTTAACAAAAAAAACTCGCAAATCAGCTCAAAAAATGCAAAAGTTTCACAATTAGAATTAAAATCTTCAAATTCAGCAGTCACATTGTACAAATTGTTCGAATGTTCCTTCACATTAAACATCAAAACATGAATTTTCTCACCTATAAATTTCGAACGTTAAGAGAACATAAGAAAGAGTGTTACTCACTGTAAACGAGAGGATGACAAGGAGGAACTGTAGAGATTAACAGAAGCCATCTTCAAAACTCGTTTATTTTGCCAAACACACAGAAAGACACAAAAAAACTAACAAATCCACTAAAAGGCAAGTCCTTTAAACATCAAAGGAACCTCAAGAAGGAAATCCTTGCAAATGCAATCAGAGTTGTTAATTTTTTAACTCGTAATCATCATCACCACCGCCCCCAAGCAAAACCGTAAGACAATTGCAAACAGATGATGACTGGACGTTTCAGTTTGTGTGGATCTATCTAGTCTCCAGCTTACGTGGCAGTATCTTTCTGGAACTCTGGATAGGGCACTTTACTTTTTTACCTTTTCTTTTTAAAAAAAAATAAGTCCCGTCCTATGGTAGAAGTGGACTTATAGACTACATGTCGTTCGGAGTGTTGAGGAAGGAGCACTATCTCTCTCCTAACTTTGCCCCGACTTCCTTAGCTCCTTATTGGCTTAGCTTGTTTTGTGGCATTGATTTTGCAGCTGAAAATTGGTTAACAAAGGCCAGTATCGGTAAGTTTCCTCATTTCTTGGATTTTTTAGGTTTCTTTTGAGTTCATATCTCTGTCGTGTATATACTTGCTGTAAAAAAATTCTTTCTTTCTTACCATGAGACAATGCGTAAAGGTGAAAAAAAGAGAGATGATTTTGATTTATGTGGGATGTTTGAGGCTTATGGTAAATGGGGTCTTTGAAGGTGGTATGGTAAATACTAAGTTTGATTTACGGGTAATGTAAACTAATTTTGGTTAAGATTTATGAAATTGATTCGGTAAATATTGGTTTGAACTGTGGGAATTGATGGGGTTTTGATAAAATTTTGTTGAAAAGATTGATGTATTAGTTTTTAAGGGATGATTTGACACAAGAATTTCTAAGTTTCATCAAGAAATGAGTAACGTAGAAGAAAAGAAATGGTTTGGCAATGGCAGCATAGCACTCTGAACACGCAAAGTTGCTGGTGTGAATTGAAAACTATGATCAAATTTCATTCTGATCTCTTGAGTTTGAAAAGTGATAGTTTAATCCCTGGAGTAAAAAATCATTTATCAGAGTAATGGAGAAAAATCAGTTACATTAGACAACATATTATTGAATTCTAAAAGCTCCCTTTTAGGCAAAATATAAACAATCACACGGTATCTAAAAACTCGCTGAAGAAGTTTCACTTTGAACTCATCCCTGCATTAATTTTTATTAGTTATTTTTTTATCTCTTGACTGCTAAACTGATTAAATAAAATTGCAGTGGAAATGAAGTTTCTAGATTGGTATGTGAAAATATCAGCTGGTGGTGCTTTAATTGGAGCTTCTATGGAATTGTTCATGATCAAGACTGGCTTCTGTGTGAGAACCATCCTTTTATTCCTTCAATGCTTATTTTATTTTAACCTTTTTGTTCTTTTTATGCTCCACTTTTATTTTCTAATTTTTTCAACTTAACTTTGGTAATTTTGAACTGTAATGTTAAATGATACATGCATGTTGTTTGTGCTCGTACGTAATGGATTTTGCTTTCACCGTTATTTTTAGAAGATGAGTAAAGCTTTTTTTGGTCATTTTATTTTGGATAATTAAAGAAAATGTACAATGTGATTGGTTATTCTAGGCATAAATGTGAGCTTTTAGAATTAAATAAAATGAAATGATGTTTTATGAAATTGAGTTTTTACTATGTACAAAACTAGTAGAGAGTGAGAATATCTAACTACCATCACTAGTCCTTATCTTGCAAACCAGTTGATTCGTGATGGCATTGTGTGCTGCTTGACCGATGTGAATTTTGTGCTTGAGTGGTTCCATTGAACTGTTTTTCACTGTTAGATTATCATTGCAATTTAGATATGGATGGATTACTGGATAAGAATTGGAAAGTAAATATTCAGTTTTAGCTTTCCCATTGCTTCGGTTTTACCTAAACACCTTTAACAAGATCTTGATGGTTTTTCAAAGTAAAAACATCAAATAACCAACTTGTCTTCTAGGTGGAAATGTGTCAAATGTGATGGATTTTAGCTCTCTAGTTGTGGGATACTTTATTTTGCATGTTATGGAAACTTTTGTACACGCAGGAACACTTGCATGTATATGTACTCTATGAAAGTGCACGTGGACTTGGAAATCCTATTTCAGAAGGCCTTATACACCAGTCTGACCACAAGTGTCAGTGCATGCTTCTGATTGAAGCCAAATACTGATTTTGTGAGGGAAAGAAATGGAGTATCTTTGTTACTTATTTTACTTTTGGAAGGCGGTGCTCCTCCAAATAACCAGATTTGTTGGGTTTCCTGAGATCATTGAAAATTGACTATGAATTGAATTAAGTTTTATGGGATAGAGGGAACATATGGAAATCGAGTTGCAATTAACATGCCATAATATACTGTCATCAGTGTTATTTCGAGTTTAAAACTTGAAAAATTTATCCTTTTTTATAGCAAAGGTGCCCGTGTATTTTACAGATGATGAGCTGATTGATGCATACATTTTGATGAATACTCAAATCAATTTGAAAAATAATTTCATCTGTGTAACCATTTTTGTGTCATTGCCATCACTGCCTGTCAATGCTGTTTGGTGTCATATGTTGGATTCTTCTGCTTCACTATGCCACCCACCACATTCTATCAAGTGATTCCTTAGTGTATTCTCTTGCAGATGATAAGGTAACTGTTCTGGAGTCAGAGAAGCGGGCTTGGGAGAGCTCCCCTGAAGCTCAGGCAATCAGAGAAGCTCTAAACCCTTGGAGAAACCAGGATACAGAACAAAGAAAAAATGCCTAATCTTCATGGTCCAGTCTTGTGGGTTTTTCTTGTGTGAGGTTTGTTTTCTTGATGATTCATGTTGGGGCCTTACATTTTCCATATAAAACAGTGTAATTGCTAAATGAAGCTGACAGCATTAAGAACTTAGAAAGGTCTGCCTGCATTTATAGGTTTAGACAACAGCTTAAGAATTAATTTGGCTGCTAGATTTTTGCTTTCACATGTTGGCCAGATTATTTACTGTGGAACAATTCTTGCCTGATCATAATCCGCAAACTTGATTGGCAATCATGAGATTTCCTTACATTTATTTTAGTAACAACATCGAAAACTGGTCATAAGAAATAAAAACTTGCTGCAAGTTCATGGTACTTTTTTAATTTAATCCATCTGGTTATCTGCTCTCACTTTTTGGAAAACTTGGAATGGCACGAGTTGCATCGATGAGTTAGAAGGTTACTGAATTTATTGGTTGTATAGATCCAATCCCTGAAAATTAGATTCCCTCTCATGAACCCTTTGGCTTAAGTGAATTGTTTTGAAAACCCCTTATGAATGCTCGCGAGGGCATCATATCGCAGGCCTGTTTCAATTTTCATCTTACTTCATGTTTGGTCCAAGTCTATAAAGGCACGTGTTGAGTTTCAGCCTGGCTGCACGGGGGTATCCAGGAACCTCTTGATATGACTGTCCTGAATCATGGCTGATAAGTATCTTCAAAACGTATCAGAATCATGATTGTGTTGTTAAAGCTTGAGCCTGATAAACTACTGTTAGCAAGGCTATACAAAGAACTCTAGAAAAGAGGGAAAATAGATGCATTGTTTATTTCAGTGATGATAAAGTATCTTTTCTATGTTAGGTTGCCTGCTACAAAAAAACTGTTAAATGGTGCAGCTGGCCTACGTAATTGTCTGCAAGGTCTTGAGCACCGCACCCTTCACCTTATTATGATCTGCTGTTATTGGCTAAATCATACTATAGAATCCCGAAGGAATGTGAAGAATTCCTGGTTTTGTGGCCTTGGCACATTCTCATATTTGTACTCTGTGGAGCATTATTAAAGGCCAGCTCAACTTTGAAAAATCAACATGAGCAACCTGATCCCTTTCTGGTAAACTGTTCTAATTTGAAAATTAATAAAATATGTTATGAAAATATTGTATTCAAATTTCACAAGGCTCTAAGAGTTTTCAATTTAAACAGATAACAAAGAAAACAGATTGAAGTCGACGATAGAAGATGCATGTAAAAAATCTTGACCAATGATTTTTAGACCTTATTTTAAGGTCTTTTCGATCTTTATGAAATTTGAACTTTATAAGAAAATAGTGTTTATAATTCTGTCAAAATATCTCTGTTGTTATGATTAGAAATTATATTTGTTGTGACTCTCATACACTAAAAATCTTAATAATTAAGGAAACATTACAATAAAAATACGACGTGTGCCGAAAATGATGAAAAAGATTGTCCCTCGTCCTGTTCTTATAACCCCTTTGAAACTCTCAATAATTAGCTCGAATGGTGAGCCATGCATGCAGCTAAAACCAGCCACAGAAACCTTTCCTGATTAAATCATTTTGCCTCGTCTGGGTTCAAACCACATCGGTCACCCTGATCTCTCCACCTTGTTATGACTCAGTTTTTAGATTCTTTCTAATCATGAGCCACAGAAACCTTTCCTGATGAAATCCTTGATAGCAAAATCCTTTTTCAGACACCAGATTTTTTGCTGCAGCTGTTCTACTGATAATAGTTTCATCTCCTTTTTATTTCTCTTTACAAACAATGCTATATATATACTTATTTTAGCGTCAGGTGGGGTGATTTCTTGTTTATTGCAACCAGCTCACAAGCCAAGCTCATGAGAGTTCTGAAACCAGACATTTTCAGGGGTTGTACACCATCACATGCAGCAAAGACATGGAAAAACAAAGTCTTGGGCAAGATTCTACTTTTATTGCTTTTCAAATTAGGCAGCGATTGGAAAATAGAAAGGAAAGCTAGAGAAGAAAAGTTGCCTACCATGACGGGGTCTACACTCTATTAAGCCCACTTACCTAACCAAATCTTTTCCCTATTTGATTACTTTTTAATTTGTCTCTTTTTCTTTGTTCTGAACCCTAGCTAGATTCTGCGCGCACTTGTCGACAACATCAAAATTTTGTGTTTTCCACATAAGTTGTTCGTAGGTTGTAGGAGCTACTCCATATAAAAAAGAACTCTCTCTTTCCCACTTGTTAAAGTAAGGGATGTAGTGTGGAGAACAAATTTCACAGGTCTGTGATCCCTCCATCAATTTCTTCAAGGCCATGTGACTGCGGGATGATTTGATCAATCAATCTGGAAGAAATATATGGATCGTATGGTCTTTGCTCTGCCATTAGTTAAATACTATGCTTTTGGAATTGTAATAGTTTTTGCGGGTGCAGTTGGGAAATCTAAATTTAAAAAATTTAGATAAAATTATGGTGTAAGTTAATTAATCAAACACTTTAAAGCATATAGTTCATATAAAACACAATTTCATTCATGCATTCACCACACTATCAAGCCAAAGGTTTTGTTGCCACTTGTTTTTTAACAAAATCATTTCATTATTGAGGTTTTTCTACAATCATTGTGAGAAACCTGAAGATGTCTCTGTAAAAATATAGCTCAATGTCCAGCATGCAGTTGTTCGAAGAAGGCTAGGTGTGGTAGAAAATCAAAAAACAATAATGCGAAGTCAGAAACTCAAGAAAAAAATGAATAATGAGAGGAAGATATACTTTTATTATGTGTTCATCTCTAAGCTCTCTTAGTTATTCTCTCAATTTTTTACTTATTAATAATGCTGGATTACAAGATTGTAATTCAAGTCATTCAAAACAAATGGACAACACCAGTCCAAATTAACGATCGGATGAGTCGATATTGCCTTTTTATTTTTGTGGTGCATGCATCATTAATAACCCTAACTCGGGGTGTTTGGGACTGCGTTTTAAAAATGTTTCTGAAAAAAAAACATTTTTTTAAAGTTTAAATTAAAAAAAATTGGTGATTTTAGATCATTTTGATATGCTGATGTCAAAAATAATTTTTAAAAAATAAAAAAATATAATTTTGATATACTTTTAAACAATAAACTTTCAAAAACAACTGTAACTACACTCTCAACTTCCAAACAGGCACGAGAGGGGAATCTAAATGCTTCAAATGATGGATAAAACTGGCCAAGATTAACGTCCATGATCATTATGCTTAATTTGACAGGAAAAAAAAATGAAACACGTGAGGAAATTGAACCCTATAGCAAGTAGCAGAAGGACTATCTCTTCAACCTAAACTATAGCCTCCATGCATATCCCTTCTGTTAGTATTCACGAACCTACATTCTCCTTGCTTGAAGACTTCCTGCCTTCTTTCTGTTCCTAATCTTGGGATTGATTATGAGGGGGAATTTTGACATTTTATAAAGTTAACATTTTTGTTTTGTTATAAATAATATTTAAATTTGAAGGAAAGAGAAGTTAAATTGCAAAATCATTAACTATATAATTAAAATTTGCTTGGTTGAAAAAACAAGTCCTATGGAATGAAGTGTCGGTGTGGGCTAAGAGAAGGAAGGCTTCAAAATTCAAGGTTTTTGTTTGATTAGATGCGTTGCAAAACTACAGCCTTAACTTTTATGTACTTAGGTCTAATTTTTTTGTATTTATAGTTGACTAATCGCAGGTACATTAATAGACAAGACACAAGTCTTCTTTATTTGCTAACTCTTAGGAGAAACTAATGACTGTGTAGAACAATTTTCCAAGCTTCCTTTCAAGGAGTTAATCATGAGCTAGATCGAGAGGCTAACGTGTTTTTGAAGTTGGATATATTCTCCTACACTCATCATGTTATCCATACAAAAATGATGAGTTGATGAATACTCTTCATTGTTCTTGTGGGAAAGTTTGAGCTAAGTCAGCGACACCAATAAATATGTCCCGTGCTCAATCCAATCTCTTCGACTTGGCTTGAGCTCCACAAAAAGTAGAGCTTGAAGTGGGCCTCTGACAGTCTCCGATCATCTTTCTCTGATGTTATGAGCATTGATTATATGCATGTTCTAAATTAATGGTGCTACATTTTGCAAACAAATTTAATCGATAGTTGGATGTAATGGGTCAGCAGCAAAAATCAAAAATATTGTTGGATGTAATGGGTCATGGGTCAGTAGCCAAAATCAAAAATATTGCTGGATGTAATGGGTCAGTAGCAAAAATCAAAAATATTGTAGACCTTTGCTTTGTAGGATATTCACAATTGAAATCTTTGTTAAGGAACCAACTCATCTAAAAGCTTAAGATATTAAGTGAGGTCGCAGGATATGATTTATGTTGTTCTCTAAAACACTCCTTTAAGTGTAGCCTTTTGAGTTTGAAATTTGCACAGACTTATACTATTTTATGTTTAATTTTTATAAAAAAAAAAAATAAGGGTGATGAGATTCGAATTCATGACCGCTGAATCAACCATGCTCTGAAATTACATCAAAAAATCATTCTACCTAAAAGTTTAAGCTGTTAGATAATATCTCAGAATATAATTTATATTATTATGTAAGAATCGGTATTTAGGATTAAGGATGTAATTTCAAATAGTAAGTTTCGATGGCTAATGTATCCCTAATGACAAAACCGGCGTATCAAGATCAAATAATCGACAAAGATGTTTGAAAATATGATGTAACATCGTGGTGTTTCTTGGAAACCTGTGGAGGACTCAGGAAATTGGGTGCTTGAAGGTCTTTGTTAACAATCATTTCACTTTTGATTACAGAAAAGAAAAGGTGTTACATGCAATTTCACTTGAGAGGACCTTGTTAGCAAAGAACTTATCATGTGAGTCCAGATTTACATGCCATGTGTGGATTCTTCACATAATATTTCAACGACAGAACCTTTTTTCTGATCTATTTAGCTTGGTGGATACAAGGAACTTCAAAAATTTTGACATTTTTGTTGATACTGGGAAATCCCACATGCTCACAACTCATCAGTTCCCCCTTTCTGCTGGGGGGGCAATGCTGAAAGATAGGAACCTAAGAACCCAACTCACACGTGTTGTTGTCAATTAAAAAAACAATTAAGTGGGTCCTAAATTCTCAATTTACATACAGCTGAAAAGGTCATGGTGTGGTGGGGCATGACTTTTTATGATCATGTTACAGCTGCAATCCCACTTGTGCCTGTTCATCACAGGTTGGGAAATTTTGCTTGTTCCCTGTTTATTATCTGGGTGATATTCCACAGAGGAGGGCTATGTGCAAAGTTGACCATAAACAGCTACCAGTGATAGAGATTGAAATCAAAATAATAGCTTAGGATTAATTAGATTGTGTTTGAAGCTATAAGATTAGCAAAATTGATCCCTCTATCAAGATTCCATAAAACTTTGGCTCAGAACAAACCATTTTATCATATTCTGCCATGTCTCGTGTACCAGACTGGATCTAATTCATTGTACATGGATGTTGATTTATGACGAAATGAGCTTCAGAAACTAGTTTTGGGTGTATATGTAGCTCTTTGGCTGGATCCATTCCAGTTTCAGGCTGCTGATATTCTCGTGCGCACCCCAGCTACGCCTTCTTGCTTCATGTGACCACTTTGCCAGCAATTGATTTCACTTAAATACACTGATACCTCCTCATCATTCTCCAAGATGGATAAATAAATAAAACTGAAAATCTTGCAAGAAAAAGAGAGTGCTCCACTTCTGGGTCATGAAACGAAAAGGGAAGATCGAGAATGTACAAGCAAATCTTTCACTTTTTGTACAGTGTTCTTTCAAGTTTGTTTTCATCAACATGGCAAAAGGAGTTGAGACAAAATATTTCACGGGAAAAGAGAATAAGCAACAAGGACTCTCTCTTAAATTATTGCTCTTGAACTCCTCAGAAAAAGAAAATAGAACTAAAATTAAATTAAAAAAATATCCCATATGAGCATAAAAAATGTGAGCCATTGAATGGTGGGATTCGCTTGTGGATCTCACGTCTTCACAGCTCATATGAACTTTTCACGCACCTGTTCAGAGCAGAATTTTTGGCACAGCACTACTTGGAAAAAAATGCTTAGCTAATGTTACACATCCTCGTCACTTTGTTCGTTAAATGCTAACACTTCTATCGTCATTTTTCCAACCCTACACTAACTCGCAGGTTCCTGCAAAGTTTTCCTTGTCGGTGCTGGCAAAATGGGGGATGAAGAAGAATCTTACATAGAGCAGAGAGGTGTCATATACGGATTTTGAAAGTTGAACATTGACGTATAGGACTGATACGTACACCATTTTAGGTAAAGTTACAACCTAGTTCTCCAACGTTTTTCTGGGAAAAAAAATATGTTTCTTCTTTTCTATACAATCTATCATAACCATTCCTCGAAATTATGCTCCACGACGAAAAGCTAAATACCAAATAACGCCTCTAGTCATTAAGGAGTGAAAACCTTATGAAAACTCCTACCGCGCATTATCAAATGTTGTGATTCTGATTCCGGCAATTAAACAAAACCCACTATTCCGTGGTTATTTCTTGTTTGTTTGTTTTTTTGTTTGTTTTCCCTTGCTTCTTCGGAGAACTGATCCTTGATTGTCTGAAGACAGATTCACCTGTTGAAGTGAATTCCATAGGAGGCGGCCAACGTTTTGGAAAATCTCGAGGACAATCCTCTCATTAATTAATCTAGGATATATATATGAACAGGGACTTCCTTCAATTCCAATGATAAGCTCGTGTAAAAAAAGGCCACAATAGATGTCCATATTGGCCGGCGAGGTCATGATTATGCTCTCCAGGTAGCATTGGGATTTTCTATTTTCTACTACGTACAGATATAGATATTGCTAGTGCCAGGAAAAGAGAAGGGAAAAGCTGGGCCAGTGGATACAATGTCTGTGCTGTCATGATTTTCCAGGAAATGGAGCATCCTACTGAAGCATAAATTGACTGCTAGAAAAGAAATTTGATTAAGTGTTTGTCCTTCATAGGGCTAGATACATGCATTATTCAAAAGTTACCCACCATCCGCGCTATTTATGATTTGGCCATGCATGCAACCGAAGGTAGTAAAAGCAGTGTTAGGTAGCAGCCTCATTATCCAGTGCAGAGCGATATGTCAAGATATCGATGAACACCGTCGATTATTCTAATGGTTATCTGACAATTTTAGATTTATTTGATAAGCATTGAAAGATCAATTACATTGTTTATATGCTTGAAATATACTATGGTTAGAAAATAATATAAATCATATTATGAGGCTTTAAGTTTTTAGGTGATATGGTTTTTTGACATGGTATTAGAACCTTGTTGATCTAGTGGTTACGAGTTCGAATCTCACCACCCCATTCTATTTGATATAAATCTACCACAAGGTAGTGTAGGTCTATGTAAGTTTTAAATCTAAAAAGTTTTCACTTGAGAAAGTGTATTAGAAAATAATATAAATCTTATTATAGAATCTCACCTAACAGCTTAAATTTTTAGATGAGATGGTTACTTAACAATGAAAATTGATGTGGTGAATGGGAGGTCCATGTAATGTAACGGATGAAGACATTAGCAATCAAGCAAGTGTTTTAGCCGTGAATATACAAAATCCCAAATTGTTCTACCTAGAATCTGATAAGAAAATTTGTGGAAACCCTAAATTTATTTCCATTCAAAGAAATTTGAATGTTCTATGCTTGTAGCGAGAAGTCGGTAGCAAATTTTATGATATTCAAGGTTTAATGGCAGGTTTTATTGAGCTGATGAGCAAGTTAATTATAAACATCAAGAAAGAACTATTACGTGATTCGTACAATCTATCTTTCCTAGATATTGTGGTATCTTGGATTTAGATATATGTGCAAAAGAGAAATTTCTAAAAGATTATGATCAAGAACAGTAGAGAACTTCTAAGAAAATACAATTTTTTGTTAATGGAAAGTCATTTGATAGAATCCAGTCGTGAAAAACGGGGTTTTTTTTCCTTCATTTTTTCAGATTAATTTTTTGTCTACAAGAAATGTGACGTGACGTGACGGCAAAAACCTTGTTATATATATAATAAGTCTTGAATTCGAGTTAAAACATGTATCTTTTATAAAAATCTAAAATAACTAGAATTTTACTTGTTTATCTAGAATTACAAAATATATTTTCAAAAAATTATATTTAATCGCATAAAAAATTTATGAAATACAACGCAAGAGTAAGAGCAGTGTTTTTTTAGTAGAAAGGTGGGCCGAGTTTAATGCAGGGGATGGGGCAATTTCCTCCACAAAATCACAGCAGCTCTTATTAGTTTTAGTAATTTAACTTCTTTTTTCCTGCGTAATTTTATGGAATTATTTTCAAAAATTATTTTTATTTAATCTAAAATAAAAATTAAAAACATTTCACTGATTAAATATTCAAGTAAGGGATGTATTTCTTCAATTGAAATTACTTTATTTATATATATTCAATTTGAAAGAAAAAAAAACCCTGATTTCTTTTATCAATGATGTAATTTTTGAATAACAATTACAAGAAATTAAAATTAATAAAAAATAAAATTATTTAATTTTAAAAATTATATATTTCTTTATCCAAAACTCTCCTTTTGTGATCTATTTTTTTATTTTTAAATTAGATCAAACAATGTATATTTTTATAGAAGTATTTTTATATATATAAACACTTCTCACAATTTTGGAACAAATTTTAATAATAAAATGAAAAACAATATTTCAGCTATTTTTATGATCTTATATAAAAATAAAAATAAAAATAAAATAAATAAATCTCATTGAATATTCATGTGCATTTACTCTGAAAACAATACATATTAGTTTCATATACATTTACTAAAACATTACAAATATAACCGTAAAAACACCTAATCTTATTTAAAAAAAACGTTACATAATTGAATATTTTTGAAAAATTGTTGTAACTATTTATTTGAAAAGATTTTTATTTTAAGAATTGTTTAAAAAAAAGACGTGGGCAAAGAAAGGCCTAACGCCTAGACTTTGATTCCTAATCTACAACTTATTTCACCTGTAGAATCTAAAAATGAAATTAGGAATCTCAATAACTTAATCTACAGCTTCAAAACACTTTCTAATCTTTCTAAAAATTAAATTTCAAATAAAAAAAATACTTTTAAGCACATATCTACTTTTTTTTATATGATATGATTAGAGATCCAAATCATTTTCATTGAATATCTCTTTTCAAAACAAAGTACAAAGATTGACTCTTTTCTCTTTTTTTTTTTTTTTCTTGCTAAAATGTAGCTCATCAAAATAAATCTCTCCTCCCCCTTTCTAGATATTTTCTCTTTTAACAATTAGAATTGAAAGGTAATAAAAACAAAATTTAATATAAAAACATAAATATTTAATTTGTGAAATTTAGATATTGTAAAGCATAAACAATTAAGGACTAAAATATAATTTTATATTTATAAGGTGAATGCGCATTGTAGCACTCATGGTACGTAGATATCTACGGTAACTGTCTTGTTGTAAAATATCAGTTTATTTAGTTTTTGTTTTTCATCTTCCTTTGCAAACAATAATTCCTTTTTTTCATAATATATTGCAACCTCTCAACTATAGATAAGATGTTACCAAGAAACATGACGTGATGATAGAAGGCTTGTGATCTGCACCGCAAGTCTCGAGTTCGAGTCAAGGTGTGCACCCCTTGTAAAAATTGAGGACAGTTAGGGTTCTATTCACTCACGTGGACTGCGATTTCCGGGGATAGTGTTTTCCTCAAATACAAAACAAAAATGTATGGATAAAATTGATTATTTTTTATTTCCTAGTTAATTAAAATATTTATTTTATTATACATTTTTTTGTCTGCAAGAAAATTTATCTTCTTACTATAGACACGTGATTGGATTTTTAATAAATTTAAAAAACAATAAATGTTGTTCAACACATCAATGAAGAAACTATCATTCATTAGGGATTGGAGGAATTCCTACTGCATTGGATAGGAGGATTCTGGAAAAGTAATGAGCTTAGATTAAATCAAGGATTTTCTTATTAGTGTGTGTGTATAAAAATAAAAATAAAAAATAAAACGATTACTTTTGAAATTGAGTCATCCTGTTCTTTATTAAAAAGTTAAAATTCTTATTTTATGCTATCAATGATGTAACTATTATTAGAAAAATAACTTAGAGTCAATATTTATCAAATATATATTTTAAATCAAATTATTTTTTTTGCTTATAAATGATCTATAAGAGAGAGGACTTTTAAATTGTCTTAAAATCAAAAGATATGTGTGTAGATATGTATATCGTAAGATATGCTAAACAGACACTTATCTATGATGGGACTTAAAATATACCCTTTCCTTTGATCCATAGATATCACCTTGATATGCAAATAAATAAATAAATAAATAAATAAATGCAACTCTGATAAATCCTTCCTGCAAAATTTGTAAAGAAAAAGAAAAAACGATTAATCGCACCGACCACGCCGTGGTATGAGGTAAGACACGCCGATGCAAGACTAGATCACCATCAGCTCCAAGCCGAGCCGTAAAGCGGGTTTCAACTTATATATGGCTTCAACGTTCATCTCTCTCTCCCTCTCCAACCCTAAACAAGTATCTAACACTATTAAAACGGTAAAAAACCGGCTGTAGCCGGTAAAAGAAGAATTTCATTTAACCTGAAATTTGGCTTCATTTCATTTGGCCCAAATGAACTGTAGTGCAGCCTAACCCTGAGTCAGATTCTAACCCTATATCAAACCCAGGTTGGTTTATTTATAGACACAAATTCTGGAAGAGGCCTGCTAGCTAGGCTGTGAACTGGTTTGCTCATCATCTCTCTCTCTCTCTCCCTGTCTCTCTCTCTGTCGACGAGTAGTCTTAGACTACTGTATAGAGAATTCAATGTGTAGAGTCTTGCTAGTGAATTTGATCGGGTAAATGATGTCAATGAAAGAAAAGAGTGTTCATGATTGATTTCACTTGTGGGGGGATTGAGTTTTGGTCTTTTTTTCTCACTTCTTCTTCTGTTGGGTGTTTCTTTGGATGGGTACAGAGGTAGAAGAAGCAGTGTTGAAAGATGGGAGAGACAGTAGAGGGCTGGAGAGGTACAGTTGTATACAGCAAGACTGTACAAGTTGGTCTAGCTATATACATGAAAATTCTTACAAGTGAAAACATATAAATCTCTGTACTTTTTTAAGTGCACTAACTCCCCTCCTCTTAAGCAGCCAGCCCCCCTCCAAAAAAGAAAAAAAAAAGGATCTTGAGACGACCAAGACTTGGAAAAAAGAACAAGAGGACTGACTTCCTTGATCTTAAACAAAGATAGATCTGTTTCCCTTAGAGAAAGTTGTTTTCTTTTTGTTTCACCGCCACCACCAGCAGCCATGAAGAGATCACTTGGCAGCTCTGATTCCCTTGGTGCTTTGATGTCCATCTGTCCAACTACAGGTTCTTACATGGAACCCCGTCAACTTAATTCTTATCTTCTTAGCTGATTAACTAAGAGATGCCCGAATGGTGTCATTTATGCTTTTTATGAACTTTCTTTTCCATCTTTCGTGATAGTAACTACTCACCTATCAAAGTTTTGCAAGAACCTTTGAATCCAAATAAACTAGTTTTGGTTTTCTTTATAGGAATTGTCATGCTTCGAACACTACTTTTCACTTTATTCTTTCAAGTCTAAAGTTATTATTCATATTCATATCCACTAATTCACATGTACTCTTCTTTTGCTTGTTTTATAGAAGAACACAGTCCAAGGAACCACGCCCATGTTTATAGCCGGGAATTCCAGTCCATGTTGGATGGCTTAGATGAAGAAGGTTGTGTGGAAGAAGCCGGAGGCCATGTTACTGAGAAGAAAAGGCGATTAAGTGTAGATCAGGTTAAGGCCTTGGAGAAAAACTTTGAGGTGGAAAACAAACTTGAACCTGAGAGAAAAGTTAAGTTAGCCCAAGAACTTGGCTTGCAACCGAGACAAGTCGCTGTTTGGTTCCAAAACCGCCGTGCTCGGTGGAAAACCAAGCAATTGGAGAGAGATTATAGCGTTCTTAAAGCCAATTATGATTCTCTTGAGCACAATTTTGATGCCCTTCAACATGACAATGAAACTCTACTCAAAGAGGTATATATTTCAAATTTCGTCATCTTTATTTATTTTCTATGAATCAGGACGACAACGAACTGAATCTTTGTGTAGTTCTCGTTAGTGTGATGTAAGGAGGAGTGATTTTTCTTCATTAATTCTGAGACCAGAGCTGCATACAGCTAGTTGTTAACAACAGATTAACAGCTCATAGAATTCTTAGTTGATCCTTTTTTTAATCAATATTTTTTGTTCATGTTGCAGATAAGAGAACTGAAAGCAAAGCTGAACGAAGATAACGTAAACAGCAATGTTTCTGTGAAAGAAGAGATCATTTTGGCTGAATCAGAAGACAAAGTGGCTGAAGAAGAAACACCAGCACTCCTTGATTCTGTTGCTGCATCAGAAACAAAAGAGATGAATTATGAAACCTTCAACAACCACAGCAGCATTAATATTGGACTGGGAGCCTCTCTTTTCCCAGACTTCAAAGATGGGTCATCAGATAGTGACTCAAGTGCAATCTTGAATAATGAAGATAACAGTCCTAATCCAGCCATTTCCTCATCTGGGATTCTCCAAAGCCAGCTAATGGTGTCCCCACCACCATCTTCCTCACTCAAATTCAACTGCTCCGCCTCATCTTCTTCACCATCTTCAATGACCTGCTTTCAGTTCTCCAAATCATATCAAGCTCAGTTTGTCAAGTTGGAAGAACACAATTTCTTTAGCAGTGAAGAGGCTTGCAACTTCTTCTCTGACGAGCAGCCTCCGACTCTTCCTTGGTACAGTTCTGATCAATGGAATCAGGAAACAGGGACGAACAATTACTGAAAATAAGGAAGCGGTAAACTACTAGGTGGTACCTTGAGAGAGAGAGAGAGAGTTGGCTAAGCTCCAAGGATTTTGTAAAATGGAAGTGGGATATCTATGTAATTTAAAAGCTTATTTGGGTCTCCATTTTGCTAAAAATGTGAAAATTGGTCCAAGAAGAATGTGAGAGCAGGAGAAGAGGAAGGATGGGGTAGGGCTAGAACGCCAACAAAAAAATAAAAATAAAAAAAGAAAGGGGACCTAGAAAAGGCAGGCAGAAAGAGAGTCCAACGTGGGCTAAGGTGAAAGGTGACGCCTAAATTGTATAATTTGTCACTTAAGCCGTGCGAGGAATGATTAGGTCGTAATTGGGAGCCTCCCTTTCTGTATGCCAAAAAAAAAAAAAAAAGGGAAATCTTGGAATCCATGGGAAAAGAGTCCCTGCAATGGAGAAATAATCATAGCTTCTACTTTTACTTTTGTCCATCGTGCTCTTTTTCTCTTCTTTTAATTGGTAAATCATAATTAGTAAAATGTAAAGAAATATTAATTACCACCATGACCACTCAAATTTAAGTTATTTGTATATTAAACAAAAATGGCCAGAGATTTGAATATCTGTGTAGCCTCAATTGTTTCCAATTAACCTCTTACACAAATGTTTTTTATATACACTGATATGTTTATGCCACCAGATAATTTATTATAAGTGGTTAAATTATGTAATTGAACGTTATAAGAATTAGTTTTGTTGCTATAATAAATTAATTGATTTTTTTAATTATAAATTGAGTTTGTTTAATTATAAGTTTACTTGAAATTAAATCGTGAGAATTATGCTAAGCTGTTTGTGAGTTGTGCTGGAAGTGAGTTGCTGAGTTTGTTAGTTTTTTTTCTTATTCAACATGAAATGTGGAGAGCACGTAGGTACTGGTTGATTCCAAAAGTGTTTTTGATAAAATTTGAAATTTTATTTATTTATTTTATATTTTGAATTATAGATTATTTTGTTCTTGCTATTTTTACAAATAATTTTTACCAAACATCTTTTTACCACTGATATTTTTCTAAAAAAATACACTGACAAATCTACAACTCATTTTCCAGTGAAAAAACAGATGAAAACGACAGTGACCCTTTCTTTTTTCAAACGACAGTGATAAAATTGGATAAGTCATGATTGGTCCTCGTGTTGTTCTTACCTTTTTATAATGGACCCTGTACTTTCTCCGTTATATTTTCCTATTAAATTAAACTGGTCCATTTATTCAAATTTGTGACAGTTACATATCTTCCATCCATCGGTGCTTAAATTTGTACAGGTCAGGAAATCGGTCATGAGAGTCGATTAGAAGGATCAATTCAGGAGCATAGTGTAAGTACAGGGACCAGAGCAATGAAAGTAAAATACAACCGGGGAAAAATTAAGAGTTTGAGGATCGATTATGAATTACATAATTTGATAGAGAATAGTTTTTCTTGTTTTAGTTTCATGTTTTCTTTTTCATTTTAGCTTTTATTTTCTGTCTAGAATTTATAAAATGTGTTCTCTTGCTGACAGAGAAAATTTCTCTCCCAATTCGGAAATTGAAGAGCATGTTAAATTACTTCTTTTTTTTTTTCTAAAATATTTTCTCAAGTTATTGCTTATACATGGGGTTTTTTTCTCATCACAGATGTATCCATCCAATTATTATTTTTCTTACCAATTAATATTTTTTGGTAAAGGTATATAAAGAATTAAACATCATTACGTGATGTAAATTTGTTTCCTAATTAATCATTTCCAGCATTCGTTAATCGTTGTCCAATGCCTCAAACGTCGATATTTTCTAAACTTTATAAATTAATAAGGTTCTCAATTTGTTATGGTTGGTATTTTGTTTTTTCAATTGAAATTGAATATTTTGATTTTAAAGTATTTCAGTATTTTATTTCAGGGTTGTATTGTTTATATTTACACACACATAATTAAATATATTAATTAAATAAAAAAAATTAGTTCAAATTCAAAAATAAAATTATTTACAATTGTGCAATTTAAATTTCAAAACATAAGTAAAGAAAACAAGAATTGAACTGATATAATTCGATTGACTTGAAGAGTCCAAAGCTAACATGAAAAATTAATAGAAATATAATTTAACTAAAAAAACACAAGTTGACTTCTTTAAAAAAATATTAAAACGACGATATATTGGATCACCTCGGGTTAACTTGGATTAACCTTTCAAATATACGACCTGTTTTATAAAACTATGGTAACTTTAAATAAAATAAATCAAAACAAATTATAAAGTTTAATTCCTAATAAACTTGTTGTTGAATAATAAAATTGGAAAAAAATTAATCTAAAAAGCACAATAAAATAATTTTTTAAACAGAATTATGAATGTAGATGATATTACGAGAATGTCATCATTAATATCGCAATATCGTTATTTTCTTTGATTGCTCTAAAATTTTAACATAATATATATACAATATATCAAAAAACTCTTCATAAAATTTCATCTCAATCTAATAGTCGAATTAAGAGATATGATTAATATTATAAAACTATTTGCTATTTAAAAAAAATATTATCTGGCCGAAACAAAACGAAACCGGAATATTTCAAACGAAATTTGGAGGAAAAAATTAAGCAAACCAAGATTTTGAGTAAGATAAAATTTATTATGGTTTTTTTAATTAGAACGAGATATAATAATTATTCCGATTAGATCGAAACAAGATTCACATGAGATTGAGAACTTTATTATAAAGAAGATTTGAAGATCTCAAATCAACACGTCCATTGTTGTAGGAGGAATTGATTGGATTGAATGTTGTTCTCAATACTCAATCATGAGATTTATTAAGGAGTTTGTGGGGGATGAAAGTGGTAAAAAGTCCTCAAATAAGAAGTAATGAATGTGTTTTATTATTATTATTATTATTATTATTATTATAAGTCTTTTCGAGTTTATTTATAGTAAGCTCAAATTATTATTTTTAGAGTAATTTTAAGAGTGTATTCATCCCGCCATTAATATAAATTTGGCTGATAATTTCAAATTTTAAATCTAAAAAACAAAGATAAAACAAATATTATTAACCGTATGATTTACCTGAGTTATATTGAATTATTGACACCAAAGATAAATAAAATCAGAAGAGTAAAAAGACAAAAAACAAAACGACAAAACAAAAGAGTACATGGAAAGAAGGGAAACATGATTGGATGCCGAAACATACGTGTCTTTTGTGTCGAAGTTTGTGAACCGAACACTGCCCCCTCCTCCTTTTCCTCCCCCCATCCCTTTCTCCTCCCACTTCATAAGATAAGCACAGTTGTTAACAAATACAATACTACTGCGCGTATGTTTGCAATATAAATTGTTTTTAAAGTTTTTTTATAAATTTATTAAAAAAAATTATTTTTTTTAAATAATTTCAGAATATTAAAATAATTTCAGAATATTAAAATAATCTAAAATTATAGAAAAACAATTTAAAGCAAAAAAAAAAATTCATGAGATTGTGGTTGCATCATTGCCCCATACACGCAAATTGCACAAAAAAAGAGTGCAGTTGAAGTTGTTTTTTAAAATAATTTTTTTTTGAAATGGACAAAATGATATTTTTTTTTTATTTTTAAACAATTATTTTTGATATTAGTACATCAAAATAATTTAAAAACACCAAAAAAATTAATTTAAAGTAAAACATAAAAATAAAAATAAAATTATTTTTTTTCAAAAACATTTTTAAAATACAATGATGGTATAAAATAACAAGAATAACTATGATAAATGGTACGATTCATGTAAACATGTATAAGTAGAAACAAGCTAAAAAAACGAGGTTTTTGTTTTAGGGTTAATGTTTTATATTAAGAGACTTTTGTGGAAGAATAATGTTTAATAAGATCTTAACTCTAAAAATAAATAAGTAGACGTAAATTTTAATTTAATCTCAAATATGTGAAACCTCCATGATTTTAATTCTGAGAGGAGCAAGTATGTATCTGTACGGAAATGGAATATATTTTAACCTTTTTTTTTTTTTTCAAAAAAGGAGAAAGATTTCCTTTCCTACCACAAATCTAGTGAAAAGGCTTTGGTGGAAGGCAGGGTGATGCTTCTTTCCTTTGTCTCGCTCCTTAACAATCCTGGCTATGATAATTTTTATTTTTACTTTTGAATTAAAAAAAGAAATCAGAAAGACAAGGGACGAACTTGAATACACAAGTATAGGTTGAAAGTCTTCACGGGCAGCAAGTGGTCGATCTTTCCTTGTTTCGGCAAAGCTAGCGCTGCATGTCAATTCTTTCAAGACTGGGACATGAGCATAAACAAAAAAAAAAAAGAATTCCGTCGATTAAGAAAATAAAAATGATATTAAATAAGATTCTTAATGATTGTTTTATAATGTTATCGAAGTTTATTTTGAAAATTCTTTTCATTCAAAAATATATATACATCACCTTGATTTCGGATGAGAAGCCATATTTCCAAGACACGAGATACTTCAATGTTAGATAATAATATAAATTATAATTGTAGAAACACAAATTTTCCGCCAATCAAATTTCACCATGTGTTATTTTATTTTTTATTTTAAAGAATAAAATAAAATTGAAATAAATGACATGGAAAACAAATGAGCCTTCAAATATTTCTTGGCCAATGAAAAGTTGACACTTGAGATGAAATATTCAAGATATCTTGTCATAAAGACAAAATTCTGTCAATAAAGACGGACATAAAGGCATAAAATTGTGTCTACAATAATATAGGGTAAGATGATTCTTTAACATAGTATCGAAGTCTTGTTGACCCAGCAGTCACGAGTTTGAATCTCATCATTTTTATTTTAATTGATAGAAATTAAACACAAGATAATATGAGTCTATATATAAATTTCAAGAGCTCAAAAAAACTTTTAAATTATATTATAAAACAATTTAAAATTTTAATAAAATGATTATATTCACATTCGATACGCGGAAAGGAGGAGCAGAGAGCACGATTGCCCCCCGATATCCTAATTCCAGCGAAGTGGAGTCGTGGAAACTCGGATCGAGCCGACCATTAATCTTGTATTCGACTCACGAGTTAGGCGAGCGGGAGCCCTTTATAAACCCTGTGATGATCGCAAAAGCTAGCCACCGAAGTTGACCATCTGTGTCAATTACTAGACCCGGTAGCGCAATAGTCCCATTAATGGCTCGACAAGTTATGCTGAATATCATGCAAGCTTGAATCGACCCTTCCTATGGGGATGGGAGACAGGTCCATCTCAGGAATAAAATGTAAAATAGTTTCAAAATTGGAGGTGTCATGCTACCGACCAATCACCAATCGACACAGTTCCGGTCTGACAGTGGATCTGCCAAGCAAACCCCTCGTCACACTAACTCTCATAGGTATAAACGAGCTGGTTAGCCCGCGCGTTGCGCCGGGCTTTTTACATATAACAAACTTATTATTTATGTGGTAAACAAAGAATTTTTTAGTTGATAAATAGAGAATTGTAAATTTTAAATCATGCTATAATTTTTTTTTTATGTATTGAATTAGTTGATTATTGTTATAAGCTTAAATATTAAGATAATAATTCAATTTTGAAATTTAAAAATTATAAGCGATAAAATTTATGAAAGATTAGCGAATTGTAATTTGAGTATTGCAAGACCATAATTGATTAATTGTTAAGTATGTATTAATTGTTTTGATGGTTATTTAATTGGTTGATGTAAATTTGTAATCAATAAAATGAATGAAAGATGATTTTTTGTTGTCTTGAACCGAATGTGTTGATGGTTAAATATTTTTTAACAGTTACTAAGCATTTAACTGGTTGATAGCAATATTGTAAGCGCTGAAATCTATTAAAGATAGATTATTTTTTGTTTGCATTGATCTGGTTGGTTGTTGACATTATTTTACTGGGTTGGAGAATAATTTAGTCACAGTTTGGATTTGAATTGTGTGTTGATTTAATTAACTCATAGATAGCAAAATTGCAATGTTTTGATTATCTGGTGTGTTTTAATTGGATTGATAATTATATAATCAGTTGGTCGAAAAAATATAATAGATTATATTGATTAGAGATTTTTATTTGCTGTAGTCAATTGGGAATTTGTTGGTGGTTGGTTTTGTTGTAATTGTGTGGCTGATCATCTAATTTTTTTTTATTCAGTTGTGTTTACTGGTTATGGAAATATTTTTTGTATCCATTTGTATGGTGAATTATTTGATTGTTTGGTGTGATATTTTTTTGTTGTAGTTTATTGATCAATTTGTGAATGTGTTTTAATCAGTTATTTGTAATTGTGTGGCCGATCATCTACTATTATATAACTATATTAAATGTATCTCAGAATACTTATATTTATTTTTTATATTGAAAAAATCCTAGGTGATGTTTTCTTTTCCCTTTATATATCCTTAGGCGAAAGACTAAAAATATATTAAAAAAAATTAACATCATTACTGTCAAAACAATAGAAAATATTAAATTATGAAGAGCAAAAAAAAATATTAACAAAAGAGTCACTAACAAAAATAATTGTTATTATTATTATTATTATTATTGTTATTATTATTATTATTGTTATTATTATTATTATTGGTATTATTATTATTATTATTGTTATTATTATTGTTATTATTATTATTGTTGTTGTTGTTGTTATTATTATTGTTGTGTTAAGTACACTTATATATATATAGACAAAAGTAGACATTATTCTACAAAAAAAAAATTAAATTTGTGAATGTGTTTTAATCGGTTATTTGTAATTGTGTGGCCGATCATCTACTATTATATAACTATATTAAATGTATCTCAGAATACTTATATTAATTTTTGATATTAAAAAAATCCTAGGTCATGTTTTATTTTCCCTATATATATTCTTAGGTGAAAGACTAAAAATATATATAAAAAAAATTAACAGCATTACTGTCAAAACAACAAAAATTATTAAATTATGAAGAGCAAAAAAAATATTAACAAAAGAGCCACAAACAAAAATAATTGTTATTATTATTATTATTATTATTATTATTATTATTATTATTGTTATTGTTATTGTTATTATTATTGGTATTATTATTATTATTATTATTATTATTATTATTATTGTTATTATTATTATTATTGGTATTATTATTGTTATTATTATTATTATTATTGTTATTATTATTATTATTATTATTATTATTATTGTTGTTGTTGTTGTTGTTGTTGTGTTAAGTACACTTATATATACATGTATAAAAGTAGACATTATTCTACAAAAAAAAAAAATTGTTAATGTGTTTTAATCGGTTATTTGTAATTGTGTGGCCGATCATCTACTATTATATAACTATATTAAATGTATATCAGAATACTTATATTAATTTTTTATATTAAAAAAATCATAGGTCATGTTTTCTTTTACCTATATATATTCTTAGGCGAAAGACTAAAAATATATATATAAAAAATTAACATAATTACTATCAAAACAATAAAAATTATTAAATTATGAAGAGCAAAAAAAATATCAACAAAAGAGTTACTAACAAAAATAATTGTTATTATTATTATTATTATTATTATTATTATTATTATTGTTATTATTATTATTATTGGTATTATTATTGTTATTATTATTATTATTGTTCTTATTATTGTTATTTTTGTTATTATTATTATTGTTATTATTATTATTATTGAAATAATTGTTGTTGTTGTTATTATTATTATTATTATTATTATTATTAATTATTTGAAATGAGGGACAAAATTGAAAACAATATAACCTGCTGCACTAAACAAATTAACTATATTAAATGTATATCAGAATACTTATATTATTTTTTTATATTAAAAAAATCATAGGTCATGTTTTCTTTTCCCTATATATATTCTTAGGCGAAAGACTAAAAATATATATATAAAAAATTAACATCATTACTGTCAAAACAATAAAAATTATCAAATTATGAAGAGCAAAAAAAATATTAACAAAAGAGTTACTAACAAAAATAATTGTTATTATTATTATTATTATTATTATTATTATTATTATTATTATTATTATTGTTATTATTATTATTATTGGTATTATTATTGTTATTATTATTATTATTGAAATAATTGTTGTTGTTATTATTATTATTATTATTATTAATGATTTGAAATGAGGGACAAAATTGAAAACAATATAACCTGCTGCACTAAACAAATTAAGGGATCTAATAGAAAACCGAAAAATTAAAAGAAGAAGGACTGATATGCAAATTGCATATATATCAATTTGAATGCAAGGACAAAATTGAAAGAATTCGAAACTTGGATTACAGAAATCAAACAAAAGCCAAAGGACTGAAATGCATGAACAATAACTCGGGGGACTGAAATTGATTCCGGCACTGAGGAGAGAGAAAAGAGGACATAAACGTTCAACCGACTATTTGATCCTACACGTTCATATTTGAACTGCACGCGCCACTCCATGTGATTCAGGGAAGCGTTGCGAATCGTCTGGACCGGCGGAGGAAAATTTTTCACCGCCTTATGAAGCCGCACGCGCCGCCTGAATCAACCGGAGTCGCAAACGCGCCGACGCGCCCGTACGGCTTGCTGACAGCGCTGACGCAAGCGCACAGTAACGTCGTGGTCAATTACTAAACCACCCCTGATCCTAATCGAAAGATTTTGTCGTTTCGGGGGTTACTAACGTCATTACACATTTTCAAAAATATTAAAAAAAAAAGAGTTCCGGCGGACCGGACCGAACCGGACCGGTCCGTACGTGGTCAATTACGCTCATGCCCCTCAGAGCAAACCGTTTTTTTGTCTTATCTGTAGGGACGAAATCGGTAAAACACTGTTCATAAGCGGAAAAAACAAAAAAAAAAAGGGTGGACGTGCACCTGCGACGCACGGAGGACAAAGCTCGCGTCCACAGTGCGGATGAGTCTGTGTGAACAGTGTTCACTGTTGAAATCTTCGTTTTCTTTTAGCTATATGTTAATATGCTCGTAGATAGACTGGCATTTTCCTTGCCAAGAAAATCCTGGTCTCCCATAGGTAACACTTACCACCGATGTCGCGGTTATTTGATGGTACTCGTCGTTATTATTTAAAATATTTTTTTTATTTTTTAATAATTATTTTAACATTATCAACTATAAATAATTTAAAAATATAATTTAAAGTAAAAAATAAATTTAATAACAAACATAATTTGCTTTTTCAGGAGTATGGTTTAGATTGTTTTTGAAAGTTTTTTTTTTCAGAATTATATTAAAAATGATTTTTTTAAAAAAATCATTATTAACACTAAAAATAATCTAAAAGCACCATTTTTTTTAATTTAAAATAAAAAATAAAAGTATCATTTTTTTAACTTGAGCTGCTGATTTTGCCTTTTGAATTGAAAAGTATCATTTCCACACGCTTTTTAATTCATAAAGCAAAAGCATAGATAAACTGAGTATCAAACACCAGCACTTTATTATAAAAAAAGTTGTAATTTTAGTGTTTGTTTAATACATAATAATTGCTTTTATAAAAATCCATTTCAGCTGATATTTGTGACATCAATATTTTAAAATTATTTAAGAGATTTGAAAGCTTTCATTTATATTTATTTTTTCAAAACAATTACACATTTTTTTAACCATTAAAAATATCGTCATTGAATGGACATCAAGCAAGCCACACATCATCCCCAGCTAGAGTTAGTTTAATTTAAATTCAAATAATAATAACAAAAACAAAAAAAAAAAATTTAAACAAAAAAAAAAAGAGAAATCAACAAGATTTTTATCCAGTCTCATTTATTAACCAGGGTTACGATGCAACTTGAGATTTTAATTGTATCAATTATTTTTTCTTTAACCAATACACGTCCACACTCCACGTAAATAAAATTAAAAATTATATCGAAAATTAAAAATTATCCTATTCGGGTTTTTTTGTCAGGAGAGAGAGAGTGGTTCCCACGTTTCCGATCACTGTAAAAAGCAGACCATCTTTTCCATTTATATTTTTCATCGTTTATTTCTCTTCTTCTGAGCGTACGTTTTTGGCTACAAGCCTAAAAGCTGTAGTACTCTGATATCATGCGCAGAGGGTGCACATGCACTGCATCTTCTTCCTCCCTTCCCTCTTCCTCACCCTCTCCTGCTACGGTGAACCAAGCTGACTTTGCCTTTTGTGATTGTGCGTGTGTACTCTCTGAATCTATTTATGTCCACGTGTATGGTGATAGCCCCTGTGATTTCTAAATCGATAAAGGAAAAAACACATGTCAATCTCACTTGGAAAAGAAACAAATATAGCATATGGCTTTTTTCCGGGTTTTATAATGCTAATATACACGAATATTTATAATTTTAATATATTACATACGGCTTTTTTAATATATTTTTGAATAAAAAAACATTTCTGCACACATAGCACCATACAAGCTATTATGAAAGACGGAAATAAGCATCCACGAGGGTAATTCTATTGGGTCCAGGGAAAAATAAACAGTGGAGTGAGTTCATGTAAGATGGCTCAGTTTCAGTTCAGTGGCTAAGGAACTGACAGGTACAGTACTGAGTTAGTTTCACGAGTTCTGAGACCTTAAGATTGCCAGCATTTTTTATATGGATGTTGATGGTGCACTGTGCATCCTGTGGGAAACAGAAGGGAATCCATTACTTTTGCTTCCAACAATTTGAGAAATGGAGAGGGTGCCAGACCAGCTGCTAGCTATCCCAAAAGGGCTGGTCTCCTGCAATTTTTTATTTTATTATTATTATTATTGTGGATCCATGATGCCTTTGTTGCAGGGATTGGTGAATGCATGTGATGTGGGCCCCGTGAATGCATCAAAACAAAGAGTCATTTTCAACCTGGGTCACCATCTCCTGCAAATTTAATCTGCAAAAAGAAAGAAAGCTGGAGCCTTGAGAGAAAACGAAGAGGAGGAGGAAGAAAATGGGCACAGTTCCCACTCCTGGAGTCGATTGATTGGAGACGGTGTTAAAATTTTCATTATACCCCTCATGACACACAAATATTATTGTTTGTTCAAACTCATAATTATAAAGATAGATTATTGGGATCAATTGATTGATCATGAAGATCAATTGTCTAATTAGAGGAGAAAATTGTCTAATAAATTAATGAGAAGGGTCTCTGATCTATCTATAAATGATATCATGTGTACTTCATCTACGGCTACTAGTAGGCATAGATCAGAAATTTTCTCTTGTAAATGTTTTTTTTTATTTTAAAATTGTGTTGCTGCTGCTACATCGGTAAAAGCCGTGTTGCTGCTGCTCTATTGAAAATTTATTTTATGCTTGAGCAAAAATAGTTGAAGATATTTATAATTTCGTTGTTATATGAATTTAACATTCAATTATATAAAATATGTATAGCACACAGCTCATCAGCTTCTTCAAAAACATTATTCCAGCTCCAGCACCCTAGCCAAACTCTCTTTTTTCTGGTTCATTTTGTTTAATTAAGAGTAAATTGACTAAAAAAATTATCAATTACCAATAATGGCTTCTTCTTCTTCTTTTTATCCATGGGTGTAATTGCATGAAACTAAATTTTAGAGAGACAGTGGAGCCAAAATTAAAAAACGGGAATCTACTTTTTTCTCCATTCAGGTGCTTCACGTTCGCTTAATTTAATCCCATTCTCTGCCCCGACTTCTCTTCTTAATTAAGAAAACATGTTATTGCTTTGTTTACTTTTGTATTTTTGCTGTTTTTTTTATTACCATATTCTTAAAAAATATTTGGAATTTCCAGGCAGCTAACACCTAGGGTGGTGGCATGCTCCGCTTTCTTCACACAAAGAATACAGTGTTCTGGGTTCCACGTACCAAAAGCAACCTCGGTTCGGTCTTTCGCCTTTTCTTTTTGTCATCTCCTTTTCCCAACCTTAATGGATCGCAAAGCGCATGAATCTTTTATGTAGCCTATGAACATTTTCATGGTGTACTTGAGCCCTACCTACTATTTAGCCACTTGATCATGATCATAGATGGAGGAAGTAACTAATAATATTTCATTAAATTCATGTATAGTAACATTTCAAGTATTTAATTAGCCACTTGATCATTCTCGATCGTGCGACTTTAGCAATCCTCAATTATTATTTATTTATTTTTGCATTGAAATTTCACAGGAAGATTAAAATACTATATATTTTGAATTTAAAAACGGAACTTCGAGGGGAAGGTTATCTGGCTAAAATGTATCATCCAATTTCATATATCTCATTTTTCGTTTCAAATAATAATAATAATAATAATAATAATAATAGAGACTGAAAATAAGATAACTACAAAATGGACCCCATATTCCAGACGCATGCCATGGCCTGAGCAAACTGCATTATACAATGCAGTTTTTTTTTTTTTTTTTTTTTTTTTGTGGTAAGAAGTTATTATAAGATAAATAAATTAAAGAAGAGTGTGTTTAAATAATGAAAATGATGGTTTTTGTGTGGGCGTTTGGTGAATGGGGTTTTTCTTTTTTCTATTTTAAGTATGAAAGCCAAGGATTTAGTGGCGTATTATATATGGGGAATCTTAAGATATGCTCTAGCTAGAAAACAATATATACCTCGGCTGCAACTTTTGGGGTCACCTTAACTAGCTAGCCAGCCACGTACGTGCTACATGTCCCAGATCATATTATTTTTTAATTTGCACTCTTTAAATTCCAAATAAATGAGAGCACCGATCCATTCATGTAAACTATACTATATTCAGTGTCCTGTTTTTTTTTTTTAATAATTATTATTCTCTACTGCTTAGAAGATTTATAATCTTCTTAAGCAAATTTTTTAAGCTGAGTAAACATCAAATTAGAAGCCTTGATTGAGACTCTGATTGCAACATCGTCAAAATCAAGGGTTTACGTAGGTTAAAAAAATATTTAATATATATTAGAATTTATAATATTAATTGATCTCTTATTAATGACTCCATTGATGGATTCTTTTTTATTCATGACTCAAAACAAATGAAGGTTCATTTAAAATGATTTGTTTGACCTCCTAATATTGGCCGAAATTAATTATAAATATCATCTATAACCCATGCAGCTTAACTATCATCTATAGTTAATTGTAAATTATCTTATTATATTCATTAATATATAAATTCATTGTGTTTTCCCCGGCTATTATTTGAAAATGACTGTTTCATTAATAATAGATCTATTTACTATTACAAAAAGTAATATTTAATTGAAGAAATTAATAAAAAAATTAATTTCTTGTGATTTCGTGGGCACGAAACAACAGTTTCTTGTGGTCGAGCATTGCCCCCCGAATAAAATTTTTATAGCGGTTAATTGTGATTAATTAACTTCTTAAGTACGTAAAGATAAGCTTGATCGTAAATACAATGTTTAATTGTGGAGTGTGGTTCAAATATTATTTTTTAAAATTCAGACAAGGCAAGGGCATGGAGGTCTTGTAAATTGCCAGAACAAAAGGCAAGATGAATCGGACGGTCAGTTTTTAGCGTGAGTGGCGTGGAAGGACACACAAAGGGTGATGGAGACAGTATCTTTGGAATGGTTTGATTGACTCGGAAAGGTGAATGAGAAGGCGCCGTTCAGGACAAACCGATGACGGTGACTGACACAGTTGTTTTTCACTATCATGGTCAACATCTGTCTTTGACCTACAGCAATTCTTTCTCTTTTTCTGTGGGCCCCTGTGTGATGACTTGGTTGCCTTATTCTAACCAATAGATCATCTACACGTTACAAGCACTTCTGCCTGGTTGTCCTTTCTTAAGCCAAATGCCACTCGCTCACATCATAAATACACAGACACATTTTATAAATAAAAACATTTTTAAATATTATAAATAAAATATTAAAAAGATAAAATATTGGATATAGTAATTTAAAAAGACACATTTTAAATTTTTAAATGAAAATGATGAATTTTTTTCTTAAGAATGTATTACACGTCACATTAATTCGGATTGGTCCATGCTACCTTTTTTGTTTGTTAAAAAAATTGGATATAGTAATTATATTGATGCCAAAATCTAAAGAGTTATTAGAACACCTTAGCGAATAAAATTACTTAGTTATATATATATATATATATATATATATATATATATATATATATATATATACACATTGATTATGAAGTTATTTTTTAAAAGTTCATGAAAAAGTTATTTTTAAAGAGGGTAACATATTCAATAAGTTTAGTTTGCAAGTATAAAATTTATTTAAATTTAAATAAATATTATCATTATCGTCATGACTGAGATTGAAGTTAATGTTTATTTATTTTTAAAATATTATCTTTTAAAAATAAATAAAAATTATATTTATCTTCACATCATCTATTACTCCACAAATTATTTTATTTTTTCAATAAATTTTTTAACTATAATATTTATGTAATGTTTTATTTCTACTGTACTATTTGTTTGTTAAAAAAACTCATACAGTGAATGGTGGATGGAATTCTAAAAAAGTGTGACAAAAGGGCGACATCTCGAATAAAAAGTAGAACATGGATCAAAATTAAAAGGTAGAGAAGGTCGAGACCAGCTAGCCCTCGCACTCCTAGAAGGATGCATGCATTACGCGCGTGAGTGGATTATGACTCCAAACTTAAAAGAGTGTTTCTTGCAGTTTTTTGCAAATCTGTCAATATCGGTTTGGGTTTGTTGATCTTTTATTTTTTCAATTAGAATATAATATTTTGGTTTTATAGTGTTTTGATATATTGTTTTAAGGTTGTATTGTTTATGTGTGTGTGTGTATATTAATTCAAAAAAAATTTAGTTCAAATCCAAAAAAAAATTATTTAGAACTGTGTAATTTAATATAAAAAAACATAATAAAATAATTTTTCTGAATAAAATTATAAATATGTATAATATTACGAGAATATCATCATCAATCTCACAAGGTCATTATATTATTTAATTGCTCTGAAATTTTAACATAATATATATAAATATATCAAAAGACTCCTCGTAAAATTTCATCTTAATCTAATGGTTGGATTAAGAGATATGATTGATACCGCAAAATTATTCATTATTTAAAAAAAAAACACTATTTGACCGAAACGGAACGGGCGGAACGAAACCATTATATTTCGGCCGGTATTTGGCCGAAAAATCCGGTACGAGTTAGAATTTAAACCGAGATAAAAACGATGCTGTTTTATCTTATTTTATTTACCAGTACAAGACATTTGATCTGTTTCGACCGAAACTGAATAAAACTGACGACTATGTTTTTTTGTTCTTGGTTTATTGCTTGCGGAGCATGACCATATAGCTGGAGCGATGGGGTTACTGATCCGGTCCGGTCTGGTGTTTTTATTGAACCACTGTTGTCTTGCTGCTTACCAATTCATTGTATTAATCGATGATTCAGTGAGAGAATGTGCGTGAAATAATCTTGAACAATATCTTAATTATAAATTTATTTCATTCATTTATTAGAAAACAAAGAGGTATTTTCATTATTGATTACTATGGTGAATTCATCGTGCAAAACCCAGGTGCGTTGCTGTCTTTTAATTTTATAATTATTATATTATATTATTTAGTCCTTATAGTTTTTTATATTTATATTTATATTTTATTTTATTTAAATTTCAGTCATTAGATGTTGAGAGAAAGAGAGGTTTTGGCCAGCATCATGTCAATCGTGAAGAATATAAATCTTGATGTTAGTGGATTTATTATAAAAAGAAAAGTTCAATAAAGATGGTCTCGCTCTTTAATCATACTAAGAAAAAGGTAGATAAAGACTTAAAAAAAACTTTTTATATGGTTTGATTTTGAGTTCTTATATCGATGTCTAAAAACTTATACAAAGTTATAATTTTTTTTATTTGATTTGATTTTGAATTTTTAGACCGATTAAAAGGTGTTTTTTTAGACTTTTATGGTGTTTTTAGGTATAAAAATGGTAGAATTTAAGGGTATATATATCCAAATTATTCTTATTTGAAGATGATCGTAATTTCTTAAAGGTGGTGGTAAATCTTCTGCCTAGATGGATGTGATGCCATGCCATACTCATTAAAAAAGAAAAAGAAAAAGAAAAATAGTTTAAAAAACCAAGTTCACGGGTAAGGCTCGTTTGTTAGGCCAACCGCTTAATATTCTATTCTTATATATAATTGGTCAGCTTTTTATGTTTTTAACTGTGTCCATTATAATATTCAATTTTTAATATATCCTTATATCAAGTTTGTCTATCAAAACTAATATAATTATATTTCTTATTTTAAAAATATCCTTGAGATCCATAAGAATATGACTTGTTTCTTAGAATGTTTTACAAAAAATTAAAGTTCCATTAATCTTGAAACTTTTTATTTAAAATATTTAAACAATCTTAAGTTTTTTATATATATATAAATCAAAGGGTTTTTTCAAATAAAAAAAATAATATAATTTTATCAATTTAGATGGAGACTTCATCGGATGACATATTGAAAAATGACATACCATATAATAATATAGTTGATACAGTCCTTAAGAATATAATGTGATGACAGAGAGGTTGCGTTTTTCTCAGTAAATCTCGAGTTCGAGTTAGAGCTTGTATTCATTGTAAGAGTGAGACATGTAAAATTTTACCCGCTCACCTGACCCTATAAAATACATACTTGAAACCTCGCATCCAAAAAAAGAAGCAGTTGATACAATTTAAAATATAGAAACATATCAAAAACTGTCCAATTATATAAGAACAATTTGATTAATTTGCCCATTTTATCCTTCCATTTCTTTTATAAATTGACAATTTTCCAATAAAAACAACATGGCCTGGTCCGATAAAAACACCCTCTATTCAACAATCGGTAGGTAATTGAGATGTTTTTTTAATGTAGATTCTTTTTCAATTTACATTTCTTACAATAAAAATGCTGTCAAGGAGGCCTCTCCCCATCAACTTTTTTAAAAAATGGAGTCTGGTACGCGTCTTGGTGGTGGCGGGGGCATGGCATTGGAAAGCTGTGTGTCCCAAATTATACTTATCAATCTACATTTGAAAATTTGGATCTATTACTTGCACGACTAGAGAAAGCAACACTTGTTTCTCTTTCCATGCTGTCTTAATCATATTGAGCCAAATGCTTCATGAGCCTCGGCTAAATGGCAACTCAAGCTAGCTGCTCATCATAAATCCTTTTTTTTTTCTTTATCTTAGTGTACACACATAAATAAATAAAAAAATGGAGAGAGCTAGGGTTTGATTTATTTTTTGCCCATGGTTTTGCAATATTACAATTATCCTTGAAAAAAAGTTGTTGTAAATGTTGAGAATATATAATATACAAGTTTAGTTATTTATTATTCATTAAAGGTAGAGTAGTCTCTTTATTTTAGCCTATATATAGTTCTTTTATATTTCGGTTGAGTCAAGCATGTATTCTTTAATATTATTAATTATTATGAAATTCTAACCTATTTTTCTTAATTTTCTCTCTATATATTTTGAATTGTTTAACAATAGACATGAGTTGATGATGCTTGATGACTCAAGCACTTTAACTATATTTTCATAACTTATTTCTGGCTTATTCTCTAAAAAATTAAAAAACAACAAAAGATTCGAGAGCACGATCGTACTTCTATTGTGCCCAGAGATGAAGAAAACTACAAATCAAGGTTATAATAAATGATTATTGAATAAATCAGCATAAAAATTAAGTTGAAATAAATAATTATATTTTTTTATAGGCCAATTTAAAATATAATTATATTTAGGAATTCATTTAGGGTCCACTATAAGGATTTAATTAAGTGAAAAAACTTAATTATACTTTAAATTAGTTAAATTAATTTTATTAAGGGTTTAATGGATGAAAAATCAAGCTCAAGAGCCTAATTTGGATTTAATTAAGAAGGTTGGAATTTTCAGAGACCAAATTGATTTTTTTTTTTCAATTAAATTGATTGAAATCATGGGCAAAATCGAAGACAATTGAAAGTAACATATTCTTCTTCTTCTTTTTCTCCAACGACAAAAGCAGCAACAACATCATCTTCTCCCTCCATTGCAGCAACCATTGCAACATTTCCTTTCTCTTCCTGAGGCGATCATCGACCATCATTCTCGTCATTACCGCCACTATTGGCTTGACTTCCTGTACACGACATCAATAATAGGAAATCTCTTTCTCCTCTGTTCGTTATTGTTCATTGTACAAGTGAATAGTAGAGAGTGAATTAATTCACTCCCTACTGTTCACATGGTGAACAATAAAAAGAAGGGTTGGAAGTTGTGTCCAACTCAGTTCGATATAATTGTTAGGCTGAAATGACCCACCATAGCTAGGCTGACCCATTTTGTCTGTCTAATCTAGTTTGAATTAAATGCAATTTTAAAATTTGGACTTAAGGCAAATGTATAAAGACTAACTTAAAATATTGAGCTAGTTACTTTTGTGAAATGTGTGGATGTTGTCACATCTTGTGATGTAATTGTACCATTTTAAGCCAAGATAAGATCAATCTATTAAAGAATTTTTTTTTCTTTCCTTCAACTATTTAAAACCTCAAAGTCAAAACTAGTAAAATTTAAATTTTAAACCTTTCCCATAAAATTTTCATAATCTTGGCGCCTCTTAGAAAAATTTCTGGCTCCACCCATAAACTTTTTATATTGACAATTTTGTTTTTTCACTCAATATCATTATTTTTTCCCTCTTTTGTTATAGCTAAAATGGTAATTTACAGCAAATTTGGAGTGCCCAACTTGCTATCCTGTAAGGGGTGAAGGTTAGTCATTAAGATAAGTTGATTTCAGGTTCTGTATACTGCGAAAGATTTTACAATTCAGCATTATCTATTCTTAATTTTATATATTATTTTAATTTACTTTTTTCATTAAGGAAGTAATCTAACAACTTAACAGCTAGGCATGATTTCAAACTTTAAAAGACAACATGAATTAATTATTTTATGCTAAAAAATACTATTTTTTTAAAATAATATTTTATAAATTTAAACAAACGAATAAAATTCTAATTATTTCACATTATAAACTCGAAATTTCCTACGCCGATCCGATACATTGTGTCGCGTTCATTGTAGATATTGAAGTGTGAAAACTAATGTTTAATTATTAGATTAATTATGCTTTTACAGAAGAATCTTCTGATGCAATCTGACAGTGAGAATGTGTAATATTTTTTATGTGATTGCGAGGGCCTAAGGATAAAAAAATTCAAATAGATCTCTTTATTTATTTATTTATTTATATATATAATTATTAATAATCATTTTCAACTGAAATCTATGATACAGATTTGGATTGTCACCTATCGCTTCCCTTGTAAATATTTTAAACAAATAAAAAATAATTTCTCTAGGACAAACAAACACAACAAGTTAAAGACAACTCCTAGATTCCTAGCTCGGTTATCCCTTCCTATAACCAATGATAACGCACAGTCTCCGTTAAAGAAAAGGTATATATTTATGTTGGTTAAAAATCACTGTTGGTCCCTTTACTTTCGACATTTTAGTCAAATCACACTTTCAACGTTTTTTTGGATTTCTTTTTTGAAATATTCAATACCAATTAAGTTGATTTTAAACTTGATTTCTAGTAAGTGAGAGAGTATCGTGTGATATATGAAGAAGCCATTTATATAAATACAATTGAAAACAATTGGCATGCATAAAATAATCTGAAAATCAATTAAACTATATAGAGTATTTTTTTTAATGATTAAATATTAGGATATAGATGGTATAAATCAGAAAAGAAGAAATAATTTTTCAATTTTATGATCATTATTAAGTAAATTAGATATGAGCTCGATCGCAAATGCCCTACCCACTATCCTATGTGGCACAATTAGCTTCCCACGTCTCAGCTTGCATGGAAGAACAGTTTCCCGGATTAGCAACAAAACCGTGAACTTATCATCATCTAAAAATTTATTATTATTATAAAATAATATAAATTATATTCCGAAACATCACCTAAAAATTTATCATTATTACACAATAATATAAATTATATTCCGAAACATCACCTAAAAACTTAAGTTTTTAGATAAGATGATTCATTAACATGATACCAGAGTCTTATTGACTTAACGATCACGAGTTTGAATCTTATCACTCCCATTCTATTTGATAAAAATCAAGCACAAGATAATATAGATATATACAAGTTTCAAGTCGAAAAGGTTTTCACTTGAGATTATTTATTAGAGAATAATATAAATTATATTATAAAATATCATCTAAAACTTAAATTAAATTTTTGAAGAGATGGTAATCTCCAAGCTTCACACCCCCACCAAACTCGGCATGTGCAACATCACTAACATGTTCGTGAAGAAGTGCTGGCATCGGCATTAGCATGAAATAGAGAGAGAAGGAGAATAACATCATCGTTACAGGTAATACGAGCATGAAATGCCCAGAGAAGATCTTTTTAGGAAGCATAAAATCTTATATTTTATCACCAACTTGGTGTTTTGAGTGATTTTGAATCTCCTATTGTTTATTAAGAGCATATGTAAACAATTATATTTTTATTTTTTAATAATATTCCCACAAAAATACATCCCGGTGTCTCGCAACAGCCGATCCCTAGGATTATTCTCATTAATTTTCATGCTAAACCTCATGTGAACACCATGTTGCCCCAATAATTAATTAAGATGAAACTTGGTTTTTCTTTTCTTTTCTCTTTAATCTGACCAAAGATAGGTTTCCCAGATGCATCATTGTCATAGACAGAAGAGACAGGGATGATATAACAACTCTCATCCAACATTTTCCTCTATTTTTAAACTCATTTCTTCAAAAAGAACATGCTTTTTATAACATGGAATAAGAGGGACTCACTCGATGCACTTAATTTTAAAATAATAATAAGAATATTCAATAAAAAATAGATTAGGTAAAACAAGCTATAGGTGAATACATAAAAATTATATATTTGTTAAATGACAATGACTTGAGGTAATTTTTGTGAGTTAGTAATTTTGTTGGGGCTTCATGCCTTTTTTCGTGCCTGTTTGACAATGTGGTTGAAATTGCTTTTGAAAATATTTTTTATTCAGAAATGTATCAAAATAATTTTTATTTTATTTTTTGAAAATTATTTTTGACATCAGCACATGAAAATAATTTAAAAAATCAAAAATATTAATTTAAAATAAAAAATAAAATAAAATTTTATTTTTTTCAAAAATATTTTTGAAACACGGTAAAAAACAACACTTTCATGCACACAAAATAGATTAGGTGAAGGCAATACATGCCAAGTTTATCATGGATGTGACCGTTGAAATCGGTAAAAATTTAAACCCTGCCTTTATACGTTTAGACCAACTTTTTGAAATGAGAAAAACAAGCATCATGGTTTCTAAGAAACCTTTTTTTATTTTCTTGGCTGGTCCCCTGAATATCATTCATACTCTACATGAGAGAGAGAAAAGAGGAAATGATTGTTAGGAATCCAATGGTTCATGAAATTAAATTTGTGTTTTAGTGTGGGACTATAAAAGTATATTTTTTAAAATTTAAAACAAAAAATATTGGGATTGTAAAGATTTTTTTTTAATTACATCATTCCATTCAATGTTGAATCTAACTCGGTTTCATATTTAACTTAAATTTTTAATTAAATCATATGGAAACCAATCTAAAATAAATAAATCAATTTAATAGGTTTAAATTTTTTTTGGATAATCAGTAAAAACATAACATAATTTCTATTATACACATGGACTAAAAACCGATTAATCAAAGAAAAAAAAGTAATAATAATAATTAAAAAATATAAATTGTTATTATTATTATAATTTATCACCGTACGAATAGTGGCGTGTGAACTGTGAACGATGTTTTTCTTATATTTTATCCAATAACCACATAACATATATATAAAAAACAATAAATAAATAAAAAACAGTGTTTTAGCTGTGGGGAAACCGTGTTTTCCCCCACACCTTTTGTAGCTTTGTACTTGATCATCACAGACAAGTGTGTAAGTATTGTTTAGGGTGGATGGTTTACACTGTGTGAGAGCTACTTGATGGAATGTTTGTGATTGAAATTTTAATATATGTTTAGTAATGTTGTTATTTGAAAAAAAAAAAGTTATTTTAAATTATTTTTTTGATTCAAACATAAATTAATATATTTTTAATACAAATGCTCCGAAACACCTCTTGCCACCGTACCGTAGCACCTCCAAACGGGGCACAAAAGGTGCAGAGTGATGGTCCTGGTGATGTATTTTTGAAGAATTTTTTATTTAGAAAAAAATTAAAATGGTTTGTTAAAAATTAATTTAAAAATAATGATCTCTTATGAAACAATATTTAGCCGCGTTGCTAAAAATACAGAGAAAGTAGGTCTCGTAGGGTCTGGGCCAGGCAGTGGCTGACGCAGAGGTTTGGCTAGTAGTGATAGAAAGTGTGTTTTCATAAGAGTCAGTATCGTAGGTGGGCCCGCATCGGACCCACACTCCTCAAGAGCCCAGACAAAATGGCCCAATGAAAGCAATGGCCGATGAGATTCTCTTCAGCCACAAGAATTGCAATATGTTTTGCACAATACATGCGTGCAAGACACCTGCGATGCCGTAATTTACTCTTACGAATTGATTAAAATTTGGAAGCAAATTAAGTGCCTTTTTAGGGTTTTTCTTTTTATAGCAAATAATGTTGGAGATCAAGAATAGAATTAATTAATACCATCCTTGAATCATGAGCTTATCTCGAATATCTGCGAGTGGAAATAAGAAACATGAGGGGGATGAGTTGAGTTCAAACTCGAAAAGGGCGCGTGGGAGAAATGTAAATTAAGGGAAGGGGGGGGTCACATGGTTGGTGAGAGATGGAGCCCACCATCAACCCCCACGTATACGTCAATTTAGCTTTCGTGTATATATATATATATATATATATATATATATTGGCCCCTACCATCATCGGCAGAAGAAGAAGAAGACAGTTTAGGGTTTGCTTTTGGATTTGGGATCAATCCAAGAGCTTTCTTTCCCTGTCAACAGCAGTGCTTTTCTTTTCACCTTCCTCGGTCGAGCTCGTTCTTTTTCGCAGATTATATGGTGAATTTATGCAATTATTATTGTGGCAGTGAAATATTTTCAAGGACTCATATAAAGTGTCTGTTTAGGAGAGCTGTTGCGGTAGCTTTTTAAAATGTTTTTCTTGTCAAAATACATCAAAATAATATTTTATTTTTATTTTTTAAAAATTATTTTTGACATCAGCACATCAAAATGATCTAAAAACACCAAAACATATTCATTTAAAATGATTTTTTTACCAAAAGATACGGTACGGTGGATTAAACGTCGTGTCAAACAGCTTCAAAATTACATCAAAACGACCACTCTTTTCTTCTTTTTAAAATCTCCCCTTCTTTATAACTCAACAAGTTTAGATCATGTGTCGGAAAGAGTGGTTGCAATTATTTTTTAAAGTGTTTTTTTTTAATAGATTAAAACAATATTTTTTTTAAAATTATTTCTAATATAAACACCCAAAAATAATATAAAAACAAAAACAAAATTCATTTTTTTTCAAAAATACTCTTACACTACCATTTCAAACAGCATCTTATTATATCCGTATAAAACTAAAATACATTAAAAAAAAAATATTTGAATAAACTAGAGCTATCAGTGTCACAAACAACCATGATCTAGGGATGATCTGAAATTTGAACGTTAGAAGAAAAAATTGCAAAGCATATTTTTATGTTGAAAAGGTACACTGACTTTTATAAAACACAGAGGAGAGAAGAGAGATAAAATTACACGAGCTGAAATGGAGGGAGATTGGACAGGGAGCCCACTGAAGGACTATTTAGTCTTTCCTGCTGTCAGAAAGTGGGACCCAATATTTGTAGTCTTCCGTCACCCATGTTTGACTGTCATGGCCACCCGAGGACGACTCCTCTAACGCCCACAGAATCCCACCATCTCCTCAATATTTTTAATTAAAAAAACAAAAAAACTCTGCACTTGGCGTAGGCAGATTTCTTTTCTTACACAGATCCCTAGAAGCATCTCTGCAGCTTAGGGTACCCCTAGAATTCTGTGCCAACTGTTTGGGTTATGGGGTTCAGCAAACAGCTTGGATTGGCTTCTTTTGCTGTTCTTGGGATCTGAGAGAAGTCTTTCTCCAAGTGGCTTGAGCCGATAAGCCAAGCCCCTCTTTTTTTGGTGGCGATTTATCCACATCTATTTCTACATAGAATTGATTCAGAAAATGTTACTGATCGACAAGTCGTTGGTTCCATTATATATATATATATATATATATATATATATATATATATATATATATATATATATATATATATATATATATATATATATATTTGCTGAATATGATGATGGAAAGCCCCCCCCCCCCCACACAAATCCAAAACTCACATACACCAATGGGAGGGGTTGGTCATATCCAATTAAATTTAAGAGGTAAAAGCAATGAATAAAGCTTTTATTATTGTGATTGATCTCGGTATAATAGTTTCAATTTTTAAAAAGTTTTAGTAAACTCTTTGTTTAGTCTATACATTAAATAAAATTATATAAAAATTATTCTAATTTAATTTTATCCATGGGGTAGTTCCAAGAAAAAATCTTCAAAGAAGCAAGTCGGTTAATCATAGGTAGCATGTTAAACTTGTGGTTTAAATTATACTTTATGGTAGTTATTTTTTTAAATCTTATTATATGATAAAAATAAAATAAAATCTTACATGAAAGAATAAAGTTGAAAAAAAAATGTGAAAATGATGAAATTGAGAGGAGACTTTTCTTTTATTTTTTAGATGTAATTGTTGTATAACTTAGTTATAGGTTTTTTATGGAAGGAGCAAATACGTTATTAGACGTGGATAGTACCAATGAGTTTACATTAATTTCCTAACCAATTTTAGATTTTATTTATATTTATATGGTGTAAAATAAAAATATATAAGATATTTTACATTAAAGTTGAACATGTCAAAGCACCACATAAAAAATGTCTCGTACCCTCTCTTTTTTCCATGATACATCAATTTGTCATATTACTAGTGTAAATTTAAGTAATCCTCAAATAAACTAATGGTCACTCAATGTTCAAAAGCATAACATATGAATAAATATATAACATTGAAAATATTAACTATAAAATATAAGAGCAACAGCTAATTCCTTTTTGCTGTGCATATTAACCTTAACCCTCTAAAACAAAGTTATTGAATTTCGCCTAATCAAGTTAATATAAAATGTAATATTTTAATATGTTTTTTTTTAAATAAAAAATATTATTTTGATTGTTTCTTAAAATTAAACTAGATTTCTACTTGGTTAACCGATTATAACAAGTTAACTCTCATCTAATTTAATTTAAAACTCGGTCCAAGTCCCAAATCAATTCGACAAAAAACCAGTTAATTATATATATATATATATATATATATATATATATATATATATATATATATATATATATATATATATATAAGTTACAACAAAATGTGATGTGATCGATTACGAAGACAAGATTGCCTAAAGTGCTATGGCTCACCCACTCAAAAATGCAGGTTGGATAAGAGTTGAGCACTTATAATACATGTAAACATCAGATTTACGGAGGCGTTATGATTTAGGAGCGGCTACTTTAATTTTTGTCAGCCAGCCCACAATTTAGCACCACTAGAAGATGTCATCTTCTGAGAGTTGGGTGTCGAATTGCGTAAAGCCGTAAACCATCCCCATGAGAGTTTTCTGCTGAGCTAATGTTTGACATCCAATTAGAGCTGATAGAGATATGTCAAGCAAGTCCCCAATAGCGTGGTGTGATGATAAAGACCTTGAAATTTATACAGTCTCGAGTTCGAGTTAGAATGTACATTTCTTATAAAAGTCTAAGATAATTGGAGTTTTACTCGCTCACTTATGCTCACAAAGCGTGCTTTTCCAGGAATATGTCAAGCAAGAGAGATGGGTTTTGAATTAGAAGAATTTACCGGATTAAGGACATCCTGTTGTTTTCCTATGCCTTGCATGTCAAGAAAAACAAAGGCATGCACTTCAATGCAGACAAGCTATGGTAAAAGAGAATCGAGCATTTAAAAAAATAGACAGAGAGAAAGCATTTGCAGTCTGGGTCAATCGAACCAAACCCAGCACCCAGTATTAGCGAATGTACGTACATGGAGCCAAAACATGAAATAGTGATGAGTTAATTTCAACATGTAAACATCACAAGTTGCAAATCCAAACGTAACCCCATGTAGAATTTGGTGTTGGAAATGTCGCCTGTGCTACCCTACCAGGCTGAGCAAGTACAGGAGGGCTCACTTTTTCCATCGTGGATTGGTCGAAGATGGATAGAAATAGGGATCAGAGCTGTCCATTCCTTTGAGGTCACACAGAGATAGGACCCTCAAAAAAAAATTAAAAAAAGAAATGGCAATATATGCTCTAGAATGAACTAAAAGATGAAAGCTCCTTCACCATGCTATGAACTGGTACGCAAGGCATTAAACTTGTAGAAAATGTACAGTGAGCGACTCGTCGGGGTGGTGGGATGCCCTAGCTTGCAGAAATCTCACAATGAGGTGATGGGACAAACCAGCTAACTTCTTTATGGTAGGCTAAGACAGCACACAACAATCCACATCAAGAGAAAGCTACATTTCTATAGAAAAAGAGTCATCCACGGGAGGTTTTACAGTGTCATGAAACAACATTTGAGGAATATGTCGTGATGACAATCTCATACAATTTATTGTAAGGAAGAATTTAGGTAAAACATGGTCGCGAAGAATCGATCAATTGGCTGGCATGAAGGAGGCTTCGATGACAATGCAGAGCTCGATCAATCTCGATATGAATATAAATTATGAAAGTTATACATTACCATACCTTGAAAACAATTGCTACGCTAATCTAGATTCATCAAACAATATTGTAAATCTTGTAGAAATCTGATGACTAAAACAAATTGTTATTACATGATTGGTTTGGTTTAGTTATCTAAATTTATTAATAATGGTCATCATCTAATACTACATCAACATTTAATGAAGTAGAGAGTTATTTATTTTCTTATGACAATAATCAAAATCAAATTAATTAAGATTATTGAGCTGCTGAAGTCATCATCTATCATCCCAGAAGAACTAGAAACTAAATTCATTTCCCACTAGTCTCACATCTATTATAAATAATAATAAAAAATATTAAAACACGTTTTATTTATTTACGTATAGTCCAAGGTCAACGAGACTTTTCTTATTCATTTAAGAGCATAAAAAAGGGCTTGATGTTTCCTTCCTTCCTTGAATCCTCTCAAACTATGTGGGGAAAATTAACAAAAGCTAAACACGCTTTGAAAAACCTTGTTTTTTGCTAATTTAATGCTATTGTTCACTACAATAGTAAAAAATGGTTTTGCTATTCACAATTAAAAACTTAAGCCTAGGATATTAGAGTTTTTTTTATGTTATATTGCTTGGCATCCAAAAATTCCCTTCAATCATCTTATTGGACATGTCATCATGTTTCTTCTCTATCAAATGATATCTGCAAGCAGTGATAGTCTAGTTTGTCACCGATAAATATTTTCTTCTTATTTTCTATCTCCTCCTACAAGAATTACAGCTTAACCCTTATTTAATCTAGCCATCCATAACCTTGTTTTAAAACACATTTGAACATATGTTTTTGCTAAAACAAATAGTCCAGCCCAATTGCGGACATGAAGCCTAGTTATATGCAACACCACCAGGTTTTCAGAGACTGGTCTACTTCAGAGGAATTGTTTTCCAAGGCTAGACCTTACAAAAGGTTTCGCACTTATCTTGGGCCGTGGCAATCTTAACCTTTATTGGACCTTGTTTGGGCTTTGAGCTTCGCAACTTCGGCCTAATCCATTGCCCGAATGGAATCTTTTCTTCTTCTTTTTTCATCAACGGATTTCATTTCAATGAGCTGTAAGCCCAGCGGTGCACATAACAAATTCCTCCCTGCCATCGAGCCCATACATGTAGGCCCTGTTTTTGACATGAAGCCCAATTTGTGGGGAAGCTGTCTTTTTTTTAATTGAATCTAGGTGAATACTTTTGAGCTCCCAGGCCTAATAAAGTCTAGTTTCGGAGGTCAAACTTGGGTTTATCATAAATTAAGTTTTATAATTTATTTCAATTTATTTTCTATAGGGCTATCATACTCATATAACACAACATATAATCTAATAAGTTGACCAAAATTGATCCAATATATTATTTATATAATAAATATCATCTTAAATATTTGCTTGGAGTCAAACTACATTTTGATTGGTTGTCGGGATTATTTTTTGACGTAACAAATAGACTGAGTCATAATAGGTCAATCCCCACAATGTTTAAATTTTTTTCTACAATAACTTAATTTAACTCGTAGCCCAGCGCATTGGTTCATTATTCATTGGAATAGTGTCTAACAAATTTGCACCTCGCTCAAAAAAACATTAAGCTAGGATTTAAGGGCAACATCATCTTTGTACCATAAGACATTTTTGTTTTTAAATTTGTGCAAGGTAGTATTTTCAAATTTTTTATCTAACTCTTAGTATAACTTGAGCCAAAGAACATAATTCATTGGAATAGTGCTCTAATGAATTTCACCCTAACTCAAAACAATATTAAGATACAATTTGAGGGCAAGAAGATCTTTTTATTATGAGTCAATGTTATTTTCAAATTGTTTGGGAGAAGATTGGTCTTTTTGATTTTTTGTCTAAAGAATTAAATTACTTAAATAACCCAAAAAAAAGGCTTAAGCCTTGGGTTTTTTTTATTAAAATAAATTACTTAATTACTCCTAGGTTCACAAATTAGAATACTATTCTTCATAGGCATTTTGGTCTTTTCGTCTCTTTTTTTTCTAATTTCAAGTGAACTCAATCATTTTTGTCTTTTAATAAATGTTTCATATTTTTTCAAAAACAATCTAGTTAGAGCCATGCACACGCTATCAGGCAAGATTTATGAGCGGGGTCTTTAGGTTACCAAAAGTCATTTGTTGCAACATTTATAAGATATCAACGCTCTATCTGCATAGGACAACACATGCACCACTGATTTGGCATCGATAAGCATTTTTTTCCACTCTTCACCTTGAATTTCATGTCAACTCATTCAAATATTCAAATCAACCCCTTCATTTTTTTCACTCAACATTTGGCCTTTATCATTTTTGTTTATTGTTTTTTATTTTGAATTATCTATAAAATTACAAATATTTTTAAATCAAATTTTAAATGAATTATCATTTTTGTTTATTTCAAATTTGATTTTTATTATTTAACTAATTTAGTATTGAAAGATAAATAATGAAAATATAATCCATTTAAAAAACAGGTCAAAGTAAAACAAATAGCAATAAAAAAATGATAATCAAAATTGATAGTAAGAAAACCCAAGAATAAATAACCAATATCAAACAAAAAAAATAACAATCAATATCATTAGCAATGAAACTTTGTTTTGTTGGTTGAGAATTGAGCGTCTTGTTAAGTTCAAGCCTATGATTTTATGGCTTCGCGTTTGAAAGATTAACTCAAGTTACGAAAGGTCATCCAAGTTTATGTCATTTTCTTTTTTTAAGCCTATATTTTTTATGTTTCATCATTTAATATTTATTTAGTTGGAGACCAGGCTCTATTATCCTTATTTACTTGCTTTTATTAAGATTTTTCACTAATAATAAAAATTACTCATGTTTTCTCGAGTCTTTTTATTTATTATTTGTTGTTGTATATACATTGGCTAATTAACACTAAATTAGTTAGCAATTGAGCTTCTTCATTGACCTCAGGTTTATAATTTTATAGGTGGCGAGTTTGAGACCTTAGCTCACGTTTAAAAGGCTTTCATAGGTTTGCTTAATTTATTTATTTTTCTTTTTAAGCCAATTGTTTTTCAGTTTTGTCATTTATATTTATGTCAATAGTGATTAGGCTCTAATTTTTACCTTCTATATAAAGTTTTATGAATTTTTAAAATGACTCGGGGTGTCTTGGATATTTGTACATGTTATTTTTTGATAGATTTACTTTTTCAAATTTCATAAATTGATATTTTTCCCAAATTTATCATTCATCATTGTATTGGTTGAGAAATGTTTTTTTTTGTTTTATTCTTCAATATTGAGGTTTTTTTTATATTAGTCTTTGTGATTTTCTCTAGTTTTCATTCTATTCGTTTCTCTTAATCATATCGCTTAGATCATGGATTCTGCAAGTCGATCTAGATTGACCTTTTTTTTTATTCACTGATTCTAAATTCATTATTTCTTTTGCTCTTTCATTCAGCATTATAATATTTTAGAATTGACTTGTATAATATTTCCTCATTAGCTTTCTATTCGGTAATCTCATTTGAATGATTTGAATTGCATTGCTTGGTTTGCTTTGTTTTTTTCGTATTTTTTTTAGTTGACCTTTTTTTTATTTCAACATTAGTTTGCTTTGCCTTTTTTTTTTGGTTTTTTTTTTTTCAATATCAGCCTTAACAACTTTGTCACGATGTTGTTTTTCATGCGATCTCTCCAAGATGGGAGAGCCTGGAAAAGAGTTTTTCATAATTATAAAATTATAATTATAATTTTTAGGAGTCGTTACCTAGTATTAAGGTTACTAAAAAACTTAATGATCTGCGAGAGTCTGGGTAAAGAGAGTAATTGTGCAAATGGAAGACGCATCCCCTCCAATAAAATCCATCTAAAGTAAGTTGCATTGTTATTTAATTGTTTTTTGATCTTTAATATTATTTTAGTTGGCTTGGGTTGGGTTTGACACAAAATATTTTGGTTGGACCCAACCCATCAAGTAAAATAAAAATAAACCTTGAGATGGTGATTTTGGGTGGCAAAATGAATGAATTACCTTGTCTTTATAGAGGTGAGTGGTGATCGAAATTGTTGTTGTTATTGTATGAAAGAATTTGGATGATTGACGGAGTTGATGACATTGTTAAAAGTGGTGCAGAAGAGGGGCTGAAATGGCTATTAAAATTAGAGGAAAATTCTAGGTTTTTAAATGCTTTTTTCCCCAAATTTGGCTTTAGATTTCTTGATTTCTTGAGCATGGGATAAACCTCTATTTATAGATGATGAAAAGGGGAAATATAGTATTTACTAGGGAAACATTTCAGCTCTTGATTCAATCCAAAAGCATATCAACCATTGGCTCAAAGTAGGTACCCTTGCCTGTGAGAGTTGACAACTCAAGGTTGCCTATGTTGTCATATTTAGGGTGACACGGAGGCGATTGTGGTGTCAATCAACCGACAAAGATATTACCACAATGTAGACAAATGTCATGCCATTATTTTGATATATGAGTCATCGAATTTGGTGAAGTATAAAGGTATAGAACGTACTTACAAAGTAAGTCCCTTAGCTGTCTTTTCGGGAGGATAAGAAAAAACACAATGAATAGTAATCATACAACATGTTGTCTATTTACCTTAGTGAATTAGACTACATGTCGTTTAGTTCCTTTTTTTTCTTTGTTACTTTCCAAAATGACGTGATTTGTACTTGTATTTCGGCCAAAGTTCAATTTGATCCTTTAATGTTATGTTGTTTTTTATTTTACCCCACTCAAACTTCAATGGAAACCCCAATTCTACATGTTTTTCTGGTCCTTAGTCTCATGTTTATGCAATTTGACCCTTAAACTTTGATTTTCTTTCAATTTCATCTTCAATTTTGGTCACTTAAATCCCTATAATTTGAAATCTCTTACAAAATGGTCTTTAACTGCGGAATTTTTTTAATTTTGCCTGTAATTGACACAAAAATATTGATTTTCATGCAATTTTACTCTTTAATATCAACCAATTAACTTGGTAAAAATTAAATTTGGTCTTCAAAATTCAAATCTTCTTAATTAAGCCTAAATTAGACTTTTATACTTAATTTATCACCAATTAGACCCCTAATAAAATTAATTACATCAATTAAAGCATAATTAATTATTTCCATTTAGTTAAATTCTTCAATTTGACTTTAAATTAATTATTAAACATAATTAAACTTTAATTTGACTCATAATTAAATCACATTAGCCTATTAAAAAACTAATTATGCCTTTGTGCTTAATTTGGCCCATGTGAGCCCTTTTTGCTATATTCTTTTTTATCACAAGTGTAATTAACTATTTACATCCATTATTATAGCAAAAAATAATAATAACTTATCAAGAATGGAAAGCAGACGTTCGTCTCAATCATTCTAAGGAGAGATAATTAAAAAAAGAATTCCAGACAATCGTAGATATCAAAAATCCTCGTGCGGGTGCGACCGACTTCTTCTTGGGAACCACACGTGGCTCTCGAGACTATAAAAATCTGCTCTCCACGTGCATTACCGACACGTCCAATCAGTAAATTAGTCAGTGCCATCGTCTCTATACTTCCTGTCTTTTAATTAACTATGTGGGCCTCATTTTCGGCTTCACTCCCAATCTTCACCGTCCATTTTGCTGACTCCTTCTCTTCTAAGCTATCTCTGAATCAATAATTCAAAACATTGCATTTTTTTTTTATGTATATAAATTTTAAAAACTCTATTTAGGAAATAGAAAGCTCATTTAATATTGCCGGTGGTAGTGCAATAACTTCTGTTTTTAGTTATATTTTAAAAGGATGTTTTTTATTTATAATTTTAATTTATGGATGTTAAAAATAAATATATACATATATATTTTGAAGTAAAAAATATTTTATAAAAATTTCATGCATTATAATATCAAATATATTAGATTTACTGAAAAAACACGAAAATAAATAGGTAATTTTTTGAACAGGAGAAGGAGCTGATCAGCAAGATTTCAAAGAAAAAGCAATTGAAGAATCTCATAGGATGAACTAATTGATGACAAATGATTATAAGATAAGATAAGAGTTTATAGTGATCTTCACGGTTTGCAGTCAAAATAGCCACCACAAATATAAATACTGTTGATACACGAGGTGGGTATATTAATTTCCCCCCGTGAAAAGCATTCTTTATTGGATATATATAGTAGGATAAGACAAATAATAAATCCGGTTCTCTATGATTGATGTGATTTTTACCAACTTTATTCCACAATTCTAAATAAAGGGACAATTAAAATGAAAAGTTTAATATATAATGTGACAAGAATTTCTATTTTTTCTTTTACTCTTAATTTATCATAACTTTGCCCCCCCCCCCCCCCCCCCCCCCCCACTAAATTAATATATGATTAATGTGGAAATTATATGATTATAAATTTTGCCGATTTTCTTAAGGAAAAATCACATTTTATGTTTTTTTTTAAAAAAAAAACTATTTTTTATAAGTTTCACCTTTTTTCCTTACACTTTTTTTGTAAAAAAAAATATTGTTTTCTATTTTTTACACTTTAAATATTCATCACTCTATATTTGGCCTATTTATACTTTTCTTTTGTTCTTATCTTTTTCTTTTATAGTTTGTTTGTTTTTTCCTTACACATTGTTTTTTCACTCTATAATGTTTCATTGTAGTAATTGCAACATTGTTTTTTTTTTGCTACGTTACAAATTAATTTAAAATCTTCCATATTTTTATGAACACATATGATCTTTAATATATATTATATTAACTATAAACATTAATTTTTTATATCACAATAATATTTTTACTTGATATTCTCTTCCGACGTATGCATTATATAATTTCTGGTGGGATTTTTACAGCTGTTGTTAGAAAAACAGACGTAATTGTGGAATGGCCCAATATTCAACACAATGAATCTTCGTGGAAAAGAAATGAATACGTGTGCGCGTGTGTGCCAAATCATCTACAAGACCAAATCATCTACGTTCCTCATATCCTATCCTATATATATATATGAAGATATGACACGACCATAAAGAAAAGCAAGAAAGATGATCGCGAGTAGTCAATTAAAACCAAATTCAAAGTTAGGTCTGATCATCACGGAGAAGATACGAATCACGGGAGGGTCCGAGCCGGGACAAGCATGCAGGATTCATCCGTATCATGATCAGAAACAAGGGGTCTGTGCGTCATGTTTAAGAAAGAGATTAACGCAGCTAATCCTTGTTAATACTTCACAAGCTGCAGTTATGGCACCTCCTTCGTGTTCTTCTTCTCCTGGTGATCCTTTCTCCCCCGCTTCCTCCTCAAGCCACGTGTCTCGCCGGAGCCATCACCGGGACATTTCGGATAATAATAATAACATGGGCTCGATATCTTTCCGGGTAAGTATTGGTAATCGGCTAAGGAAGAGTCGGTCGCTTGCTTTTGTGTCAAGAAACCATGTTGGAGAGGTCAAGAATGGGAAGAAGAGCAGAGGGTTTTGGACAAAGTTGCTTCATTTGAAGGGGAAGAAGGATCAGGTTTTGATCATGCGTCCTGGTGGTCTCTATGAGTGAGACGTTGTATAATTGATCCAAAAAAAAGGGTTTCATATATCAGATTAAGCAGTTTCTTCTTCTTCTTCTTATTTCCTTTGAGAGAAATTAAAAAAAATGAGATTAGGTTATTAGGAAATGATTAAGCTGCTATGCGTATAACCTTGTCGGCAACTATTAACGGATTTAATTTATTTTTATTATGAATTTGATCAGCTGAAGAGTTGTAAGGTTAATTTCTGTGCACAATCTGGGCATCTATCCATCATTTTTTTTTCTTGGGAGGTGTTTGGTTCGTCGTAATTTCTTTCCATTTTTTCTTAATTCGGAGCCCGTTGCATTGGACGGCGGTGTTTCTCTATCTCCCAACCCCCGCATGCCCTACCTTTGAATTTGAAACTCGAACACTTAGATTTGAGATTCAAATTAAAATTAACGATTAAACTGTTTTCTTGAGACCAGTAAGTAGTAGATGGAGTTGCTGTCACGGTACTGTGACGGCATTGATTAGATAAATGCTTGGTGTTCCCTCACAAGTAAGTTAACGAGTGCAGGTACCCTATTTCTTTGACTTTCCTCGTCACTTTTATTCTTGGCCACCTAAAAAATGGTGGAAGATTGACTTCAAGGCCGTCATTGATTACTAATATATATTCATACGCCACTGATTCTGAAATTTAGATGATGTTTCGAAGCTTTTATCACATACATTAATTGATTGTCTGTTAGTGTAGTTGAGTTTATTTTTTAAATTATTTTTTTTTTAGAAATATATTAAAATGATATATTTTTTATTTTGAAAAAAAATATTTTTGATATCTCCACATAAAAATGATCTAAAAGCATTAAAAAAATTTAATTTAAAGTAAAAAAAAAATCATTTTTTTCGAAAGTGTTTTTGAAACGCATTGCCAAATAGACTTCAATTGCATCTTTCCGTTTGGTATTGTAGTGGTGATATAGTTGATTTTCAAAATGTTTTTCCTCATAAATGTATTTAGAAAATTTAATTTGATACAAAAATAATAATTTCTTTTCAAAGCAAAAACAAACATGAGCTCTTAAACTATCATCGAACAATTCTAAGGGCGGAAGCAAGAAGTTTCTTGTGAATGGTGCCAGTTTAGGTAATGGACTGACTTTTTATATATATATATAAGTTTGATGTTCATGTCAGGTTTACGTGTATTTTGATTAATTTCACGGGTTTTGAAATAAGTATCAGTTACCAATTTCTAATGATCCTAAAAGTTGTAAAGCTCGAACTGGTATATCAAATCTAGGATCAGACCACTGACTGATTATGCAATGAAGATGAAACTTAATTTAGTTGTAATAATTTCACGGGTTTTGAAGTAAGCATCAATTACTAGTTTCTAATGATCTTCAAAGCTGTAAAGCTCAAATTGGTGACTTCTAAAGTAAACATCAATTACTAATTTCTAATTATCTTCAAAGTTGTAAAGCTTGAATTGGTGACTTCTACATACCAAATCTGGGGTCGGACTACTGACTGATAACGCAATCAAGATGAGACTTAATTTAGTTGCAGGAGGCGAAAGTTGACCCTCCTTTCTTCTTTCAATCAATTATACGGCCATCCCCCCGCGGTTCATAGCATACGGAAAATATATTTTATGACAAATTAGGTAAAATGGTAGTGATACAGTCAAAGTTAAAAAGGGTCGCAGAGTAGCTTTCTTCACTTGCCCTGAAGATCGTTTAGTATAAAAGCATGAAGTCAACAGGCAAACTTCAATCAACATTCCCAGCAACGAGGCATACCTTTCAACGTTGCTTGAATTCCAAAACAACGGGCCAAAGGGAACGTGCCAGTATATAGGCTTTCACTTTCAATTATAAGAACATCAATCAATTTGTGTTCAAATGCTATTAGCGTGTACACTACCCAGCAAGGGAAGCTTATGACGAAATCTGTTTTAATGGTACAATTCACGAGAAAAAAATCTGCCTACACAAGATAGTAGTGTTCATAAATATAATCCTACTACTTCTGCTATCGTATTACACGTATGTAGTCCCCAGGCTTCCATAAAAAAAAAGATTAATGAGATGGGTATTGCCCCTTATCTGTACACCTTGTATTCCAGTCTACAACAGGCATATAAGTTTTCATTGTGTGTCATGGGCAAGATCAACATTATCTGGTAGGATCTGAAATCTTGATCCCAGTCTCGTGCCCATCTTCATCATCATCGCTGAGACTTCCCCGGTCTCCGGATGGTCGTCTCAGTCTCTGGAATATCTCGTCAAGGGATTGAGATGATGAATCACGAGAGACAGGTTGTGGTTCCTGAGTTTGGCGTAAGGGAAGAAACTTTTTGGATCCTATGTTTGCTTTAAAACTCTGAAAACCATTCTTCATTGATTCCCATTTCGAGGCCAAACCGACTGGTGGTCCAGCTGTTGAGTTGTTTGCGTGAGAATCCCCATCATCAAGCAATGAAACCTTTGCAGAAGTAACGTTCTTCTCCACCGGCCTCATATTGGCTTGTCTGCTCTGTTCTCTAAAGGCAGCATACTTGTTACTGACAGCTTCTCTGCTTGTGCCATATCTCTGACTTTCTTCTTTCAAGGGTTTGGATTGACTTCTCTTTCTGTCCTCGATGCCTAAACTGCTTGTTGCCTTCATTTCAACAGCAGTCCTTTCCTGAGCATTTTACTCACGAGTTAGAAGGAACATAAAAAATCCAGCTATCACTCTAAGATGACTAGGAAATACAATGATGGTGCTTATATGGTTGCATCACATAAATGAACCTCCGCATCAGTCGCAAATCTGTCCTTCAAGTGGATCTAATCCAGAAAAATTACAAGTGATGCAAATAAATGTACACATGTATAAGCATAGCATAAAAATAGATTGATTTCATTGCTTAAGAGTACATACTGTACTATTGCTTCCAGACTCCACATCCACACCGTTAAAATTTCTTGCCAGTGGCACAACATGCTCACCAACTTTTAGTCCTTGTTCCAACCATGATCGTTCTGGAAAAAAAATAAGAGGGAGAGGCTTATCAACTATCAAAGAATAATTGAACTTTTTAAACTTCAAGAATATACTATTGTAAGTGCAAGCCATTGACAAAGAGATTGTATGTTTGGTAGCTTTTGCGATTGTGGTTTAAAAAAACTAGGTTTGAGAAAAACACTTTTAGTTGTGGTTTAAAAAAGATCAGGTTTAAATAAATGTGTGGTTAAAATTGTTGTGAGATGGATTTTTATATGCAAAATAAATAAAAAACAGATCTCCATGAATGAAAAGCAGGTTATTTTAGCTTCTACAAAACCAATATTTGAAACACGATTATGTGTGGGACTAATACAAAAAGCAGAAGTTATTCCGCTAACCAAATGGTTTTTCTCTGTAGTTGGGCAAAAAGAAGCTACCACAATACCAAACAATCTCTAAGTTCAATTACCTTTTTGTAGGATAATTAATCCCGAAGGATCAAATCCATCAGTATCATCTGCCTCAGTTTGAAACCGAAATCTCTTCAAGCTTCCAAAGAAACCAATTACACGATCAAAGAAATTGCTTGCAACCAACAGGGTGTATATAACCATGATAAGTGGATAGATTCTGTTAAAATCATTTCCAAAAAAAGGGACAGCTTTGTCAATTTTCCCCATTCGCTGCAACCAGAGAATCAACAGAGACCAAAGTAAAACAGTCAGTTTTCATGTAGATAAAGGATGAAAATTCTCTTACAGAAATTCTGTGGTTATAACAGTTTATTAATTAACCGACCTAGGAAATGAAAATAATATTACAAGTAGAAACTCTCTTACTCGTATAGAGACACAGATATATATCATGCGTTAACACACTCTTTTCTCTTAACAAAAACAAAAGAGCTGCCAAATGAAGCCCAACTCAAAAACTGGAACATTGATTTGACAGAAACATTTGGAACTAAGAGGGTAAAAAATAAATATTTAAAACTTAGAACATCCAGGGATTCTTATAAAGATAGAGTAGCCATAATAGATGATTTCCTCAAATAGAGTGAGCTCAACTAGTCAAGTTTTTCTAAGCAAAACTGTGAAAAGAGGCCCAGTATAAAAACAAAGTAAATCAAAAGGCTAAGCTTCAATCAGAACATTTATAAGAGTTCAAAAACTGGGAAATGTATATTTTTATACCTCAAATGCTACTCTTGGTACCAGATGAGACAGCAAGACCTAAAATATCACTTTACTCTATTTGCTCTCCCAGCCGGGGAAAAATATAAATAGAGAAAAGAGAAGGAAAGAGAATTACCTTTTCAAATATAGTTTCCTTGGAATCAAGATTAATGAGGTTGAGAAAGTTGTATGAAATGGGAGGAGCGTATCGGGCAACCATCCTAGCACACAGATGATACAATAAGATAAACCATCCTGGCCAAAAAAGGGGGCAGGGGAAATTATGACTGTAGTGGAAAAACTTACGAACATATCATAAGCAAGCTAACTGAACTTGTCTGCCCAGGTGTTAATGAGTAAAACATTAACATTCCAATTTTGAACAAGGAGTAGTATGTGCAGACGCACATATACATCAAAGGTACAAAAGCCAAAACCTGGAATACATCAACAACAGAAAAGTAGAGAAAAATGAAAGTAAGACCTGTGTACTCCATTACTATTAGCACACTGCACACAGACCACATAAAGCAATATAAGAATTGTTGATAAAAGAAAAGAAAAATACCTGCATGGATAACTCTTGTTTTCCTACAGAGTTTATAAGGAGTGAAAATAGAGAGAGATCAACTCCACCAAGTAGTAGAGTTGCCTCTGCTAAAAGAATTGCAGCAGACATGGTACACAGTATGACAGCCAACACCTTTTTAAGTTGCTTTTTTAAGATGCATCGCCACAAAAATTCTGCACAATTTTTTTTTGGAAGTTTTAGATTCAAGACTTGTCAAAACAACAAACCACCTATACATTTTTGCATGTGTGTGTGTGCAGTGTCTGTGTATACACATAGCATATGAAAATCATAACCCCCCTCAAATAAAGCAGAATAGAATATACTTGAGAATACAATCAATGCAGAAGCATGTTATTTTCTATGGAGTTCACATCAGGAACTTGATAGCAAGGCCAACTATGAAACTAATATAAAAAAAAGCCCAGAGTTATGACAAACCAAGAGACAAGTCTTGTTGTGATACTTTGAAACTCAATGGAAAGAAACGGGTTACTATATCTGGCAATTACCCATTGTATCAAAGGAAGCACCCAACTTCCCATTGCGAGCAGGCTTGAAGCTTGAAATATATTGCCTGTCATGACAGCATACAAAAATCTCAAGACTGGAGAGTCCAACTTGGGACGTTCAAAGAAAGAGATGGAAAAATGAGAGTATGGAAACATAATTAGGACAAACCATCCAGTTGAACTGCTGCGTTCATAGTTTTTAACAGTGTCTTCCAGTTCAAGCGCTTCCATGACATAGGTCATATACTCACTGCGGAAAAAAAAGATAATTATATGCAAGTAGCGATGACATTAGAATTTTTCACTCAAACCATTTTGGTAAGGAATGAGGACAAGTATCTAAGAAGCAAATCCCAAATGATGCTAAAAGCATCAAGTGACCACAGATGCATAACAGCATGACAAAATATCATCAACCAGTCAAGTAGTGGGAGAAGAGCTCATTTGTTACACTATCCTTCTCCCTCCTAGCATGTTCAGTTACCTTCACCAGCTCATATAAAGCAACATTCTCCATTAATTCAATTGACTTGCAGCTTGGTGACTCAAAGAATTTGTGTACTCTTTCTCAATCTCTTCTATAATGAAAGGTAATGATACTGCCTTCTGCCAATTAAGGTCCACCCAGCCCCACCAATTGAAAAGAAGAAAATTTTCTGAAAGAGTTCAAAATCTCATCTATGCAGCAAGGAAAAGTAAGCCTCTGAGAACAGCTTAGGGCATCCCCTTAAAGAAGAGGCATGACAGTTCTAGCAAAAGAGGCATACAAGTTATGAGAATATGAATTTATACATGAAACTGTTCCTATACAGAGAAACTAAATGGTTCATCTACATGTCAAGCAAAAACAAACTTGATAAGAACTGATTTGAGAAGCATAAGCAAATCCTCTACAGGTGAACACATCAAATGTTAAATTTTAGCATTCAGTTCACCTTCTGCAACGATAATACTCTTCCCGAGCTCCTCGAAGATGACGCCTGAGTGTTGCCATTGATTTCTCATCTGTGTCATAGTCCATATCATTTTCTCCCAATCGACCGCCTTGTGGTTTAAAGGATGGATCTTGCTTAAACTGAAAAATGCTATTATAAGGAGCACTTTACTGGAACAAGTGAAGTTTAGAGAGAGAGCAAAAGAAGTAGGAAGAAGAGATACCATTTGTGCTAGCATATTATCAATAACATTCATGTAGGGTCTCAAAGGGTCACGCTTGGACATCTGATTGGATGTTGCTTGAGCAACCTATTAAGTAAACCATCATCAATAATAAACAAAATACCAGTAAGAAAGCAGCTGAGACACAGCCATGCTTGGTAATAAGAAACTAAAAGATTTCAAAAAATGCAGACCAAAATGCATATCTAACAATGTCATCTCTTAATAAATGAGCAAACTACTGACATGTACAATTACTTGATAATTAGCTTACTGTAAAAAAATAGATGTAGAAACTGAGGTATTTACAGCCCACTGAAAGGATCCTGGTTTCAAAGAAGCTATGGATAATTCTGTGCTTGGAAACACTGCAATGGACCAGTTAGCGCCCAGCACTTACTATCTATCTAGGGTTTCCAATAGCATCCTAGCCATGGTGGTTTAGAAGCAGGCTCTGGTGAGTGAGCATATATAGTCATGGCTTACCTTGATTGTAGTTGTCTGTCTGATAATGCTATCATGGACTGTAAAGTATTGGTAAAATAAAGATTCATTCTATAGCAGCCAAAACAATACACGTGTAACAGGCTCTGGAGAATTGGTGATCTAGAAATTAAAACCCTGTGCACATGCACACATGTACATCACATGATATATTTATGACATGAAAATCTTACTAGCCAGAAAAGGCAAATATAATAACACAGGTGTTGGGAGGACTAGATGCTCATTTGGCAAGACAGAGAACGGATCAATGTATTTGTCCCACAGTTTCTGAATTAGACCAGCTTCAATGGAACCAGGGAGACAGATAGAGAAAATTTACTTGAGCACAGATGAAGAAATAAAATAGAAAACCTTTATAAGAGACATTGACAAGGATCAGCCTGTTGTAAAAATTTGTAAGACTACTTACTACAATAGCATTTGAAAGATCTTGATGAGCATCGTCAAGTTTCACAGCCAATTTGGCAATTTTATGAGAAAGTACTTTTTGGCGGGTGGACCAATCTGAATTTCTCCACAGGCCCTTGGGAATTTCACTCAAACCAAAACCAAGAAGAAATGCACCAGTAACGAGTCCAAAAGTATTTGAGCAGGCCATGGCAAACGCAAGCACATTTCCAATCCTGTTGATGAAGATGGCAAATCACGAAATGAGTGAGAAATTTTCTTAAGACACCAACAAGAAACAAAAGCATCCACAGATTCATATTTTTGTTCATAAATTTACAAGAATCCACCACTATACCACATCCAACATGACTGGCTAATAAAAAAATTATCTCAAAATGTCAAATATTGATAGCTGGCAAAGCAAAAGATTTTACAAATAAAAGAAGAGCTTCCAAAGTGATGAAATGAATGGAAAAGGTTAAAAAAATAGAACTAAAAAATAAAATCTGTAAAAGCAAACTCTATGAATATAAAGGGAAAAACTGTAATGCACTTCAAAGAAAGTAACCTTTAAGAGGGAAAGAAAGGAACCTTATCTTGTGCATGACGATGAGAAGTATAATTCCAAAGAGGCCAATGGCTCCTACAATTAAATAGAAGACTAAGTTCGCGCGGACACTGGTCTTTAATCTTTCTACTACAGTGAAGTCTCCTGCATCTTCAAAACCCTGAATAAGGGGCACCACAGCCCTGCTTAGAGATAACATAATTTAAATCCATGAGGAATCAAGCATCTACAAGCTGGGATAAAACAGCATTCACAAGTATCTTCAGAACCAAATGAAGTAAGAGTTCGAAACACACATCCGACTATCACAACTTCCCATTAGCGCACAAATCAAGTGATTGTATATGCGTTTGTATTCAAGATACTAAACGAAAGGACATCAGCTGATAATTTACATAAAAGCTCACAAATAATCTTTAAATTATCCCAACCATTGTGGGCATTAAAACACAGCGACTTACCAGGTAAGTAAAAATGTACTCCAATAGGACCAAATCCAATAGAAAGAAATGCCTCCGCGATCAAGATCAAATTTAGTCTTCACATAAAAAAATAAAACAAGAAGAAGGAAGAATCAGCCTCAAAAAACTGTAACAAAATTCGATACCAATCTATAACTATGACTATTATAATCTAACGATCCTGTCTAGATTTTTCCTCTATTTATGAATATAATTGGCAAAAAAAAAATCAAATTCAATAAAACGGAAAATAAAAGTAAAGTTCAAAGAAGATATAATCGTGCAATTAAATTACCGTGTAGATATCGGCAGGGACGAGGATGATGATGGCGAGAGAACAAAACCAGGTGTATCCAACGGTGAAGAAGACGTAACGAGGAATCTCGGGTCCGGCGAAGTATCTGGCTGTTAAAATCACCATGCCTAGGGTTAGAGGTAACGAGATCAAATAAAACACCCACATCTCTCTTTGATTTATCTTGTTTTCTTTTTCTTTCCCAGGCAAACTGTCTTTCTTTGAGAGAGACGAGACGAGAAGATGGAGCCGGTAAAACGGACCCCGATCGCTCCTAATTATAATTTTTCTTCAGTTTCTATTTGTTTTACGTTTTTCGCTTTCCTTTTTCTTTTTTCTCAGTTCACATTCGCTTCAGGCTCCCCCCCTCTCTCTCTCTGCGTGTTGGTCTCACGTTGCGCGCTGCGTAGAGCCTGTAGACTAGACTAGTTTCTTTTTGGAGATACCTGAATTGCACGTTGAATTTTAAAACTACGATTGAAATTATTATTTTTATATTAAAAATATTAATTTAAAAAAAAATCAAAAAAATATGATCCACGCACGCACAAACACTGCCATAGACTGGTTCTCAATGGAGTTTACAAACTATTTTGGTTGTGCTTAGTATAATTTTTGTTTTTATGGTTGAGGTTTTAAAAAAATAATTTTATGAAAAATATTTTAGCTGTGATTTAAAAAAAAAATTGAAGTATTTAGTTGAAACTATGATTGAGCTTGAGGTTAATGAAAAATAGTTTCAAGTGTTTAGTAACCAAGCTTTTCATATTGCTTTCAACTTATAAAATTACTTTAAATGGCATAGAAACACATACATAATTTCATAATTTAATGAATAATTGAAGTAAATTGGATACTTTTTTTTATTCTCTCATCAAACTACTTGTAATTCTATCACGAACTAAATTCATACGTGAAGGCCTCTGCGATCTCTGACTATTTGATTGAGGAATAATATCTAGTAAACTATCATCTAAAATAAAATTAAGAATGCAAGACAAAAATTATATTGTATATCCTTTTAATATATTTATTTATATTTTAATTAAATTTTTAGATTTTTTATATTATTTCAATATTAAAAAAATATAAGAAAGTAATATATTCCAACAACCCCTCTCCACGCCCCACCCGCTCTCAACTTAAATTGAAAAGCAAGTATTAGTTGCTTATTGTATAACGCGGTTTTCATTATATAATTGTGTGGATCTTATATCAAATTTTTGTTTTTTAAAATTAACCAAACACTTAATCTTTTAGTTTTTTTGTAACTTCTAATTACACCACAAAAACAAACATCGTATTTATCATCATCTTTATCAATTGGGTCCCTACGTCGTAGACATTTCTTAAGTGGGTGATTTGTCCATGTTTGCTAACGTTTTTCATCATTTTCGTGTTTTGTTCTTTAAAAATACGAGATTTGGAAGAGTTAACAGTGATAGATAAGAGTTCAGAAATTCGAGGCATTTGGGATTTAATTTATAAAAATATTTGTTTTGATACTTAATTAAAAAAAATATAATATTTCAAAGATTAATTTGAGGTTTTTTCATCTCAGTCATACAGCTCCAACTAGTTTTGAATGGATTCGAAATTTTTAAAAATATTATTTTTAATGTTTTAATATGTTGATTTAAAAATATTTTAATTTATTTTCAAATAAAAAATACTTTTAAAAATAATAAATACCTCTAGAATCTTGTACATTTTTAGCCTATTAGGTAAGCTTTGTTTTGTTTTGTTTAAAGTTTTATTTGATTTAAAAATTAGGTCATTAGCTTATTAGGTAAGCTTTATAGTATTAGTATCACGAAAGAAAAAGGAGGTATCATTGTGTTTTTTTTTAATTAAAAAGCATTATTTTGAGAGCAAAATCTTGGATTTGGTCAAACCTATCTTCTCTTTGACTAAACTATCAAATATATCGGCTATGATAAAATCAATATTCAAACTAATTTAAATAGCTATGTTGAAGCTAAGTTTTTGAATAAGCCGCTAGTCAAGTTTAATATTAAAGTGGTGTATTTAATTTAATGTATACTTAATCTTAATTATGGAAATATTAACTCTAATGTTGACACGTTTTATTCTATTAAATATACGAGTAGTCTATTCGAATTTTATTATTTCCTCCACCCCATTAATTTTGACAGAAAAATAATAATAAAGTTAGTTTATTGTTTATGTGATTCCACTTCAAAGCAAAGCTATTTGCTTTATCAAAATGAGGAAAGGGAAAGCTACTCGCCATCCACACAAATGCCTACCGGTAAAAGAATTAACTTTATTATTTTATTGTTCTGTTTAGAAGTGTGATTGAGATTGTTTTTAAAAGTATTTTTAATTTTAAAATATATAAAAATGATATTTTTTTACTTTTTAAAAAATTATTTTTGATATCAGCACATCAAAATGATCTCAAAACATAAAAAAAATTCAATTTTTTTCAAAAACGTTTTCCAATCGCAGTCCTAAACACCCCCTTAAACTTGAATAAATTAAGTGTAATGGAATCATAATTTCATCACTAATATTTAAGTAGAACGCCTTGAATAAATTAAGAATCGAGCATAAACAAATTAATCTACAAAGATAATAATTTAAAAAAAAATGGGAGTAGAATGGGAATGGAATCATAATTTCATTACTCATATTTAAGTATCTCACCATAAATAAATTAAAAATCCTACATAAATAAATAAATGGAAAACAATAAAAATCTTAAACACGCCAGAAAAAATAAAATCATTAAATATAATATTATTTTTTTAAGCTACATAAAAAAACTAAGAAAATAAATAACTTTTTTATATATATAAAATTGCTATTGCAAAGAAATCATTGTCGAGTTTATGAAGAGTTTTAAATTCTCTTTACTACTCAACCTACCTTGACTTCAAAAACCATATATATATATCTCACTCCACCTCCACAACAACGGAATCTATGATGTTGATTAGGATGGGCACAGAGCACCAGGCCTCAACCACTTCAATTAATGCGTCTTCTATAACGTTTGTTCTTCTCTCTTTTATAAAAATGGAGATTCATTTGCAGATTTGTTCAGTTGATGGAGAACTGGAGGCCGACGTGCTTCATTTTTTGTGATTAGGAGATTGAACTACCGAGTAGTTGCTTTTTTCTTCCTTCTTCTTCTGTCTCTCTTTTTTCTTTTTGCGTTTCTCTTTTGAATTGAGAGATGGGGTGTCGCCGGGGTAAGGATGGTGGCCGGTCCGGCCATTTGATGACATGGGACTTCGTCGCCGACAGCTCCCTTGAATTTTCAGGCTCCGCAACCATTTGCTGAATCTCCAGTCTTTGGGCCAAGAAACAAAAAAATCACTATTGAATTTATTGTTTCGGACCAAAAGATCTACAGTAAGATTCACTCGGGCTATGGATGTTTGAAGCCCAATAGGTTTATAATTGGGATCCTGTATTTGGGTTTCTTTCTGGGCTTTTAAGCGCCATGACAATGATTTCGACTCCTTAAATTCCGAGCCTTCAAATCTATAATAAAAAGTAGCAATTCAAGCAAATAAATCAACAGTAATTTTGTTGGAAAAACAAAACAAAAAAAAGATTCTTTCTTCCTCTTCTTCTTCTTTTTATCTAGGATTCCATGTTCAAATATTATTTTTTTGGGATTCAAGAAAACTCCATTCCAGGAAAACATATTTTATAGGACTAGGTGAGTGACTAAAATCCTGGTTGTCTCAGTTTTTTTATAAGAATTGCACTCTTACTTGAACTCGAGATCTGCTATATAGATTTGAAATCATTTATCATCACGTCATGCCTACTTAAAAAAGAAAAAACACAGATTATCTTTTACACCCGAAATTCTGCTCCTATCTGTGGCACGAAATTGAGATCTTCATACTTAAGTAGGATTGAAGCAAGGTTTATTCTATGTTTGGCTGACAAAATTCACTCCAGCCGTGTGTTTTTTTGGTATAAGAAGTGGCCAGAGCCCGGGAAAAAAAGAAGAAGAAGAAGCTCTACCACGCCAACGACATCCTGAAAAGGTGAAAGATAGCATCATAGAACAGGAAAACTGTTTCCAAATTGTTGGCCAATTATGATGGATGCATCATGCGCTCGAACCCCACCTGTGTGGTTTTCATGTTCTTGACAGTTCTGTCGCCTCAAGACATTTTTCTTCTTTCCCTGCCTCTACAAATTCCAAATTCTAAGCTCCAGCCAACCACCTTAAAAATCTATGTCAGTGTCCTGTTCCAAATACTATTTTGAGTGCAGGGATTGATTGGGCCACTAGAAAGCACCATCACACAGACAAGAAACTGTCAAAACTTGAAGCTTCCTTCCCTCTCTTCATCATTGCATCCATCCCTTTTCCTCTCTACAGCTCCCCACTTTTGACCCTTGAATTAGAAGATTCTCAGGGCATGCACAGGTAGAAAGCTTTATGAATGCACTTCCTTTGGTGGCTGTCCATTTTAGCTTTATCGTCTTTTCCCAAAGCTCCATGCTTGCACTCGATTGCCTCGGAAAAAATCTCATCTGGTAGTGATCTCCACCGCACGTGGCCGTGACTTCATATTCTTTAAAAAATGCTTTTGTGTCTACCCATTACAAGTTGATTAACTAGATTGGTTATCATTACAGAGAAGTTCTCCATGGACCATTATTCAATGCTCGAAAGGAAGCAAAACCCGCCAATTGGTCACGGGAAGAGATTAGTTTTTGCTATTAATAAATTTCAAAAGTATTTTTGAAAAAAAAAAGAATTTATATATATATATATATTAAAAGGCCTCATTTTCTTGATGCTTTATGAAATCCAACATTAAGTTGGGATACTTTGTTGGGATACTTTCTTCTTCTTCTTTTTTTACCACAAGTTGGACTCTTTTTTAAAACCCATGATGAAGCAGCCTTAAGAGGAAAGACAAGAATATTATATGCCTTGATATCCTACTACCAGGTACATGTTCAGCTACTAAAATCTGGTTATTATAAAGGGAAAGAGGTTTTGAAATAGGAGTCTACTTTTAGTTGACAAATAAAATTCCCAATGGATAATTTTATTTTTTTTGAGTATTTTTTACTTGAATATATATTGAAATAATATTTTCTATTTTTTAAATTTTATTTTAATACATCAAATATATTTTTAATACGAAAACAGACATGAGCAAAAAAGTTGCCTAAATTCTACATGTCATACTGTTAATCAGAAGACCAAATTATAAATAATTGAAGACTAATTAACAAAATTTCAAAGGAGTTGACTGTGGATTGGCTTGACAAAGTCTTCCTCGTTCTTAAAAACAAAACGTAAAGTCCTCCCAAGTGGTCAGACATATGAACTTGGATGCAATTATTAATTTAATCGATTCATATACATGGCAAATCCACGACTTTAACATTGAAATTTTGTGACTCAAAATAAATCAATCCCATGCCGAGAAATTTTGGACCCTGTACATAAATTCCACGTGTCAAACATTTGTTGTGCTTATTCTTAGCAAATTCGTGTGTGTGTGTGTGTGTGTGTGGTGTGTGTGTGTGTATAGGCAAAAGGAATCGATACAAATTCTTTTCTCAACTTCTTTTTTTAATTCTTTTTTTCTCTTTGTGATAATATATAGGTTGGAATGACATGTAATTTAATTTAGATCTATTTAAAAATATAATTGAGATTGTTTTTAAAAATACTTTTTACTACGAAATGCGATAATTTATAGGTTGCAATGACATGTAATTTAATTTAGATCTACTTGAGAGTGTGATTGAGATTGTTTTTAAAAATATATTTTGCTATGAAATGCGATAATTTATAGGTTGCAATGACATGTAATTTAATTTAGATCTACTTGAGAGTGTGATTGAGATTGTTTTTAAAAATACATTTTGCTATGAAATGCAATAAGATGATATATTTTTAATTTTTAATTTCTTTTATATTAACACATCAAAATGATGTAAGAACACCAAATTTTTAAATTTAAATAAAAAATAAATAAAATCTATTTAAAAAAAAATACTTTTAAAACATAATTAAGAACATAAAAAAAAAAAAAAAAAAACTCAGTTGGTCGTGATAACCACCACACGTGGCTGTGACTTCATTTTCTTTAAAAAATGTTTTTCTGTCTACCCAATACAAGTTGATTAACTAGATGGGTTATCATTGCCATAGAATGATAGAAACAGAGAAGTTTTCCGTGGACTTTGCTTGCCTGACCCTACCAATATTCAACGCTCGAAAGGAAGCAGAACCGCCAATTTGTCACCGGAAGAGAGTAAAAGGAAGAAGACTCGACTCGACTACTCAATATAGGCAGGCAGCCCTCATTTTCTTGATGCTTTATTAAATTCAACATTATTAAATTCAACATGACGGTCTGCAAAGATAGTTGAAGTTGTTTTTAAAAATATATTAATTTTTTTTTAATATCAACATATTAAAATAATTTAAAAATACATAAAAAAAATTAATTTTAAACAATAAATAAATAAAAATTAATTTTTTAAAACGGAATGAAAAATATATTTTCTTCTCTTTGTTTGACCACAAGTTCCACAAGTTAGAATCTTTTATAAAACCCATGATGAAGCCTTCAGAGGAAAGACAAGAATATTATATGCCTTGATCTCCTACAAGGTACATGTTCACCTACTAAAATCTGCTTATTATAAAGGGAAAAAGATTTTGAAATAGGAGTCTACTTTTAGTTGACAAATAAAATTCCCAATGGATAATTTTATTTTTTTTTAGAGTATTTTTTACTTGAATATATATTGAAATAATATTCTCTATTTTTTTAAAATTTATTTTAATGAATCAAATATATTTTTAATACGAAAAACAGGCGCAAAAAAGTTTAAATTCTACATGTTATACTGTTAATCATAAAACCAAATTATAAATATAACATGCTTGAAGACTAATTAACAAAATTTCGAAGGAGTTGACTGTGGATAGGCTTCACAAGCTGAGTCCTCGTTCTAAAAAACAAAACGTAAAGTCCTCCCGAGTGGTCCGACATACGAACTTGGATGCAATTATTTAATTTAATAAGTCCATATATATGGCCCATCCACGACTTTAACATTGAAATTTTGTGACTCAAAATAAATCAATCCCATGCTTAGAAAATAATGTAAAAACACTAATTTTTTTATTTAAATAAAAAAATTTATATTATTTTTAAATACTTTTAAAACATAATTAGGTTCGGTTCTTATATTTGAAACTTCTCTCTTTTCCTGTGTTGTACCGGACATGAACTGCTGTTAGATTAAAAAAGGTTGACTTCTAGAATCAATCAAAAGTATGGCAGGATCCGAGACTAACCTAACCTAGAAATTGATAAGCTTTTTAGTCTTAACCACTTTACTTTCTACTATATTTAATGTGGTTTTTTCCATAGTTAACAAAATGGACCAAGCGAAACAATCTTGCAACTTCTATTTATTTTTCCAACTCAAGTTTTAATTAGATGACATGAGAGTTAGGCCAACTTAAATAGAATGATTTTATGGATCCAAAAATAACTTGAAAACCTATTAAAAACATAGCTTAATTAAAACTTTATTTTTAAAAAATAATATCGAGACAACAATATATTAGATCAACCACGGTCTCTCGTGACTTGAATAGTGGATTCTATTGCATTTAATATTTTTTTATAATTTTTTATTTAATTATATAATAAAAATAGATACTCACACATTTTAACACCAACTATAAAATAATTATTTATTTGAGACAATGATAACCCTATAGAAAAAAAATCTTGCACTTTATTTTGCAATTAATCTAATATTTAAGAATGAACAAAAAAAGAACAAAAAAACACATACTCGATCGATGGGTAACCCGGTCAAACCTCTGAATTAAGTAATCTAGACTAGCACGTCAAACTCATAAACAACTTAATTGTGATTATAATTTGTTTTTTAAACTATTTTTTAATTAACTATTTGATAATAAAAATAAATGATCACAAAAATCAATATCAGCCTAATATTGAAAAAAAAAATTGAGACCATGATAACCTTACAGAAAGCAAAGCAAAACCAATTATGAAACTAAAATCTCATATATATATATATATATATATATATATATATATATATATATATATATAATTGAAAAAAAAGAAATTTGTCAGGCCTGCGAACCATGTCAACTAGCCAGACTTGTGAGTAAGTCTATGAACTTTATAAAGTTTAATAATCTGATTTTTTTCAAAAATATTTTTTTAACTATATGAGAAAAAAATAGATAATAACAAAGTTAAGTTAAATTAAAAAGAAAAAAGACACCTTACCAAGCTTTTAAACCAAAGCAACTTGGGTTACTCTCTTGCAAGCCACTTTAACCTTGTACAAATATAAATAAATTATAAAACTTAATTATCAATCACTCCAATATTGAAATAGAAAAAACTAAGTTAAAAAACATAATAAAAAAATCATTAAGAAAATGAAATACACTGTGTATTAAGAAGTCATTTTTATAATTTACTTGGTTAATCTACATTACAATAGGTGTGGGAGAGCAATAGTTTCCAATATCCTTTGTTTTTTTGTTAATAAGTTGCCGGTTGAATCAATATTTTAATGTAAAAAAAATATTTAAATATTGTATTGATTTTATTGAAGTTTTACAATTGATCTTTAAAAAATATGATAGAAAAGATTATCTTAAGATATATGTTAAAGTGAAAAACACAATATTTTCTCATTAGCTACTATATGATGTATGCTGTAAATTCTCTCTTATTGGCTACAATATTTTCTTCTTATTATTATTATTAGGAGAAGAAATCTTAAGTTTTTAGAGCATGTTTAAGAGTGTGGTTAAAATTAATTTTAAAAATATTTTTTGTTCAGAAAAATATTATAATAATATTTTTTTAATTTTAAAAAATTATTTTTGATATCAGCACATCAAAATAATCTAAAAAAAACTATTTTTTATAACTTAAAATAACAAATAAAGATAAAAAAATTAAATTTTTTAAAATGTAATGTGAAAGATGAACTTAGTGGCAGTGTATGCTCTTACAACAAAGGAAATCGCTAAAATCTTCATGCCTAAGCTACTAAAGGAAACATCATGAGTGAGCCGGGAAATCTTCTACCTAATAAAGTGGAAGAAAATGACTTCCATTGAAAATTGCAAAAGCAAATAAAAGGCAATTTTAACTTTATGCATGAGATTACAAATATTTGCCATGTATTTCTTTGCAAGATATCGGATTCAGACAAATAGAGTCCAACCACTCTCTCGCACAATAATTCATCATGCTCTATTATTATTTTTTGATTAATGGTGAATATCTGAATCAGTTTACACATATCTCGACTAATTTTATAAATCTTGAAATTAACGATTATGAAAGCCTCTAGTAGTCATTACATTAAAAATCACATGGTTCGAACAGAAGATCACAGAAAAAACAAATATTTTAATCTTAAGCTCTTACCACTAGAACATCTACTAGATGATTATCATACTCTATTATTTTGTTAAGTGAGGTTGTTGCTAGGGTCCTCATAAAAGTAATTTAAAAGATAAAGACATGGGCATTTATAACATGTAAAGCGAAATTATTTGTTTCTTTTATTAATTATACGATTAAATTAAAATACGGGAAATCATTTAGTTATATGTCAAAGACATAATCCTTTTTTTCTCAAATAATAATAATAATAATAATAATTCTACATGTCAATCATTTTTTGTGTATTATTATTATTATTATTGTGTTAAGTACAAAATTAAAATTCAAAAACAATTTTTTTCGATGTTATTCGATTTATTCATTATATCATTATATTAAATGTATTTAAGAATACTAATATTAATTTGTTTTGTTCAAAAAATCGTAGGTCATGTTTTCTTCTCCCTATATATATATTCCTATGAGATAATATTCAATAAATATTAGAACATATAATTAATGAAAGACTAAAAATATCCTAGAAACTTTAACAAAAGAAAAAAAAAAGAAATATCATTGTCATTACTGTCAAAACAATAAAAATTATTAAATTATACGGAAAAAAAAAACATTAACAAAAGAGCAAGCAAGAAAAACAATTAAATTATTATTATTATTATTATTATTATTATTATTATTATTATTATTATTATTATTATTATTATTATTATTATTATTGTGTCAAGCACAAAATTAAAATTCGAAGACTAATTTTTTTATGTTATCCGATTTATTGATTATATCATTATATTAAATGTATTGAAGAATACTGATATTAATTTTTTTTATTCAAAAAATCCTAGGTTATGTTTTCTTCTCCCTATATATATTCCTATGAGATAATATTCAATAAATATTAGAACATATAATTAATGAAAGACTAAAAATATCCTAGAAACTTTTAAAAAAGGAAAAAAATAAAATATCATTGCCATTACTGTCAAAACAATAATAATTATTAAATTATACGGAGAAAAAAAAACATTAATAAAAGAGTAAGTAAGAAAAACAATCAAAATATTATTATTATTATTATTATTATTATTATTATTATTATTATTATTATTATTGTGTTATTATTATTATTGTGTTAAGTGCACTTATATATACATGGACAAAAGTAGGGAATATTCTAGAAATATAAAAAACTAAAAGTATAAGGGCTGAAATGATAATCAAATATAAAGGGATTAAATTGAAAAATTAAAAGTCCAAGGGCTGAAATGGAAACCACATTTATTATGAATTTAAATCAAAGGACAAAGTTGAAAAAATCGAAACTTGTGTACCAAATTTATTGAGCTATTTACAGCCAAACCGAAAATTAAAAGTAGGAGGACCGAACTGAAACTATATATTATACTGATTTTGAATTTAAGGACGCAATTGAAACAAATCAAAACTAATATAATTGAAATAAGGGTCAGAACAACAAATTCGGGCGTTCAGGGACTGAAATGAACTTTGCCAAAAACACTGCCTCGCTGACATCAGCATGTGCAGGAGGAGAGAGAAATGAGGGGGGGAAATTCAAACACCCATTGACACGTAGTAGGGCACAACATGTTTACACGCGCCGCCCCATGTGGAAGAGAGCATGGCGAAACATCGTTCTACACGCCAGTTGATAATTTTTGGACGCCGTTGGACGTCGCACGCGCCGCCCGAAACACGCGTGCGCGCGGAAATGAATGGGGCGTGATGGGACGCACCAACAGTAAACCAGAGCGAAAAATAATAAAAAATTGGATAATTACCGTTTAAGCCCTCCCACCTTGTGCGTTATTTTGTCGTTATCGAGGGCTAAAACGGTGACTGCACTGTTTGAAGAAATATTAAAAAAAAAAACTGCCCGGCCGAATCGGGCCGGACCGGATCGGAATGACCAATTACCTTGAAGCCCCTGAAACCGGCGGTGTTTTTTGTCTTTTTCGGGGGCTAATTTTGTTATTACACTGTTCATGGGCGGAAAAAAAAAAGGTGGACGAACTCGCGCGACGTATGGAGGAGAAAGCTCGCGTCCACAGTGATTTTAGAGTGCGTGAACAGTGTTTCAACAGTGATTTCCGTTTTCTTTTAGGTATTTGTTAATATGGATATTTATGAGTTTACTGAGGTGTTTAGGGTTTTTCTGTAGGTGTTTTAGATTAAAATATATTGAAATTAGGATTCCTAAGCATAAAAAATTTAAACTGTGATTCTTTACCCACCATAATGACCAGAATCTTGGTAGTTCAGAATGACATGTCGTTCGCTCAATTAGCTTTTAAGAAAAATTAAGGGCTTGCAAGTTTGCCCTTTTATTATGGATTAGTCATTTGGCTTCACTTACCATATCTAGTAACGTCTGACATGTTTATTTTTATTTATTTATTTATTTGATATCCTTTTTATATCTCTTCTTTCTAAATAACTTTTAAATTTATCTTTTAATTGATACCTATTCTCTGCAAAAAAAAAAAAAAAAATACAGAAAATTGTGACATCAAACTATCAAAGCGATTTATTTTCCACTGATTGTGATGGGGAAAAAGTAATGATTATTTCGTATGGACACAATGTAAGTGTTCGGCTTTGGCAAAGAGACATATCATATCAGTCATGTTCTTGGATATTTATGCTTCTTTTCCTTTTTAAAGGTCAACCCTTATTAATTATAGGTGTTTAAGAGTGATGTAGTTTTTTTTTTTTTTTTTTTGTATATTTTAAAATCGCGTTTCATTTATTTTTTATAGATTTTATATATTAATATTAAAAAAAGATTTATTATATTTCATGTTTGGTGATCTGTTGTCTTAATTATTTTTCGTTGAAATGATATAATATTCTCTTACCCAATTTTAAATATGATTCTATGCTCCAACTTTCCGCAGACAATATAAAAATCATATTATAAACTGGGTTAATTAGACCAAAATAACTTAATTGATGGTTATTGCTGTGAATTATTTTTATATATATTTATTTTATTTTAATGCGAAAGCTTAATCTATATATAAACAAGTTCTAATAATTAGTGAGGTCATCGGACTATGTACAACTTCTTTATTTTGAATTTTTAATAAAAGACCATGTACAAGTTTAATCGTCACGCATTTATTTATTTACTTATTAAACGTCATATATTAAGCTTTTGTAAATTATATAAATTTCAGCAAAGCTTTTGCCGACCCAATTAGAGATCAAATCATGACCGACATGACCGACTAAAATACTCAATCGAAACTATAGGTTTATGAGGAAAACCAGGGCGTAAGCATGACCTGGCATTCAATGATTGATAATAATAAGACAATTAAATTAGTTGAGACCCACATATATTAATTCCTCTGACTTTTTTTTTTAATCTAAATCAATTTACAATAATTGAATTTCATGATAATTCTCGCCGTCCTTTTCTAAGAGAAGATAATGTTGTTGCAATTTCTGTAAGGATCTTTTTTATAATGTCGTTGATTCCTTTTATTTTATTATTATTATTATGATGATGATGATAATGATCAATTACAGTTTTCGATTCATAATTTATGAGAATTTGATTGGAACTCATTTTTTTCCTTTTCGTAAAAGAGATTACTATTTAGCATCTTCCTATCAAAAAGTGGAGGCTCTACTACTAGTTTCATGGTATTAAAATAGTGTTTGAGTGTGTAATAATTATTTTTTTTAAATATTTTTTGATATTAGTATATTAAAATAATATAAAAATATTAAAAACAATTGAATTTGACACAAAAAGAGAATATATATATATATTTGGATGCGAGAAAACCTCATCTTTGAAAATCACATCTTATGGATTCAGGTGAATGAATAAAATCTTGATTGTTTTAGGTTCTTATAATGGGTATGTGTTCTGACTCAAATTCGAAACCAGATCACAAATTCTCTTACATCCCGTTATGCTCCTTAAAGACAAATATATATCTTATGTGCGTGCAGGTCAACTAGCAATTAAAAATTAAAAATAGGGAAAATAAACAAAATAATAGGACAAAATAAAGAAGAAATATTGAAAATCATTATGCTTATAATCATTCATTCACAATGAACAAGTCATTAATACAATTGGCAATTATGAAAGGAGAGAAATCAAGAAAAATCGAGAGCCCTCTGGTTACGCAGCTGAAGCACAAGTGAGAGGCCATGGATAGTACGAACAAGGAATCTCTCTACGGGGTGTTTGGAAGACACGGCATGGCTAGAAATAGAGGAGGACATGGATATCCTTGAAGATATATTCCAAGATTTATAAATTATAATCAAGGTCCATGTCCCAATATTATATTCATAGAAAATATATTCCAAGATTTATAAATTATAATCGAGGTCCATGGCCCAATATTATATTCATAGAAAATACATTCCTGTCACCTTAAAAAACATTCCTTTCAGATTAAACAGAGCCACAGGCATGTGTTCACAACATTCCCTGTATGAATTCCACATCGGTTGTGCTCCCTTGACGTGAATTGGTCCCAGAATGTCGACCACATGCTATCATTTTTCTTAATATTCCTAGTTTTTCAGGCTCAAAATGTCATGTGTTTCTGTACCTAGCTGCTGGAACACCTACTTATAATAATATTGCTCCTCGTAAATTAAAAAAAAAACATTTATCTAAAATCAAGAGATGTTAATATTAAAACTATAAAACCCTAACTCATCTAGGGAGTAGGTTACTTCCTAGCTATTTCCCGATTTCTAATTCAAAGCTATAAAAAATAAAAACACCTTTCCATAAAAAAAAAAAGAAAAAAAGCCTTTGACAAATCTCATCTAGGATTTGCCAGCCATTATCGACCGACGACCAATCGATCAAATCCTTTGGATAAACACTGGCCACGTATCTGCGTCTACTATTACGAAAATGAATCGAGTCAATGGCCTTATCGACTCAGATATCCCAGTGCCTCATCACAATCCGAGATGACTCATCTTGGATCGATCCCGCACGTAGTAAGACTCACCTGACAACCTTGGATGGGATCAAACCCTAAAATGAAGCAGGGTGGCTGTCTTCAACCTTCAACCACATAAATGTTGATGTTATTGCGTGGTAAATTCTGCTCACCTACTTACCTAACGATTATTTCATGGGAGCAAGTTATGTAACTTTTCTCTTTTTTTCCTCTCCGGTGCCGTCGACACCAATCCTATGCATACATTAATTACAAGTAAAATATTTTATTAAGACAAAGTCAACCCAATTTAAGACATCATTAATTTTAGTTGCAGACTGATTAATTTGGGGGTGGAAATCGTAAATTATCTATACAAAATTCAGTTATAAAAAAGAGATTAAAAGACAAAAAAATAATATTAATTGAGCTGTAAACTTGAATTCCAATAATTGAAAAGGAATAAAACATTTTGACCGTTTGTGTAGCGGTGGTGGTGTTGAAATTCTTCTAATAATTTCTGCTAATAGATTTTTAAATTATTTAATAGAAAAATAGTAATTTCTTTTCTTGTCAATTATTAAAAATGCCTAACATATTATAATGGTACAGAGTATTTTTTTTCAAAAATATTTTTTATTAAAAGATATATTATAATGTTTTTAATACCAGCAAATCATGCAATTATTAAGACAATATAAGAGATTAAAAAAAAGAAAGACAAATCACAATATGGAACCGCTGGCTATACCGTTGGATCACAGTATTATAACCCCACCGAACGATTAAAAATGCCATAAAGCACCGCCCTCCACAAAAAAGAAGAAGAAGAAAAGGCACTCAAATAGGTCCTCATCTATATTTATTTATTTTACCTTATGCTACATGACAATTCTTCTTTTGACATATTAAGCTGTGGACTGCAGAAATAGCCAATCAAGTCCTTGCATTTCTGATTTTTTGGCATTATGAAAATTCCCTACTATAAATGGCATATTCTAAACATTATTGGTAAGCTTATAATTTAATTTATATATGTTTTTTATTTGACAGTGTGTGCATTCAAAAATAGAACTTTATAATAAAACTAAAACTAAATATTTTCCTAGTCAAGAAATTTATAATTAAATTTGTGCATTTATGAAAAAATTATTTCTCTTAATCTTCTAAGCCAAAAATAAATAAGAAAAAAAAATAATCCAGGCGAAACAATTTGTGCCTCTCTCTCTCTCTCTCTCTCTCTGCTTTTAACAAATACCGGTATCAGTCCTGTCACTCACAGCTCAAGCTCCTCCCCCTCCCCCTTCTCCTTCTCTCTCCACGCAGCCACTGTCACTTCACTGAAACAAAAATTAACCACTCCAATTTTTTATCTTTAAAAAAAAAAAACATATAAAACCCTCATAATTCATCAGCTAAAGAAAAGAAACTCTCTTTTTCTACATTTCCTCATGAGAAGCAGCGGCACTAGCAACCACCGGTGACTTACAGCGTCGTTGTTTTTGTCCACTCCGATTTTTTCATGGCGAAGAAAGAAAACGACGCCGCCGCTCAAACCTTCCACGCCTTGGTAGAAAGGGCAGACCGGAAATTCGGGCGAGTCCGTGACCTACCATTGTACGGACGCGCGCCGCAGAATCACTACTTCCAGAAAGTATTCAAGGCGTATATGAGGCTATGGAAGTACCAGCAGGAGAACCGGTCAAAGCTAGTTGACTCCGGTTTGAACCGATGGGAAATTGGAGAGATCGCGAGTCGGATCGGGCAGTTGTATTTTAATCAGTACATGAGGACTAGTGAAGCTAGGTTTTTAGTGGAAGCGTATGTGTTTTATGAGGCGATTTTGGAGCGGAAGTATTTTGATGCCCGCGGAAGTGGTAAACCGAAGGTTGATGTGGGTGTTAGGTTTAAGGAGTTGAGATTTTATGCTCGGTTTTTGCTTGTTGCTTTGATTTTCAACAAAGTTGATATGGTGAGATTGCTCGCTGAGAGGATTAAAGGTCTTGTTGATGATAGCAAGACTAATTTTCGTGTAAGTTGCCTTTTTATTTTATTTTTTCCTTAGTATAATTTCTGTGTTTTTTTTTTTTGGAAGGAGAAAATGTGTAGGTTTTGTTGGTTATTGGGGTGAATTTTGAATTTTGGCTGTAGATATTTTGTCTCTTTTTTTGGTGGATTATCTTGTTCTTTTAATGGTTAGGTATTGACCCTGAATTTTTTTATTCATGTTAGCTTCTTTTCTTCTTTTTTTTTGCCGGGAGGGAGGACTTATTAATCGAGCTTGGTAAGGAAGGAATTTGTGGAATAGGAGATGCTGACGGTGGTTTTCAAGAAAACTAGGCGGTTCGTTTGATGTTGAAAGGCATTTTTTTTTGGGTTAACTAGAAGTCAGTTTGTTGAATTTGTGAAAATTAGAGCGTAATTTTTATGTTTTGGGGTGACAGAATGAAAATTAAGTTTAGTTTGACTATTGAGGAAAAAGAATTTGAAATCTCTGAAGTTATTATGATGCTTTGTTTCTCTGGAGATGGGTTTCAACCGTAGTGCAGAGAAGTTGTTGCAAAACACTGGAATTGGGTTTCTATTTTCATTTATCCAAATAAAGACCTTGGAACAGAGATTTGTTTTAATTCTGCTGCAGATAAAGCAGCAGCAATCTTAGAGAGGCTCAATTCCTTTTAGGCCCAGGAGATCAGGGGCAGACCTAGAGGATATTGTGTATGAGTTTTCAAAAATTTCCATGCTCATCTACTTTAAACAATTTGTTTGATCAAAGTTGACACTCTGCTATGGGAGCTTTTCGCGGTCTAGATCTATTAAAGTTATTATAGCGGGACCTGCCAAACTGGATGTGGCATCTGGTTTTGTTTGATTACAAGTGGATAATTTATTTATTTTTCTAATTGCAGTTGGTATTTGGAATCTATATGCCTTACATATTATGGTAAGCTCAGTTGCTGAAGCTATCCTTTTTAATAAAAATAAAATACCCTTTTTTGTGGAAAGAAGCATGGCCTTTCAACTTCAGTTAGAGGTTGCTGAATTATTTTACTGTTATGAGAATTGGTGAAGGTAGAGGCAAGAATGAAAATATGTCTTTCTGAATGTAGGGGTAAGTAAGGCATTTGCAGAACTATTGAATCGAGTGGTGGTAACTTCAGTTAAGTTGCCTGGCTGACAGTTCTGGCTCAGATGAGGGGCTTCCAGTTCTAGAGAAAGGCTGGAAAGGGGTGAAATGAGAGAAATGAACAGAAAGAAATCCAGTCCCGATTCCATTAAAAATTGTGGCAGTACTGATGATGGTCTTCAGGATGTATAATTGGTGTAAAAGTTTTAACTCCTGAAGTGAGTTCTTACATTGAAAGACTTGAACACCTGAAGGCCAAAGCTGAAATGCGGTGGGTGCATGGATCATTCTAAAAATTAACTCTTATAATTGAAAGACAATAATAATCATTTAAGTTGTGCTTAGAACCTTAAACTTGATTGGTCCAGATTAAAAGGGTGAAGTGGGTGCATATTGGCACCCTTTATTTTTTCCTTCTCCGACCATCTTGGAGCATCTTGTCCACATGATCAAGAGCACCAACAATGCTCATAATCATTGGAAGATGGTTTAGTTGGCCTAGTTGCCCTGGTTTTCCCAAAGTGACAATTGATGGATCATTGCCAAAAATGGAAGTTAAGCATTAGAATTAGCGAGGCTGATGGGTGAGGCAACGGATGCAATTCCTAGTCGTACTTCTTATATGGTATAATGAATAATTATTCACATTAAGTTTGACATTTATGTGTGTCTATATGAGACATCGGCTTGGAGGCATTTCTTAAAAATGTCCAAGTTAATTAGAGAAAACTAAGTTCAAATACTGCATTTAACTTCCTGTTGATGCTTGCATGAATAAAAGCAAATGGATTATTTGTTCTCAGGAAACAAACTTCAAAGAATGGAAGCTAGTGGTGCAAGAAATTTTCCGCTTTATGGAAGTTGATACCGCCTTCACAAATGTCAGGCCTTTGCGGTACTGTGCTCTGTTTGATTCCCATCCAGCTTCTCGTCCTTATTTGGCTCGTTTCCATGCGAAGAAGATTGTAAAATTTAGAGATGCGCTCTTGACAAGCTATCATAGAAACGAGGTAAATGTTTTTTGATGTTTGTAATGCTGTTTATTGATAAGGTCATATGGAGCTTGTACTGAGAATTTTCCCAATAAGAGAAACTATTTATAACCTGTTACCTTGTTTTTCATTTTCAGGTTAAATTTGCAGAACTTACTTTAGACACTTACAGGATGATGCAATGCTTAGAATGGGAACCTAGTGGATCTTTCTTCCAAAAGCATCCTGTTGAATCAGTTTACCAAAAGCATCCAGTGGAATCGAATGAAAATGGCACTGTAATTGATCAGTCTGGTGCTGCTTCTGGATTGATAGATATAAACTTGGCTGCAGATTTGACAGATCCAACTTTACCCCCAAATCCCAGGAAAGCTGTTCTTTATCGTCCGTCAGCGACCCATTTCCTAGCGGTTAGTTCCGAAACTCTTTCATATTGATTTTACATGAGTTACCCTTCTCTTTTTGTATTCACAGTTAGGCTACTCTGCTTTCAAAGTGACTTATTATCAGGATTTCCTGGAAACCAGGCCTAATTTGAATCTCTGCATTTCTTTATAGAAAAAATGTGCGTGATTCCTTCCCTGGCGTGGAGTGTAGGAATAGGCAGTGCATGTTGTGGCAAGGTTTTTCTCTGCATGTTAACTTTGTATAGGATGATTACATTTTTTTTGTAAGACACAATTATGTTGGTGGTAGAACACAGCTTAATATAGCAAAATCTTATACAAAAACATGTAGTTTACTTGTTGAAAACCATGGTACAAGTCTACTAATGAAATAGTTTTCCCATTGGAAATCAGTGTCTAGGGATCATAGATAAATTTGCAATCATTTCACATTTCTTGAGGGCATTTTTTATTCTTCATTCCCTTCACTGGGATGGAAGGCTAATTTCAGTTTGACTATCGTGTACAGGTTATGGCAACGATTTGCGAAGAGCTCCCTCCAGAGAGCATTGTGCTGGTATATCTATCGGCATCAGGTTGATGATCCTCCATAATGCCAGTAAAATTCAACTAATTATATCTTGTCACCCTAGGCTTATTGTCTTAATGAATCTATTGTTCAGGGAAGGCTGCGTGTAGTAATCTTTCTCAGGCAGAAAGCTCTGGGGAATCAAGAAAATCTTCCAAAGACAAGGTTGTCTCTGGAGAATACGGCACAGAGAAAAGCTCTGCACCTGAATCTCATTGTAACGGCAAGAGAGAGTCAAGTGACTACTATGACAATTATCTCTGGTTAGGTCCCCGGGGATATGGTGGTGAGTTGCTCTCTTTATTGCTGCTCTTCTTAGTGTTTAGCCTCAGTTTGTTATTCCAAGAGTAATTAATCACAGCTATTCCAAATTACTTTTATGACCTTCCAATATTGCTGTTCCACTCTAAGGTGTTATGCTTTTGGATTTTCAGGGTCAAATGCCCTTTACCCTGGCGATATAATTCCTTTTACACGAAGACCTCTTTTCTTGATTATTGATAGTGACAGCAGCCATGCATTCAAGGCAGGTTTCATAACCAGTATATGACTTGACATAGAATTTGGATTTATCGTAGCAGTCTACAGTTCTTAGAATTGACCTTTTCTGGCTAGTGAGTGAGGTTGCATTTAAATTCAACATGGTGGATTTTCATGTCTACAAATATTATTGAACATGATGGATTGTAGCATAAGCTTGTCCATTGATTTGTGTGTTTTTGGGGATGAGACAATAAGTTGCAGATTGTTTTTTTTTTTTTTAAAAAAAAAGAGTATACGTTGCAGAGGATCTTTCTATATCAAATATTGCATCAGTGGAATAACCTGCTGTTTACATACTTAGGCACATAAACATTGCACTAGCTTTCGTCAAACAATTGGGTTTTAAATGCACTAGAATCTTAAATTAAATCAATATCCTATTTGAAGAGCTATCTGCATAGATGATACTACCTGTTGGTATGATTTACTTGAAAATTGCCACACATTTCTATATAAGAAATTATTTTTAAGGTGAACCAGAGTAATTGATCTACAAAACCTATGCAGTAAAGTTTTTTACTTTTAATCCACACCTGGTGCGTTTGACTGATGTACATAGTAGATGCAAAAGCTGAGGTGATATTTTCAACTGACGCACACTACACCTCCACCTGATTGAATTTTAACCCCTTAAACAATATGCTAGAGCTGATTTAATTGTTGACCTCCTTTGATATCGACTTTGATGGAACACATTAATCTTTAATGGTTTGGGGAGGAAGCAGCTGGGTGCCTAAAGCCTCGCCACATAACATGTATTTAGATCCGACTCCCTTCTACCGAGATCAAATTGTCTTGCCAGCATATCTGCGAAGGGATTTATGTGGAAAATATTCAACACTTCTTTTCAGTTATCTGAGGGGTGCATCACACCTAGGATTTTCTTCATTTCGGCCTTGCCCTTTAGAGTTCTACTTTATCTGTCAAGTTGCTTATTTGAGAATTGTGGATCATTTTCTCAGGTCCTGCATGGTGCAGAAAGGAGAGAGCCGGCTGCCCTGTTTCTTTCACCTTTGAAACCAGCATTCAAGAACCTATCTGCTGTTGATACAACACATAGTGGAAGTCAGTTTACATTTTTCTTGACTGCTCCTCTGCAGGCATTCTGCCAGATGGTTGGCCTCACTTCTGCTGATTCTGATATGGTACGTTGTTGGCCTAAGTTCTTAAATTTTTATGATACATTCTCATTCCTATCTGCTCTCTTATGGCTAACCGGACTGCTTTTAGGATTTTTACAATGATGCTGAGGAGATAATGTCCATTGCATTCTCTGAGTGGGAGGTTATTCTTTGTACATCAAAAAGCCTGGATCTGGTTTGGGCGCAAGTTTTATCCGATCCATTTCTAAGGAGGCTTATTCTTAGGTATATTTATCTCTCATTAGAAGCAAAGTAGTAGTAAACTGGGAAATTACTCAATATTCTTTATACTATCTGTTGGTTCTTCACTTGAGGCTGAAATGCTATACCCATCCCTCTTTTTCACTGTTCCTTTCTATGAAATGTTAAAACTTAATAGTAATTGTTTTTAGTCTGGATGCTGTTGGATTTTAGCTAATCTGCTAACATGTGTTAACGGAACGTGTCTTCAGATTCATATTCTGCAGATCCGTGCTCTCTGCTTTCTGCCCTCTTGAAGATGAGCAATATCTTCCCGTTTGCCTGCCCCATCTTCCCAATTCTGTCTCTGCGAGATGCGAAGCTGTGCAGTCAGCTGTAATTCGGCTTGCAAATCACCTGAAGGTGGCAGATTGTTTTCAGTTTGATGACACATAAGGAAGACAAAACTATAAAAATGCAGGTTTCTCTCTCTCAATTTCCATTTAACTTCACGAGGTAAATAACTCCTGGAATTCGATCGGTTGGTATAACAGCACTTCAAAGAAGTATAATTTGCTGATAGGGCTTAAGCTGGTGGTCAATAATAGAACATCGGTTGAGCATGACATGCAAACTCGTTAACTCTCTGGTCAGCATGTTGCGGTTTGCTGTTTTTGGTGGTCCTTTATGATCTGCGGCTTTGTATGAATGAATGTAGCTGCGTAGTTGTCCAGGTGTATAGATTTACACTATTTTAGAGTTGTTTTCAAGCTAGTGCTAAGTTTTGTACCCTTGAAATAGAAAATCAGGTTAGTCGTATGTTTTCAAATTTTTTGAAAAAAGTTATAGTGGCAATGGATTCATACATTATTGTTGAGGCTGCGGGAGAGGCATATACATGTAAATGGGTCCTGAAATTGAAATTCCTGAATCCTTTCAGCTGTACATTTTACAAATTTGACTCGGCTGCTTTTGAGTTCTTTGGTGTCGTAGCATTAATTTTCCTTACTTCCTTTTCATATTATTTAAATATTACTCATAAATAACTTAATTGTTGCAATCCATCATCATTTATATTAACGACATAATTTAGATTCGTAAGATCAAACAAGATTCATCATTTTATTTTATTTTGTGAAGAAAAATAGGAAGGGGAATCAATTCTTCAATGTTACGAAATATTAACCATAAGCATGAACGAAAGAGTGATGATTCTTTGTTTTATCAGGTTGCTCTTGATTAGTGTTTTAGGACATAAGGAACCTAAAAGGCAAACGTGTTGAGGTAAAGAGATTTTGATAAAGATATAAAACAAAATTGTTTCCAAAATAGTTTAAGTTAGTTTAGATTTGTCTATTGTCTTTGTTTGTCTTTATTTATCTCGAGACTATAATAAAAAACTACTTTAGATATATAATTATGTTTTTATTTGTCTGGGAAAAAAAATCACATTTATTTGACAAAACATGGAAGCAAAAAGAGAATCTTTGTCAACACTAGAAACGATTGGTTTTGAATAAAGAACTTTATTAATTATTTTTTTGTTGATTCACTTTAATATTTTATTTGATAAATTTATTTTTCAAATAAATCTCACTTATTATAATTTATTATTGCAATTTTAAGTGATTGCTCCTAAAAATAACTCATGAGTTGAATTCATATTTAAATTTAAAGTTATGATTCTACTCGTTATGCCTTTTACTTTATATTCAAAAGACTTGATTTAACAATTAATTTTGATACATAAAAATCATGTGATATGTGCGCATGAACACTTGTAAAAAATATTTTGACCGAGGCCTAAACAACCTTAGTCGTCCTAGAATGCTTCTAGTCAGGCTTGTTAATTCTGTTCCGTTCCGCCCGAAACATTCCGTGCCATTAAAAAAATCAAGACGAAACGACATCGTTTTCGTCTCGGTTTTAATTCCGGTCTATTCCGGAAATTCTGACTAAATTCCTGCCGGAATGTCTTGGTACCGTTCCGGCTCAAAATCATAATATTTCTTTTATTTTAGAACATTTTACTATCATTATATTTTTAAATTTCAGAGATGTTTCTAATTTTGAAATCATGTTTGTTTGACTTTGTGTTTGTATCATATAATTTAAACTTAATTTATCTTGAATTTAAATTATACTTGTTAAATTAATATTTTAATTTTTTTCATATATATATATATATATAATTAATTATATATGAGCAGTACAACCCCGGAATGACACGTCGAAATGCTCCAAAATTGAAATGTTACGTTCCACTAGAAAAACTGGAACGACGACTGGAACGGTATTGACAACCTTGCTTTTAGTTCCCATAGACCAATAAATCTCTTTTTTTTTCCTCTTCATTATAATTTTTCTCTAATATATTTCATGTTTATTTTAATCACAAATAATTACCTAGCAGTTAATGATTGCTATGTCATTCATAAGTCACTCATTACATTCAATTCCATCTAATGAATGTTCATCTATTATATCCAATTAAGCATCTTGGCCTACTAAAATTGTGGTGAACTACTCTAATGTTCACAATTTTTACAAACAAGCTACTATGACAACCATATCTCCTATATGGTAAGCTAACAAGCTACCTTGATCACCACCTCTTTTATATGGTGAGCTACAATAATTATAAGTAAATGAGAAATGATATAAAAAAGCAAAAATAACTAGGGCAAATGAATTTTTTTTCTCACCTCTAACTTTGACCCCAAAACTTTTACATTCATCATAGATTTTGTTATACCCCCACTAGTATAACCATCAAAAGGTTCTCTAAAATGCATACATGAGACTTTGTTTTGCGGGTATGTAGAAGTATTCAAGTTCGTTATCAACTGCGAAATCCCAAAATCCATCAAAATATTTATCTATGAATTCATCAATAACATCATTAATGAGAAATTGAACAAAGCTTTGCTTGTTTCCTATCTAAACTATTCTTATTCCTCATTTGTACATGTGTCTGAAATCTCTTATGACTAATAACATAAACACATTAGGGGGGAGAGTTAGATGTCTTTAATCATCCTCATTACTTTTAATTTATCTCTAACAACTTGTTCAGCATATGAGAGTACCCAAAGAGATTATATTAGCTAACCAACAACAACTTGGAGCTTTCCATATATATATATGAAAGTATTTAGTTGTATTTACCCAATTTAGTAAGAAAACTTAAGTCCCTTGTATGGAAAATACATCGCACATGATACTCAATTTTGAGAAATTACACATAAGAAAAGCAGTTAGCTGTATTTTTCTTTTAACAGTTTGTTTATTTTTGTGTTTAATTTTTTTTCAAATTAAAATTTATCTTTATTTTTTTATTCTATGTTTTTTATGTTTTTAAATTATATATATATAAGAAAATGAAAATGAAAAAAATATTTTAATATTTTTTAAAATATTTTTTTTTTAAATTAATTGATAATACAGAACCAAAAAATTTATAAATCTAAATAAACATATGACAAAAGCATGATGCATATAGTACCAACCAGATTGAACTTCCTAACTACAAGAAAAGTACGGTCTCTGTCCTTCAACCAATAAGATTCGAGAACTAAGCCTCAACGATCCGCGTCATCACTCTAAAACCACATCTTAGCCGGTCACATCAAGCAGAGAAAACACAACTTAACATTGTTTGAACCGTTCGATTATAAAGAGAGAAAGCACAAAGATACCCAATAGTACCCATCCGATTCTTACTCTAAATCTCTATAAATATACCTCGACTGCTTCTTCTTTCAATCTTTACCAAAATTTCCGAGTTTCAGAGAGATTCTTGAAGAGATTCCAAGGTGCCTTTTTTTTTTACTCTCTCCTTCATTAGGGTTTCTGATTAAATTCCTCGGTTGTTCATAAGGGCTTCATGGTGTTTTTAATTGAAAACTGTTTTGATGGGTTTTAGGTTTTTTGAATCTTGTGGATTCTTGAATCTGTTTCTGAAATTGATGGGTCTTGTTCGAGATTTAGGGTTCCTTTGTCCATTAAGTGTCAATAAAATGTTATTCTACAATTGATTTGATATAATTACGGTTATTGATTTTAACTTTGTAGTCATTGGTTTGCGATCCAGGGCTCTTGTGGCATTTTAGTTCTTATAAAGTGTTTTTTAACATCTTTAGTCGTTAAGATTTCTGAACAGCGTTTATGTTTGGTTTCTTAGAAAATGCTACGAAGCTGTGTTAATGAATGTTAACATGTTAATCTGTTTAGATTTTCGACTGTTTTCTTGGAGACTTAAAGTGTTGCTTGTGTCAATGAATATATATATATTTTATCTATTGTGGCTCGCCTGCTGATAAGATGGTTTTTTATGATGTTTTGTTGCCGGTGTGTAGATGGCCCGTACCAAGCAAACTGCTCGTAAATCTACAGGAGGAAAGGCCCCAAGGAAGCAGCTCGCTACCAAGGTATTATTGCCTTCTGACCTGATTATTTTTCTCTCCAAATTTTTATAATCTCTTGATTGATAAATCATGTTACGTGATTATAGGCTGCCCGTAAGTCTGCTCCAACCACTGGTGGAGTGAAGAAGCCCCACAGATATCGCCCTGGAACTGTTGCTCTTCGGTCAGTCAATGGTTCCTATCTGATGCATTTCTTGTTACCGACAAACTTTCAATCTTATATGTTTATGCATGCAATGCAGTGAAATCCGTAAATATCAGAAGAGCACGGAGCTCTTGATCAGGAAACTCCCATTCCAGAGGCTTGTTCGTGAAATTGCCCAGGACTTCAAGGTATATTATATTTAATTATTTTGATGGCTTTTCCTTGATGAATGAAAGTGGGGTTTTGATGCTAATGATTACGTTTATGCTGTTGTGCAGACTGATCTGCGTTTCCAGAGCCATGCGGTGCTGGCCCTGCAAGAGGCAGCTGAGGCATATCTTGTGGGTTTGTTTGAGGACACCAATCTTTGTGCCATCCATGCGAAGCGTGTCACCATCATGCCCAAGGATATCCAGCTGGCCAGGAGGATCAGGGGTGAGCGTGCCTAAGTGACACGCTGAAATGGGAGACAGAGGTGGGCTTTTGATCAGTTTGATCAGCAGCAGCCAAGCTGTTTAGGTCGTAGATTGGACAGGTTTGTGGGTTTGTAGTGTGTTAGGAGAGGCTGTGTGATGTTGGGGGATAATAGAAAGGTGGTGTTTTTAATCTTGTAATGTGGGGATGTGAACCTCTCGGTATATTTTCGCCTGTTAAACTCTGTTGAATGTTTTCTTTCGCCACAGCGAAGTGGTGTTCCTGACAGACATGCTATTATTTTGGATCTAATTTTTAGTTTGTTAAATTTCATGTGTTTGATCGTTTTGGTGCTCTCCGTCGTGAGTTTTGGTGGTTTGTGAGGTGTCAGAACGAAATTAATGGTTTGGGCTTTACGACAGCCCTCGTCAAAATTGGCGGGCGGGCGGTTTCACCGACACGCTTTGCTTTCCGGTGGAGTGCGCCGTGGGTTTTTGATATGACTCTGGGAGTTGCTGCCCTCCTTTCCGTAATAATAGTACCTATCACAAGGGGTATCATGATAAGATTATTTTTTATTTTTAAAAGAAATTTAGATGTTTATAAATTAGTACAAAGTTGTATCAAGTATTTGTTAACCAATAATAAATATAATATATAATTTTTTTTTTTTTTGTGAAGAGTGTATATTTAGTTAAATAATAAATATTATGTTTATATATTATATCTATATTAAAGTATGCATTAAATTATTTATATAATATAAACATATATTTTAGGCTGAATTTATTGGATTTTAGAAGAACTTGAATGTTATTTATTATTTATCAAGTTTAAAATATTTAATATTTTTAAGTCAGAATTGTTTTTATTCGAGTCAGGGTGGGTGACCAGATTAAATTGACTTTTGGCCTCTTGCATTGCATTTTTAAAAGTATTTTTTATTTAAAAAATTGTTTTTTTAAATGTTTTTTTTTAATTATTTTTGTAGTTTTCTTAGATATTTTCAAAAAATAATTAATATATTATTATAATACATTTATAAAAAAATATTTTCAAAATTTACAACATAAAAAAAAAATTAACACTTATATATAAAAAATATTATTATAATACATTAGATCCTGTGATCGTTCTCTTGAATATTTGTTCTTGGTAATGATTTTTTTTTTTGAGTTGACATGGCAATGCCAATTTGTCGGTTATCTGCGAGTAAATGATTTCATTAGTGTCGTAGCTGCACGCAAGCTATATCAGGCTAATGTTAGAGGCAAATTAATTAAATGGCATTATCAATTCTGTAAAAATATTTTTTTGTTGCTTGTGCATTCTAATAATAAAAAGCCAAATATATTTTAATATATTATTTTAAATATAGTGTAATTATTTTTTTATACAATTATATGATTAATTTATACCAATGGTTCATGAGAAAAATAATTAACATCAAAGGATCACTGAAATCAAATGATAAAAAGAGAATTGGAAAAGCTACTCATACTAGCACTTTTTTCCCCACACTAGAAAAAATGGGGCACGAGGCTTTGTAGGCTTTTTTTTTTTTTCTTTTCCAGTCTCATGACATTCATAAGTCTTTCAACATTAAGATTGCTTTTAGTGGGTTGTTCTAGTTTCGTGATTTGAATTACAGGTTTGATAAATTAATCTAATTTATTTATTTTTCTCTCTCTTTATGACCTTTTTCCCTCTTCAATTTTTATCAATTAATATAGTGTTTGGTTGTGAATAGATTTCATGATTTTTTTATTAGATTTAATTTAAGGCGTGCACCGGATATTAAGGTTATTTATGTCTTTTTAAAAGGTCTATTAGTTTACCAAATCAACCAAAAACAAATAAATTTTTTCCATTTAAAATATACAATGAAACGACAAAAGTAACATTGGAAGAAATAATAATAATAATAATAATAATAATAATAATAATAATAATCTAAAACATACATTAAGGGCAATTTCATAGTTTCACAATATTGTTTTTATTATCTATTCAGCCTAGAGACAATTTAATATTTGTCCAAATATAAAGAATAATAAAAGAAAAATAGAGAAAAAAACAAAAATTGAAAAACGAGTGTCGATGGACTTTTTTGTGTTTTTATAATGATTTTTTTTTTGTTTTGTTTTTATCAGGTTAATTTGGAGACAATTTGATATTTTACCAATTATTAAAAAACAAAAAAAGTTTATGGGCACATGTGGCTCACCTATAACATGTGGACCATTCAAGCGACATGAACATCAACATTAAAAAATGCCTTTTCATTGTATTGTTGAAAGTGTTTCTCGTTTAATATCTTCAGTCATAAATTTGAAAAATTTAACGTTTGTTGACTTCATATTTTCTTACTCTTTTTTTTTTAGCTTTGTGATTTTTTATGTTTATTTTTCTATTGATTTATTCGAATCCCATGATCTAGATCACGAGTTTAACAGATTAATTCATGTTTGCTTACCCTTTATTACCCAAGTTATAGATTTTTCATGCTAACTAAGATTAATTCGGTTTTTTTTTTTTTTTCTTTTTATCATTTAATTTTGTTCTTTGGCATTTAATCAAATTGAAAATTGAGCTATATCGCTTCTCTCTTTTCGTAAAAATATATTTTTCTAGGTTATCATTTTTTTTTTTAAATTCTATCCATTTGCTATTATTACTTATTTTTTCATGAATGAAAATAAAATCAATTTCCATCACTGCAATTGCAATTTCTCTCCTTTATTACGTTTTTGCGCTACATACGCATATCTGAAGAACGTTTCAATTTTTGGAAGTCTATCTAGTCTTCACCGATCATGTCATGCCGGCTGAAATCAACTACGAGCAACAACAATAAATAAATAAAGTATATTGCAGATAATTATCTGGAAATTTATATGATTGTTAATTTTAGGGTCCATAAATTTAGTCGAGGTACACGTCACGTAACCCGATACCCATATTAATAATAAAAAAATACTTAGCAAATCGGACCGATTTCTTACTAACAGAGCCAACCACCTGAAATACAAACATACACATTACTCTCCTCCTTTTTCTCTCCAAATGAAAGGTATTTTTATGCCTTACATATTAATTAATCGAGATTAAATAATTAATCTGAATAATTTTAAAAATAAACCTTTTCCGATTCTTAAGAATGATAAGCAATCTTAAATACACAAATTCTGTGCATTAACTTGGAAAGTCAAAAGAAATAACAAAGCTACTCTAACCAGTCGAACACCTTATGTTATATCATTCTCCCATTTGCCCCAACGGCAAAAAGATTTGAACCGTTAGAGCCGTTAGTTTGTCTTGGTGGAAACCCGCCAACCTCGGATTTTTCTTACGTGTCTAAACAAACGAAACCCTCTCCCCCCCTCCCTCTCTGAATTTCTCAAAGACTAATATTAATCTTGCGATCCTGGCCTTCAATTTTCCAAATTGGGAAGATGCACCAAGAAACAATTCCATAATGCTGTCTTCCAAACAGAACCTACGCCTGAGTCGGTTGTTGTCGGAGTAGTTTGTTGCCTCCATTGCTCTTAAACTCCTTTCTTAAACCATCTTTCCCTGAAAATTCCATGCATTAGTTTTCTCTCTTCATACAGACGCCATATCTTTTCATGTTCTCTAAGATTTCTGGCTTTTGTTTTGTTTCTTCCTCTCCTTCCTTCTTTTAGCTTCTTGAATGTAATTCATGGTATGGTTAAGAATCTTGTCCCTGGAGATTTCATAACATTGAAAACTTTTTTTTTTCCATTATTGTTTATTCTGAGCCCTCTTTCTGCATCAAAACTTAGCAGATGGAACGAGCAAGCATCACAGATCAATCCAAAATCTACCAGTACTCTCTCCAACAATAGCCTCGAGGATCTTTTCTGAGGTAACGATCTTGTTTTCTACGCCTCCTTCTATTTTTCTTCTTCTAATTTCATGCATTTCAGCTTCTGTAGTTATTTAAGGTTTATATACCTCTTTAGAGGTTGCATTAGGATTCTTCTTTGACAGTGCACGAATGTCTAAAATGAGGCAATTAGAGTGTTGTTGCTAAAATTTTTACAATTCTGATAGAAAGCAAACCAAGACTTGAGGAATATTATTTGATTAATTATATTTTTCAGCACCGTTTAGGAATTTATTTGAAGATGGTTTTATTACAAGAACTTGATTGCTGAGTATATATCGAGTTTTATTCATTGGATTTCTTCCATCTCCTTCTTTTCCCTCGCCATATCTTTCCTGTTTTACATCTTCTCCTTTCCAGTTAGCATGCAATGCTTCAGAATTTGAGACCAGGTGGTTCACATCATGATCATGTGATGTTGTTCTTTGTTGTAGCTAGAAACCAATATCGATTTTTGCAAATTAAGATGCAGCAATCTAAGGGTAAAGTTGAAGAGGAGCTGAGGAATATGAAGGAGATATTGACCGTAGCAGAAAGGGAAAGAGATAGAGCTCGCGATGAGCTTAAGGAGATGAAGAAGGTAGACGATGAATCAAATGCCATTTTAAAAGAAGCAATGTCTAACGGTAAGACTGCTGACATATTTACGGAACTCAACTCAGTAGTGGAATCGTTGTCAAAATCGAAGCAAGAGTTAAAGATTAAAGAAATGACTATCACATCTTTGAAAGTTGAAGTTGGAAAGCTACGAGAGATGGAGGCCAAATTGCTAGAGAACGATAACTCATTGGAAAATCTGAAACAGGAGTTCACTAAAGTTAAGTCAGCTGAGGCACATTCATTGGATTTATTATCCCAGAGCAAGAAAAGAATTCAAGAACTTGAGGCTGAGGTACAGAGAGGGAAAGAATCAGAAATGAAATTGTTAGATTCATTTGTTGCTCAAACAAAGCAGCTTGAACAGACCAAGTTACTGCTCGAAGAGTCGAAGCTTGAGATCACCTCCCTTCACACGAGGGTAGAGGGATGGGAGAAACATGGCGGGGATAAAATTTCATTGCAGAAAGAATTAGAAAGTCTCAGGTCTGAACTTCAGTTGGCAAGACAGGCCGGGGGAAAACATTCAGCATCAAAGAACAAGGATCGATTTGAGGGGATGGAATTGCTTAAACATGAACTGAAGCTGGCGACCGAGGCAGAAGAGAATAGCAAGAAGGCAATGGATGACCTGGTATTAGCCCTATCTGAAGTTGCAACAGAGGCCAGCCATACAAGGGAAAAGCTCGTGTTAACCCAGAAAGAGCTGGAGCACTTCAAAAAGGAGGCAGAAAAGTTTCAGGAGAATTTAAATAGCATTGAGGACAAGTATAGGAATCTTCTGAATGTAGCAGCGAAAGAATCTGATCGATATAGAAAAACAACTGAGAGGTTGCGAATAGAGGCTGAAGAATCACTTCTGGCCTGGAATGCGAAAGAGACTGGCTTTGTGGATTGTATCAAAAGAGCTGAAGATGAAAATTGCTGTGCATTGAAAGAGAACAGTAAACTTCTTGAATTGCTTAAAACAGCAGAAAACATGAACGGGATTTCTAAGCAGGAGACCCAGAAGGTGCGCGATATACTTAAACAGGCCCTGAATGAAGCTAATGTTGCAAAAGAAGCTGCAGGAATTGCCAGGGCTGAGAATTCCCAGCTCAAAGATGTCTTGGCTGAAAAAGACGTTGCTTTGGTTTTCATAACTCAGGAGAACGAGAACCTCAGGATTAATGAATCTGCAGCTCTCGAACATATCAAAGAGTTGAAGAAATTTATCTCAGAAGCCTCAGAAAAGGAATTTATCGTGGAAGATAAGGACACCCAACTGAAGAAACAACCACAGAATGCGCAGGAGAAGCAGCACAAAGATGGCAAGAAGCCGGGCCATTCGTGCAGTTGCCATCTTAAAGAGCTAATAACTCCCCATAAACACAGGGATGCCGATGAGAAAAACAAAACTCCTGATAAAAAAAACAATAATGATGGGGATGGGGACTCTGTAAAATCTGATCCGTTTAGGGGATCGATATTTGACGATCAAGCAGAATCACCATCAGCAAAACCAGAGGACTATGATCATCTAGATGATACGGAGAATGAAAGAAACTCTATGAAAAAACGAGCATATTTACGAAGATTTGGTGATATTCTACTGAGGAGAGGGGGTTCTAACAGAAGGGCACAACCAGTTGGTGGTGAGGGTCCCAGAAAAGAACTATCATTATAGGTGAACAATCGAATCTGCTTGATTTCTGCATGCTTTTTAAGCTCGTTTCACAGGTATAGAGATAGTTTTTCCTTCTTCCACGAGGCAAGAGGTTCACCTGTCCGAAGGAATTAGCGTGATAACAAAAAGTTTAAGTTTTTCACACAAAATTTCGAGATTGAGTCAGATATGCACCTTTTAAACCTGTGACAATCAGTCTTTACTCATTCACCTGAAGTAACATTATAAACACGTTTCTCATTATCTACTTGCATTACTTTGTTACCTGAAAAATAGAATATTAAACATTCCAATGCCTCAATAGCATCTTTGTATATTTATTTAATAATACAATGTGAGGCATATACTGCGTAATTCTCTTCTTCTAATTGATCAAATCATATACAAATGGGGGATGCAGAGACAACTTCAAATGGGTTCTTTAGCTATGTAATGATATGATTAAAATAAATAAACTAACAACAACAATAATAAAAAGCCAATGACTCATAAAAAAAATGCTATTACCATACCCTTTAAATATTCTTAATGATCTTATTTGATTATAAAATAAAAATTAAATGAGAATAAGATAACTTTATAAAATAAACTAATGTAATTGTTTATAATTCATATTAATGGTGAATAAGTTAAGAAAACCTCAACTTTCTTAATAGTTGTAACAAATACAAATAAAAGTTGGAGGATGAATTTAGAAAAAAAGAAAAAGAGAGGCACGTGCTTCACTTTTCATTAAAAGGCCAAAATCGTGATAAAAAAATAAAATAAATTTAGTAGCCATGCTAGCACGGGAACCATTGATCGATGCCTTAACAAAATATTTTTGGTTCCTGCTCCACTAAATAATCACACGGTACAAGAAACCACCAACCGATATTTCACACTCTTCACCGTCCAAGCATTTAAAAGCTATTTGGCCCACGTTTATTTTTGTTTCATTTTTAATAATAAAAAAAGTTTATTCTTAACTCCATGAAACAATTCAAGCGTTTAAAATTCTTTTCATCAGTATATATATAAATACATTTTTTATATATTTTATGAAAAAAACTTTAGATTTTTATTATTATATGAATTGATATAAACCTGATTTTCGAGATCAAACAAAAAAAAAAGAAGTAAATTCATAGTTGTTTTTATAGCCTCCCTTAATATATGCTCTTAAAATAATAACGAAATAAACAAATTTATTATGGGAGTCAACGTGTCCGACGACTTGACCAATATAGGTTAAAAAAAATGGTCCACGCGTTTTAATAAAAAACCTGAAATGGAAATAAAAAAAAAACGTGATTCTTATGCTAAAAATATTTATCCAATGGATAAACATTTACGGCATGTCCAATATATGAAAACATAACCCAACACAACAACAGGACACTCCACTCTCTTTGCTTCTCTTTTCCGTCATTTCTGGGTTTCTTACTTCTCAGACAACCTTCAACCCTAGTGTTTTTCGAGGAGGAAAAAAAATAAAAATTGAAGATTGGAACTTTGAAAGATAAGTATCCATGTCATCTGTGATGGAGGTCACCTCTCAAGAGAGCTATGAGGAGAGCAACAACGAACGGCTAGATTTGATTCACCATCTAGATCCAGCAGCCACAGATGTGTTACTCCCTGATGAGACTTTTCTCAAAGCTGCCATTTCTCTCAAGGATCAGGTATGCATTTTATTTTATTTTTCTTAGTACAGGACCTCTTTATTTAAATTCATATTTATGTTATGACTCAAGAAAAATAAATAAATAAAAAGATAAATCTTGAATAGAGATAAGATTTAAGCAGAGATAAAGTGGTCTAATATTTTTTTCCTGAAAACAATAATCATCCCATCGTCTTAAACTGGCAAGCTAGTCTGAGAATGCTCTAATTGATGGCAAAAAAAATGTCTGTCTGTCTTCATACATACATACATACATACATACATACATACATACATACATACATACATACATACATACATACATACATACATACATACAGTCCCGTGAAGCGAGTTAACTGGGTTAGCCAAGGAAGGTGAATTATTGTGTTGCACCGTGTAGGTGGTTGAGGCGACGTGGAAAAGAGATAACAATATGGGTGCGGCTATTGACCCGACAGTGTATACGGGTCTGCTGGGGACAGCTTTCACCTGCTTGCGGTCATACGAGGTTACCGGTAATAAGCAGGACTTGCTATTGTGCTCCAACATTGTTGACACGTGTTCCATTTCCCCACATGCCTCATCTAGGTAAATTACTGACTGAGATATTCAATTATTTGTTCCCTCTGATCCTAACACCTTTTATTTTATTGTGTTATGCTTTTTTAATCGAGCTTCAACGTTTTATGTTGTTTTTATATATATATATTTTATTTATTAGAAATTGATCTTTGCTTTTTTCTAATTTTTTTTTAATCTCAATACTCATAAAATTATTTCAACCAGTAGATGAGCTCAAATCATACTCTTTTAATATTTTCTATTCATTATTATTTTTTTATCAGTTTATTTATTGTTGTATTTTTTTTAATTTATATTGTTTAAATTACCAATTAAACTAATAATATATTTACATCTTTAATATTTTCCTTAGCACAAATCTTAGCCTTTCAACTTTTGCTTCCTCTTTTTTTATAAATAAAATATAGATTGAAAAACTAAGATAAACAGCCTTTTCAAGTCTTGTTCTAGCGGTGAATGTGGCTTTACTAGAGCACCTTTTTTTGTAAGAAATTCTGGTTAAGGAACCATCTCACCTAAAAGCTTAAGCTTATAAGTGAGGTCCCAGAATATGATTATATTATACTCTAACACACCCCCTCAAGTGAAAGCCCTATGAGCTTGAAACTTGCACAAGCCCACATTACCTTGTGCTTGATTTTTTTTTTATCAATAGAATGGGGGTGGTGAGATTCGAACTCGTGACCGCTGGGTCAACAAGGCTCTGATACCATGTTAAGGAACCATCTCACCTAAAAGCTTAAGCTTGTAAGTGAGGCCCTATAATATGATTTATATTATTCTCTAACATACCTCCTCAAGTGAAAGCCATTTGGGCTTGAAACTTGCACAAGCCTACATCACCTTGTGCTTAGTTTTTATCAAATAGAATGGGGGTGGTGAGATTCGAACTCGTGACCGCTGGGTCAACAAGGCTCTGATACCAAGTTAAGGAACCATCTCACCTAAAAGCTTAAGCTTTTAAATGAGGTCCCAGAATATGATTATATTATACTCTAACAATTCTTGCAAATATTTTGATGGTTGTAAGGTCTTCCAAATTTGCATAAATATGTCAATTCGTAGAAGATGAAGTTTCAGATTTTTTAGCTGTCTAGTGTCTGTCACTCATGCGGATAACACTTTCATTAAGTAGGGAAGTCTAATTTGTTTAAATGTTAATTTTTTGTCTCCTAAATTAGCAAAATTGTTTTCAGAAAGATACAGCCAATTGTGGAATTTTCAATATAAAATTATTTCCCTTGTCTTTCTTTGAACTTTAAAGGTTGAAATGATGGATGCACAGGCACATGACCTTGACCTTCTTATGTGGGAGAGGAGGATTATATGCCCTTGGAGCCGTGGCCGCTAACTACAAGGGAGATCATCAAGGACGTGACTTCTTTTTGAATCTCTTCAACGAGGTACTAATCAAGTTTCATCGCTGTCAAATTATCTGCCGAAAATCTAATTTTCCGTGTCAAATGCATGGTAGCACGTAGCATAAAGCCTCTGCCTGCCTAGAAGAAAATAATTTCATTATATTTATTAAAATATGGACTATCCGTTCTTGGCCATGAAAGATTCCTGGTTCCTATCCTTCGAAACACCCAATTATACGAGTTGACTGTTTCACATGTATCTACCATCCTGACCCTTTTCTTCAGAGCAGAGGTTTTTCTAAACTTCTTCTTCTTTGCGGGTTACATTTCATGTTCTTCCGTCATTGGAAAGCCTCAGTCTGCAGCTGGCAACACTTGTCAGCATTTGTAAAAATGCAAACTTGAATCTGGACATTCACAATTTAATCCTCCAAGTTCAGACCTGACACTAACCAGGGGATTAATGTTTTATAATGTTATTGTGGATATGCTTATATGGTGGAAAGCATCTCTTTTAACTTCAGAAAGCAAATGCTTCTGATGCTTTCCAGACGGTCCCCCCCCTTGTCTTCTTGTCTAAGGTAGGTATTTACGTGGTCCGGTGTGGGGACTTCTTAGCGTGGATGGTGATCGGTGAGCCCAGTGCCAGAAAGCCAGCATACAACTGATGTTATGCGAGTGTCTCTATCGGATCAAATTGGCTTTATTTCCTAATGTTCAAAGAGATAGGTGCCTCAGTTGTATTCGAACATTGTTATGACTCCTATGATGCAAGCTTGTAGCTTCACCATAGTGGGTAGGGACGCCTGTGGCTCATGAGAATCAATTTGAACTTCAACAGGCCTCTGCCCTCTGGAAAACTAAGAATTTGATCTGCTGTTTTTGCATCTTCATATTCACTTCAGTGCTTAGCAGTATAGCTTCGATTTTTGCCGGATTATGATATCTTAACATTGAACACTGGATAATGATGATGTAGTACTCTTTCACATACGCTTCCTTTTACAGCCCTTAATATGGAAGCTATAGCAGTTCGAAACAAAATAAGATTCATGTGGCTATAATTGCACAGATTGAAAGTGTTCATGAGCTGCTGCACTTTCTTCCCCTATCAGGACTCATGCTCTTATGCTAGAGCATAGAAGTACAGTACCTAGGGTTATCATTAATGGAGCAATAGGCCTTGCTTTCTTTTAAGCACTAAGTTCAAAAGTGATGATGATTTTTCACCCATCAGGAATCCTTAAAGTCTATCACAATTGTAGAGGGTTTTCTAATGTTGAAGAGCTCTCTTTCGTATCATATCTTATTTGATAATGATTCATTTAATATCTGGGACAGTTATTGTCAACAATTCAATCCAAGGGAAACAACAATCTTATTATTTGTATGGTTGTTTTATAGGTAGCACAAGAGAGAGCCCTCCCAGTTGGACCTGAGGAAGGTGGCTTTGGGATGTCATACGAGCTTATGCATGGGAGAGCTGGGTTTTTATGGGCTGCTTTATTTATAAACAAGCATCTTGGCGAAGGGACGTTACCTAGCGATCTTCTCTTGCCTGTTGTTGATGCAGTTTTAGCTGGGGGCAGAGCAGGGGCATCTGACAATGCCACCTGTCCACTGATGTACAGATGGCATGGCACACGGTACTGGGGTGCAGCCAATGGCCTTGCTGGAATCTTGCAAGTGCTACTTAACTTTCCTCTTCTCAAAGAGGATATGGAAGATGTTAGGGCAACTTTAAGGTACATGATGAGCAACAGGTTCCCTCACAGCGGAAATTACCCGTCAAGCGAAGGAAACCCGAGGGACAAATTGGTGCAGTGGTCACATGGTGCAACTGGCATGGCCATCACCCTCTGCAAGGCATCTGAGGTAGGCAATACATACCCAGCCAAGTTTATTTTGAGTGTATGTTCATGAGAATCCATCTTTTGTGACAATTTTACAGAATTGTATCTGCTTACTCATGCTCAACTGAACTTCTTTCATCACTGTCACACTGGTTTAATTACAAACATTGCAAGGTAAGTTGCAAAATAGTTAATTACTTGAATCGGCACTTTGCTGATAGTTACAAAATAATAAGACCTGAAGATAATTACTTGAATCGGCACTTTACTTAAATCGGCACTTTGCTGATAGTTACAATCGGCACTTGTCCGAAACCATTAGTTTTGTCAGCCAAATATTGAGGCCGAGTCGCCGGTGACAACATTTTTTTTTGTGTTCAACAGATGTTTCCAAATGATAGGGAGTTCAGAGATGCAGCCATAGAAGCAGGGGAAGTTGTTTGGAAGAGGGGGTTAGTGAAGAAGGTAGGCCTTGCCGATGGTGTTGCAGGAAATGCTTATGCCTTCCTATCCCTTTATCGCCTTACTGGAGAGAGCATATATGAGGAGAGAGCAAAGGCATTTGCAAGCTTCTTGTATCATAATGCTAGTGGACTTGTGGCCATAGGGCATGGTCGTGGAGCTGCTGACCATGCCTATTCTCTTTTTCAAGGACTAGCTGGAACAGCTTGCCTCTGGTTTGATCTTCTCAAACCTGAAAGTTCTAGGTTTCCTGGGTATGAACTGTAACATATCCTCACATCTTCTTACCCTTAAAAACATTTCTCATTACATAACTTCAATACGAATAGTTTTTCCCATCCAACCTCACACTCGTAGACTAAAACGAATCATCTCTTTCAGTAGCCATAATGAATAATCACAGAGAACCAGGATGCAAAAACGACGGAAAACCAAATTGCAGAAACTAAACAAATATTTTCTTGATGAAATACCAAAATAATTATAGAAACTGAACATAAATATCAAATTGCTGAAGATAAAAGGGAAGGTGAAATACTAAATTTTGTCGAAGGCAAAATATCACTCCAAAAAATTATTAAGATAGTTGCCAATATCAATACCAAAATAGTTGGATCCACGAAGCTATGTTCGGGATTAAACCTCGTTCTATAAAACTAGTTTTGATACCATTTTAAAATAATTAAATTTGAGTAATCACTATATTATAAGTGCTTAGTCTAACCTAAATACAAATAGTATATATAAGTTAAACTATAAGTACTATTCAACCCTTAATAAATAAAACTATATAAATATTATTTAACAGTTTACTTGTGATATGAGTTGCTTGTTGCATCATATTTTTAAACATATTGAACATCCCCACCTTGGTGCCAAGCTGTCGAGAGAAAAAAACACTGAACACTTATTCTGTCCTATAACTGTTTGATAACCACATGAATAAGCAACATTGACAGGATTAGACAAGACAGCAAACATTATCTGATCATGGTTTTGTCCTCCTTTCAATGCTCTTCAGACTATTTCGGTTTTAGCTCTGATAGTAATGTCGACAGAGATGACTTGGTGTTATTTGGCAAAGCCATCTTCACCCCATGGATGCCCCATCGGGACGAGCTCATTGGCAGTGCTCTGGTGCTGGTGGGACTAAGCCAAACCACAAGTAGTTTCCTTTTGTTGCTTGATTAATTGCAACTGCTAGCAGGAGAAAGACATCAGTGAGGAGTTCCGGTATCTAGAACATGCTCCTGATACAGCCGAGGCTCAACCTGATCATAGAGCTAAACCCTACATTTCTCAAGTCAAAACGTGGAGCGTGAGCATTTTCGGTTCGGTTCGGTTTTTATTAATAAAAACAACTAAGTTAAAAAAAAAAAAACAGACCCGGTTTAAGAGAAAAAAATCATATCAAGTGTTCTTGATTCAGCCATACAACTCACACCTGGGCCTTTCCTACGTTCATGATACCATAAGAACGAATTAGTTGATTTTGATAAATTACAGAGATAAATTGCAATCAATGCTTGGTAAGGCTTTCGCTGGCAAAAAAATGAAATTAATTCACTAAGTGGGTTCATTTAATACATTAAAAGTCCTCAAGAAGCAAGGGATGAAGACCTTAAGAAGTGGAAGCATAAGAAAAAGATGCTTACACGTAACCACTTATTAGCTCATGAATGAGATCATTCTCTTACCTTAACATTATGTTAAGAAAGCAAGTCAATTACTGCAATTAGGTAATATATTTATTGTCTCAAATAATTTTAAAAAATAATTTTATTAGTTAGGTTAAGTGTTTTTATACGCACTTTTACTAATTTCATGAATTCTAAAATTAATGAACATGTAAACTTCTAGTAATCATTATATTAGCAATGACAATACTCGAATATGAAATTACAGGATAAGCAAATCTTTTAATCTACTTAGATGATTAGTTTATCTACATGTCAAGACGTCCGGCTAATCTATGTGAATAAACTTTGGTGATGGGCTCTTCTAGCTGCTGGTTACATGAAAAGAAAAGAATAAAAAGGTGAATGGTTTAAAAAGTTCATCAATACAATAAATTAAATCAGAAATCAGTGGGATAAGTTCGTCACCAATCACTTCAAGAACAATTTTGTCTGTGTTATGGCACGATGAACCCTTACGTGAAGCTCTTGATCTTTTCTAAGGATGAGATTTGGAACCTTGACCAATATATATATACCCACTTTCGGTTAATAATTCTTTAATTTTTAGATTAATTTAGCCTGAGTTTTTATTGTTGGTGTTATTATATAAAATTTATAGAAGAAATATTATTAATTTTTAATTTTATTATAGGTCAAGACATATATATATATATATATATATATATATATATATATATATATATATATATATATATATATGTGTGTGTGTGTGTGTGTGTGTGTGTATAAAATGAGATAATAAAAAAAAATGATGATCCCAATATGAATGTTCCTCGAATAATTAACAAACTATGAGATCGAAGCCTGTATGGAGATTCACAAAGCGCACGATGAGGTGTTAGTTCGTGCATATTAATGATGGCTTTTCTAATTACGAAAATAAATATATTCTTGCTCAATTGCTTCAACCACACGGCAAAGCAAAAAGGAAACATTGGCGCAAGTGAGTCTTGGCCTAGCAATTCAAGAGATTTGTTTTATTTTTCTGTATCAGGGTTCAAATTTTACTATGCACGGCTGTCATCTTCGCGATACTTTACATGCTTACTGGGTTTGCAGGATGTTTAGTGAGTCTGAGGATTAGTTATAGTACGCGTAAATTGACCCGGACATCCCGGTTATCAAAAAAAAAAAACATTGGCTGTCTTTTAAAATTCAAGTTTCATGAATCTATATTAAATACAATGTCGTTGTTGTTATATTATTTTTAGAAAAAAAGTGTTTTATAATTTTTTAAATTTATTTTATAGTGTTTTTAAGTCATTTTGATGTATTAATATCAAAAATATTTTTCTAAAATAAAAAAAATATTACTTTTATAACATTTTAAAAAACACTCGATATTATATTTTCTTACATTCTTCAAGAAGGATGAATAAAAAGGACAAAAGACAATAAAAATTCGATCACTACCATGAAAATGAAAGGAACAAAATTGTGCATTATTAGGAAAAGCAACCACTTGTTTTGTTGGTGATAGTATTTGATGGGCCACGGCTCCTCCTATACAGTATTGCTACCGTATATATACGTGGTGGCAATACAGTGTGTGTGTGTGTGTGTGTGTGTGTGTAATGGAAGGTGGGAGGCTCCACGCTTCCATGGAAAGGGGGTGAAAAGAAGGCAAGGCCACCCATCTTGGCCCAACGGGGACCATCGAATCAAGCCAATTCATTTTCTCTCTGTTCCCATTATCTTAGCCTGAAGAATTTTTGTTGCCATTTTTTTTATTTTTTATTTTTTATTTTTCTGGTGAAAACTACACATGCAAATTGAAATCTCCCAGGGATGTCCTTGTCTGATACTCGCCGTGTCCTCTCCGACGCTATTTGTGCACAGTTTATGTGGCATTTAATTTGCCATGGCCGATTTGATAATACTGCATTATAAAAATAATAATAATAAAAAACTGATTTAACTTATAAAAATTAAAGCTGCTCAAGATTTTACGAATAATACTTTTTAATGAATTTACCAGTCACGTGTACATTATTTGTCTAAACTTAATTGATTGATACACTAATACTTTATTTTATTTTATTTTATTTTATCTATGATAATGTATTTTGAGTGTCTCAAAATATAAAAAACAGAGATATAATGTATATTATTATTTTTATTTCCTCAATCAAATATTTTTTTGATCACCTTTGTACTTTTCTTTTTGGTTTCTAAACACTACTAAAATGCTACCTATCAATTCATAAACAAAACATTGAAAGACAACTATTAAATTTTTTTAAAAAAAGATGGTGTTCTAAAGTTCATCGCCTTATAAAATATCATTCATTGTATAATGTTTTCTTTTTATTATTCACCATTTAGTTTATTAAAGATTCAGTTTCATGATTTGTTGTGATTTGTTTTTTTATGTTGTTATCCTAGTCTCACAATCCATATTGTGAGTTTAGAAAGTAAATTCGATTAACTCAGATTTTTTTTTAATTTTATCATTCAACATTAAATTAATTATAAATTAAGATTCATGATTTGTTTTAGATTAGTTTCTATTAGATTGTTATGTTCTCATGACCAAGATCATGAGTTTTACAAATTAATTTGGGTTGACTCTAGTTGTTTTATTAAATTTTTCTTTATAGATTTTTTTCATTGTTATTCTTCAACAATGATTTTATTGTGAATTGTGATTCATAATTTGTTTCAATTTGCTTTATACGAGATTTTCTCATTTTTATAATCAGAGTCACGAGTTTGGAAACGTAACCTAGGTTGACACGGGTCATTTTATTTATTTATTTTCTAAGAGATCATCTCATTCTCATGACTTGGATCACGTTTTTATAGGTTGACTCTAAACACTTTTTAATTGATTTTTCTTTTTTATTTTCATCCTTCAATATTAGGTTGATTGATAATTGAGCTTCATAATTTATTTTAATTTAACATTTATATAGTTATTCTTGTTTCATGACTCAAGTTGTGGATTTGATAAGTTAACTCGGGTTGAATAAAATTATTTCTTTAATTGATTTTTAAAAAATTTTATCAGTAACATTGGGTTAATTGTAAATTGATCTTCATAATTTGGTTTGAGTTATTTTACACAGGGTTATAATGGTCTTATGACTCTGATCGAGAATTTAATAGTTCAATCGAAGTTTGCCTAGATTGATCCAAAAATATTTAAGTCTCAATATTTCTCAAAAAATAATGACATCTTGAACTATTTTCTTAATTAAACTATGTTTTTCTAGTTGTCCCATTTACCTTTGACCTTGCCAAGTCTATCATATGATATTTAATTAGACCCACAAAGTTTAAAATTATTCTTCAATTAAAAAAGTATTGATAGCACATTAATATTTCTTATATTAAAAAAAAAGTATCTAAATTGCAGCATTGCATGCATCACCCATCTAGTCGCTTACTATATTATAACCGAGCATTACAAGACCTAATTTTTTTATCAGGCACACAATCGATTAATGAGGTTAGAGTATTGAAAATGATTAATTATACCAACAAGATACGGTCATACAAGTATCTTCATCGTCATCATGATTCATACAGTGAAAAAAGATTGCTTTTCCTCTACTTAATCGGAAACAATTGTAGAAGACAGCAAGTACCCTGAAGTAGCCTACACGAGAGGACGGTCCAAAATATAACCACGTTGGTTAACAACTTGTTCAGAACACCTTGAAACTCTAACCTCTAGCATGATGCCACGTGTAATGTTCCATCTTCCTTTTCTTGTTCTTGTCCGTTGACACCATTCTCAGCTTCCAAAGATTTAATTACATTTCATTTTCCTTTAGCAGTCCATAAAGGGCAGGGCACCTTCGCGCAATCACTTACCCCATAAAGGCAAAGCCAGTCATTTCATCCCTGGCTGTGAAAACTATGAAGATTTCCAACGCAAACATATAAAGAGACAGACAGTTCCGGAGAGAATACATAGAGGGAATCACAGAAGTTGTTGTTCATCATTGTTTGCTGCTTTCCTTCATACACACACACACTGAAGCTTTAATATAGCCAGCTAGCTAGATAATAATGGAGCGTTACGAGATTTTGAAAGATATCGGGTCAGGAAACTTTGGTGTTGCTAAGCTAGTTAGAGAGATAACGACTGGTGAACTCTTTGCTGTTAAGTACATTGAAAGAGGCCAAAAGGTGATCTTTTTTTAACCTCCATGTTCTCTCTCTCTCTCTCTCTATTCAGTCATCTTCGAATTTCTCCTGTTCATTGAGCAATGTTCTTTTTTTTTCTGAGGTGGGTTGGATGGTGGAATTTCGTAGATGTTAAATATGTGTTGAAGACACGATTTTGTCTTGTAGATGTTACACTTGTATATTTTGTTCTTTATGGTCTTATCTGGGCTGTGCTGGTTTCTTTTTCCTTATGAATTGATTAATATGGACTGGAAACTTTCTTCTTCTTCTTCTTCTTTTAATTTTTTTCGCAACTTGGTGTTTTCTTTTATTTGATGGTAGTAGTGATTTGAGGTCTTGTTTGGTTTTTGCAGATTGATGAGCATGTTCAGAGAGAGATTATGAACCACAGGTCATTGAAGCATCCCAATATAATCAGATTCAAAGAGGTATTTCCTTCTTATTAGATTATGAAATGTAAAGGAGTTTCGTGTGACTGGGTCTTTTTACTCAATGTAAAGATGGATTTAGAAGGTCTTGGTACTTCTCTCAAGCTTCAGAAACTTTGAAAGAATCTGAATTGATATGGAAGTTCAGTTTTCATTGCTGCGATCCAATTTTTTTTCATTTAAAAGGAGGCTTAGATATATGAGATTGCAATTGGACCTGCACTTTCCAATCCTAGATTGCTTATTCTACACTCTGTCAATAAGAAACTCATTCTTGATGTCAGGAATTATATGAACTTGAAGATTTTGAATCTTGAAAAGGATTTCCAAGTCCAAAACTCCAATTCACTCTTAGATATCAATTTTGAAAACCAGAGCCTTGCCTTAGCTTTTCGACAAGTCTTAACATTTTTGCAGGTTTTAAAAAAGGTGAATTCATTGTGCAGGTTTTGCTAACACCAACTCATTTAGCCATAGTAATGGAGTATGCAGCTGCTGGAGAACTTTTTGAGAGAATATGCAATGCTGGTAGATTCAGTGAAGATGAGGTAAGTATAGTGTAGAACCAAACGCCGTCAACTTTCAATTACTTGCTCGTGTGGTGTTTGATCTTTTCATTTTTGGCTGTCAAATATTACCAGGCAAGATATTACTTTCAACAACTCATATCAGGAGTCAGTTACTGCCATTCTATGGTACTAATCTCAGCCTATTTTCATTCTCAGTTTGTATAGATGAAGTCCATGTTTATTTTGACTCTGGCTAATTACCCTCCTTTTTCTGTAGCAAATTTGCCACAGGGATCTTAAGCTGGAAAACACCCTCTTAGATGGAAGCTCAGCGCCGCGTCTGAAGATATGTGATTTCGGCTATTCTAAGGTAATGAACTAACGAATTTACCTTACATGGAGTAAATTTAATTGTAAAGCGAAAAAGTCAATGTTTGACCCCATTTTATGCAGTCTTCTGTGTTGCATTCTCAACCCAAATCTGCTGTGGGAACACCAGCCTATATTGCACCGGAAGTCCTCTCAAGAAAGGAGTATGATGGGAAGGTATTTGAGACCATTTTAATCTTGATATTGTTTCTCTCTGCCTGGACCTATTTGTTCACCTAACATCTAGCATTACTATTTGACTATTTCAAATTGTAGATAGCTGATGTTTGGTCTTGTGGGGTTACCTTGTATGTGATGCTGGTTGGGGCTTATCCATTTGAAGATCCTGACGATCCAAGAAACTTCAGAAAAACAATTCAGGTTAGTTAACAAACAGCATTAATATTAATTGACCCCATGAATTAATATCATTTGCTTTGATGTGTTAGTAAAACTGGGCTATTTGACCACTGGCAGAGGATTCTTAGTGTCCACTACTCGATTCCGGACTATGTGCGAGTTTCCAAGGAATGCAAACATCTTCTTTCTCGGATTTTTGTAGCTGACCCTGAAAAAGTAATGGAAAAACTGTCTTTTGTTGTAATTTTGTTGCTAGCATGCTATTATGTGGTGCTTACTGTATTTGTTGTTTCCTTTTGGCTTAAATCTTGTAGAGAATATCCATCCCAGAAATCAAAACACACTCTTGGTTTCTGAAGAGCTTCCCTGTGGAACTAATGGAAGAAGAGGATGGTAGCTTACAAATCGACAATACAAATGGAGAATCACAAAGCATTGAAGAGATATTAGCTATAATTCAAGAGGCTAGGAAACCTGCAGAGGGGCACAAAATTGGTGGGCATTTTTTTGGTGGGAGCATGGATCTTGATGAAATAGATTCTGATGCTGACATAGATGATGTAGAGACAAGTGGTGATTTTGTCTGTGCACTGTGAATTGCCAGCCTTAAAATCATTCATACATTAGCTTTTCTATCCCAATCTTAGTAAAAAGCCAGTTGAGGATAAGGGCATCCTTTTCTTGTCTAAGGGAATCAAATGATCTGTACAAAATTGGGGCGATGGTGGTCTCTGGCTTGTATGCTGTATTGTTCTTGCTCTTGGTTTTGAACTTTCTGAAAAATCTCTCTTGAATTCTGTTTCTTGTTTCTTGTTTTTAGTTTCTAGTCAAGTTGTGTTAACCTAAAAACCTCTGACTTTAATGGATGTCATAAAATAATATCAACCTAGTTAATGCTAAGGATTCCATGAATCCACACTCATTAGATTAGAGCACATTGGCAGATAAATGAAGTTCTTTATTCGAGTAGGACAGTATCTCCATGAACATTGTTCAGGAATGGAGGACTTAAACAACACAGATTACTTACAAAAGTATAATATATTAACACAGAATGGACATAATGCTAATATTTTATTTCTTCAGGTCACGATTCTTGTCAGTGGATTGCTTTGATTATATTTAATTGTGGAACACAAGTTGAGAGGCTGCTGATTGTTGAACACACTCCTCTCCCTCACTGTACCTATGTATGAAACTTAATCCAACCAGTAGGTTAAGGGTCGAGTTTTATCTCGAGTCGCGATTTAACTTGAGTTTTTAATCTTAATCTGGTTATATCAGGTCATTTTTTCCCAGTTTGGATTGATCTAAACCACATATTGGTAGAGTTCTAAATCGATTCACCGATCTGGTCCAATAATATGAGTGCTTTTGAGCACATCAGAGTCAAACCCACTTTGGATTTTGATATCCAGGTGACTGATAGCAACATGCACCAGCAATAAATCCTATATAAAAACATCCACGCACCACAATTCTCTGCCATGTATCTTCTAGCTGCCTCCATCACATCTATTGTTTTTTTCCCTCTAAAATATAGCATTTTGGCACATTTTCTGGGCAGAACCAAAAGGGTTATGCACATATTAAAACTCTTTCCCTCGGTCTCATGACTTTTGTATTTTGATTATCGTAGGTGTCCAGACAGTTTGCGTAGCTTGCACGTACCTCGACTAATCCCATAGATCCTGAAGTTAATGACCATGTAAACATCTAGTGGCTATCATATTAGCAAGCACAGGCCTCGAACATAAGACTACAGCAAATCAAACCCCTTTTTCAATCTCATGACTTTGAAATGGAAGGTTGATTAGGACCCTCGTGTGTGTTGGCTTTCATGAAATTAGTGGTGTGATAAAGTTGGTATGAATTGACCCCCCCATTAAAAGGAATATATAGATAGATAGATATAGATAGATAGAGATATATATTCTATGAAATCAATAGCTGCATGAGCTCTTACAATAGTTTACTTTCATATTTCATGAGTCCACTCTTCTGCTGCAGATTGGTTCTGCTCATCAGCTGTGTCGATGCTCAACAGGTGGTGTAGTTTTTATTTAAGCTTAGAATTGATGATTTAAAATAAATTATCTTTGATCATATAATATTTTTCAGGTCAACCCTGTCATGAATCATATTATTAATTAATTACCATTAAAATCTTGGTTATTTCAAGACAATATCATTGTCACAGGTGTCGACTTTTGCTTTCAAACCACATGGAAAGCATTATTTTTTTTTTCATTAAAAAAAACAAAAAAAACTGCAATCTTCCATGATAAGGTTCAAATGGAAGAACATAGCTTCACCTTAAATATTAGTAGACAATATCAATCAAGAACACAATAATGCAAAAAAAAAATCTAATTCTTCCAGAATTTTTTCTTTTTACATTTTAATCTCTGAGGAACAATTGAGGAAAATGAAACTTTTGGGAAAAACAAGATAGAAAATAAGAATAATGCTAATCTTATTATATGTTCTTCTCGAAATCATTTTCTTAAGAAAAATCAACTACTGAATTTATGAAATTTTCTTGTAAAATTTCATGAATTATACTAAAAGTTTCAAAAGGAATTTGAAAATAATATTACACAAAATTAACATTAGTGGGCAAATAATTTGAAACCCCAAGATTTAAGGGTGGAAAATGAAAATAATCCGAAATTGGGCTAAATGATTTCCCAACAGACATAAATTTCGACGTGAAGTGGGCATATTGGATGGACCATCACAGCCCAAAACCCCAACATATCAAGCACAAAAGCCCAAAACGGAGTGATGCTATAATACATTTCTCAATGATAAGCTCAAGAAATCATGAGTCCTAATCACCGACCTATCCCCATCATAACAAACAAATTCCACGTGTTCACATCTAAACACAAGCACACTTGTAACTAATTTCTTTTAAGCCACACGCAAGAGCCTCCCGTATTCATATAAATTAAAACCAGAAACCCTAATTTGAGACAACACAGAGGAAGAAACCCTCATAGAGCAGGAAGAGACTGTCTCGTTAACACAACCTGGGTGCGGTGTTGTGAGAGTCCATTCAAAATGAAGGTGCAGTTTTCAATCTCTCTTACCGTCTCTTCTTCTTAAAGAAATCCTTTTTTTCTGAGCCTTTTTTTTTGGTGGGCAGTTTAACATTGCAAATCCGACTACTGGGTGCCAGAAGAAGCTTGAAATCGATGATGACCAGAAACTGTATGGACCTCTCTCTTTCTAATATGTTATTAGTTTTGTTATCTCGTGTAGCGCGTTTGTTTTGAAATTTGATGTAAATTGTGAGCTGAACTGAATGAAGTTGAGCTTCTTAGATATAGGATTAGTATGGGTGTGGGAAAGTTTGATTTCCTTTTTGTTTTTTGAATTTTTATCTTAAACGTGGATTTGGGTTTTAACTTAATTGTGTTTTTGCATCTTAGGCAATCAAATATCATGGAACTAAAAAGTGGTGCTGATTCTCTTTAGGGGCATTACAGGTCCTTAAATTTGAAATCTCGGGCTTTTTATTATTCTCGCTTAGGGTTTGAATCTTATAGGCGAGATTGGTTTTTGCATAGAATACTATGGCTTAGTTAGCATAATGCATGATGAAATACGGTTTAGATAGTGTATCCCGAAACGTATCTTTTATGCCTCGATGTGTTTTTTTATCCTGGGAATCGATCTGTCCTGGAAATACATCCTTTTAGTCTACTTTTCATCCTTCTATCTGCATTTGACCAAAAAAAACAATATTAAACTTTTTTTTGGTAGCTCTGATCACTGCGATATTTTGTTTTTTACATTTTTCTTGGAAGTGCTATGTGGTGTGTCTGGCCTAGTTTCCCTTGTGGATTATCATTTCACTTTCTTCATCTTAGTGCAGGTTTGTCAAAACTCAAAAGCGTCTTTTTATCTTTTAATTTTTCATTCTTTTTTATGGCAGCCGGGCATTCTTTGACAAGAGGATCTCACAAGAAGTCAGTGGAGATGCACTGGGCGAGGTATGTGTTTGCCAGGGGCTGATTGGCTGAGCTAGTCTTTTAAAGTTATGTTGTGTTTTTTTCTTCTTATATTGACACGTCTGCTTGTATTATACAGGAATTCAATGGTTATGTTTTTAAGATTATGGGAGGGTGTGACAAGCAGGGTTTCCCAATGAAGCAAGGAGTTCTAACTCCAGGCCGTGTTCGTCTCTTGCTGCACAGAGGTTTGCGGCTTTGTACCTCTGCTTGTGTTTGTTGACATGTTGATTTTGGTTTTTTGTGTGATTCAGCTAATTTGCACACAGTGCTCATTATCAGGTACTCCTTGCTTCCGTGGATATGGCAGGAGAAATGGAGAGCGCAGAAGGAAGTCTGTCCGTGGATGCATTGTTAGTCAAGATCTCTCTGTTTTGAACCTGGTCATCGTGAAGAAGGGAGAGAATGATCTTCCTGGCCTGACTGATGTTGAGAAGCCAAGGATGCGAGGTCCAAAGAGGGCATCAAAGATCAGGAAACTGTTTAACCTCTCTAAGGAGGATGATGTCCGGAAGTATGTCAACACTTACCGCCGAACATTTACAACCAAATCTGGTCAGTTGATGTATCATTATTCCTTTTGTTGAACATTTATTATTTTTCTTATTTGAATTCGATTATGTCTCCAAAGAAATAAATATTAAATCATGCTCCAATTAAGTCAAGTATTGATTTAACAAAAATAACAATGTGCCATTTTTCTGGGTTGGCAGGTAAGAAGGTTAGCAAGGCTCCCAAAATTCAAAGGTTGGTTACTCCCCTGACTTTGCAGAGGAAGCGTGCAAGAATATCTGACAAGAAGAAGAGAATCACAAAGGCTAAGGCTGAGGCAGCAGAGTATCATAAGCTTCTTGCCACCAGGTTGAAGGAGCAGCGTGAACACCGCAGCGAGAGCCTGGCAAAGAAGAGATCTAGATTATCTGCTGCCTCAAAGCCCTCAGTTGTGGCTTAAATGTTTTGAATTTGCTCCATGAGTATTGTCAATGATAAATCTCTTCAATAGCTTGATTTAATTTTGGTTGTTCTTGGATTGCTGAGGTGAGTTTAGATTCTTAGACACTCAACAATTTTAGCATCTGAGATTTCTGTTATTGCCCCTCTATGTTGTGGAACTCGTAATTGTCTAAATTCTGATTCCTTGGCATATTATGATTCTGAATTGTGTTATTCGATACTTTAAGCTTAAATTTACTCATTGCATATTCATGGTGCCATTTTCTCCAGTTCAAAATTTAATTTTGTCAGTAGAGGTTTGGTCATCCCCTGATTCAGAAGCTGATGTCGGGGTTTGAGATTGTGGTGTTGTGTTGTTTTCCAAAGTAATGTTTTCATGAATTTTATCAAAAATATTTTTTTATTCTTGATATCAGCAAATCAAAATTATATAAAACACTATAATATGTATTGGAAAAGTATTAAAAAACAATACTAAATCAAAATAATAGAAAATCTAAATAAAACGTGTCATATACCTTGGAAAAGTATTCAAAAATAAAATAACCCTCTAGACTCATTGATTGATAATGATAATTGAGAGCAGGTGGCTGCGAATTCTGGTTGAAAAATGACTGTTTCCACGTCATTATCAGAAAAGATAGATTGTGTGGAGAATGACAGCGGTCTTGATGTGGCTGCATTACTGTTTACAGTTCTAGCTCTATGGTAATTCGTTCTGGCTCGTGGTGCTGTGTGACCTGTCATTGAATCTCGATTGATACTGATTCGAATTGCCCCATATGTATATATTGTGGTTTTCCATAAATTATTCAGTATAATTAATTGTATAATTATATTATATATAAAATAATTGTACTATAAAATGATATATAAAATATAGCTAATTTTATCATTGGAATACATATAAACAAAAAAATTATATTTATATTATTCAAAAAACTACTTTATTAATTTAACTCTCTAAAATAAGTTTTTGCATTGGAGATGCTTTAACATGCCAAAAACAAAACAAAATGAAAGCATGCATGGAATGGAGACGAATGGTAGCCTACATGTGTAGTGCCAGAGGTCCGCTAACGGCCATCGTCCTCCACTATCTAATGGCGGAGACCGACGGGCCACCATTTTTGTTCCTCCTTCTCTGGTGATGAAAATGTCAAACAAGATTTCATCCCCCTTGCTTCATATAGTGGGCCAGTTGTTCCGATAATTGTCCCCAACGTACTGCTGTCAAGACAGAAGCAGTGAATGACATCTTGTCTGACTCCTGTGCTTACCTTTTTTCTATTTTGGTCAAATTCTTGTTGGAAATCCCACTATACATTCACTATACGACGTTTAATCTTTCTGAGTTTGTTTGCAAATTCTTATTGGAAATCCTAAAATTTAATTTTATTTAGTTTTATGATAATCAAAACAAAAAAGATGAGGAAAAAAAATTATTTTTCTAGGAAAGTTTTTTTATTCTTTTTTTTAATAAAAACACATTTTCTAATTAGCAGCATACTAAATTTGATTGTACTTTTACTTGGTTTTGAATAAGTTGTTTATTATTAAATGGGATTGGAGTATTTATAGAAAATAATAATATTTGAAATAAATATCAGAAATTGATTAATGATTTCTACTAAACCAAAAGATATTTTTTTTCGTTATAGATTGGTATTGAATCATCTCTTATATCTCTTTACAAACCCTGTGGGTGAATCAACAAGATGCTCTTGCAGTATATTTATTTATGAAATAAACTAAAAAGAAAAACTAAATTAAAAAGAAAAATGTGGAGCTCATAGCGTGATGAACAATAAGTCTCGAGTTTAAGTTAGAGTGTATATTTTTTATAAAAAATTAAAATTTTACTCGTCCAACTGAACCCATAAAATATAATTTATAAAAATATATTTCCTCACATAAAAATAAATATAGATGAAAGAGAACACAGGTACACGGACAAGGAAATGGAGGGTGTAGGATGAACAAGATAGTCTTCTCCGAGTGTTTGTTATTTTCCCTTTGATTTTCAAGGATTCCAACAAAGGGCATCCGCATTAAGGATAATATCGATAGGAATCGGAAATCCCACTTGTAAATTTGATCACCACTTTAACATTTCTCACTTATAAATTATATTTAATCTTATTAAATTTGCATTCTAAACCTAATGTCTCACTTAAGACTCCATGAGCGCACGAACAGGCTGGCTGTTGGCCATCCTAAAGCTTCTTCTGATCTCTCCCAGCCGCCTAGACTGCAAGTCCCCCATCATGCCCTCGACAAAGGCCCTGAAAAATGCCTGCTGGTTTTCGCAAAAGAGGGTTATGTATTTCCTTGTTTCAGGGAATGTGTAAAGTGTTTGATCAGAATTAATAAACCCTCTCCCAGCAATCAAATCTTTGAAATATCTGTTATAAAATTTAGTTGGTGTCGCATCAAGGTCTCCAATTTCATTCTCATCACCACCAAGTGGACAAAGCTCGTTTAGCTTCTCTCTATACCTCGTCTCAATCGTCGGATCAGGTCTGCCGGAGCCTGATTGGTTATAGAGCCTGAAGATTATAGAGAAGCAGCGAGCTTGGTCAATGGAATGTGACCCTGAAAGGGCTACCAGATCCTTGACAGAGAGGTTGAATCTTTTAAAGAGGTCTATGAGAAGGCTTGCATTGGCTCTTGGACTTGGCATGATATTGTTGGAGTCCTCTTGGCTAGCTGTTAAGCTGTCAATTTGATTTTTTTTTTGTCATTTTAAATGATTATGTTTTTGTGTGTTTTAGATCATTTTGATGTGCTGATTTCAAAAATGATTTTTAAAAAATAAAAAAAAAAACATCACTTTGATGTATTTCGGCATGATAAACACTTTGAAAAGCTCCAGAATTCAGACATCCGGTCCGGGAATGCTGGTATCAGTTAAACCTTTTACTGTGAGATTTCCATGTTGAAACAATGAAGGAGATCCAGTTCTATATTCAAATCAAGGGAAGGTCTAGGATACAATTATTGTCAAAATGCGAGATTCATCAAAATGCTACAATTATTGCCCCTCAATAATTTTCACAAGAAGACTAGATTAAAGGGCCATGCCCACACGTGTAAACATTATGACTAGATGTTTTACGTTAGCAAAATGTTGGATAACAGGAGCAAATTAATTACCAGGACAGCAGCAGCTCTAGAGGCCATGATAATTATATCTGCACAAGAAATCGTCCCTGGACAAACCTTCTCCAAATCTTCCTTAACTTCATCAATAACTTCATAAGACCTTAAAGAATCTATGTTGGATAGAGCGAGCTTCTCTCCTAACATATTTGGTGTGTCATCAAGCAACACCGAAGCATCACAGCCCTGTAAGGAAAAAACAAGAAATAAAACCCATCAAAGAAAACTGAACTAAGATCTTTATAACGATTCATGATTGAAATGAAAACATGTATAAAGTTTATGGTTTATAGAATAAAGTTTACATTAACTAAACAATCATGGAATTGTAAACGCATGACTGAGGCATCACTTCTTGGTTCTCTAATCATGTTCCTCCTCGTCACATCCTTGACTATGGATTCAGCTTCCGGGCACGTCTCGTCGTAAAAGTTAGGCCGGAGTGGCATGGTGGAGGCAGATATCAAGCCCATGGATACGAGCAAGAGAAGGGCTACAAGAGGGGGCATGTTTTTAATCTCTATTTTTCAAGCACTATAGTAAAGTTGATAGTGTGTGAAAGAGAGATGTGAGCTAATTTTGGTGTCTGGCGTCAGGAGTTTTAAACTTGCTGGAAAGTATATGTGTTCATGTATATATTATTATGGATGGGAATCTATTCATGGTATGTTAAGATTATCTATGTGATATTCACATAACATGAATGGAAAGAAGTGTAGTGGTATAATAAACTGCATGTATAATAAACTACATGCTCATGCTTCTATTCTGTTACAAGTCTGTTAGCAACCTGTGCTAACAGAATTGTTAAGTAGTTAAGCATGCTTAACTAAATCTGTTAAATGGTTAAACATGTTTAACACACTAATCTCGTGTGACTAGTCACGTGTGACTAGAGGCTATAAAAGCCATCCTTTTTCTGTAATTCAAGGAGACTTTTACTGCAGTTCATTTCAATATTCCTTTACAAGTGGTATCAGAGCCGCAGCTTGAGAACACAGAAAGAATAGAAAATTGGGAGAGATGACCAGTGAAGGAAGCTTCGTACAACCAACCATTCCTCGGTTTGATGGCCACTATGATCATTGGAGCTTGTTAATGGAGAACTTTCTGCGTTCAAAGGAATTATGGGGATTGGTGGAGTATGGCAATGTTGAGCCAACAAATGGAACAATGCAAACTGATGCACAGCAGAAGAAGTTGGATGACCTGAAATTAAAAGATCTTAAGGTGAAAAACTATTTTTTTCAGGCCATTGATCTCACAGTTCTTGACACGATTTTAAAGAAGAATACAGCAAAAGAGATTTGGGATGCTATGACGAAAAGATATGAAGGAAATGCAAGAGTCAAGAAGTCGCACCTTCAAGCTTTACGAAGAGAATTTGAAACACTAGAGATGAAGTTGGGAGAAGGAATGACATATTATTATTCAAGAGTCATGACAGTAGCGAACAAGATGAGGGTTTATGGAGAAGCGATGGAAGATTTGAAGATTGTAGAGAAAATATTACGCACTCTAACAGACAAATTCAACTATATTGTCTGCTGTATTGAAGAATCAAAAGACACTGAAAAACTGTCTGTGGATGAACTTCAAAGCACATTGACTGTGCATGAACAGAAGTTTCAAAAAACTGGTGGTGAAGAACATGTTTTGAAAGTTACAGTGGAAGAAGGAAGAGGTAGAGGAGGCAGAGGAAGAGGTAGAATTGCATATAGAGGAAGGGGGAGAGGAAGAAATAGTTGCAACAACAACTATGACAAAAATAATTTCAGCAACTATGACAGAAATTATTCCAATAACAGTGACATAAGTAATTTCAGCAAAGCCATGATTGAGTGTTACAGATGCCATAGGATGGGCTATTTCCAGTATGAATGCCCATCCTGGAACAAAGAAATCAACTATGTTGAGCTTGACGAAGAGGATGAGATGTTATTGATGGCCTTGTAGAAGAAAATAAAGTTGACATGAGAGATGTGTGGTTCCTTAATTCGGGATGTTCAAATCATATGTGTGGAGCTAGAACCATGTTCAGCAACTTTGATGATAATTTTTGACAAATGGTCAGGCTAGGTAACAACACTAGAATAAAGGTGTTGGGGAAAGGGATCAATTTCACAGTAACAGAAGTATTTTACGTCCTAGAGTTGAAGAACAACTTGTTGAGTGTGGGGCAGTTCCAAGAGAAGGGAATGGGAATCTTGATTCAGGGAGGGGTGTGCAAGATTTATCACCCCCACAGAGGGTGTATTATTCAGATTAATATGAGCATCAATAGGATGTTTATCCTATTTGCACAAGTGAAGGTGACAGATGATGATCATGATGAATGTCTGCACATGGCAACAAACTCGCAAAATCTTCAGTATTTGTCCCAATTGTGGCATCGCAGGTATGGACACCTAAACTTTAAAGGCTTGAAAACATTACAGAGCAAGGGAATGGTTCAAGGTCTTCCCACAATTGTTGCCACAAATGAGTTGTGCACATGCTGCATATTGGGCAAGCATCATCGGGAACCCATACCGAAAAGGAGTTTTTGGAGAGCCAGTCAAGCATTGGGTTTAATCCATGCTGACATTTGTGGTCCAATCAGCCCTGCATCATATGGGAACAAAAAGTATATCCTGTGTTTTACAGATGATTATAGCAGAAAATCATGGATTTATCTGCTACTTGAATAATCTGAGGCTCTACGACATTTCCAGTATTTCAAGAAGAAGGTGGAGAATGAGATTGCTCTCTTCATCAAATGCCTGCGAATACACAGGGGATGCGAGTTTACTTCAACAGAATTCAATCATTTCTGCGAGCTAAATGGGATTAAAATGCAACTCACAACTGCCTATATCCCTCAACAGAACGGGGTGGCCGAACGAAAAAATAGGACCTTGATGAATATGGTGCGTTCAATGTTGCTTGAGAAAGAAATTCCAAAAAGTTTGTGGGGAGAAGCAGTGAGGTGGAGCAATTATGTGTTGAACAGATGCCCAACATTAATGGTTAGGGATGTCACACCATCAGAAGCTTGGAACGGGATTAAGTCCTCTGTTGAACATTTTAGAGTTTTCGGGTGCATTGCACATGTGCCAAAGGTACATCGATCAAAACTTGATAAACGAAGTGTTAAATGTATTTTTCTGGGTGTGAGTGAAGAATTCAAAGGTTATAGATTGTTTAATCCAATTTCTAAGAAAGAAATTATAAGTAGAGACGTGACATTTGAGGAAGATAAGCAATAGGACTGGGATAAAAGTTTCCAAGAGCAAATATTGATGAATTTAGAATGGGAAGGTGACTGTGGAGAAGGAATTATTGATGATTCCATGGAATCCAGTAAAAACAATCATGATAAAGGGGAAAATTCAAGAAATGCAGTGAATGAAGGGAGAGCAGACAGTGAAAGGGAAAATGCAGAAAATGCAGATGAAGGTGCAGACAGAAGTGTTGATGTGTATGCTGATGTGTCTCAGCACAGAGAGGGTGGAAGTGTTGATATGAGTGGTGTGAATGCAGGTGGCAGACTTAGAAACGCTGCTGATATGAGTGGTGTGAATGGCAGACTTAGAAATGTTGTGTGTGGTACAAATGCAGGTGGCAGAATTAGAAAAACCCCAGCTTGGATGAATGATTATGTCAGCAGAGAAGATTATGAATCTTCTGATAATAAAACAAACTTGGCTTTATTGATGTCTGATGACCCAGTGCACTATGAAGAGGCAGTGCAAGATATGAAGTGGAGAATTGTGATGGATAATGAAGTGAAATCCATAGAAAAGAATAAAACCTGGACCTTAGTTACGGCACCAGTTGGGTGTAAGTTAATTAGGGTAAGATGGATTTATAAAACAAAATTTAATGAGCACGGTGAGCTTGAGAAATACAAAGCGCGGTTGGTCACAAAAAGGTATACTCAGAAACATGGGATATATCACACAGAGGTGTATGAACCAATGGTTAGAATTGAAACTGTCAAAATGATCGTAGCTCTGGCACCGCAAAGAAACTGGAATATATTTCAGTTGGATGTTAAATCAGCCTTTCTTCATGGTGATCTCAATGAAGACGTGTATATTGAACAACCAAAGAGCTACGAAACTAAGGGAAGTGAGAATAAAGTATACAAGCTACATAAGGTGTTATATGGGCTGAAGCAAGCCCCACGAGCCTGGTTCAGTAGCATGGAGAATTACTTTATCAATGAAGGATTCTTGAAATGCCCAAATGAGCAAACCCTCTTCACAAAATAGAATAAAGAAGGTAATATGCTTATTGTAAGTGTTTACGTTGATGATCTAATCTACACTGGTAGTGATGCAGAGATGATGAACAGTTTTAAGAAGCATATGATGAAAGTATTTGAGATGACGGATTTGGGAAGAATGAAGTTCTTTCTTGGGATTGAAGTAATGCAGAGAAGTGATGGCATCTTCATTTGCCAAAGGAAGTATGCACTGGAAATTTTAAAGAAATTTGGGATGTCAGAAAGTCATGAAGTAAGTAGCCCAATTGTCCCCAGTTCTAAATTATGCAAGGATGCAAGTGGAGTTGCAGTTGATGAATTGTATTACAAGCAAATCATAGGAAGCCCCATGTATCACACATCAACTCGCCCAGATTTGATGTACAGTGTAAGTTTGATTAACAGATATATGGCTAAACCAACTGAGGTTCATTTGCAAGCTGCCAAACTGATATTGAGGTATCTGAAGGGTACATTTGATTATGGAATCATGTACAAAAGGGGAGGTCAACTGATTTGGTTGCCTACACCAACAACGACTATGCCAGCGATATAGATGATCAGAGAATTACTTCTGGTTATATGTTTCTTTTGAGTTTTGGAGCAGTGTCCTGGGCATCAAAGAAGCAACCGATTGTTACTTTGTCTACCACAGAAGCAGAGTTTGTGGCAGCAGCGGCTTGTGCGAGCCAAGTGGTATGAATGAGAAGAGTACTTGATCAGCTTGGTCAAGTTCAAAAGAAAAAAACCATCGTCATTTGCGACAATAGTTCCACAATCAAATTGTCGAAAAATCCTGTCATGCATGGGAGAAGCAAGCACATAGACGTATATTTCCATTTCTTGAGAGAGTTAGCTAATAATGGAATAATTGAGCTGACTTATTGCGGGTCGGGAGAGCAGATCGCATATGTGATGACAAAACCATTGAAGTTAGAATTTTTTCCAGAAATTTAGAAATCAGATGGGAATGTGTAAAGCTGATGAGATAAACTAACTAAGAACCATAGTTAGTTTAAGGGAGGGATTGTAGTGGTATAATAAACTGCATGTATAATAAACTACATGCTCATGCTTCTATTCTGTTACAAGTCTGTTAGCAACCTGTGCTAACAGAATTGTTAAGTAGTTAAGCATGCTTAACACACTAATCTCGTGTGACTAGAGGCTATAAAAGTCATCCTTTTTCTGTAATTCAAGGAGACTTTTACTGCAGTTCATTTCAATATTCCTTTACAAGAAGAAGAAGAAGAAATCATCTCACACATGAGCATGCACATCGATGAATGAGACATTGGAATGATGATGGACATAGAAAAATGGGTTTAGATTCTCTTGTGTGGGTGTGTCAAGAGATCATATATTTTGCTATGACATTGGGAGGCAAGATAAGGCAATCGGCCATTGAAGATGGAGGGAGAGGGGATATCTACTGAAAGTGTTCGTTGTGGCGGTGGAGCAAGGAGGAGTCATTACTCACTACCGATATGGTGGGTCAACAATGGCGACGCCACGATGCCCTACCTCATTCTTTGAACAAAAAATTTCTTTCATGAAATCTGTTGCCCCTATCTTCCTCGATATCAACAGGCTCAATCATCTTTTTTTTAGCAAATAAGGTGAAAAAACCATTACACCTTGTGAAATAAACCAGTTGTCCTCATCAGCAGCATGCCGGAAGAGGAAAAGTGAATACGTGTTGAGTCTAGCTAGTTGATTTGTTGAGCACAGTGCTCTAGTAAGCGTATGGTCGGGGTTGCAAATTAGGTGATTTTTTAAATATTTTTTATTTAAAATAATATTTTTTTAAAAAAATATTTATGATATTATCGTATAAAAACATCCAAAATATAATTTCTGAATGCATTCTCAAACAAAGTAGATATATCACTATTTTAATGAACAAATCTATAATTAATTTGAGGTTAAATACATATATGATTTATTGAGTTGTCTCTTAACTATTGGTGATTGGTGGAGTTAATTGTAATCGGCTTGCCAGCCTTTGGGGGGGAAATGGAAATATGATAAGCCCGTTAACAGACAATGGGTTTAGATAGAGACATTAGCAGTGAAAATGGGCTATTATAATGGGTCATTAATTAATGGGCCGTCCCTATATCTCTATAGTCCAAGAATCTGAGATTGAATCTAAACTACACGTCGTCTGCGGTAAGACGTCAAAAAAACATCAAACCTGGACAGAAAAAACATTAAACCTAGCCCATTAACAAAATTCCGAGGTCCCGAGAGCTGAGCAGCAGCAGCAGCAGTCTTCAACACCCCCCGGCAAACAAAAAAAACATGGGAGGGAGAGGAAGAGGAAGCAGGTCACGAACTCAAAGAAAGCATTTTCGAGATGGCAGAGAGAATGTTTGGAAACGCTCCAAATCTGACAGCACCTCTTCTGATCCCAATGGCAACAGCAACTCTGAGAACAAGACTCATTGGAAACCTTTTTCTACTCAAAACTCCGCCTTCGATGAATACTACAAGGTTACCACTTTATTTTCTTTTGCTTAACATCAAATACTGTTTTGTTTCGTTTGGTGAGGTTTAAGTGTGTTTCTTTCACAGGAGCAAGGGATAGTGACAGCAGAAGAATGGGATACCTTTATCGAAGTTCTTAGAACACCCTTGCCTGCTGCTTTTAGAATCAATCCAAGGTAAAGCTTTTGGTTTCTTTTGCTATCTAAATCGTCGGGTATTCTTTGTTTTGGCTTTTGGTTGTGTTCGTAATTGTTGTTCCTGCATGCTGTAGCAGTAAAAAGATGTAAAGTAAATAATGTTTTCAATCTGAAGAGGCAAACTTAGAAGTTAGGGGTTAGGAAACGAAAAGGTTGGGTTGTTTGTAGCTGTCAATGTTGTCTACAAACAATTGACTAGACCATATAGGTAAGAATGATAGAATCACATAAGATGAATATCCTAATAAGTTTGCTATCCAGCTCTATTTAATATGAATTGGATGTGATTAAGTGAATGAAGAATGAAAATGGTGATTTTGGCAGCATATGTCAACCACTGATCTTTTTCAAAGCGAGGTTACTTTAGGGTTTGCAGGAAGACCAAAAGGAAAGTGGGATTTTTGAAGTATGGTAGATAGTGATTGAACAAAAATATGGTCGTGTGAAGTATGAAATGACTGGAAATAATATTTTTGGTAGTATGGTCCTTTATCTCCCTGAATTTTGGATTGAGTTCAGATGCTGCAAGTTTTATATGGGCAATTAACGAGCATAACAACTGTGTTTTGAGGATTTATCTATAAGGTCTCCCGTGCTCTTCACATCCTCCTCATTGACTTCAAACATTGAAACTGCATGTTACAGTATGGGGAAAAGTTACTAACTTGTGATTTTTCTTTATTTCAATTTTGCAGTAGCCAATTTTGTGAAGATATCAAATCACAGCTTGAGAATGACTTTATGAATTCCCTCAAAGCAGAGGTAAGTTACATTTATCTATTGAGACTTTAATTCCTTTGATAATTATGCTGCCAAATGTTGGTTGCTACAGGTGATAGCTTACTGTTTTTACCCCTCTTTTTTGTCATTTTTGACAGACCACTGATGGTGGTGAAGTGGAGGCTATCAGACCATTGCCTTGGTACCCGGATAATCTTGCCTGGCATTCAAATTTTTCCCGGATGCAGCTAAGGAAGAATCAAACCCTTGAGAGGTAATCTTGCAATTTCTGCTTGTTTGAATAGCATTGTGAACATGTTATCATATTTTCTGAACTAATACGTGTACCTGATAATGCTGACATTGCGTAATTATGTTCTTCCCTTTCTTGTTCCAAAGATCTGTTTTATACAGAAGCCTTTTCTATTTGATTTTCAGTCATTCAGAATTGACCTGTGCAATGCATATATTTTACATGTTACCATTGACGTAGACTGCCATAAACGACTTCCTATCACCAGGGGTACATATACTATGTTCAGTTCACTTAATGTTTTTCCTTCAGAAAAGTGGTGTTATTGCAATATAATTTCTCAAGTTTATGGTCTTGGATAACACCTCAAACTCTTCTTTAAGTCTTTCTGAAAATCAATCTAGCTGTCATGATGTTCCAACCAATTTCAATTTATACCATTTTCAATGGGGAAAAACGCTTTCTGTTCTTTGAAAAATCATACATTATTTTAAAGGGTAACTGTTTGGAGAAACAACTCTTCCATTTTTAACAAATGATTTTTTTTTTCATTGAAAAGAAAAATTAGAGAGGGAGATAGAAAATGTACAAAGTTTTCTGCTACCAGTTCGGCCCATTGTTCTCCTACTTGTATGTATATGATTTGTTGGTTTTCATATTTAATGCTTACATTATATGTAAAATATGTGCAAGCTGCCCCCAGTTAATTGATTTGTTTTAATTGATTTCCCTTCAAATGGTGTTTTCGGTAAAACTATTTCAGGTTCCATGAGTTCTTAAAGCTAGAAAACGAAATTGGAAACATCACCAGACAGGAGGCTGTCAGCATGGTGAGCAAGTCTGATTTTGGGTTTATTCAATGATTTTTGGTTGTTTTGTCCTTTAAGAACGAACATCTTGACTCTTGTCCTTGTGTATTTTTTTTACCTGGTTTCTAATCCTACAACTAACCTTGTGTTATTTTGTTGCCTGATTTGCAATATAAATTTTTGGTTTGTGATAAAGGTACCTCCACTCTTCCTCGATGTATGTCCGGATCATTTTGTACTTGATAGTAAGTTACTTAGAGTGTATTCTAATTCTCTTTTTTTTTTATTCCTTTGGCGGTACTAGTGACTCATCATCTCTTTATCTAAATAATTTTATAACTATATCTTTTATAGAAATTAAGCTTGATGTATTTATAACAGCAGCTTTCTTACCAAAAAAAAATCGAAATCCCAGTGGTTTACTTTCTAAAGTTTCTACTAGCAGACATCTATCTCTCCCCTTCGTCCTGTATTTTGTTTATAAAGTTGAAATGGGTTGCATGTCATGGAAAATATCCAATACCCTGTAGTATTTCCTCACTGCTGTCTTTCCTTTTATGCAGTGTGCGCTGCACCAGGTTCAAAAACATTTCAGTTGCTGGAGATTATATACCAATCGACAAAGCCAGGATCACTTCCTGATGGAATGGTTTGTTTCTTTTTCTTGTTTCACATTCTGCTCTATTTTATTATTTTATTCATCTATTTGTTTTATTTTGCTTAGTCATCTCTTTGCCCTGTATTGTATCAGTACTTGGAACCTCCTAGTTGATTTGTTTCATCTACTTCATTGTAATCTTAGAAGATGAAATTGATTCCCATTACTAATATTAATTCATTTGTCCAGGTTATGGCAAATGATCTTGATGTCCAGAGATGCAATCTTCTCATCCATCAAACAAAAAGAATGTGCACTGCCAACTTGATAGTCACAAATAATGAAGCCCAACACTTCCCTGGGTGCCGTGCAGACAAAAATGGCTCTAAAGCTTCTGAAATGGAAATTGAGCCACAAATTAGTCAGCTTCTCTTTGATCGAGTGTTATGTGATGTACCCTGTAGTGGAGATGGAACCCTCCGCAAGGCTCCAGATATGTGGAGGAAATGGTTAGAATATTTCTTGTGAGCTTTCTCATGTTTATGTTTTTCAAGAATGCAGAGGATCATATTTATTTACCTCTCTAATACAGGAATCCAGGGATGGCCAATGGGCTCCATAGTCTACAAATTCAGATAGCAATGCGAGGTACCTTAATGAAATACTCGAATTTGCATTTCTTCATGATTTGAAAACTGTAGCTTTCAGGCCCTTTATGGCTGATATTATGCTGCTCATAATAGCATGTCAGTTCAAAATTAAATTTTTTATTCTAAGATTAATACTCATTAATGTATTTTTAAAGGAAGCTCTAGTCTTCCATATGATTATGTCCTGACAGGTTATTGGTTGATAGTTGTCAATTTCCAATCCCAAAGGCTTCTCTTAAGTAGGACAGAGTTGTCTAGTCTGCCCACTTTTGTTATTTTTTCATGCTATAGCTAGATAATCTGTGTTTTCAAGGCTTTGACTCTCAGAAGAGCGGATAAAGGGTTTGTGATTTAAATAACATCTAAATTGGGTGAGATTTAAGGGCAACAGGAAGCTTTGATTTGAAGGACTTGGTTTCTTGATTTTGATGGTAGCAGCAGAATTAGGTTTCCTAGAAAGTATTTGCTTGTTGAATTGAAGAGAACCTAATTCTTGCTAGGGAGTGATGCTGGTGTCTAGTACAGTAATGGGGTAAAATTTGGGATGGATGAAAATGAGAAATGAAAATTTGTTGGCTTTTAGGACTGTGGATTGGGTGCTGTGATATCTATCCTCGCTGAAAGATGGAAGAATAAGTGTGAAAATATAGGGCAGCATGCCCTGCTGTTGCCAAAATACACTTATTTCCCAAAGTTTATCAATATGCTAATAGAAAGTCTTGAAACTCCCTGTTTCCATTGAAGGACTGCTACAAACTAATATGAACACTAGAAAAATAAAAATAAGGCTCTTAAAGTTCGTTATTGTCTAGAAAAATTACCTAAAAATCCATTTTTCTTAGAAAATTGCAGAAATTGTGATGCTCTCAAGAGTCTGTTCATAACTCTAAAAATAAATTCTCAAACTAAGTATTTTAGTCTCCGCCTTAAGGCTGATGCTATGTAGAAAATCATCTCTATTTCATGTTGTAATGTTCTCACATAAGAAAAACAGAAAATTACCTACATGCTACAGCAATTCTTTTATACTGTGGCTGCATGTTCCTTGCCTTGGGAACAATTCGCTTCTGGCCCAGAAAGCATATGGCCCTCCAAAAATCACCAGCTAACATGTAGCTGACTCACATAATAGCATGCATCGATTTGGACAATGAAATGCATGATGGGTCTTTCTTGATGCTTTGAACTTCATGTAGTAGCTGCAGTTCAACATGAGAAAACATTCAATTTCATTCCTTGCATATTTTCTGCTGGATCCATAATTTCAGCATTTTGCTGATAAAGACAGGCATAGTGTCAAGCTTCTAATCTACTTTTGTTTTTCTCTTTTGAATGAAATATGATATATCTTGTATTAAGCATGGTACATTAGAGAGTGTTAGTATGCTGGATTGTGGTTTTTGCTTAACTCCAAATGTTTATGATGGTTAAATATGGGTTTGAGGACCTGAAAGAATTCTGCTCTCCTATTTCTGCATCAGTGGAGACAGACATTCACACTTGGATTTTGCCCAGATTTGTTTCAATAGAGGTGCAAACTAGCTAGATTTAATAAACATTATATTGTGATGCACAGGCTTATCATTACTCAAAGTTGGTGGAAGAATGGTGTACTCAACTTGCTCAATGAATCCAGTTGAGGACGAGGCTGTTGTTGCTGAGGTAATCTAATGCCCATTCCCAAGTACATCACCATTAGACTTCTTTGACTTTTCAAAAAAAAAAATCTAAATCTTGTTTAACTCTGGTGCCCATGTCTGTTTTTCCTAAGATTCTACGGAAATGTGGAGGGTCTGTTGAACTTGTTGACGTCTCCAGTGAACTTCCTCAACTTGTTCGTCGGCCTGGTGTCAGAAAATGGAAGGTATGTTATGTCTGCCTGGTCAATTTTCTATTGAAGCCTTAACAGGTTAGTAATAGGTGCTGAAAAGACTTTTGCATAGCTCTGGCAATGCTGCCCTTTTTATATTTAATCTCTGGCAATGCTACTTCATTTCCACAGTATGATGATTTCCCCCCATCTCTCAGTCATTCTGATGTTTAGCATATTCATCTCACTTTGGATGTTAATAGAATGATTGGTGTGCTAAAGAGAATAATTGAACCAAATGAATATTTAAATTGTGTAGGTTTGACAGGAGGTTTAGAGGAGTTTTTATATTTCCTTTGATTTTTGATGTCGGATTAAGATTTTATATTTTAGTGCTATCAATTACTATCACCATCCCAGAAAGATTTCCCTCTTTTGGTCTGTCATTTGTCTGATGTTCACTCTTCTGAAGGCATAGTTGTGTTTGGTTAAATGTCAGTTTGGCTGGCTTTTTCCCTGCTAGGAAAAAATTCTGTGTGGTGTTAGGAAATGGGATGTTCATTTCGGCTTTCAATTTCTTTATTGTATATTACATAATTTATGTTTTTTGTTTCTGCAGGTACGTGACAAAGATCTCTGGTTAGCTTCCCACAGAGACGCCTCCAAATTCCAGAGATCCCATATACTTCAAAGTATGTTTCCTTCAGGCAAAAGCTATGTTGCCCCGGCCAACAAGGATCTTGAGCACGAGAATGATGAAATTGTGATTTCTGAAGATGGGATTCAGCTAACAGAGGATACTTCGACCGAAGATTTGATTGAGGAAGTTTCTGATCTCCCACTAGAACGTTGTATGAGGATAGTGCCTCATGATCAGAACAGTGGGGCCTTTTTCATTGCTGTCCTCCAGAAAGTCTCACCTTTACCAGGTGAATTTAAGCATTATTGATAGTGGAAATGATGTTAGACTTGTTGGACCTTGTAAATAGTATCCATTGGTTACTGCTTACCCCCGCTCATTACCACTATCATTTCATCTCCCACTTACAAAATTCTGAATTGGTACTTGAAATAAATGTTGATTCAGATCTATTTTTGTGGATGTCTCTGTATCTTCATTCTTATTTTTTGCATGTTAGGCATTTATAATGTTATATCTACTTCATGATTTCCCTGCAGCCATTCAGGAGAAACCCAGTAAGAAAAGGAGTTTGTTCAAAAAGAATCCTGAACTGCAAGAAAAATTATCGGATCAGGTTACTAGAGATAATAGTGGGCTGGAGCCAGACTCCAGAGATGTGGCAGTAGAAAAAATTCCTGAAGCTGCCACAGAGGCAGATTTAATTGTTGATGAGCCAGATGAAGCTGATATGGAACCTGATCCTTCCAGTATATCTAACCAAGATGATTCAGAGGAAACCAAAGCAGTGGTTAATGGGGAAACCGATTCTGGGAAGGCCGTGGGGAAGAGAAAGTTGCAACTTCAAGGCAAATGGAAGGGGGTTGACCCTGTTCTTTTCTTTAAAGATGAATCTATTATCAATAGCATAAAGATATTCTACGGGATTAATGAGTCATTTCCTCTTGATGGCCACTTAATCTCAAGAAATAGTGATAAGAACCATGTGAAGAGAATTTACTATGTCTCAAAGTCAGTTAAGGATGTTCTTGGGTTGAATTTCCGAGTTGGTCAGCAACTTAAGATTGCCTCTGTCGGCCTGAAGATGTTTGTAAGTAATCTACATGCTATTTTGACATTATTGTTTTCCGTTTTATTGTTGTTTTCAAAAGCCGCAGTCATAGCCTTTTCCCCATTCCCTTGAATCCTTAGGCCTGTGAGTGTTCTTTCCATATTGATTGACATACTCCAAAGTTTCGTAGCTACAACCCTATGTCATGAGCTACGTTGCTAGAAAACAGTAATGCATCAATTGCCAAAACTTGTGCTAATCAAGTCAATCAAAAAACAACTACCACCACCAGTTCTACTATATGTTTCATTTTACCCAAAAAGGTGGTTGCATAGGCTTTATTTAACAAAGAATTGTTCGTTTCTTGATTTGATTCTTTACTCTTTTTTTAAAGGAGCGACAAACTTCAAGAGAAGGTACCGATACCCCTTGTTCATTCAGGATATCATCAGAAGGATTGCCTGTGATCCTTCCACACATCACTAATCAGATCCTATATGCATCCCCGGTAGATTTCAAGCATCTTTTGCAGTATAAAACGATAAAGTTTGCTGACTTCGTTGATGCTGAGTTTGGCGAGAAGGCATCAAAGCTAATGATGGGTTGTTGCGTAATAGTCATGCGAGGTATGTAGTAGTTCCTACCGCGTTCGTGTTATCAGTGCATGAATGTGTATTTACCCTGTCGTCGTCTTTATTTGCAGACAGCAAAACCATGTCAGGTCCTATCAAGGTGGACGAGTCAACAATAGCCATTGGCTGCTGGAAGGGTAGATCCAATTTGAGTGTGATGGTCACAGCAATTGACTGCCAAGAAATGCTAGAAAGGCTTTCATTTCGCATGGAGGCTGAGAAGGGCTCTTCAGCGCAAGAAAACAAGCTCAATGTTGATGAACTTAAGCTTAATGGAGTTAGCAAGGTGGAGGAATCTGAAACCATTCAGCTGGTTGCAGATGCTTGAAGTTACAGCAACTTTTGAGGTTGTCTCTAATCTATTTGTACTAGTTTTGGATTTATTTATTTTTAATAGACACAACATAGCATTTATTTTTAGCCTCTTCTGGGTACCAATTATATAATGTTTCAGGTTTTGTATTTTATCGGAATGACCAAGCCTTTTTTGCTGTATTAAGCTAATGCAATTTTGACGAGTTACATAATTTTCGCAATGTGTTTTTTTTACTGGAGTTCCACAAATAAAAAAACAAAGTCTTTCTTGTTTTAACTGTGTTATTTATGTTTTTAAAGTGCTTTTAAAAATATATTTGTTTTAAATAAAATTTTCTGTTTTGATATGACTTGTTAAAAATATATTTAAAAAAGTTTTTTGGAAAAAATAACTATCAATCAGACCAATAAATCTGTGCAAGTAGATGACTAATGAAGCAAGGCAACGGTAAATGTTGGTGGCAGTATTGGGCACTGATGTGCTGTAATAAAATGGAAGGAGAGGAAGAGGAAGAGGAAGAGGAAGAGGAAGAGGAAGTTGCCCATCTCCCCATGTATATTATCTAGAGGGTGAAGAAAATATAGAGATCATGGATAATTAATGATACCATAATAAAAATAATTATTTATAAAATTAAATATTAAAATATTTTTTAAGACTGGTAATCTTATATAAAATAACTAAAATCACATTATAAAAATTAATGTAATATTAAATGATAAAATTTTAAAAAATAGTTAAAAAAGATTCAAATGAATAAAATTAAATCGTATTTAAAAAAAAAAAAAAAAAAAGATAGCTCCTTCACTTTCATATGTACAAATGAGAGATGGTTTCCCCTAGTTTTAGAAGTAGATAACTAGTTTTGTTGTTTTTTACTCGTGAGAGGAAATTCTCAAAACTCATTTTTATTTAATTTCATGGCTACTAAAATGAAACAAATTAAAAGTTTCAATAATTTAATGTTTAGAATAACATATGTATTTTTTTAAGTTAAAACCTCATCTTCTTATTTATGCATTTATTTTTCTTATTTGACAAATGCAGTTTTTCATCAATAACATGTTTTTTTCTTAAGAAAAATTAAACACAACATAAAGAAATTAGAATAAGATTTCATAACTATTGAAATGTAGTCGAGAAAAATGTATTTCTTTAGCCAGCACTCTATTTTTGTTAATCACTTATTTCCCTTTTGTTTTGATGAAAAATATTTTTTTTTTTATCATAAGCAGATTTTCATATAAAAACTTGTGGTATGTATAACGATTTTAAACCAAGAAAAGAATAATATTTCAATTATTTTCTTGCGACTACATAAAGAAATCAAAGAATAATTAATTCAAGAAAAATATATAAAAATTAATAGTAAAATATATATTTTAATCTCATTGAACTGAATATTAATGTGAATTTGTTTTTCAAAATTATGCACATAAGTTTCATATTACAACTGTTAAAGAAATTAAAAATATAATCATAAAAAGCTTTGATTCTATTAAAACAAAATATGACATGATTGACTTCTTTTTAAAACATCGTGATTTTATTTTTAAGATATAAAAATATTAAAAAAAAAAATTGCCTTGTAAATTTGGGGAATCATAATTATTGATATAAAACAAAAGTGTATAAAAATGAAGATTCCCGTGAACAATCATTACGACAGGTTTTAGAGCAGAGATTTATGAAACAAGTAATAGTCCATGCATGGTGGTCTGAGGACCGACAGGCACCGTATATCAAATAATTAAAGAAACTTCTGTTCAAAAGAGGTAGCAACAGCTAAAAAGCCTCAGGCAGCAGAAAATTCTCCAAAAACCTTTCCACTTCCATCTTCAATTTCCACACCACAAAGAACGGTATTTAAAGTATTCAAAACATTCATCGACAATATGAAATTTTTTCTTTCCGAATGGGATTGAGAAAATAACATACGACTCGGCTACACCTCAAGATAAGAAACTAATCAGCTGCTCATGCGAGCTAAATTATAAGAATGTAAAATTTACAGAGAAATACACCACACCTTTCAAAAATATTGCTATCGGGGTATTAAGGAGAAGATGCAGTTCCAAAGCAAAGACTGATCAAGATCACAATTAGCTACAGCACTTGCTCTTCGCTGGAATTTCCTGACCGGGGCCTGGAATGATAATCTTCTTGCCAGATAGGGATGCGGGGTTGCCACTGCTTTGATCTTCACCAGCAACCAGGTTCTTCTTGTTTACAGTGTTGAAGATCTCTGTCAGCACAGTCATAAAGGCGTTCTCAACATTAGTTGATTGCAATGCAGAGGTCTCTAAGAAGAATAGTCCTTCCTTCTGGGCAAATTCTTTGGCATCCTCTGTGGGTACAGCCCGCTGGTCCTCAAGATCACTCTTGTTCCCGACCAGAATGATAACGATGTTCTTGTCAGCATGGCTACGCAGCTCTTCCAGCCAGCGTGGTATGTGATCGAAGGTCTGTCGCTTGGTTATGTCATACACCAGCATTGCCCCAACAGCACCCCTGTAGTATGCGCTTGTGACTGCCCTGTACCTGTTCATTGAACCCCCAACAGCAGAGAAGAAATCAACATTTGCTAATTACAAAAATGTAACGCCAATTCTGTCGAAAAGAAACAATATTATTTCTTTCCCAAGGTACAAACAGAACAATTCTGAAGTTTGTGTTAAAGCACAGAGAGTCAGATCTAATCAGGCGAGCACTGAGTTTTCCCCTTTTCTCCTGCCAAATATATTTTCTGCCTGGGTTCCGAGAGACTATTAAAGAAAGTATCAGTCATCAAATATGACATCCATCTCTAACCACCATGATATATACAAAAGATAATTCAATAAATGATCCAAAACTTATGGCTCAAAAGATGCTTCAAAATAAAGATATTTCTTGTTTACCAATAAAGTTTTAGGCACTAAAAGTAGATTTCAAGCATAACCTTATATCACAGAAAATATCTTATTTTGTGAAAGAACAGTGACATGAGCTGGATTCACTTCCTAGACCAAAAGCAACTTTAAGCAAGGTAATTAATTCTTCTTTTATCATGAAATCGGACCAAATGCCACCTTTTCTCCAGTCAAAATATCAACCCTAAACAGAAGAATTAAAATCCCCACCCCCAACAAAACCACCAAAAAAAAAAGCTGCTGGGGAGGCAAAAAAAAAAAAAAAAAGAGAAAGAAAAGCCAATAATTTTTAGGAAGGGATAGTGAGTGATGGCCTGAAGCCACAGCAAGATATATCCTAACAAGTATCACTATGATCCAGCCTCAGATCCCGCACAGTCGACGTTAAATCAATTCATTACCATATCCATACTTATATCACAGACTTAAAACCGGATCAATTTGCATCTAAAAATTTACGCTTCATCATGAATCACAAACAACAAACAGGCTATGCAAAAAAAAAAAAAAATCAAATGTCAGCAATTAGACACTTAAAAAAAACTTGAATTGCACTACCATATCCCCATCTTCTTTTTTTTTTTCATTTGATTCCTCCCAGATCAAACACAATGCCCATCTGTTGTATTAAAACATCTTCCACGTGTTTTTCCTCCGAATCTAATACTAGAAAAACCAATTCCACATTTGCAGCAAAACTGTCTTTCCAAATCAACGTGTATATAAAACCATACAATCCACGGATCCAAAGACACCAAGTGATGGACAGCCAGCCAGGTGAGCATAAGCTGGACCGCAGACAACTTAACCATTAAAGCCAAAAATACATGCAGCTAACATACTGTCTGATATTAACAAAGAAAACCCATATCACATCTAGACTTCTAGACCAACCAAAACAAAAAATTAAAATCTGAAAGAAATAGTTACCGTTCTTGACCAGCAGTATCCCAGATCTGGGCCTTAACACTCTTATGATCAATAACAAGAGTCCGAGTTTGAAACTCAACTCCAATAGTAGCTTTAGAGTCAAGGCTAAACTCGTTTCTAGCAAATCGAGCAAGCATTTGTGATTTCCCAACTGCTGAGTCCCCTATCAACACCACCTTGAACACATAATCTATCTTTTGGCTGGCATCTCCGTATCCACCCCCACTAGCCATTTTCTCACCCTCTCTTCAAATGGGTTTCCTTTGTTTCTTCTAGAGAAGAGAGCGGTTCTTGAGATGCTTTGCTGTAGCTAGTTAGTAGATCTTAGCGAGAGTATTTTGCTTTGCTGGTGTGGAATTGAAGGCGAAGGCTAATAAGACAATCAGTGAGTGTGACGACAATCCGGTGCAACGCATGACAAGCTTATATTGGTGCATCATGCAATCTGGTCCGTCAATGATTTTGATGGGTTCTTTGAGTGGACTACTTTCTCAAAGGTGTTTCTTAATAAGTAAGTGCAGAAACAAGTCAAGAAGATGGTGTCATTAAATTCTAGAAAGTGACCCTTAAGTTGATGCTTTCATATTCATATTTAAGATAGTATTTGGTTTTCCGCTTTGCCGTTTTTTTTTAAAAAAAAAAATTATTTTATTTTTTAAACTGTTTTATAAAAGAGATATTAAAATAATTTTTTTTAAAAATAATATATATATATATTATTTTGATGCATTTTCAAACAAAAACAACTTTAAAAATATTTATTATCATAATATCAAACTCTATCATAATAGAAACTAACAAACATTTTAAAAAAAAAAATAGTGGATCTCTTAATAAACCAGCCAAAAAAGTGTGATTGATTTATATTTTTTTATTAATATGGGTGTTCGAGTTATCTTATGCATACCTTAATTAATTTTATGGATTCTGAAATTATCGATCATGTAAATTTTCAGTAGCCATCGTATTAATAATCACAAGGCTCGAAATCACAAAAGGAGCAAACCTATTAGGCTAAAAACTCTTACCATTAGACAACCTATTAAATGATTGATTTATGAAAGTGTGGTGATTTGTGAAAATGTGGTGATCTGTGATTGTGAAAAAAACATAACTATTAATATAATTTTTTTAATTAAAGTTATAGATTTCATTTGATTCCTATATGTATTTAAAAGTAATTGTCATTGGTGAGGTTAGATTTTTTTTTTTTAAATAAATCAATTTGCTATTGAAAAATAGATAAGATTTCAATTATTCAATTGCAAGGGATATGCATGAAACTTTTTAAAAACTTAAGGATTGATATTATATTATTTATAAATATAAAAGCTGAAATGAAATACACCTATTAGCCTATTAAGGAGGTCTTTAACACTGCGTTTTAGAAATATTTTTGAAAAAAATTGAAATTTTTATTTTATTTTCTTACTTTAAATTAAAAAAATGATATTTTTAGATCATTTTCGCGTGGAGATGTCAAAAATAATTTTTTTAAAATAAAAAATATCATTTTGATATATTTTTGAACAAAAAATATTTTTCAAAACAACGGCAACCACACTTTCAAATCAACACTAAAAAGACTAACAAGTATTTTTTTTTTACCGCGATGGTTGTATGTCGATTTTGGTTTTTAGGGGAGAAAATATTTATTTCTTATTTATTTTTACCTGGTTTGTAAAATTAAATATTATGTTTTAAAAAAATTTTCCCGTTTGTTTTTTAGGTTTTTTAGTTTATTTAGATGAGTTTTTGAATTTATTTAATGAGTTTGAAACTTTTTAGTGAGACCGACTACTAAACATAAAATATTTAGTGATTTGAAATGAAACTTCTGTGTGATCCATTTTTCAATATAATTATATGTTTTTGTACTTATTATATTTCTCATATTTCAAATGAAGAAGATATATATATATATATATATATATATATATATATATATATATATTCTTTTATGATAAATAAATCGAGAAGAAAAGGCTGTTTAAATATTTTAATTTTTTATTTGCATTCAGTCTGAACAGGTGTCGTTTTTTGAAATCATCACTTTCAACTGAAATTGACCTGCACTGGGTCCTAGAATTAGCGATTAATGGTAATCAATAATAATTAAACAATATCAAGGGAGTGTTTGAGAGATTAAAATATTTTTAAAATGTATTGAGATGGTGATGTGGCCAATAATGATTGACTCAACTGGCTGTAGCCGTGGGGGTACTATGCAGAGGATTGTGGCTAATTTTGAAAATATTAAACAGGGAGGATAAGAGCAATGATAGCAGTGAAAGTAGGGAGGTGGAGAGTGCGGATGTCTCGGGTGAGTTGTCCGCCTTAACAGCCCAGTGATATAGTGGCAGGTCACATCTTCTTATCTCCATCATACAAACGTTGGGTGCTCTTCAATAATCGACAGTTATTGTACATAAAGCCTTCGATATTTTCTTAAAGTAACACGTGCCAAACAAATATTGGTGAAATGATACAGTTGAAATAATAATTACTAGCTTAAATTTTCGTAAATATAGGATACACAGTGGGTGTTTGGCTATGTGGTGCAGCCTCCGATTGAGGCTCACCGCATAGCCAAACGTGATTTTAACCAAAAACACTCACGATATTTAAGTGTGGATCCCACCTAAAATAAAGTTTTGGCTGCAGGTAACGAAAAGCATCTCACAGATGCTTTTCGAAAAACTCAGCTGCAGTTATACATGAAATTTAAATTCATACGCCCATGGATTAATCTGAGCATTAATACATGCTTCGGCAACGAGTGCATGAAATTTTTTGAAGCACAAATTTGTGATCCTTCTCTCTCTCTCTCTCTCTCTAGAGTCACCGTTGTTGCCCTCTCTCTCCTCAGTCACCGACAGCTCTTGGCACCACCATCATCCACCTCATCGTCGTCAGCTTCTCCTCCACGCCACAACTCCGGCGTCGACAGCAAGCCCCGGTGTCGCAGCACCAGCGACAACAGCTGGTGTTGTAACCTTCCGGAGCTCCTGCCGACCACCACACAACATCATTTTCAATGTCACTACCACTGGAAGAACCACCTCGGTCTTCTCTACCTGTCGGTATCGGCCGTTGACCATCTTGTCACAATCGGCCATTCACATGAACAATAACATCAAGAATAATTCAAAATGAAAACGAAAGCTACAACGACACCGTTTTGTGCTATTTTGGGTTTGCGCTGGGTTGGGCCTGCTCTCGACCCAGCCCAAGTCCAGCAGGGTTGGGCCGGTCCATTTAGTTTGGGACAGGCCCAGTCTAATTTTTTTAAAAATATATAGAAATCATATTTTAAAAAAATTAAAAATTATGTAGATAGAGATCAACTCTGATGAAAGTGATGTAGAACAAGTAGCAGAGGCGTACATGCTTAAGAGAGAGCATCCAAAATTCAAAGACAATTGAATTTCCACAGTCCGAGCGCTGAAGTTGGAATGACGTGAAATTCACCTAGTTGATGCGTTTCGGTGTTTCCGAAGGAAGACATCAGCTTTGTTGTTGATGCATACCATTTTGTGGCTGAATTCCATCGTTTAGGCCCCGAAATTGTCGTTTTTGCCATTTTAGAAAAGTTTTGTTTTGGTCGTAACTCTTGATTTACAAGTCCAAATCTACTTCCGTCAATTCCGCATTTGTCTCAAATTTGCCATTTTTGGCAATTTTATTAATTAGCGTCGTTTCCTTATCCAACATGGTTAGGGCTAGGGTTTTTGCTTAAAATATGGTTGTAAGCCTCTAACCGAATCATCTTTGAATTATTGAATAAAGTTTGAACTTTTCTAAGAGTTCCTTTCATCCTAGATTTATTTACGGAATATCAACGTTGGTCGTATTCCTTGTGATTTTCGACTGCGTCAGAAAAAGAAATGTGTGTAACTTCGTTTTACTCCACAGCCCCGTTGCGTTTCGATTGATTATGGATCAGAAACTTGCAACTGGATTTTGTCTTGGAATTATATCTCTACAACATGTAGATAGAGATATTGAAACAACACTATTTATGGATCACAGATATTGCTTCTGATGATATTTTACTAGATGTTGTTCATTGATCAAATAGCAAGGGATCGCAGAGTCCTTGACATATGAATTTAATTCGTGATGGAATTGCAAGTAGTTTGATGAGAGAATAAAAATGAGTGTCTAATTTACTTGAATTATTAATTATATTTTATTATTATGATAATTAAATCTACAATATTTAATAAAATATATATGTGTGTCTTTTAAAATAATTTCACAAGTTGACAGCAACATGAAAAACATGGTAACCAAACACCCAAAACTGCTTTTCATTAAACCTCAAACTCAACCATAATTTTAACCAAACACTTCAATTTCAGTTATTAACCGCAACTAAAAGCGCTTTTCATGAAACTGTTTTTTCTCAACCTCAATCGCAACAGCAACAGCTATGCAAACAGACTCATAGTATTGATCAGGTTGCGTGCTAACTTGAATATCTATATTAATAAAAAAAAAATTATCGATGTATTTTTCTATATTACATATTTTAATTTATTTATATTTTCTAATATAATTATGTGTTACTTTTACAAGTATTATGTTATTAATATGATCATATAGGATAAAAGAGAATAATTTATATTAAAATATTATTATAATCAACAACATAATTTTTAATTAATTAATTAATTAATTAAATGATCGAGGGATTAATTTTCATGACACATATGATACTCTCCTCTTCTTTTAATTTATTATTAACTATTGATATAAGTTATAATATTAATACAATGCAAATAATACATCAAACTCTCAAAGCCAGAAATTGTTCCCAAGGAATCTATCTAGGCAAAGATTTCATACGGGCTTTTTATGGATGGTAAAAATAACCTTAGTATTTATGCGTGATAGAGCTTTTTTTTTTTTTGATAACCGGGGTGTCCGGGTCAGCTTGCGTGCACTACAACTAATCCCCGAGCTAACTGAACATCCTGCAAGTCCAATGAGCATGTAAGACACCGCGGGGATGACAGACATGTCTGACAAGACTTGATCCTGGGATGAGAGAAAAAGAGAAGTTCTTTTTGACCACCAGGTCAAGACCCTGCTCGCCGTGATAGAGCTACTTCATTTTATTGTTCATAGCCAAGGAATATTCTCACTATTCAGGATTAAAATAAATAAATCATATTACGATGTCCATGCATAAAAATCAAATTGGGATATCTATTAGTAAATTGACAAGCTAGTAATCATTAAGTTTTTTACACAATAATTTCTTACTAAATTAAAAATTTGTTTTCCAATAGTATCAAGATCAATCACAAAAATACGTAGAAAAAAAAATTAAAACTAAAAGAACTCTAAAAACAAAAGAAAAACTAAACTAAAAAAGAACTTTAGGATTAGATATTAAATGTATGTTTAAGAGTATGATTGATGTTATTTAAAAAAATATTTTTCATTCAAAAATGCATTAAAAATTTTAATTTTTTTAGAAAAAATATTTTTGATATCAACATATCAAAATTTTTCAATTTAAAATAAAAATATTTTTTTAAAAAAAACACTATTTAAATACATTTAGAAACATCCCAAAAATTTCAATTTATACGAAGAAGAATTGAGATAGAATTGAACGTTTCATAATAAAAAAGAAAAAGTAGATATAAATATACATATACATATAAAATTTTAATTTTTTTGCATGTCCGGGCTCCACTAGCCTCCCATTACCTCCGCCCTGATTGGTGTTTAAGGTTGAGTTTAACCTTTTAACGGTTTTCTTATTTTTTTATTTTTTATTTTTTTTGAAGAAAGGAGATATTCTAGAGAAGAAAGGAAGTCAGGCAAGCTTCATCACTCAGTGCCTTGTTCTTACAAGATCTTTCGTAAACATGTATTGTGATCTATGCTATTACTAGCTTCGCCTAGCAATCTACACTGCATTGTGCTTATGTGTGGACGATCTTCTATGACGTTGGCTTCACTTTCGAATAAAAACAGGTAATTTATTGCATTTCGGCGGCAGTGGAGCTACTGAAAACTGTCTTGACATTACTACCAGTGAATTCTCAAGCAAGAGGCTCAACTAATGCTCATGTTCGTTGCAGCGTTCTTGACTTTCATGGTAATCGGCGGATTCCCCTCTTTCGTAGATGATATTAGCGTCGATTTTCTCACTTAATCTCTAATGTTTGCTACGCATATGAAGATTAACGGGACTGATTTTACTTCATCCATATTAGATTATCGGACGAGAAAGATTTAAACACACGCTCTTCCGCTCCTTGCCTGCTCATGATCTCTCTGTAACCCCTCGCGCTATAGCCTTTTATATATCGTTGGCCTTCGAAAGATTTTGAACACTTTATCTATGATGCTGGCTGAAAGCTTGATGATGATCGTTGCAAATATTGTGCCAGATTTCTTGATGGGTATTTTAACAGGTGCTCGGACCCAAGGCGTGATGATGATATTTGAAGTTTTTTTCCGGTTGCCTGATCATCTTCCTAAGCCTCTCCGGCGATATGATCCATTGCACTGCACTCCACTCCACAAGCACGCAAATCAAGGGTTCTACAAGAAATATTTTGAAGGGTTGGCATTCCGTAATACTCTAGCTGGAGGGCCACCCACCATTGCTGGTGAAGAAATTCTGAAAAATACTTGGCATGTAGAGATGGGCTAATTCTAAACGGATTGGTCTTGGTATCATGTTCATCAGGAATGGTGGTTCTTTATCGCCGCAGGTTTTAAGGAACTGTAAAACTTATTGAAAAGGTTAAACCAATCATCAAAGCGGCTATTGCTGTTGCTACAAGACAATCGAGACAAATCTCAGGGAATCCCTCTTCCTCAAATCATAACTATCAGTGAATTTGGTTTAAGATGATGCAGAAAAAAGGCAAAATGGTTCATACAGCTGATGATGAAATTGAAATTTAGGTAAGACTTTAGGGGCTAATTTTAGGTTTCTCAAATAACCTTACAGTGAAGCGTAAACGACATCTCGTCTGATAAGAGGCAGCTTCACTGCTTCTATTTTCCACCTGTCCGTTACCTCCTCCAGTGTTAAAACCCCGAACATCCTGCTCCGAATATAAGAAGTTGCCAGTTTCTAGAAGCAAGAAAAAGAAAGAAAAGGTAAGAATATATGGAGGAAGAAGAGCATGAGGTCTATGGTGGAGAGATTCCCGATGTGGAAGGTGATATGGATCCTCATAACGCCGACGTTGACATGTCCGCCGCCGATGATGATGCCGTCAAGGTCCTAAAACCTTTTCTCCATTCAATTTTCAGTATTTATTTATTTTTACTTGTACAGTGAACGGGGACCCTAGAAATTTATGTTGGATCTTCAATTATTTTTAATATTGAATAATCGGTAACTGATTTTATAGTTTATTGGATGATATTGTGATCGTGAAGGAGTTGAATGAGATGAAGAAGAGATTGAAGGAGATGGAAGAGGAAGCGGCTGCTCTTCGTGAGATTCAAGCAAAAGTTGAGAAGGAAATGGGCGCTGTTCAAGGTTAGTTTTTTTAATATATTTACTTCTGGTACTGGATTTGTCACCCCCCCGCGCGCGCTCGCGCTTTCCGAAGAGGAATAGAGATGTACTGGCACATATACTGTTATGATGTGATCTGGATTTGGTATTGGACTTGATTGGGTGCTATTTTGTTTATTATTCGGAATATGATTTAAACCTTTCGTTATCTTCAAATTGAGGGTTACTGGGCAATAGAAGTTGAAACTTGCTTGTTTGTTTATTTGCTGATGTGGAAGTTGTTAGAGGATATTCTGATAACATTAAAAGGCAGTTTCTGCTACATCGTGATTTTAGTAAGAAAAAAGAGTAGGTGGGAACTTGGGATTTGTAATTGATGGAATCAGCAAGTAGGACTATGTACTTCTGTAGTTTTTGCGAAGCTTCATTTTGCAAGTGGATTGGAAATTTAGCAGGCATCATTTTGGTACCATGAAATTTGGGGTGCTATTTATTTGTGTTTTACACATTGTTTCAAGAAATACTTTCAAACTTTCCTTTAGGGACGAGGAAAGGTCTGTTTAGAGAGTAATGATAAATTTGTCCAGGTCCATGTTCTGTGAAATGTCCTGACATTCTATCAGATGCACTAGGAATTCCTTATACATTCCTTTGCAGCATGATATCTTACAGGTAGATATATGTTTGTTGTCTCAGTTATGTATGGCCAAAACATATCATGTGATTTAAGGATTTCAACCATATTGAAGTTTGTAAATCCAATGATGTGGTTAATTTATAGCATATAAGTATTCTATCATTTAATTTTGTTGTTGTTGAAGATTACTGTTTAAGTGGTTGACAAAGGTTCTATTCATATTGGAAGTGTCTTCCTATCTTTATCTGCTCTCATAGGTTCTTATTTTGTTTTCTTTTTTTTGAATTTGAGCTCATATTATATATTTTCATGGCTATAATGTTCCCACAGATCCAGCTAGTGCAGCTGGTAATCAAGCAAACAAAGAGGAAGCAGATTCTCGTTCTGTGTTTGTTGGCAATGTGAGAAATATGATTTCCTTCTGCCTTTACTAGAATGCTTGAATCATTTCATACATGCTGTTTATATTTGTATATGTGTACCTATAGTAAAGGAAGAGGATATTATGTGGAGATATAATGATGACATGGCACAATTTCCTATAGCTGTCCAAAACATCTCACTAAGGCTGCATTTGATAATGTGTGCCTGTGTGGTGCACCTTGTAAACAAACGCTCACTAAGTGTTTAATTACTTCCATATATAATGATGACATGGCACAATTTCCAATTGCTGTCCAAAACATCCCACTAAGTGTTTAGTTACTTCCTAAGATAGGAATAAACTACGTAGACGAATACACTTGTAAATAGCCCTTTTCGAACCACTAGTGCACTATCAGTTCTGGGCTTCAGACTGCCAAGTGAGGTCAATTTCAATACTTAAAAAATATTGTTTTTATTAATATCATTGCTTTTGGTGCACTTGGATGTTGTAATTCAGAATCATGGTTTGACTTTATGTCTCACTATGATCGCAGGGTCTTCTTATTCTTCAAGTTCTCTGTATGTATTGCTGGAATAGTAACACTATATTTTGAGGATGGGCCAGAGTCATTTTTATGTCAAACAGGGTTGTTACAAGAGAGATAAAAAATCAATTTTGAAAGAAAAGAAAATAGAGGGAAAACAAAATACTATGAAAATGACAAGAAAGTATGTCCAAATTTACTTGAAAAAAAAAAGAGAAAAAGAAAGGAATAAAAGAAACATTTGAGGGGGGAAATGCTAGCAAAAAAGAAACGGAAAAAAGAAAAAAAATAAGAGAAAGAAAAAAGATGAGAAATGAAGAAAGAAAGATGGGGAAAGAAGTGATATCAAGTATGAAAATTCAAAAAAAGAAAAACAAACTGGTGTATGAATAAAATCTATTTGAAAGAGAAAAATGGAGTGAAGGAACTCAGCAAAAGGCTAAATGGAGGTTGCTGGAATGGGTGCAAGTAGGATGTGAATAATGATGCTTCAACCATGATATTTGAGAAGAAAACTGTTGCTTTCGAGGAGCACGGGCAAGTTGGGACATGCAATCTAATTTGCAGAGCCTCGACCCTGCTGGTGATGGTCTTTGGTGCTTCCAAAATTTGTGATCATGGGGCAGATGGGGAGAAAGGTGTAGATTGCTGTCTTTTGTGGTCAGAATTACTAACTTCTTTTCTTCCCATCGGTTTATCTAAGGTGTTGGAAATGTTTGACAAATATGCACTTTTTCCCTTAAGTGATCTTGTTATGAGTTCTTTGAAGACTGCTAGCTCATTATTTTTTTTTTTCAAGATTACTATTAGCATATTTTGATCTGGTTATTTGATGGTATATTTTAAGACAAATCTTAGATCTGGTGTTTCTTTTGAATGAAGGTTAACTCATTTCATTAGTGATTGCTTTTGCATCCTTGTTTTCATTTGCTTTGAGGAAAGAACTTTAAAATCTCAGTTTGAAATACACTGATCAGTTGCTTGATAACCCTGGACAATCTAGCTTGTACAAAGTGCGATATCCAATGTACATTGAGATATTTTCTCTTACACCACCTTTCTTTCAGAATAAAATAAAGATTTAAATATATTAACCAGTAATTTAGAAGCATTATCAGGATTTAAGTACTGAAAATATTGGATATTTTATTTCTATACATGCATTTATCTAAAACCTTATGTTTTCTATTTTTTGCAGTGTGACGAGCTATATTATAATGTTCTGTTACATGTATCTGTCAGTCTTTTTCATTGATTTGAGTTTCAAGATTTATTCTTAAACCATGTTAGTTTACTTGAAACCATCATTTGATGTACACACTCAGAAACACACATGTTTCTTGTCATCTTGGATTGAAGATCCTTTTTCTTAGCTTTGGTTTATGTATGTAATTGGTCAAACTCTCTGCACAGCCTGGTGCATCAAAATCTTACCTTTGTAAGTTGCTCGTGGTCTGATAGTCTTGCTTGTTAGCCTAACAAACATTCAGGGTTTTCTACAATATTTTGAAATTTCAAAGATCTTTTCATTGGACTCTGTGTTTGCTGTTGTGCTTATAGTTGGACAAGGAACATGTAGCAATGTAACACTTCAAAGTCATGTGAAAGAACACGAGGAAAGAAACTGTGTATAAATATTTATCAGAGGATCAAATTTATGGATGAAGGCTGAGTGCCAAATAACTCGAGATTAGGGCTTTATTCTAATAGAGCTTGAGATTTTATGTTTGTAGGAAATAGCAGAATATTTGGTCACTGCTTTTTCCTATGTAAAAGAGGCATATGAATGACAATTATCTTTTCTGCTGTATTGATTGGAAAAAAGAAGAAAAAACAAGAAGAAAAGATCAATGTTGTTGATGGTGCTATGAAAAAGCTAAATTAGAAGTAAGCATCCGAAAGACACCATATCAAGCTCTTCATTGGAAAAACAGGATGGTTTTATTGTGTCAGTGGAAGGTTGGTAGTGTGATAGACAATTTGATTTTATGGATGCAGTGATGAGAAGGTAGTGGAATATTTTAAACTGCGAAGAGGTGGCTCAACTGCTGGACATTAGCATTTTCCACAAACCTGGACTATTGCTATGCCAATAATTGGTGATTTGGAAATTGTTGTGCACTTGGGAAATTGATAGTTTGATTCAAAACGATCTTGTCAAGTAAAAAATATATATTTAGGAGGCAATTTGTTATGTGGTGAAATTGATGTGCCATTGATAGAATTGGTAAATCATAGTTAAGGAATGCTTTTGAAAAAAAAAAAGAAAAAGAAACAGAAAAGGAGAGTTCATTTCTTTTATTGAATGCAGATTTAGCATTTCCCATCTAACATCATTATTTTTATTTGGCGCACAATTTGCTGTACTTTGTTATGACTTGATTGATTATGTACAGTGCATGAAGAACCATCTGAAATGCATGGTTCATTATTATATAAAACTGTTGGAATTGAAATAATCTCTTCTGGAAAAGAAAAGTCGAACATGTAGCTATTGTTTCTAGCTGACTCGACTCAAGAATGAAACCTCATGCTGACTTTATTTGCAGGTTGATTATGCGTGTACGCCTGAAGAAGTGCAGCAGCATTTTCAACCCTGTGGTACGGTAAATAGGGTTACTATTTTGACAGATAAGTTTGGGCAGCCAAAGGGCTTTGCTTATGTGGAGTTTGTTGGAGTAGAAGCTGTTCAAGAAGCTCTGGCTCTCAATGAATCTGAACTACATGGCCGTCAATTGAAGGTCAGTCATTCTTCTTCTTTTGAAAATATAGAAGCTTGATTTATCGTTATGGAGCTGGACATGAATCTGCCACGGTAGATTAAACTCGTGATATCTGCTGTTTAGATCATCTTGTTTCTATTATCTGACAATTGATCAACATCTCAGGTTTCTCCCAAAAGGACCAATGTTCCTGGAATGAAGCAATTTCGTCCTAGACCTTTCAATCCTATGGGCAACCGGTTCAGGAGGCCATATGTGCCCCCTTACTTCTACTCTCCTTATGGATACGGGTATGTTTCTTCATGCTCTCGATTGTTGCAAATAACTTCTTGTCACTCGCTTTTTCTTAATTTTACCCTCCTAAATGGTGGCAGGAAGGTGCCTAGATTCAGAAGGTCAATGCGATACATGCCTTATTACTAAGATGTTTCCGTCAGACAAAGGAGTTTATATCTTGTGGATAGCTATCCAAGAATTTCATCTTCCCTTGACAGGACAGGTAGATGCTTTATGGGTGTCGTGTTTGTGACTATGTATCTGTTTGACATAAAAGATTCCTGTATTTTAGTCCCATGTCTATGCACAAGCCTGTGCAGTTCAATCTACCCCATTGATGCACAGTGCTTGCTTTTAACTGGCATGGTTTTCAGAAGTTTTTGGTCCTGGACTTGTTTTTTTTTTTCTGATTTTATTTTCTATCGACATGCATTGAAGTTAATAAATGAATTTCATACTCAATCCACATGCTATTGTTGCAATATTTTATATGAAGGTCCTAGAGGTTTAGGGTCTTGTCTATCCTTTTTTTTTATATTCAATCCACGTAAAAATATAAAAATCCAGGAGGTTTAGGGCTTAAGATCTACTCTTTTACAAAAACTTGGATGAAATGATATGTTAAATGCCGCAGTCTAGTTTATGCAGTTGCTTCCTAAACTCTATGTGCTATTATATGGGCTCTTTGTTTTTTTTTTTATTGATTTTTTTTTTGTTGACTGCATTCTATGATGTTAAATTTAAAATTGTGTTTGAAAGATAAAAGAAAAAAGAAAATTAAAAGAGAGAATCACAATATATAATATGGAGAAACGATTGAACCAATCTTAAACTCATAAATTTGACTAACATGCTATAAGAATTGGGGCGGGAAGCATCATTCATATGAACGAATTCAACAATGAAGTTGGTTCCCAATTCAATCAGTGACTTTTCAAGACCTGGTTTTTTGTTTTTCTAATTATCTTTCTCTCTGTTTTTATCCTTAATTTTTTTTCTTCAATTGAGTCTTTTCTGTGATTGAGCTCCATAAAATAAGTTTTAAAATTGTGGTGGAGAGGCAATTAAAATAGAAAAAAACACTATAAACCACACAAGAAAAAATGTTATGCAGCCTGTCTATTTTTGTGTTTCCTCTAATTCAATCATTTTTGTGTTTACTCTAATTCAATCAATTTAGTTTTTTGAAAATTAAATTTGATCTAAAAGTTTGTTTTATTTATTTTTAGTCTTTTAGTTTGAGACTAGAGAGATAAATTGGCTAGAAAAATAAGCAAATGAGAGACATAATTGTTGGTTAGTCAGATTCCAAAAAAAAAATAGTATTGATTTTCAGCATCAATGACATCCATTCAAAGAGAGTAGTACAATTTACATGTTTTTAGATCTTTATCTAGCTGGAAAAAGAGGACCGGGATTGATTTTGTGTTTTAAAACCAATTTAAAGGTATTTTGAGTCGAGAAATTGATTTATAGACTTTATAAGGATGTTTATTAAGTTTTGTTTTTGTACAAAATAAGTTGCAAAATAATATTTTGAGTTCATAAAAACCTCAGCTTGATTTTTAGACTACTACTATAGTAGTCAGAAATATATATATATATATATATATATATATATATATATATATATATATAAACAAATGACATATTATCTATATTTATTTATTTATTAAATTTATTTTTATAAAAACATAAGAATAGTGCAAAAGTATATTGTTTTGTAAATTGTATTAAAATAAATAGCTAAAAAGATATTAAAAACACCATTTCTAAGAGTAAAATTGTAGTGTTTTTTTATATAAATTATTGAACAACTTTTTTGTGCAACCCTTCCTGAATTGTCTTTGTTTTGTTTTCTTAAATTTTGTTTGAAGTCTTTTTTGTGCCAAATCTGTTTATATATATATATATATATATATATCCCATTATTACATTAAAAAAAGACTCCAAAAGTTAACACTATTATTCTTAATTTTTTTTTAATAATTTGCAGCATAATAAATCTTGCTTTCACGATTCTATAATTTTGTTTTTGCTAAAAACGTAGATATTTTCACAAACAAATTGACGAGAGTGGAATTATATTAATAGGATGAAGAGTTCTCAATTAAAGAGATGCCTTATAGAATTTACAAATACGTTGACTTTTCAATTCACAATAAATAAATAATTCAACCTAAAACACACACTTGCATTTTTATTAAAAATTAATAAATAAATACAGCGAAACGCAAGTGAGGTATTTGAAAATTTAGTGGTAGGTGAGAATATTGAATTGAGTGGTAGGTGGCCATGGCTAGCTATCCTCCCAGCTTAGTGAATCAAACCTAAGCTTTATAGTTCGATAACCACGTGATCATGTTAGTCGATGCTAAAACCTAAAGTTCAACTTTTACCAGCAATATAATCTTGTGTTTGCTGCTTGCTTGCTTGCTTGCTTCTTTCTGTCTTGTATAAAGCAGAAACCTTGAACAGATGCTGAGATTTTTTGTATTAGATTCTTGCATTTATCATGGACAAAACCTCATATTTTAAAATGTGTTTTCCATGTGGTCAAAGGATGACAGGGTTGCTCATCAGAACCTTATTGATCTAGCGGTCACGAATTCGAATCTCATCACTCTTATTTTATTAAATAAAAATCAAGCACAAGATAGTCTGGATCTATACGAGTTTCAAACCCATAAAATTTTCACTTGAAAGAGTGTGTTATAAAATAATTTAAATCATATTTTAAGATTTCATTTAAAAATTTAAATTTTTAGCTGAGATAGTTATGTGATATCTAAGTTCATTATTCTTCAAGTCAATAATCCGATATTTTCCTCTTGGTGAAGTATATGAGAAGCATTCGAGTTAAGGTTAACGATGTAGTTTTTTTATGCGAGCGTAGCAGGACAATGTTCTGAAAAGCCACAAGCACTATCTATCTTAGTTGGACATCGTGTTTTTAAAATTTATTTCCTCGATAAAAGATACAGAAATGCATAAATTAAAAGTTTATTTAAAGACTAAAACAAACTGACCAAGTTATCTGCCACACCTTGCAAATAGCAGCTTCCACTCAGAGGCCAATGCATCAGCCACAGGAGCAAAAACCTTTCGTTGTTCAAACCATCATATACCAGTGCAGCATCAATAAATGGAGGCTACAAAGCAAGTTCTGATAGATGATCCATGGCAAACTTATTGACTAGAAAATATATTTAGTCTACTGACCATACAAATAACATGGGGTTTTGTAGTCGTTTACAGGCCCAGGGAAAGCTGAAGTTGATTTCCTATCCTTCTTTTTCTGAGTCGCTCAGCAATGATAAATGAAAGCTCAAGTGATTGAGAAGCATTGAGCCTTGGGTCACAATGTGTGTGATATCGAGAGCTCAAGTCATCAAAGGTTACTGTCCGAGACCCTCCAATGCATTCAGTCACATTCTGGCCAGTCATCTCAAGATGAATTCCTCCAGGATGGCTTCCTTCTTGCTCATGGACATCAAAGAATGCTCGCGCCTCAGCCTACAAACAAGGACAATATTATCACCAAGAGTTGGAGAAGGAGGGTGACGGAAGCAAAAGAAGATGATTTAGATCGTTATATATTCAGGGAATGTTTTTCTCGGGATCGTCCCAGGGCAAGAGAGCCGGCACTAAAAGCTACTACAACAAGGATCATAAGAGGTACCCTATTGATATGACATGAAATTCTGAAGACGGTGGATCATAGTTCAACTCTTCTTTGCGGCCAAATTCTTTGGAATGTGGTTGATATTAACTAAGTTTGCTAATACAAAAACAGCAAGTGGTTGCTGAGTTAATAGTTAAGCAGTTGTTACCTAACAGCAACTTTTTTCAGGCATTGATTGGTAACTTAAGGACCGCAAACCAGTTGTTATTGAACCACAACTTATTTCACACACTGATTAGCCATGACTGCAAATGAATTACCTAGCAGCCATCAATTGGAAAATACTAGAAGTATAGTGATATCTACAAATTGTGAATTGGCGTCAATCTATGTTGAACTATGTAATTGTAATTTTATTTCTCAATTCTTTTAGCATCTATTATCTCATGATAAAGAATATGCCTTCACTTAACATGCAATACAAATTGCAATCAAATGCTTCAAGTGACTCAATACTTGGTGATATAATTGTAAGAATGGGAGATTAGTCGTACCAAAATAGCATCGAAGGGGCGTGTCTTGAGTCCACAAGGCGCCTTGATGGTGTTTCCATGCATTGGATCACAGACCCATGTCACAACTTGTCCTGCTCTACGGACAGCTCTGATCAAGTGGGGAAACTTCACTCTCATATTTTCAGCACCCATTCTAACGATGATTGTGATCCTTCCTGGCTTGTTGCTAGAATTCAAGATTTCAATGAGTTTAACTAGCTCATTTGGATCCATCTTGTTGCTCACCTGCATCACAACTTGCACTTTCAGTCTCTAATTTTCAACATGCAAATACTCAGGCATCACAATGTTACATCAGCACTAGCATAAAAAAAAGAAAAACATTTCATGTTCTCTGAAGAAAAAGTTGTGCCATAACAGCTATTAAAATGAAAACACAAATAGTCATAATATTTTGTCATGAATTGAACAGAAATGATGTTTATCAAGTACAAGCATGGACATATAAGTTAGACAGTGGCAGCAATCAGAGATCATAAAGTTAGAGATGGTGTTCCAGATGGAAATTGCATTCAAAGTACCTTGATGCCAATAGGGTTGGAAATTCCTCTCAGGAACTCCACGTGGGCACCATCCAGCTGGCGAGTGCGCTCTCCACACCAAAGCATGTGAGCAGAGCAGTCGTAATAGAGGCCAGAAGTTGAATCAAGCCTGGTGAGAGATTGTTCATAAGGAAGATGCAAACACTCATGGGATGTCCAAAACTCAGTAGTTGTCATGATTGGGTGATCCACTGTGAGTCCTGCTGCAGCCATGAATCCCAAGGCCTCATCTACCCGGTTTGCTAGTGCTTGGTACCTGTGGAACAATCCAGTGGCAACCATGTTAAAAATGTGAAATGGCTCAAGAACTTCAACTTTGATCTCCAAAAATAAAAATAAAAAATCACATATGAACGCATACATTTATTGAAATGTAAATTGGAAAGCGAAGGAAGTCCTCCAAGGAAAGTTCAGTTTTGTATACCTATCCCCCTGCTCGCTGTGCTGTGCGAAGTCAAGATTCCACTGTGTAACTCTCTGCATTGCAGCATACCCTCCAGTGGCAAATGCCCTAAGAAGGTTGAGAGATGCGGCAGACTGGCTATAAGCTCTTATCAATCTCTGTGGGTCTGGGATTCGTGACTTCTTATTAAAAGCGTCTCCATTAATGTTGTCTCCTTTGTAACTTGGCAGCTTCACTCCATCCTTCTCCTCGAATGGATCTGATCTTGGCTTTGCAAATTGACCTGCCATTCTTCCCACCTAAAAAAAACCAAGCCCACAATCCTCAACATCCGAATCCAATAGCCCCTAAATAAAGTTAATAGCAATACTGGAGTATAAAGTAACAAGGCATGGTCTATAACTTCAAAAGTTATCAGAAAACCAGATTCTGTAATTGACCTTAAAAATCTTTGATCTAAATCCTTTCTCAAAAATAGTCAATGGCCTTGAAGCAAAATCATAAGAAAACAAAAGACCCCCAACATAATATCACAAAACTCATCATCCTAAATTCATTTTATTTTTTCTTGAAACATTATTAGCTAAAATAAACACATAAATTACATCAACTAACAAAAACCACCAAAAGAGATTAAAAACTATAGAATTTTAGATATGGATCTAACCTTAATGATAGGCATTTGACCTCCAAACATTAGCACAACGCTCATTTGAAGCATTATTCTAAAAGTATCCCTTATATTATCGGCACTAAACTCCTTGAAACTCTCAGCACAATCACCACCTTGCAACAAAAAAGCATTCCCCATTGCAGCCTCAGCAAGCCTCTCCTCTAAACTCCTTGCTTCTCCAGCAAAAACTATTGGAGGAAACGCCTCAATAGTCTTCAGAACTGACTGAAGCTCATTAGCATCAGGGTATTCTGGTAGCTGCAATGCTTTCTTCGTTTTCCAACTCTCCAAGGACCATTTTCCAGTCCCTGGGGCAGCAGATTCCTTCACTGCCACTGAGTTCTTGGCGGGCTCGGCAGCGACGGCAGAAATTGATATGTGGGGTTTTGACACGTGGGTTTTGTTTCCAGGGACGAAAGAGAAAGTGGGTGGTTGTTGTTGCTGGTTTTGTTTAAGGAGGTTGTTGGCATTGCTGTAGAGAGATTTGGAAGAGAGAGTTGAAAGAGCCATTTTTTGCTTAAAGTTTAATGCTTTCTTTCCCTCTCTAAATACTTCTTGAAAGTTGAAACAGCTTTTTTAGAGAGAGAGAGAGAGGGAGGGAAGGGCGGGTTTGGATGAGGAGAGGAAGGTGATGCTGGGTTTTATAGGGGTTTTGCGAGTCAGACGCCAAGAGGTTTGGTAGACTTCCAAGTTCCGAAGTAGGAACTCTCAAGTTTGTTGGGAAGAGGAGGGGAGGGTGTTTTTGCGAGAAAAATAGGGAAGTACACGTGTTTACCCAGGTGGAGATGGCTTTTCGGTAATTAAGTGCTTAATAGAGGTGTTTTTAGGCAATTGGATTTGTTACCACATTATTTAGTGTCTACCTATATGACACGCGCTCTTGGTGGTATAATTTTATTTTTCAGTAATTTTTTTTAAAAACTACATAGATTTTTTAATATGATTTTTGTCATAATTTTTTGAATAAAATAAAAAATCTTAAAAATGTATTTAATCAAATAAATCAAGAATTATTTATGTTAATAAATAAAATAAAAGTTATTAGTTAATTATAAATAAAGACTAAATAAAAAAAATCAAGAGATAGAAGTAGATTAGAATATTTAATCTCGCAGCGTACTATATGTATCAAGTTATATTTAATAACTTTGTTTTTTTTTAATGAATTTTTTATTTAATCAAACTATTATTTGTGCCAATAAAACAATGTCTTGCCCATAATATTTTTTAAATATAATTAAGTGAACATCTCGTTCTTACATTTAATAAATTAATTTAATTAAAAAATAAATATTTTTGTTAAAAAATAAAAAGACATGAGATAAGATTTTTTTTTTTAAATCAGTGAAGAATCCAATAGAAAAAAAATAACAAATATTAATTCATCTCAATCTTTAATTAAACAAATGCTGAATGATTAAATTGAAAAAAATATATTATTTAAAAAAAAAAACAAGAAAACTGGAAAAAATATTCTAAACTTAAATCAATCTCTAAAACTCACAACTCATGAAATCTAAGAGCGGGCTCAATCGAGAAGTTTAATTCATAACTAATTTATATTGAAGTATAAAATTAAAAAAATCAATTTAAGAAGAATTAAATTTTAAAAAATTATATTAAATAAAAAAATTAAAAATAAACATAAAATATATTAATTGGATTTTTTTTCAAGGTAAAAAATAATTTGAAAAAACATTTAAAGCACAAAAAATAAACACTGTAATGTTATAACTCTCTTTGAATTGTTCACCCTTACCTAACACAACTTGGACGGCTCTACTTAAACTCATTAGTCATTACCTACCTTGCCACTCATTTTCTTACCAATTAGTAGGTGAGCCAATTTGCAATTTCAGCAGCTCTACTGGCCCAAGGCCATATTTGGCACTGATTTAAAAAATATATATATTTTTTAATTATTCATTTTTTATATATATTTTTGATATTTTTCTATTATTTTACGTATTAATATAAAAAATAATTTTAAAAAAATATCATTTTAATACATTTCTGAATGAAAAATAGTTTAAAAAACAACATCAATCATGCTCCTAATCAGGGTTAAAATCCTAATCAGGTTAATTTACTAAAGTCTTCCATAGTTTTGAAGTTAGAGCAGTTTTTTATTTTATTTTATATATATATAGAGAGAGAGAAATTATCATAACTTTATATATTAGTTTTCATTCCTGCTAATTTATTTTAACCCTTTTATTTAATGAGAATTTAATAGTCTATCTTGGATTATTTATTTTCCGGAGCTTATACAACAGGCAGGGTGCGAACGTGGCAAGTTTAGATTGGGTTGATAAATATTATTTTTCCGACTTGATTTAGTGTTCTTAGATCAATTTAGAGGTGTATTAAGTTGAGAAATTAGTTTTTGAACCTTATGGCAATTTTTGTGAGGGGTTTTCATGAGAGAATATGTAAGGGAATCTAATTAGTCTTCTGAACGACTTGGCGTCTAATTGTTTTTTTTTTTTTAACAAGCAGAGGGCATGTCGTTTACTTTTTGAGCCGGGATTAGTCTGGCCTTGCATGAGTTTATGAAAATATTTTTCATAGGAACTTATGGTTTATTATATTATTCATTCGCTGTTTGTCTTCTTTATATCCTTTGATTTTTTTTCATATGGATGTTCAAATCGACTTGCAACATAGCATGAGTCAGTAACTAGTAGAATCATAATTTAATTAAGTTAAAGAAATCACTTTTTTAATGGCTTTCTATTAAATATATTAATTTATTGGTTTAAATTACCGATTTTTAAAAATAAGAAGGGTAAGATAGACTTTATTTATTCAAACAATTTTTATGTATTTTTTATGGAAACTCTATTTGTAATTAAGTGTGAAAAATTACTTTTTCCACGATAGTGCCCACTTAAAGATCATATATTTTAGGTAAATATTATTTTTTAGTTTCATCATTTTACAATTTAGTCTTTTTTTTTTCCAAGTATATTCAAAACATGAAAATCTTTTCTTGGCCTTTTACTCTATTTAAAAACTCATTGCTTAGGTTCTTCTTCATTGTTTTAATTTCAATTGTTATAAAATTCTTTAGACGAGGGTTTTTATGTTGTGAACAAAGACATCTTTTTATATATCATTTCCACAAAAAAATAAAATTGTTTGATACTTGAGAAATATTCTTTTTTTTCCATCATTTTGAAATGTAGAAAAAAATATTATGACATTTTCTATCTTACAATATCCTTGAATTGATCATTTTTATATATATTAAGAACGATTATAGCATTTATAAATTAAAAAGAATAGTCACACGAGGTTTTTCTAACCATACAATATCTTTATACATATATATATGTATATATATATATATATAAGATTTCTAAAGTTTTCTTAATTTCTATTTCAATAAAAAAAAAACTCCATATATAGGTCAATTTTTATAACATGTCTCTTTAAAGTGAAAATAGAATTCATCTTTGTTTTTCTATTTCCATTCACTATGATTTTTTCATTTCATTTATTTTCTCGATATTATTTTTTTTTCTTTTAAAAAGAGGTAAGAATAAGGATCTTATTCGATGGGTCCCTCTTGTTTCGATTTAGCCTTGTTTCTATTTCTATATTTTCTTTCTTTAATAATTTTTCTTTGTTTTAGTTTCTTAGAGTAGAAAAAGTTGTGACCTTTTATCTAGGTAGTTTCCGGGGTATTTACAACACTCACACCTTATCATCTTAAGAAAAGATTGGAAGATCATTTGTTTTTGTTGGCACTCACAAGTGAAAAAGATCCTTTATAAATCATTAATGAAGGACAAATACATATGATATTTCATTAATGATGGATAGATATCTCTTACAAGTCATTAACGAGATGAAAATATAATAGACCCATAAAGAGATTTTTCATACATCAATTAATATACAGAGATAATTATTTTTAACACCAGTAGGTCATGTCATAAGTCTAAGAATTAGAGCTTTATAATTCTCAATTTGTAAGACCAATTGGACATAAAATATAGCTAAACTTATATGAAAAGGACATAGTTGTTGTTCATCAGATTCACAACGCCTAGAGTTTAATTGATGTCTAAACTCCAGTGTGTTGTGTTTAACATCTTGCGATATCCACATTGACATGACAGATGAATCTAAGTTTATTGGGTTTGACAACTTGTGTCTCTCATGTCACATTAAGTTCAGTTGACATCTAAACTCAAATGTATTGAGTTTGATATCTTTTCTAGTCTGTATGATCTTAAATTTAGCTGATGAATGAATCCAAATATATTCAATCTGATAATTTTTCAAACTTGCTTTGTTTTTGGATTTTTTTAATACACAAAAACATTGAGTAAATAGAATCAAACTTCTTTACCTTGAAAATGTAGCCCATCGCAAGTGTTTAATTTATTTTTACTAGACCTTAAATATAAATTCATTTTGACTTTAAGTTTTATAAAAGTTAAAATAATTTTTTTTTATCTATTTTGTGTTAAAAATCTGCTGAATATCAATTTTAATTAAATCTACATTTTGTTTTTTAAAAATATTTCTTATAAATTTGTTTTTTAAAAATATTTATAAGTACGAACAGCCAAACACACCCTCTAGCGCGCCAGCTATTGAACACATCGCCAGGCTCTCTCTCTTTCTCTCTCAGCAAAACCAAAACAATCTCAATAAAACCAAAAAACGACAGTCACTAAATCAATATACGACACAATAATGTCTCTCACCACCCACCACCACCTCCTCTTCACGAACTGGCCGCATCGCATCACCCTCCTCTTCACCTCCACCAGCCTCTCACTCAGAAACCTCACACTCTCTCGCCACGTCAACACATCCTTACATTCCAATAATTTCCACTTCAAACCCCGGGCTCCCAAAAGTTCTTTCAATTTCACTCTCAAAGCTTACCAATCGGACCCCACAATCCCATCCCAAGATTCCAACCAATTCAACCTCGATCAATTCCTCTCAGCTGCTGAGTTACTCTGCATCTTCTCGTCGTCTATAATCACAATTAGTTACGCATTGAATTATACGATTTGGAACTCGAAAAGGGGAGTGTTTGGGGTTATAGGGAGTAATACAGGGTTTGCGTGGGGAATGGTGGTGATGGTTAGTGGAATGGTGATAGGTGCGTGGATTAGAAGGCGGCAGTGGTGGCGGGTTAGTAGGGAGACGGGTAGGGAAGGGAGTAGAGAGAGTTTGAATTTGGTGGGGAGGATTGAGAAACTGGAAGAGGATTTGAGGAGTTCTGCTACCATTATTAGGGTTTTGTCTAGGAAGCTTGAGAAATTGGGGATTCGGTTTCGGGTTACTAGGAAGGCATTAAAAGAGCCCATTGCGGAGGTACCCATTTTCTTTTCTTTTCTGTTTTTTTTTAATGTTGTTAATTACTATAAAAAAAAGGCCCTTAAGTTGTTTACAATAGATGAATTTGAGGATTGGATTGGAGTATTAGCATATTTAATGGAAAGCAATTGTTAGTAGAAGCAATCAAGTTTTGTTATTTGAAGTTCTATGCATGAAATGTGGAAGATTTTGAGAAAAAAGAACAAGGTTTGGAATATTGAAAATTGGAACTTGGTAGAAGAGATTCATGAGAAAAAAATGAGTCTGTGTTTGGCATTATCTTTTAATTATAGAAAAACTTTGAAATTGATATATACTGCGTCTCTGATGATTTTTATCCTCATAAATTTGTGTCATTCTTGCAGTTTGACTAACAAGTTGACATGAAAGAATTTTTTTTATGTCATTTTCCTTGTAAGTTGAATCCAAAGCTAAACATTTTACTTTATGGGGTCATAGGATCTTGAAGTTTTCTTAGCAGAGTATTTTTCAATTATATACTGAACTAACACTGCAGTTATATGCGTTTACTTCTGTTTAACACTGATTTTGGCATCTTTGAGGATTGACATTTTAACTTTCTAGGTAAATCTAAGTTATGCTAACCTAATCACCAATCATTGTTTGTGTTACTCTCTTCTAGTGTATTCTTTGACAACTGTTTTTGTGTACGATGAAGAAGGGCATTTCGTTAATTCTCCCTTTGGCTTCCTGCTATGTACTTCTAACATTTGTCTATGTTGTAATTGAAGTTAAGAAGAAAAAAAATTGAGCATGTTGGTAGTGAAACAGACAAGGAAACCTTTTGGTGAGACTAGAAGCCAGTAAATATGGTTAGACAATTTGACTCACCTTGGGTTTATGCAAAGGCTCTGACCTAAATTAGCATTCTTGGACAGGATGAGCAGAGTTTGATGTTTTGACCACAAGGTTGAAGTAAATTTGATAAAGGTGCTACTGCTACTTCAAGATTGAAATTTTGTAGGGCGATTTTTTATTTATTTTAAGAATGACAATGAAAGGTTTAGCAAGATAGATTCATTTCATGTGTTTTCAGTGGCAAGGGAATCACATTAGTGATGGGTATTTGCATTTGAGAGAGTTATAATCTACCTGTTTTGGCTGTCCATTTTCATTTGTATATTAATAATGAGTTTGGGCATGGGTTTAATGATAAGTGTCTGAATGGTTTGTTACTTTTGCTGCTTAAATTCTATTCTTTTAAAAGTTCAGCAAAAGTCTCCTTGATTCTGTTGCTTAGGACTCTGGTATGTGCGCTGCCATCCAAAGAATGGATGATGATAAATGACCATAGTTTAGAGTAGCAATGTGATCTCTGAATGGGTGCATCATTTATATTGCTTCTGTTATTCTTTCAAAGGCTCAACATGCTAAACTAAGCTGCATCGTCCTTGTGGAAGAAAATACTTCCCTTTCCTATTATTTGGTTTTCTTAGAATCTCAAACCTAGGTTGGTATGGTACTATGTTATGTATAAACATGGTATCTGGCTTGAAGCCTTGAACAAGAAGATGCTGTTTTATGTTGTGCAGTGGGTTAATACCTCTGACCTCAAATAGATTCCATAAGTAATGTATATCTGCTGACACTCTTTGAAATTACTACAAGTTTTTTTTTTTATAAATAGCTCGAGTTAATTACTCAGCTATTAACTTCTTTCCATCTGTGTCTGAAGACTGCAGCTTTGGCTCAAAAGAATTCTGACGCGACTCGAGCACTAGCAGTGCAAGAAGATATTCTGGAGAAGGAGCTTGGTGAAATTCAGAAGGTCTTGTTGGCAATGCAGGTAAGTTCAGCTGATAAATTTTTTTCTGTATTTTTTAAAATTCATTTTCTTGATATAAACCTAAAACAATTGAGACAGAAAAAAATTAAATAAAAGAACAGAATTTTTCTTTACTTCTTTTGTTTTTATTAATTTAAATGGGTATAACTCTTATCTTATCCATCAATCCATATTAATTATCTGACAAAGTTTATGCTTTGACATGTAAGGATTTAATTATTTTTTAAAACAAATTCACTCATGGACTAAATTACATAATACAAGGACCAAAAAACTTTTAATTAAGGACTTATTTATATAAAAAGTACAATATAGTGACCAAAATAAAATTTTATTCAAGGTTCCAAAATATACATCAATGAAATACTTGCTGTGAGCATGCATATATGAGTCAATTTTAATGGCGTTAGTAACCAACTAATGGATGTAAAAATGATGAAATATAAAGTACAGGTTAAATAGTAGAGGGATCTTTTAAATACAAAGCAAAGAGTACAAGGATGTGGGGAAGCATTAGCCCTCATCAAAAAAGTAAATGAAACATAATACGAATCTCTACCGACACTACTTCCTTAGGTTTAGTAAAGAAGCAGCTGATATATTCATTCCCAATATATTTATTTATTGCAATGTGTTACTTCTTATGTTGTTGCAAAATAAGTAAAATAACTCCCAGGGTTGGTAAAAATATGCCATAGTGGCTCTATGGCTTATGATGAATGGAGGCTATCAAATGCAGTGAGACTAACTTCAATTTGTCATCAAATCCTTGCAGGAGCAGCAGCAAAAACAACTGGAGCTAATTCTTGCAATTGCGAAGAGTGGGAAGTTATGGGATAACAGGCGGCACCCTGTCCAAGAACAAGAATTGACAAAAACATCTGATTTAACTGAGGGGCTGAACCAGTTGCAAACCCATGAAACTCAACCTTTAGTTGCAAGCAACGGAGGCAACAATGTCATACCATAAAAACTTGACCTGGTTTTTGCTGTTTCTTCCAGCAAGGCAGCTGTGATCTTTTGGTTGCCATTATAGCTTCACCACAGGCCATCTGAGCGAAGCTCGCCGACTCTTGATCTGAATACGCTACTGCTGCGGTGTAAAGAAAAATGAAGGACGCAATATCCCTGTATGATTGAGGCACAATTTGTTCAATCGCTGTGCTCATTCCTGTGTAATTCGAGGTTGTACTTGCTGTTCAAGTTTTGTTACTTGGCAATAACAATTTCATTCATAGGGAATGGGAGCTCGAAATATCTGCTCATACAAGAACTGGCATAATTTAAATGCAATGTTAGATAATCAGATATCAAATGAGAAATATGATGTTAGGATCAAATGCTTTTTTCTAGTTTTTGCAGTGTAAAAGAACCACCAATTGTTTAAAATTTTAATCTAACTAGATTTGTAATTGAAATAGTATAATTAAAATTATGTAATCCTGTCAAGAAGAAAGTTAAGCTATTAGTTCATGCTATTTTCTATTTTCTATTTTCTTTTATATAAAAACAATAATATATGTTTTTTAGATATCAGCATGTAAAAATGATTTAAGAGTATCAAGAAAATTTAATTTAAAAAAAAAATCAATTTTTTTTTAAAAGTACTTTTGAAACAGTATCAAACATACTTACTTAGATGTTTGTCATTACATTTCAAAAATGTTTTTTATTTTTTAAATAAATTTTTATTTTATTTTTTATTTTAAATTAAATTTTATTAGTGTTTTTAGATCAAATACCAAAAATGATTTTTTTAAAATAAAAAAAAATTATCTTAATATATTTCAAAATAAAAAAATATTTAAAAATTAACCTCAACAACCCTCTCTAACAACAAGATATCAAACAAGTTATCGCAGAGAAATTGAGAGGGAAACTTGCTTTAGCTTACACTGTCAATTCTTTCATGTTTATAGCTGGTTTCTAAAGAAAGGGGGGAAAGAGTGAAACTTGCTCGAGCTTCTAAAGAAAAACAACGTCGTTTTGAAAACTGAGTTTATCAACTCTGCCACTTGAGCAGAAACAACCAAACTTGTAAAATATTTGGACATAACTTGTTTATTAATTATTATTGATCTTTAATAATTTTTTATCAACATTAAAAATGTATTTTACATAATTAGAAAAACCATCAAGTTTAACTAATATTAAATAACAAAAACTAGATTGTGTAATAAAAAAAATCATATTTATTTAATCATATTTATGATAATTTCTTAAGAGAGTCATAGATACTAATTACAATGTAATAAACTATATTTTAAAAGGTATTTTATTTCCACTACTTTTTTTACAAAAAAAAAAAAGAAAAGAAAAGAAAAGAAACAGCAGCAGTAGCGTGAACCACTGCGGTTTTTGTTTGGCACGGGAGTGTCCACGGGCCATGGCTGCGGAGAAATAGCTTGGCAAAGCGTTAAGGTAACGAGGCCTGGCATTTGCTGCCACGTGTATACTTGTAGCTGGTTCACGCTCAGTCCTAGCTTTCCAGACAACACTTTTTGTCTTCTTTGCCGTGACAGACAGCTGCTAACAACGTACGTATAAAAATCAACAGACTAGGGTGAAATGGAGAGGTAAAAATCAAGAGAAATAAAAATGATGAATTTTGGGATTAAGTTGGCAGGTTAGTAGAGCATCGAGGACCAAATCAAAAGAAAAAAAACTTTAAATTTGTGACAAAATTGAAAGCATAAAAAAATGAGGGTGAAAATAAAAAATAAAATCGTCTAGCACTCGTGCTGCACACGCCATCATATAAGGAGGCTAATGAAGTTGAGGTTATACAAGTATTTTTTATGTATAAAATCAAATATCTTCCTACTTGAGTTTTCGATGGTGTTTTTGAAATAAAATTCAAACTTCTTGAATGTTATTTTAATAATGCTGTGTTTGGACTAGTAACAAAAAGAATCATAATAAAATTTAAAATTTGTAATTGATATTTACATTTTTCTTACGATTTATTGGTTTATATGTTTAATTCATTGAATTAAATGTAGTGATTATTGTTTTTTTTTCTTCAAAATAACAACTCTTATAAGATAAAAAAGAGAGCATATTATCAAGATTTTTTTTAATATTATAATTAACTTGAAATTAACAAAAACTAACTTGTTTCGTGTTTTTACTGTTGATAACGCATTGTTCACTCTCTCCTAGGTCGCTGTAGATTCAAATAGTTTGATTTTTCTAAATTTCCAATTTGATTTTCAATTTTTTTTCTTGCATATTTAAGCTTGTTTGAGGCTAAATTATAACTTAATTGCATGTTTTTTTAAGGGATGATTGGATTGAAAATAGATGATCATAGTGAAAAGGGCAGGTAAAATAGGTGGTCATTTTGAGTTTCACATAAAAAAAGTTTATTTTGGCTCCCATCTTTTTTAGTTATAGGTGATTGGCTTTTAATTGTCAGAAATTCAATTGTAGTATCAAAGTTATTTTCTCTCATTTTTTACTCTATTTTTTTTTATGGGAGGAGAAAGAGAGAGATAGAAAGAGATGATTGTTGAATTTCAATATAGAGAAAGAAAATTATTGCTAATGATGATTTCAACTATCAAGTGCTTGTTGAAAAGTATGGTTGAGGTTGTTTTTTAAAATAATTTTCGTTCAGAAATAAATTCAATTTGTTTTTATCTTAATTTTAAATAAAAATATCATTAATTTATGGTTAAAATATATTTTTTAAGATATATTACAAACTGTTTTTGTGCACATGGTATTTTTTCCCCTACCATGAAGAAGCGCGATGCAAAATATATTAAAATAATTTTTTTATTTATTTAAAATTTAATTTTGAAATTAGCACAATAAAAAGTAAAAAAAAAAAGTTTTTTTTTTCAAAAATTAACAAATGGATTCAAACTGCAGCATGGCTTGATCACGGTAACTAGTACCGATACTAATTCACCCACAAGCTCATTTTATTCCTTCTTTCGAAAAGGCACAGCGAGAAAGAATTAAGTAAAGGACGGGTTTGGGAGGAGTATTTTTGTTCTTCAGCACAAGGTTGTCAATACCATTCTGTTCGGCTAAAAAGTTCCATGCCATTAAAAAAATCAATATAAAACGATATTGTTTTTGTCTCGGTTTTAATTCCGGGCCGTTCCGGAAATACCGGTTAAATTTCGGCCGAAATATCTCGGTACCGTTCCGGATGTGTTGTTCCTGCCTTAAAATCCTCCTTATTTTGATTAACTTGTGATTGTGTTTCTAATTTTGAGATTATATTTGTTTGACTTTGTGTTTATATTGTATAATTTAAAGTTTATTTATCTTGAATTTTAATTATACTTGTTAAATTAATATTTTAATTTTTTTCATATATAAAATTAATTATATATGAACAGTACAATCCTGAAATAGCATGCCGAAATGCTCCGAAACCGAAACGTTCCGTACCAATAAAAAAACTAGAACGACAACCAAAACAGTACTGACAACCTTGCTTCAGCACTTAAAAAAATCCGAATTAAATAATACAGTACAAAAAAATAATTAGAAAATTCGCATATTTTAACCGCAACTGGCGAGTAGTAAGTGTCAACGCAACTCTCCTATTCTAGAAAGAAGCTCACATAATTTAAAATAAAGAGAGAGACAAGAAAAAAGAAAGAAAGAAAAGATAACAAGAATAAGGAGTCAACGCAACTTTGATATAAAAAAAAAATCATAAATGGTGACCAGAGTGGACCACAAGAGTCATTTAAATATATCATGACTCATTTTACTTTAGATAAATTGTATAATATACTCTGATCACCGTTGATAATCTACGTTGAGATTTTTGAACGGTATGGATGATATCATTATTAAATTTTTCTCTTTATTTTTTAAAATTATATAATTGTTAATATGATAATTATTGAAGATTTATATGATTATTAATTTCAGGATTTAAAAATTAGTAATGCACAAATTAATCTGGATATCTATATTAAAAAATTATTTACGTTCCTCTAAATTTTATTATTTTTGAGTGATTTTATTTTTTTGAAGTTGTAAAGTCAAAAAAGAAGAGAAAAATGTGGTTGCGAGGATATTTTGTCGTGAAAGAAGGAATCTGACACTGCTTCCCATGTGACACAGGTACACTTAGCTGGCTAGCTGCATGATAAGGATTGTCTTGGCAGTGATATCATCACCACCGTTGAAATGTCCATCACATGTGATGTGACCCCTTTACCCGATTCTCGGAATTTATTTATATATATAACTGTAAATTGTCTGAGAATGACAACTCCTAATTTCCATTTTAACTTTTTCATTTTTTTTATTATTTCATAATTGACAGCTGTCTATTTTGCTTTACTACAACGTGTAATTAATGACTAGAAAAGCGTCCAAGAAAAAACCATTTTACTCCTTTTGATCTTCAGCGGGAGCTTTTTATTTTCATTATCTGTTTTAGGCTTTTAGCTTTCTGCTCTCTCTCTCTCCATTCTGGGAGCGCGTGCGGTCTGCGTTGGTTAACTCACTCGCCACTGTCGCCATCTCTATCCATAAAGTTCTGCTATCGGCAGCAGCTTGACTCTTGCTTCTGTGCTTCTGCAAAATCACAGCAGCAAATCAGGAAAAATATGAAACGAGTCGCAGAAACTTCCATGTTTTTTAAATTATTTTTTATTTAAAAATACTTTAAGATATATTTTTAAAATACAATACCAATTCCTCTCAATTGTATCTTCTTCACGGATTCTTTTCTCAGCATGGCATGTTAGCCACTTTGTACTTCTGCTTAACACTGACACGATTCACTCTTTTTTATTTTGTTTTTTCAAGTTTCATGTTCTTAGGTCAGGCAAAAGTATTTTTTGGAATTCTTGCACCCTTCACCTTTCCATGTAAAATCATAATTCGTGCCTTGGGCGACAGCATGTTTCATTAATGTACATATCTCAGCATAAACCTACAGCAATGATGATTCGTCATGATACATGATATTCTTGAGCATTTCAGCATTTAAAGAGGATTATGCTCTTTTGCAGTCCAAAATTCCTCCATATTTCTCAAACCTATAAATGGGATGTCCTCGACTAAAGACTTCAACTTTGATCCTTTTAGCTTTGCTGATCTTGGATGGATCGACAAATCACGTTGAGAAATGAGCATAGGAAGTTTATTCTTGCATGCGTTGAAGATTTTAGATAATGGATATATAAAACATTTTACTGCATTACAGCTATGAGTTTTTTTTTTTTTGAGTAAATTAATTGTTCGGATTAACTTGCACGTATTTTCAATAATATTACGAGTTCTAAAATTAATAATTATATAAATTTTTAATAACTACTATATTAACAACTATAGAAGAAACAAATCCCTTAACCCCGAATTTTTAACACTAAAATAGTTATAACTATGAGTTTGAACTTCCCTCGTTGGAGACGTCTTGATGAGCTCTTAAAGCTGTAAGGACAAATCCCTTGAAGATTTTATATAATTATATATAAACGGTTTCACATTTATTTTTAAGTATAAAAAATACTTGTTGTTATTACATTATACAATGTTGTATAGAACAATGTATTCATGTTTATTATTTCAAGGCATAATATTATTAAGATATAAGATAATGATTTGAGACCTGAACTTAACAGCAAGATCTAAGGACAAATGATTATGATTTAAATCAGCAACAACGTTTTGTCTCCCTAATTAATTCTATATCAATCGATAATTATCAGGAGAGCTAGCTCTATTGCTAAAAAAGTGAGGGTGGTTTTTATCAGATTAAGGACAAAACACCGTACCATGTTTCAAAGATCCATGAACCCTAATTCTAGACAAGAAAACACCAGCTACGGACAAATAAACGCCGTACATTTTCATGCCTGAGACACAAGAAAGAAAGCTTCGTCTTTCAACTTACTATTCGTAAGTGTAAATCAATCGCAGTCAAAACCCAAATTCTGAGATCTGAAAACAAAAATCACTTTCTGATGTGGATTATCCCGATATGTTTTCCTCTCCTGTGCTGTTCCTTTCACTCCCTGCCAACACTCTCACAGTAATCACTGTGTACCCTCTCTTTCTCTAACTTCCCCAACCACCACTGAACTTCGCCATTTAATTTATCACCTCCTACCCCTCCACTCTCATTAAAACTAACCAAATCCTCTCCCTCCATTGTTTCCTTAGTTGCTTTTCATTGTAGCAGGCAGGGAGATCAGTTTCAAGAGACGAACTGTCAACTGGGTTTCACTACTTTGGCCTTTTCTTATCTTTGCTAGCGATTTTGCTGCTATGGCTGCTGCTTCTTGTCCATGAAACATGAAAAGCCTTATTTCAAGACCATAATGGATTCTTATCACCCATGTTTTCTGTTCAGTGCCACTGTTTTGTTACATTTTCTGCTCTCTACGGTCTTTTGTTTCTCTCAACACGACCTCCAACCTCCAATCGCTTCTCATGAGGTAAGCCTCAACTCAACTCAACTCAACTCAAATCACAACTCTCTCTCTCTCTCTCTCTCTCTCTCTAGTTTATGGGTTTCGTTTGTTTTGATGGTGCAAGTTAATGAGATTTTAATTTCTCGAGTAGGGTATAGGATTTGAGGAGAAGGCAAGGCTAGGTTCAACCCCACCAAGCTGCCACAATAAATGCAGTGGCTGCCACCCTTGCATGGCAGTTCAAGTGCCTACTCTACCGAATCAAAACCGACCAGCTCAACCAGTTTCAGCCAAAACGAGTAGCATTGATCAGTTTTTTGACCCATATCCTGCAGGTAATAATAGGTACTCAAACTACAAGCCACTTGGCTGGAAATGTCGCTGCGGTGACCATTTTTACAATCCCTTAAGTTAACCAGACAATTAGAGATGGATCAAAATGTCGGCCATGATAATCGTAATTTTTCTCCTTAATCTGTTTTGAAATTGTGATTAAAAGGAGCTTCCTGGGATTCTTTAGATGTGACGTACGTTGTCAGCATTAACTGTACATATTGAAACTTCCACACAGTGTAAAAGACTTTGTATTACTGAGTCCTTTTGGCTTTATTACTTGGGCGTCCGGCTAGAAGAGTTGACGGTTTTTGCTTTTTTTTTTGAACTCCCTTAGGCTTGTATTTTGTAAGATGACCTGCTTTAGTAAGATGATGTTTAGCAAGTGTGTAGAACTGCAAGTAACTTGTTGAAAAGCTAGCTCAGGCTTTCTGTTTAACCATTCGAGTTTGCCTTTTTTTTTCTTTTGGTTATTCCATTTTTTCTGCATTTGGGTTTGTTTCTTCTGTCAATGGCAATGGGAATGTCAGATTGAACCTATCTATCTATATATATATATATAACCATCTCACTTAAAAACTTAGATTTTTAGTGTTTTTAAGTGAGATAATTACCTAACATGGTATGAGAACCTTATTAACCAATAACATTCTTCTCATTTTATTTGATAAAAATCAAGCACGAATTAGTGAGGAATTATGCAAGTTTCAAGTTCAAAAAGATTTCATATATTAGATAATAATATAAATCATATTCTAGAACTTTAACTAACAACTTAAAATTTTAAATGAGATAATTCAGAGTGTACCTGCGTTTGACCCCAGCTAGCACATAATGATCTCTCACATCATTTTGTCTCTTACATGGTTGAATTACTAATGAAGAATCTCTTGTCTTGGAATGAAAGGAGTCATTCTTGATAAGAAATTTGTGCATGGCCATTTCATTTCCATATCATTTAGCTAGGTCACATTAGGATTGCGAGGACATTTCTCTTGACTATGAATTGATACTTTTCAAAGAATACTTGGAGAATCTGGCCTCTTCACTTCCGAATAGGGACTGCGATTGAGCCGAAATCACATAACAATTTCGAAGTATCCTTTCAGCCTTCAAAACTTTCTGCTGTATGAATTGAGATGCTTTTCTGAATTTTCTCGTGCAAATTTTGCTACAGAGAACTGTCAGCACTGAGAATCCCCCGCGCGCAAAGAATGTGCCTGGAAAGTGAAAACCATCAAAATATCCATCGAGCTAGTTCCATCATGGCAAATCAAAACATTCAGCTTCTGTTCGTGCTTGACTTGAAAAGTTTTGAACTTCACAGAGGAAGAACTCTAGTCCTTGAGAAAGTTTAACGTGAAAGAAACTGCCCGAGCACCCATCAGTTCATCAAGCTCCCTGCAATCCCCGTTATGTTGATTGGGAAAATCTGCCACAGGAAAAAGTATATAGCAAAACTTGGTTTTCCATAGCTTGAAGTTAACTCCCAGTCTGATCGATACACTAAGATTAAATTAAAATATTCTTCGCTTTTCCTGGCCGGTGAAAATAGCTACCTGAGACACGATCACCCATGGAACTGCACCCGTTCCAATTGGAAATTGTTTTGTTTTTTTGGGTAATAATCGTGGCCGATATGCCTATTAAACAAAGTATAAAGCCCTGAAAATAGCCCAGCTAGAATATCAGACTCTTTATCTATCAAATTTTTAGTTAGCCTATAATTAACAAACCAATCACCCACACAATTAACCTCCCTGTTAAAACGTAAAATTTTAACCTCCCAAGCCCTGTCCAACATATCATTAATCTACATGGTAAGATTGTGAATTTCATCCATACTCATCTTTTCCCCATTGTCCTCGAGCGGCTGGCGCAGTGGTTTGCGCCTGGGGGCTGCCAGCGTAGCGCCCCAGGTTCGAGACTCTGTCTCGGCCAGCCTCTGTTGTAAGAGCTTGGGGCAGCCGGGGTTTTACTCGCTCACCTGGGCCTACAAAGTGCGCTTTCCGGGGGTGAGGTTTCCTCGATATCCAAAAAAAAAATCTTTTCCCCATTGATAAGCCTAATTTCAACACTAGAATCCGACAACAAAACTACGTTTATAAACCCTTTATACCATAAAAGTTGTAATCTAATATAAACAGCACATAATTCAGCAGTAATTGATGAAAAAATATCATTATTCCTTGCAAATCTCACTATTCATGAACCCATATTGTCTCGAATTAATACTCTAGCATCTGCCACACCTGATTTCCTTTATTGCATCCATTAACATTGAGGTTGATCCCATCATATGCAGGATAAGTCCAGCTGATCTATTGAACTACCTACTGTGATTCGTCCCCCAATTACCAATTGAAAATTGTTGATACATAAATCAGAATTCGTAGGGAAAATGAGAGACACTGTTACAATTTACATTTTACCAATAATACAGTAGGAAATTTACCAGCACTCTCCTGTGAAAAGCAAATATTGGTGCTTGCTCAAGCAACAAGCCATGCCCCTGAATCACAAAGTTCATGAAAACAAATTCAGACCTTCGAACGCAAACAGTAAGAACAAAACATGCATTGAGCTAGAAATTCTTGTAGTGATTTACCCCGAGAAAGAAAGAAGCTCCGGCAAAGAAAGAGCCTGGAAATATCCCAGTTGCTGAGGTCTTCATGAACGAAAGGCATATTTATTAGTCGCTAAAAGTTGTCTCCCTGAATTAATATTTGCAAGGTTATCAGAGTTGTTCTACCTATCAGATCCCGTAATCTCTTGTTCTACCTAGCAAGCTTTTCAGGTTTTTTTTTAGTTTTTAAATTTATTTTTAATATTAACATATTAAAAATAATTTAAAATTATATAAAAAATAACTTTAAATAAAATCTCTTAAAGTTTTTATATTGGACTGCGTTTCCAAACGCTGGTAAAGGCTTTTTTTTGTTGGGCCAAATTAATCGCGGGCTTGTGGGTCTACAAGCCAGGGTTGACTAAGTCTAACTTTGATGAACCCAGTCCACATCTGTAGAAAAATGGGTCGGGTTATTCGAGGACGTCTGAGTTCTGACAGCGGAAGAAAAACCTGAAACCACCCCTCTCTCATCTTCATAGAGGCTTCCCTTTAGCTTAGCTTTTTAGCACTAATCTCCGTCCTTCAAGGTAATCAACCAATCCTCCAAACTTTTTTGTACCATTTGTATTCCTTTTTTTTTTTTTTCTTTTCAAAGCTTTGGTTGGCGAGTATGGTGATCTGGGTTTTTCTATGTGATGATTAAAGAAAAGATGACGAGTTCGATTTAATAATCCATTCCATTCCATTCATCTCCTTGACGACAAAAGTCCCCCCCTTCTTTTTTTTTTGATATTTTTCTTTCTACATTGTTGTATTGCAATTGGGTTCTCGTTTAAAGTTGATAATTTCTATGCAGGAAATATTTTTGACATGAAATAAAGGGAGTGACGATGGAGTGTGTGGTACAGGGAATTATAGAGACACAGGTATGTGTTCTTTGAGGATCCTTGTTAGTGTGTGTGTGTTCTAAAAAAAATCCAATGGTTCTTGTTCTGAAAATCTCCCGTGTGCTTATTCGGGTAATTTTGGTGAATACTGAATTTTGTTTTGTAAAAGAGCAGTGGGTTTTGGTGTAAGCCTTATGCTCGCCTTTTGGTTATTGATGATTAAGGTTAGTCACTATAAGTAGTTTTAAACTTGATAAGAAGAGATCTATGTTTGTGAAATCTAGTGATGGGAGCAATCATTTTCCCCCGGATAATCGAAGCTGAATAAACTGAGCAATATTTCTCTTCTCGGAAAATCCAACCGAGGAATCCGATCCTTCACTATTCGTTTGTTTAAATTTATTTGCGTTTGATACTAATTGGTTATATGTTTGTGCTTCATCCGTTTTTACTAGCAGGTTTCTCTAACTTTGCTTTGACTGGCTGTGGATTCTGTAATTTAGAGATACAACCATTGATAGTCTTCTGAAATGATTATTTTCAAATATTACAACCAGGATCTTTTTCATTATTTATTGTCTGTTTAAATTTGTAATGAGTTTCTAATTTTTACTGTTAGGGATAGCTGGTCATGGTTTTGGATATATGTTTGGACCTTCACTCCATGCATCAGTAGTTGCAACTTGTAAGTTGTGCTATTTAATATTAAGTAGAGATGTAGACTTAAAAAGCATGAGATGGAAATGATGATTATTTCCCTAAATGATCGTTATTGAATAAACTGAGTGATCTCTCTCTTCAGAGATTACTAGCCAGAAAGCTAATCCATTGTCTTACATCCATTTAATTTGTAAATGTTTATGTGTCTGTTTTTTACTGATAATTGTTTCATTAATGGCTTCATATTAATGCCTCTGCTATTTATAATTGGTACAAATATTTTTATTTTCTTTACCAAGGTGATGTAGACTCTGAATGCTAGAGATGGAAGTAATGATTATCTCCCCAAATGATTAATGCTGAATGAATAAACTGTGTGATCTTTCTCTTTTCAGACAGTACAAGCTATGAATCTGATCCAATTTTTCGCATCTAAGTTCATCAAGTGTCCATGCTGTTTTTTTTTTTCTTAAAAGAAAACTGAGAAGATACTGTATTCTACGTGTTAGATATGGGGATGGTTATTATTTCCCCAAATGGTAGACGCTGAATAAACTAAGTGTTCATTCCTCTGTTTAACTCTGATCCATCATTTCACACCAATTTATATTTTTCATTCCTCTGTTTGGCAAAATCTGTTTTCTGTATTTACAGTTGAAATCTGAGCATTACCATGTTACCTGTCTTTAGTGTTTTTACATTGTAGGTTTGGTAGATATTGAAGTCGATAAGTTTACATCAATTTAAATTTATCAAGTTTCTCTGTTTGGTTTTCTAAATTTTATTTTTGTAGATTTACATTCTTACTTGAAAATTCAGCACTGTTAAGTTGTTATTAAGCTTTTCCATTTAGATGATTGTTACATATATTTGTTAAAGATTAGTTTTTTTGTTATAAATAGAAGGCACACATGCATAACATTTGATTTATAATTTAAATATTTGAACCCGTTCTTTTTTTTTTGATGTTGCAGCATGTAGAGGCCCTTGAGATTCTTCTTCAGGGTCTTTGTGGTGTTCATAAAGAACACCTACGGGTCCATGAATTATGCCTTAAAAGTGGTCCAAACCTTGGTAAGCTCACATTTTTTGCAGGGGTGGTGCTTTCAAATTCTTATGTGTTTGAGCAATGATGTCAAAAACTTTTCCCTCAACATCTATATCTCAAGTTTGCTATATTCATTTCTTTGTGTAGTTCAAATCATCTTTCTATAGTTAGTAGTTAGCTGAAAACTTATCAATAGAAGCTCGTCAACCCAGAAACAGAATTTATATCAAATATCAGGACTTGTATAGGATTTTCTTTTAGTAGATATCTATGGAATCTTCCATGCTAACATGGAAATCTGTGCTCCTTTTCTCAGGGCATGTGGGTTCAGAGGTTCGACTGTTGTGTGATCTTGAGCATCCTGAACCCTGGTAAGATAAGTGATTTTTTTTTGGATGGCTGAGATTTGTAGTTGCTTTCACTATGCTTCGAGATGCATGTGTGCTTGTTTTCTGTGTTTATAGTCTCTTTTTTGCCATAGGACGGTCAAACATGTTGGCGGTGCACTGAGGGGTTCTGGTGCCGAGCAACTCTCAGTTATGGTCAGGAATATGGTTGAAAGCAAAGCAAGCAAGAATGTGCTTCGATTGTTTTACACGCTTGGCTACAAATTAGACCACGAATTGCTAAGAGTTGGATCCGCCTTCCATTTCAAAAGGGGTGCTCGGATAACTGTCACAGTGTCTTCTATTAATAAGATGCTAAAACTACATGCCATTGATGATACTGTACCAGTAACCCTTGGTATACAGGTGGTAGAAGTAACAGCTCCTGCAACGTCTGAAAATTATTCCGAAGTTGCTGCTGCAATGTCGTCTTTCTGTGAATATCTTGCACCGTAAGCTTTACGAAACTCCTTACACTAACATTCCTCATAGTTGGTGAAGACAGGAAGTTTCTTTTGAATTTTGTTGGTGATGAATTCTAACTCTTCTGAAACTTTTGGTGTCTATATTGCAGGCTTCTGCACTTGTCAAAACCAGGTGTTTCAACAGGGGTTGTTCCTACTGCCGCCGCAGCTGCCGCATCTCTTATGTCAGATGGTGGAGGCACAACCTTGTAGCAATGTTGTAGAGTTCCATGACTGAGCAAAATGCTTCTTTTGAACTGACGCAGCACAAACTTTCCACGCTCCATGGAAACAGATTCATGACCTTCGGTCCTGGACCCCTTTCTTTTCCTCTGGTGGAAAATTCTCTTGCAAAGTTGATGAAAAACTGAAGCAGCTGAGTTACAATAACATTAGGGGTACTGTATTTACTTGTGTTCATTTGCAGGATTATGAGTTTTGAGATGGTGTTTTTGTATATCCAAGCTTTTTATCCGCATGATGTTGGGGAATTTTTTTTAAATCTATTTTTATTTAATTGTGGCACTTAAAATAGATATTTGTAAGAAAGAAATCGAGTTTAAGTTCCGGAGAAACAAATATGTATTGTTTGGTATATTTTTCTTTTTTGTTCATATATAAAAAGCAATTAAATTAAATTTTTATAAAGCAAAAAAGCTATCTTTTCCACCTAAAATTGTTTATCTTTATTCATGTTTTATGAAAGAATTTTTTCAATTATAAACATTGTTTTTTAATAAAGAATTAAGCAAGGCCATGGGAATCTTCTGGACCAGGGTTAATAATTAATCATTCCTAACCTGTGCAATTATAAATTTGGATTCAATTAAAAACTTAGTTTTCAGTAAATTTCATGTTTGAAGATGATTTTTTTTTTAAATCTAAATTTTAAAAAAATTGTCAAAGAAAAAACAATTCCAACAAAAAAATAATGATCAAATAATATTGAAGAAACTTAAAAGGATGCTGAAATTATAAAAAAAAACACTCAAATCTAAAAATTATTTAAAATAAATAATAATAATAATAATAATAATAATAATAATAATAATAATAATAATAATAATAATAATAATAATAATATAACCAATGAAAAATTGAAGAAGAATGAAACTAATAAATAAATAAATATTGAATAATAAATTAATTATCAACCTATTCAAGAATAATAATAAAAAAAAAGCTTTTAAAAAACGCAATGCTAAAAAATCATCAATAAAATTCGAGATTAGGAAACATGAGAAATAAAAAATGAAATCACTAATGGCTTGCAGTAAACAGAGGGGAAGAGAGGAGGATCATCATCAAAAGCTCAGCCACACGAAAAAAAGACCGCCAATTTCACATCCCAAGAAAACGAACACCCTCCTCCACACACTACGACACAGTCGGACCAGCGAGTCATTCACTCACCGCTCATGGCTTCTTCTCTGCTAATCCCTCACTTCAAAATCCTCTCTTTCTCTCAATCCCCTGCTCTCTCCCCTTTCCACCTCAAAACCACCACTAAAAAACGACAGCATTACTCTCCTCCTTCTCGTCCCCTCAACGTCGTATCTTCTTCTGCAGCTTCTGCTTCTCTTGAAGCTCTAATATTTGACTGCGATGGAGTTATTTTAGAGTCTGAACACCTCCATCGCCAAGCTTATAATGACGCTTTCGCTCACTTCAATGTTATCTGCTCCTCTTCTCTCCCTCTCAACTGGTCTCCCGATTTCTATGATGTGCTCCAGAACCGTATTGGTGGCGGCAAACCTAAGATGCGATGGTCATCTTCTCTTTATTTTTTTTCATTATTATTATTACCATATTCAACAAAATAAATAATTTGGTTTTGATGATTAGGTATTTTAAGGAGCATGGATGGCCGTCTTCCACCCTATTTGAGAAGCCACCGGAGGATGATGAGAGCCGTGCTAATCTAATTGATACTCTTCAGGTCTTATTTAACGCTTAGATTCCTTTGTTTCAAGTTTCTCTTACTTATTGAAATTTTGTTAAACGTTACAGGATTGGAAAACTGAAAGGTACAAAGAAATAATCAAATCTGGAACTGTAAGGAGCCATTTCTTCTTATTATTAATTTTTTTTGTTGCTGGGATGATGATGATGATGTTATGGACTGTATTATCCTTTTCATCAGGTGGAGCCTAGACCTGGGGTCTTGAGATTGATGGATGAGGCTAAGGCTGCTGTAAGTTAACATTTTTACCATTTTGAGAAATGTAATATCTTGTCATGCTACATGTCCTTTTCTATCAAATTTCATTGAGTTAACTCATTCGATATGTTTCTCTTCACTCGTAACGAAAATGGGTTCTGATAAGAACATCTCAGTTGTGTTTTGTGAGCTACAGTCTGTTCTATTTGTTTCTCTTTTATGCTTTATCTTTTTTTCCCCATCATGATCTTACTGGTTTTAAAGAATTTTATAATGTTCCTTGGTGTTGTATGCTGTGATTGAGCTCTTTAACTACTTTCTTTTTTAGGGAAAAAAGCTTGCTGTTTGCTCTGCAGCAACTAAAAGTTCAGTTATACTCTGTCTTGAGAACCTTATAGGAATGGTAGGTGCTCTACTATTGTCCAACACCATACAATTAAAAGATGTCCTTGTTTTTATGCTTCAACCACTTCTATTCATTCATTTCTTGTTTCTTCCTTGTTACAGGAGCGGTTTCAAGGCCTTGATTGCTTTCTTGCAGGTACGTCAACAATCGACAACTTGAAAATTTGGCATGTCTAAATGTCCTTAGCCATAGGATATGCAAGATTTATTGAACATTAGATGGTATCATTTTGGTTTAATTTACTGTTATTTCTTGCAAGTTATTATTTATTTATTTTGTGTTTGGAAACTTTTGGTTAAATTAAACTCTTCACTTCTTTATAAGATACCTTATAGTGAATTGGTGCATGAGGGATATTTATTAAATAAGTCAATTTTTTAGGTTGTTTCTGTTTTTTCAAGTGTTTACCACTTTCATTTTCTGATCATTTTTTTTTTATGATTCTTATAGTTCTCTTTTGTTTTCTTACATACAGGTGATGATGTTAAGGAAAAGAAGCCAGATCCATCAATTTATGTGACAGCTTCCAAGGTAGTTAACATGACATGAATCATAAATCATGTGTACTGAGCAATTTAGCTTATCTATGTAGCCATGTCGTCTTTTAATCTGCTTGGACTCTAGCAGGATCTATTCTGAAACTTTATTCCTCGCAGAGGCTTGGTGTGTTGGAGAGGGATTGTTTGGTAGTGGAGGATAGTGTCATTGGTCTACAGGTAGATATCTAAATTCTAAGATTTTATTGACTTCAAACCAAGATATTTTGATTTGAGTCAAAGATAGCTATACATTTTCTTTTTCTTTGGTGGAAAATCGTATTGATTCACAAAAATAATTCAATATTACTGAATTAGTCAAGCATATGATAGACTTCTTTATCACTGGTTTATGCATATGACATTTGTTTTCTGACATTCTGTTCAACCATTGCTCATTTGAAGCTTAAATAAATACGTTAGCATGCAATACTCCTGTTGAAAGAAAAAAAAATAAGAAAATTCAATATAGAAAAATCAAACACTAAAAGAAACTAAAATTTGCATGTTCAGGCGGCAACAAGAGCTGGAATGTCATGTGTTATCACACACACTCCTTCAACAGTTGATCAGGTTAGTTGTTTCCCTCCTCTGTAGCTATCCGGAAAAGGAAACGGAGAAATACTTTGTCACGTACATCGCTACTTGCTTGCAATTGATAATTAACATGTCATCTTCTCGTTCTTCTCAGGATTTTAAAGATGCTATAGCAATTTACCCTGATCTGAGTAATGTGAGGTATGATGGGTATTTAATTGTTATTGCATACAGTGGACCTCGATGCACTTTTCTTCTCTTTGATATTGAATCCTGTATTTGGTTCTCATCAACCGTGCAGATTAAAAGACTTGGAGCTGTTGCTTGAAAATGTTGTTGCCGCCGGCTGAGATTATCAGCAGTTTGCTTGATTGAAATATTCAGAACGCGTAGAGTTTATACAAAGCACCAGCAGTATGCCGGAAATCATTACTCAAAATGCTGGTATCAACCATTGTACTGTGTTTTTGTTCAAATCATCCCTTTGATCTATTTCAAATCTAAAACAGTATATTGCAGGAAAAGAATTCATAACATCAACAAATAGTAGAGTATTTAGTAAAATTATTCATTCACATCAATTGTAAAGATGAGAGGAAAATTGATTGCAAGATGTAATACAGGTCATACTTTTGTCTCCTCCTCTTCTCTCTCGCATTCACAGCCACACAAGAACTATATTAGGTATGGACGGGGGCAATCCATCAGGTATGGATTCGAACCTAAAATCCAGCAAGCCCTTACAAAACTCTGGCCCATTAGACTGGACTAAGCGTCTATGATTGAATTCAGTGTTGACAAAAGTTACGTGGAAACACCTTTTGAGTGCAAAAGTTTGGATAATTGCATCAAGGGATTAACATGGCCCAGTGCCGGTTAGGGAAGTAGGACTGCTTGGGGTTTGTTGCTGAGAGAACCCATGCTTATAAACCTAGCAAATCAATGGAAATAATTGAAAATAATGTTTTAGATTTTTTTTTCTTCAACGTAAAGCCAAATATATTAATTAAAAAAATAGTTTAAATTCAAAAAAAAATACTTAGAATTGAGCAATTTAATCTAACAAAACACAATAAAATGATTTTTCTGAACAAAATTATGAATATATAAAATATTACAAGAATGTCACCATCAATCTCGTAAAGTCATTACATTCTCTGATTGTTCTGAAATTTTAACATAATATATATAAATATGTCAAGAAAGCCCTCATAAATTTCATTCATCTCAATCTAACAGTCAGATTAAAAGATATGATTAATATTGTAAAATTATTCAGTATTTAAAAAAACATTATTTGACCAGAATAGACAACCATGATTAAACGTTCTTATGGGACAATTGAGCAAATCACAAAGAAGAGACACATATCAGCTTTATCCACAGATTCTTTGTTATATCGGTTGTGGACTTGGATTTATCCATCATGGACAGTTCAATAACAAAACGAAATGAATCCTGAGGTAGTTTTTGACCTCACAAATACAAAAGGTTACGTTGTTGCACGTATTTTAGCCACTTCTCAAAGAATAATTACTAAGCAAGTAAACTACACGTTCAAAAACAAAACGAGAGAGTAAAATTGAAGCAGTAAGTCTTCAATTTTTCATCTGCTCCTTCGTTTGAAAATACAATTTATATCTACCACTACAAACAATCTTTTACCCCTTCCGAAGTTCATATAATGAACTGCTCAACTCCCTTTTAAAACATCTACCATGGTTCTGAAAATTTTACACCAACAAGAAGGAGAAGCAGGTTTGACGGGGCCAGCAAAATATTGTAAACGGAACGCAGTGTCTTGGCAACTATCTTCTACTGGTTGCTGCTTTGCCCTTGCTTAGATCTGCAAGCTCCTCGATAAGCTCTCTCTCTTCACTGCTCAATCTTTTTGGAATTTCAACTTGTACGCGAACCAGCTGATCACCTCTCATGTTGCTTTTGTTTAGCACAGGGACTCCTTTCTTGGCCATTACAAGAGTGGTGTTTGGCTGAGTTCCAGCTGGGATCTTTAAATCTACCATGCCGTCCACTGTCGGCACCTTAATTGTGGTGCCCAAAATGGCATCTATGTATGACACCTTGCACGTGTACAAGATGTTGGTGTCATCGCGTTTTAGCACAGGGTCTGTTCGGACTTCAATAATAACAAAGAGGTCACCAGGAGACCCACCTCTCCTTCCAGCATTACCTTCGGATCGGACCCTCAAACGACTACCAGAGTCCACACCAGCCGGAACTTTCAGACTAATACGTTTTGTCCTCCTTACCCGTCCATCCCCAGAACAAGTGTTGCAAGGGCTAAATGTTTCCCCGCTCCCGCCACATGAAGAGCATGTCATTACCTGCTGGAAAACACCTAAAGGAGTCCTCGCTGATGTAACAACCTGGCCTTGCCCACCACATGTACTACATTTAGATGGCTTCGTCCCAGGCTTGGCACCTGAACCATCACAAGTTCCACAGCTCTCTAGTCGGGTTATCTCAATTTCTTTTTCAACCCCAAAAACTGCTTCCTTAAAAGTTAAAACAAGATTGTAATATTCATCCTGGCCATCAACTGCTCTATTCCGGGAAGCTCTGCCTCCCATGCCTCCCATGCCACCCATGCCCTCAAATAGTGACTCAAACAAATCGAAAGGATTGCTGAAATCCTGGTATGAGAAAGTAGAGGGTGAGGCAAATATATGGATAGGTTCTAAACTTTAAAACAAATGATTTTTTCATCATTGACATTAGCATCTTACCCCCATGCCCATACCAGCACCTTTAAGTCCAGCCTCTCCATACCTGTCATATAAAGATCGCTTCTCATCATCTGATAGTACCTGCAAGTCAAATTTATGCTCAGATCAATCACTACAGACCATGGAATACAAAATCATCACTCAAATCATAGGCATTAAAACTGAGCTTTTACCTCATATGCATTGCTAATTTCCTTAAACTTCTGTTCTGCATCAGGTTCTCTGCAGTTCAAAAATGCAATATTATCAAACAGGTCTGGGAATTACATTTGTTCAGGTTGAGATGAAAGTTAGAATAAATAGTTGTAAGACCCCAAAATTGGTTGCTTTTGCACTAAATAAGGATGGAACAAAACACTATAATGCATCTATTCTTTGCTAACAACATAGAAACAGGATCATAGACAGTGCAAGGTTCTTCACCTAATCAAGTGGCATGCATGACCCATCAATTGAGCACATCTTAACTCATACATCCTAGGAAGTCTGTCAATGCCTTCTCTAAAGGCTTGCCCATATGAGACAGTCTCTAAAAGAAGGAAAAGGCAACCACCCAAATCTAGTCCAAAAGCTTAGCAAGCAGAACATATGGTACATATGGTTCCCATAAACAAAGTCACAAGATAAAGAAAACAAGATGATTGGGCTGAAGGAGGGGGAAGTCATGCTCAAATAAAAGAGAAACTTACTTGTTCACATCTGGATGGTAACTCCTAGCAAGCTTTCGATAAGCTGCAAAGCATCAGGATTTGAACAAAAATCAGTACTTTTTTAATAGAAGATAAATATAGCTATGCCAAACATTAATAGCTGTACACAGTTTGATTTGTGGCGAGTAGACAATTTCATTCTTGAAGCAACTTGGATCATATAGAATTGCTCTTTCAAGACAACACAGTAACCTTATCAATTAATGTAGATAAAATCAGCCTTTGCAGAAATTCCACAAGTAAATGGTCCTGCTCAAGAAGATAATTAATTTGTGAAGAAGCTTTAGATCAAAATCAGTCCATTACAGTTCTTGATTTCATTACTTCATACAGATTATTTGTTTTAGGATAACAAACATCTAAGATTCAACCTATTCAGTTACACATGATGGTATATAGCAGTTCCACAAATCATGACAGAAAAGCATTATAGCATACCAACTCCAATTAAGATAACAACGATATCCACCAGAAACAATTCACAGTGTGCACCAAAACACAAATGCAAACTTATTTCATAGGCACCATGGACAGGACAGTGCTTTTAATTGCTCTCTGCATAAGGGCTTGGAGGAAAAGAAAATGAAACATGTAAAGTAGAAATTAGAAATTAGAGTACCAAAGATAGCTAAAGATTTGTTCCTGTAGTGAACAGCTAGGCAATTAAGATTATCAAGTCATTACACTTGTACACAAAACCCTCTAAAAAGCACAAGAAACCATCATAAATGACAATGAAAACTCAGTAAAATTCAAGCTTGAAGAGCAAATATGTGTATGGTTGCATTACTATGACATAAATTTGAAACTGGATGCTTGCAGCATAATCTTTTTTGCTTAATGTTGAGCCTTTTTTATCTTTGTTTAGATTAACATATCAATTTCAGAAACGAGGAGTATTTTGGTAGTTCAAATTTATAGGACATAGACTATAGTACTGATGCATAAATTATGTAAGGATTACATCACCAGGACCTAACATGTGATTGCTCATATTTTCAGGCTTATATCCCTAAACGCTGTCTTTGTTTCTCAACTATTTCTTGCCAATTTCAACATTGTTCTTTACAATAATTCTGGCCATCCTGCAATTGGCTTGCAGTGCACAGAAACAAGTATTTACGATTGTTGAAGCATGCTTATAACCTACAGGAAAAAAAAGATTACTTGTGAAGATCCAATATCCATTGAAAAGCCTACCTACTGATTTTACTTTCTTGCCCCAGTTATGGCTGCACTAATTTAGACAATTTATCTACAGTCAACATGCACAGATGATAAGCTCAGTGCATGGTGCAGTGCTTCTTGCCTTATCACAACCTCCCACTATATTCTTTCTAGAAAGTAAACTACCTGATAACCCCTTTTGGAACAACCACAATTCATCTAGCCCCAGTTGCCTTATCAGAACCTCCCACTATATTCTTTCTAAAAAGTAAACCACCTAATAACCCCTATTGGAACAACCACAACTCATCTAGCTCCAGCCACTGTACAAAAATTCCTGTACCCAAGTTCTCAATTTGCAACAACAAATCAGTCGCAAGAGCTAGATCTTTTCACACCAATTTGAAGCAGCAACGCCAAACCTGCTGCTATGCTGTTCTACATATTTGATGTCAAACATGAATTTTATGATAAAATACCTAATGCTCTCTTTTAACAGCTTTCATTGACGTGCACAAATACATTTTACCATAATGCAAGGCTTCATAAAGAAGCTCACAGCGGTATTAAGATTATTACTTTTCAGTGTACATCATGTGATCCATCGGTAAAATGGTAGAACATTCTACAAAATTTATGGGGCTACGGTATTCTCCCTCTTAGATTAGCACTTATACACATACTAAATACCATACCAACATTACTACAACAACAGCAATTCTGTCAAATGCCAGATAGAGAGGAAGGAATTTATCCTCCATCGTGCTTCAATGGGCACAAGAATTAGGATGTTGTACAGACAAACAAGCATATTACTCAAGAACATAATGAGACAAGTAAAGAGTTAAAAATTGTATGGAAGAGGCAATATCAATAAAAGTTCTGAAGATGGGGCAAGCAAAATATTATCAAAATTGCTTTCCACTTCAAACCTTTTCTGTGCCATTAGGCCTTCTACACAAAAATGAAATTGCCAGAATGAGATTAGGCTTCAATTAACAAAGGATAGTAGGTAACCAAGTACATACCACTTTTAATTTCAGATTTACTCGAATTCTTTGACACCCCAAGTACAGAATAGAAATCCTGCAAATGAGAAATGTTACAAGTTCTAAGTCAAACAAACATTTAAAACCAAATAATCAAATAACGAGACAGTCAATACTGCCTCCATTGTCATCAATGAGAAAAGATTACACTATATTTTACACTCACACTATCCGCTCTGACTACAAACCGTGCTCCCCTACGGCCATTTGAAGTTTGAGAAGTTCCTGTGTAAGATAACACAGGGAAGGAATCCCGTGAAAATAAGCTTGAGCTTGGTGCCGCCAAGTAGCTCATCTTGTTGTTATTACTGCATGGTGATTTAAAATACAGTCAATTATCTATCTATCTATCTATCTATACATTTTAATTATGGGAAGAGTTTTTTTTTAGCACATGATCGAATCAAAAGGCAGCACTGCAAAATGCTAATAAATTATAAGGGAACACATGACACAAAAATTATGGTAGCAATAATAATAAATTGCTGAGATACAATTTTATAGCCAAAAATATTAATTGAACTCTTCAACAGCCAAATCGCTAATTTTAAAAGAAACTGATCAAGGATAAAAAAACTTGATACAGCTTTCAGTTATATGGTTCATGACAAGTAGAAAAGCACCTAATGCTTGGACCCATACCAAGTGAAAGAGCATCTAATTTCATCTTTAGATAAATCAAATGTTAACCTCCACTGTCCTCGGGGAGCACCTAACTTAACTGTGTCAAATTGTCCAGTTGGCATGAGAGCCATCCCTGATAAATTCACATTATTTGGACATGAATTTTGTTTGCATTTGTGGAAGACTTAAGGGTGTAAAGGACCATTCATGATCGTAGATTATCAGGACTCCTCGAGTACCCTCAAATTAAGAAGAGAGCTAAAAACTTCATCTCATTATCTTATCAGTCCAAAAAGGTAAGAATTTCACAACAGAGCATGACAGCAGAATTTGCTGTCTACAATCAAGAACCTGCTATGGCGCTTGCTATTATGCCTGACCACTACCAAACTAGAACACTTAGCATGATTGCTTCCAGTAACATGCATGTATCTCTATAAAACAAGGTGTTCTCTCATTGATTCAAGAGCCAACTTGACCTAGTGTTTTTGTGTGTGTGAGTAAGCATGGCTAGTGCCAAGCAGTAAATAACAAGTTGCAGTGGCCCGAAGGGGCCAACAAATATATAGAGAGAAAAGAAAAACTGATGTGGTGGGAGAGGGAGGGAGGGGGAGAGAGAGAGAGAGAGAGAGAGAGAGAGAGAGATAATAGATATGCTCACCCATATTGAGCTGTCAACATCCTATTTGGCATGTAGGATCTTATCATAAACTGAGGGCGAATACCCCATTGAGCAATTGATGTACTTCCACAAGGTATGATGGCCATCTAAATAGATTTCGGCAACAGAAAAGACCTTAAGTTCTAGTTTAAGCCCAATGCCCCTATTCAAGCTGAAAAAATTATAAGATTTTTAGTTTACCATATACAATATAATCCATAGTATATTAATTGTACCATTTACCTACAAATCTACACACTAAATATTTGTTACAAAAGGCTTTTGCTCATATTTTTCCAAAGAATACAAATAGCCAATTAACATATATAAGGCACAGGCAGTCATTTGCAGAGGTACTAGGAAAAAACACATCAAACCCATTGCTGGAAGTGAAACCGATACCAAGTCATGGATTTCCATGTCATCAGCATAGAACTTTGCAGAGAACCTATTGACCAATGCATGAATCAAAAATTTGAATGGAAACCACTAAGACACGCTAGAAAATCACCAGATAAGTTTCACCAACAACAGCAAAAGTTTCACACAACTTAAGGTTGACGCTCCTGCTAAAACTTTAATGTTTAAACAGTTCCATCACAAGCCCACATAAGGGAATGTCATACAATTTCACTAGCAATACAAGACTTCAAGACGATGGCCAATTATCAAAGGAAAAGATAACTTTATTTAACACAATTGTTTATGGGGCTCTATTCTATACCTAAAAGTAACTTCTTTTGTGGTTGCCAACATTTGGAAGAGCTTCTCTTTGCTTCTGAAAACCAAGAATGCAACTTGTATCTTTCAAATACAGTTAAAACATTCAAAATGTCAACCAAACAGCACGAAATCACTTATATAACTAGGATTTCAATCCCAACAATAAACTATCGTCCCAAAATTGGAGACCAAAAAAGAAGCAATTTGCAATTGGTATTCATGTAAAATAACAATGTTTCCAGTGACCCAATAACAAAGATGGCCTTATTCAATAGCAACAAAACACCAAGACGAGAAAACATAACCATGAAAAAATCAAACTTTATATTTCTGATAATATTTTGAAATTACTGCAAAATTAAGGCCGTAAAGGAGAGAGCAAAGTAACCTATATAAAAGGAACCTTCTCTGTAAATTCTTCTTCTTCTCCTCAATTCAAAGTGCAAGAGGCATGCCTGTTATTTGCCTCTTCCGCAGAGAGAGAGAGGGGAAGAGATAGGTGGTGTTGGTGGTGGCAGGCAAGAGTAGAAGGAAACGAGTGGAAGGAGGATGAGGCTAGAAGTTTCTTATTAGGTGATTCTGCCTCACAGTTGTCTATTTGTAACCTACTTATCTGCCGTTCGATATTGTTCGTTTCATCTTATGCCTTCGATTCTTTTCCTTAATGTTGTCTAAGTTTTTTTTATTTTTTTTTATTTGTCCTGTTTTGTTCTCTTCCAAAATAATTATACCTAGCGCGGCGAGTCTAATTTTTCATAAAATAAAAAAATCTTGGAATATTAATTACTAAATTTGATTTTTAATTTAATGATATAATTATAAAAAAAACATATATAATAATAAAACAACAGCAATGACTAATAAAAAAATTAATGTTTGTCAATATTATAAAATTTATCTTCTAAATATTTTTAAAAGATTTCAATAATCTTATTTAATAATTAAAAACAATTATAAAGTTAAATTACTAACTGATCAAATATCAAGAAATATATTGATTTAAAAAAAAAACCAAAATAGATTTAACTCTAGTTAGCATGACAAACTTATGGTCTAGCTGTGAAATTAGAATAACCTTGTATGAAATAAATTATATAAAACAATGGAGATCAACTCTAAAAAGAACTTTATGATAAAACTCAAAACTAAAAAAAAATTAAAAAACTTGAGATATGAGAACGTGATAACTCTATGGAAAAGAAAGCAACAAAAATCACTAAGTTTAAGGCTCAATAATTTAAAGTAATGGAAAAAAACTCAATTTTAAAAATTAAAAAATAAAACTAGATGATGTTAAACTTTAAAAAAAAAACCTCAATTTTAGCCTCAAATTAAGAAATAACCTAAAAGAGCTCGGACCGTTCACTGTGCCCTTACACTCAGTGGCACTGTGGACTGGTCTTTTATTAGCCGTGTGTCGCGCGAGTTCGTCCACCCTATTTTTTTTTGTTTTTTCCTGATGTGAACAGTGTAATGACGCTCGGACCCCTTATAATACGACAAAAACACGTTTCGGCTAAGGGCTATGGTTGTAATTGCACGCGTACGGACCGGTCCGGTCCGCCGCAACCTTTTATTTTTTTAATATTTTTGAAACTGTGCTATTACGTCTCTAGCCCAGAAACGACAAAAACCATTAATTCGTCTCAGGGGTGCTTTAGTAATTGACGCACACAGTACTGTTCCCTTGCGTTAGCGCCGTCAGCAAGTCGTACGGGCGCGTCGGCGCGTTTTTTGTCCTCCATCGGTTCAGGTGGCGCGTGCGACGTCATACGGCGGTTAAAAATTTTTCTCCGCCGGTGAAAACGATTTGCCACCCTTCCCTGAATCTGATGGAGTGGCGCGTGCTGTCATATGATCTACGTAGAGGCGCATATAGTCGGTTGAACGTTTATGTGCTCTTTTCTCTCTCCTCAGCGCCAGATTGAAAATCAGTCCCCCGATTTATTGTCCATGCATTTTAGTCCCTTGGCTTTTGTTTGATTTCTGTAATAGAAGTTTCGAATTCAGTCAATTTCGCCCTTTAATTGGAATTGATTGAATGCCCATTTTTCAATTCGATCCTACTTCTTTTAATTTCAGAATTGGACTGAAAATGATGAATTTATTCGGTACAGAAGTTTCCATTTTTGCAGATTTGTCCTTGAATTTATAATTTTCATGTCAATGTTTCAGTTCGGTCCTCCTTCTTTTAATTTTCAGAATCGATTTAAATTATGCAATAAATACAGTACATAAGTTTCGATTTCTTCAATTGGATCCTTTGATTCAAATTGATAATATATTGAATTTTCATTTTGGCCCTTATAGTTTTAATTTTTAATTTTCATCCCTTGATAAATTGATATTTGTGTTTTATTTTTCATTATTAACATAATAATAATAATAATAATAATAATAATAATAATAATAATATGTGTTTTATTTTCCATTATTAACATAATAATAATAATAATAATAATAATAATAATAATAATAATAGTAATAATAATAATAGTAATAATAATAATAGTAATAATAATAATAGTAATAATAATAATAATAATAATAATAATAATAATAATATGTGTTTTATTTTCCATTATAATAATAATAATAATAATAATAATAATAATAATAATAATAATAATATATTCTTTTTCTTGCTTACTCTTTTGTTAATGTTTATGAGTGTTTTTTTTTCGGAATAATTTAATAATTTTAATTGTTTTTGCAATAATAGCAATAGTCATTTTATATGTAATATTACTGGAGATAAAAGACAACTCAAGAACAACAAATAAACAAATTTACCTAGGTTATCTACAATTAAAAAACGATACAAGTCACTTTTGTCTCCATTACACTGTTCCTTTTAAATGGCAAACAAGTCATTATTATATGTTTTAATATTTATTGCATATTATCGCCTAAAAGTATATAAAGAGATAAAAAAATGACCTCGGATTTTTGTGATTAACAAAATTAATATCAGCATTCTTAAATAAATTTAATATAATAATATGATGAAAAAATCTTATAAATTTTTTTTTTGACTTTTATTTTGAATTTTGTGCTCTTTTGTTAAGATCTAATATTACCCGGGAAAAAATACAACTCAAAAAAACAGTAGGTAAACAAATTTGCCAAGATTATCTACAATTAAAAAATATACAAGGCATTTTCCGTTTCGACTACACTGTTCCTTTTAGACAGCAAATAAGTGATTAGAGCATGTAAAAAATATTATATTTCGTTTCTTAACAAAAATTACAACATTTTTATTTATGATGTGTCAGATCTAATATTACTGGGGAAAAAAATCAACTCAATTTTTTTTTTACAAATTTACCTAGGTTATCTACAATTAAAAAATATAAAAATCACTTCCCATTTCGATCACACTATATAGTATGTGAGACTAAGTATATGTGTTTAATATTTTTTTAATATTATCGCCTAAAAATATATAAAGAGAGAAAAAAAATGACATACAATTTCTTGCAAAAAAATATTAATATCAGTATTCTTAAATATATTTAATATAATAATATGATGAATAAATCTGATAAAAAAATTTGGCTTTGAATTTAAATTAATATTTTAGACCCTTTTTTTTCCCTTTAAGAAACGGTTATGTTTTTTTCACATGTATTTTTCATTTTTTAGTGTCCAAGTTAGTTGTTCTTTTTTAACCGGGTTTTCTTTTTTTCTTTTAAACCAGAGTATTCGTGACAACAAATTTCTTATAAATCATTTCACCTTCTTAACAAATTTTCTAACAAATTTTATCGAAAGTTTTTTAGCAATAACAATATTCAATCGCATTTTGGTTGAAAAAAAACATTTTTAACAGATTTTATCAATTACAATTATTATAATTAAATAGAATCAATCAATTTTCTACATAGATAAAAAAAACCCGGCGAAGCGGGCAACTCTACTAGTATGAAACTAAGTTACCTCATAAAATATAAACTAAGAAAAATCGCAAAGCAAAATTCTCAATTATCTAAATTTAAAAAAAAAAGGTAAAAGAAAATGTAACTCTAATTAGCTCGTCAAATTTATAATATGAGATTATAATAATCCTATACAGAATAAATTAAATGAAAGTGTGATAAAACTCAAAACTAAAAATAATATTGACCCTCGTATAGAATCATAAAAACTATTCATGATCCCAATATAAATTATTAATAAATAATATCTTTAAATTGTGGAAGGAAAAAAGCTGATTAATGAGCTAAAATTATGTTCCAAATATATTAAGAAAATAAATAAATTATTTTCATTGAATATTCATGAATAGTTTCTTTTTCATATTAGATAGAAAAAACACTCAAATACTCATCTACTGGCTCCTATTTCAAGTTAGAATCAAGAAATGCTTGACCTTTTCTCTTTGATATATAGAATCAATCAGGTTAGTGAACTCAGTTGCATCATACCCTCAAAACGTAATGCAAACTTCTTTTCTTTTCTTTTCCTTTTCTTTTTCCGTTAAAAAAATACCTAAATTTTTATTTTTTTATTAAGATTTAAGATAAATATCTGGACAGCTTGTATGAATCTCAACTAATCTCATTAGTCTTAAATTTAATGATTATGTAAATTTTTATTGACTGTCATATTAGCAATTACAAAGTTCAAACCTGAGATCACAAGAAAACAAATCTTTTAATCCTAAATTTTTACCATTTGAACACTTGTTAATTAATAGCTATGAGATTTTAATTCTATTTTATAAAACAAATATGAAGGCTTCTAAGAAATAATTCAAAACAATCAAATAAAAAATTATGTCAAGTTGTGCAATTGGAAAATTAAAGCCCAAAATCAACTAAAGCATGTCAAACGTTTTGCATGGATCATATCAATTAAAGCCTGAACATTTCTTGTTAAAATTTGAAAGTTTGACTTGACCTAAATATCATGAATAAACCGATTTAATGATTTCTTACGTTTATTGACCCTCGACCTCATAATTAGTCTAATTAGCACCTCTAATTGATCCTTTGATGTAGTTTGCAAGTTAATTAAAAAATTATTGTAGATAACAAAATATTTAAAGATAAAATAAAATAAAAAGTCATGAATCAAAACCAAAAATAAGAAAATAAAGAAGGAAACACTGTGAATCCTTTTCTATTGTACAGTGAAACACCAAGCAGTTTTAAGTTTTAAAATGTCAATCTTAGTCTATATTTAATAAGCAAAAGTACTCTAGATTAAGGTTGTTAATATCGTTCTGGTCGTCATTCTGGTTTTTCTATTGAAACGGAACATTTTGGTTTCGGAGCGTTTCGGCGTGCTGTTTCGGGGTTGTACTGTTCATATATAATTAATTAATTATATATATATATATATATATATATATATATGAGAAAAATTAAAATATTAATTTAACAAGTATAATTTAAATTCAAGATAAATTAACTTTAAATTATACAATACAAACACAAAGTCAAACAAACATAATCTCAAAATTAAAAACATCTCTAAAATTCCAAAATATTATGATAGTAAAATGTTCTAAAATAAAAGAAATATTATGATTTTGAGCCGGAACGGTACCGAGACGTTCCGGCCAGGATTTAGCCGGAATTTTCGGAACAAACTGGAATTAAAACCGAGACGAAAACGACGCCGTTTCGTTTCGGGTTTTTTAATGGCACGGAATGAAACGAAATTAACAAGTCTGCTCTAGATATTAATCCCAAATATTCATATATTAAATAAATAAGATTTATATGAATGAAACACACTTTTTTGTGCTTTAGGCATCGATATCCTATCCATATAGCAAAGAACAGAACTTGTAAGGAAAAGTTTATACTCCACCCGGAAATCAAAATGTTCTGAATTATTAACCTCTGAAGTATACACGAACTGCTTATTCCCCTTCCCCTCCCCCCATCTGGTTTTTCCCCTCACCGACACATCAAATTATCCATGGAAAATCTTCCATCCTTCAACATCATCATCTTCATCGTTCTCTTCTCTCATGTCACCCAGTTCATACCATGGCAAACACTAGCCAAGGACCTACCATGCCGCACCACATGTGGCTCCATCCAGGTCAAGTACCCCTTTGGCAGCGGTCACGGCTGCGGCTCCCCCAGGTTCCATCCTTACATAGCATGTTCACCTGAGGGAGACCAGCTCCTCCTCACGACTCACACCGGTTCCTATCCTGTCACTTCCATATCGTACACCACCTCCACCTTAATCATCACCCCGCCGCAGATGTCCACATGCACCTCCATGCAACAATCCCCAGGCTTAGGCATAGACTGGGCGAGTCCATTCCAGCTTGACCAGTCAACTTTCCTTCTCCTCTCGTGCACACCCCCAACTTCATCTCTCACCATCAAGGGCTCGCCTGTCTGTGACACCTCCTCTCATCTTTGTGAGTCAATTTACACTTGTCCATCTGTGATTGGCCTCGGGCTGCCTCTTTTTCCACCTACAAACACGTGCTGTGTGTATTCTCCTGCTAATTTTAACAGCAAAGGCGAGCTTGATCTCCAAAAGTTGAAGTGCATGGGGTATGCTTCAGTAGTGTCCCTTCAGGAATACCCGACCGACCCTTCCCGGTGGCAATATGGGGTGGAGTTGCAGAGCAGAGGTGGAGCTTTGGATGATTATTACACGGATAATAAGTGCAATGCTTGTGAGATTAGTGGTGGATTATGTGGTTATGCTCCTCCTGTCAATTCCTTTGTGTGCTTGTGCAGTGATACGATCAATACCACCATAGATTGCAAAAGCAACAGTCTGCAGAATCAAGCTGAACTCACTTGGAACTCAGTTTCTTTACCCTCCAGTAAGTCTTGATTTCTTTTACTTTTAACCCTCATGTTTCTCCTTTCAAGATTTCAGATACTATCAACCTTAGTCGTTAAGTTTTGATCTTTTTCTGTTGCTGAATTATCATGAGTCTATAATCTGCTAAAGTGCTAATGGTGGATTAGTAGAAAATGGTTTTGCAAACCGACTTTCTTCTTTTTTGACTTAATGGAGAGGAATATGCCAGATGTTATTTGTCATGGAGCATAGATGGGGGCATCCCTCCTCGTAGGAAAAAGGACAAATTTGCAAAAGTGAAAGCTCGAGGACAGATTATATTGTAAACCAATAAAAGAAGAACTCGATGTGTTTTACTTTTTCTATCCCAGGTTAAGGACTCTCATAAAAACCCTTGTCTCGGAAAGTGGGGAATAGCCAGGTGCTAATTATAAATGCATCTTTTCTGTCAAGGAAAAACTGCAGGCTAGGCTTTATGTAGATTCTTAGTGTGAATCTCAATTTTCTGCCCACTGATTTTGCAGGGAAGCTGTGGATGGAGTTTCTGGGTGGTCTAGTTTTCTTTGGAGCAGCTTGGTAAAGACACCAGCTAGCTTACACTGTTCTTCGTGCAGTGATCTGAGGTCTCATTCTAATCAACAAAGACCTTTGTTTTGGCAATGGAAAGTTGAAAAGTGGTAAAAAGTAGGTCCTATCTGTCAAATTCGAGAGAAATAGTGCAAGAAATAAAGATGGGAAGGCCTGGAATCTAATTCACTTGTGAATATGACACTTTCCATGTGCGTTAGCTACACCTATATGTTCATAGCAATGGCTGCGGTTTCAAAATTCCTCTTCTGGTTGTTTTCATGTACCATGTTTTCTTTCTAATAAAGTTTGGTTTCACTCCCTTTCAACTCACTCAAATCGCAGTTTTACACAATTTCCTCGCCATCCAAACAGCTTCCAAAAGGTTTTGATTTGCAGTCGAGCAAAGGACTGTGAGCTCAACATCCATACTTATGATGGAAGTATGGAACAGGAAAAGGCCACTTCAGCTTGCTTTGATGAAGGAAGATTGTCAATGAAGAAAGAATTTAAATGCTCCAGGACTCAACAAGTTAAATTATAATTTTCAATGGCATCAAAATATTTTAACAAAACATTCAATAAAAATTCTGGAGTATAATTATGCATTGACTCACGTGCAGAGAATGAATCAAAGGTTTTCCTCTTATTTCCTTTGTTATTTACTATTTTATTTCAAGTTTTATTACATAAACATCTTATAAAAATCTCTTTTTTTTAAATGTGAAATGGTAAAATCCTGTATGTATATATTCTTTGCATTTTACAAATATGGAATAGTTTTTAAAATATCCCTTATAACTTTTATTACACATCCTTTATTATCACTAGCTTGGCATTATCACCGATATGCCTGCACGGGTAAAAGAAGAAGATGAAGAATCATCAACTTTTTCTTGCATCAACTCACGCAATTGCTAATTACCAAAATCCCAATTGGTTGATGAAAAGATGAGCATGTCAGGAAGGGTAAGGAGGTACAATAGGTTCCGAGCTTGTTTCAAAAGCAGATGCTCTTATGTTCTTTCCTATTAGATAGATATGGAAGCTTGAAAAGGACACTGGGCAGAATAAGTTCTTAAGAATTACCTTTCAAGTCTGTGTGCCAATTCCAGTGGGAAAACCTGGTCATGTTCTTCACAGATTACGAGGGTAGCTGTGTCAAAAGAAATATTTTACCTAAAAATTTAAGTTGATAGGTGAAATTCTGAAATATGATTTATGTTATTTTTTAATATTTTTCTCAAATAAAAATTTTTTGGGCTTGAAATTTGCAAAGATTCAAACTATCTCGTGTTTAATTTTTATCAAATAGAATAAGGGTGGTGAGATTCTGGGTCAACAATGTTTTGATGCTATATTAAAGAACCATCTCACCTAAAATCTTAAATTTTTAGAGCAAGTCAAATAGTAAAAGCCATTTTGGAAAGCCAAATCTCTAAAATGGCTTTTTGAATAGTGTAAATACAGTTTTTTTGTCTATGTCTACTTCAATGGTAAAAGTCATTTTTGAAGTCATTTTTTATATATCATTTTAAATATAGTGAAATTATTTTGTATATAATTTAATTATGCAATTAATTATATAATTAATAGGAGTAAGTTATATAATTAAATAATTACTTTTAAAAAACCCTCCAACAATATAATTATTAATTTTGTATATAATTTCTTACTCTCTTATTGAGGTATTTTTGAATAAAAACAAAAATAAATATTTTTAATCTAATTACATCATTTTCAATATATTCTAAAAATGTATAGAAATAGCTTCGCAGCTAAAGAAAAGTCATTTTAACTACCAGGATGGCTCTATGTTAGAGGCTTGAAAAAAAAAACAAAAATAGCTAAAAGAACAAAAATTTAGCTTTGCATACTAGGATGCTCTCTGTTGGACTTGCTCTTAGGTGAGTCTTGGTAATAAAATTGATATTATTCTCCAACAGTATTGTATATGGAGAAACACAGCTTTTAGAAGGTGCTAAGGGAGATAAAGAAAAGCTAAATCTGACTGGAAAATACATGCACATAATCAGACATCTTTCAGTCTCGAATTCAAGTTAGGACGTGCACCCTTTATAAGAGCTTAGAACAATTGAAATTTTACTCTCTTATCTAGATCCAGAAAACACGTTTTCAGATGGGGTTTCTCATATTCAAAATAAAAAATGCAATTAGCTATAGAACATAACTCGTTGGTCTTGCATTCAAAGTTGATTCTCTGAACTCCTTTAAAATATGAGTGGGCTATTCAAATGGGCATCTCAAAAACACTGCTCATTTTTCAGATTTCCCTTACAAGATACACTTGCTTTCCCCCCACTGTTTTTCTTCCTTTTTCCTCTCCATTTTATTCCTGCCATGCAACCTCTTGCTCTGAAAACATTCAAATCATCTTCTGCAAGGGATATTCAGACCCTGTTTGGGACGGTGATTGTACCGCTATTTCCTCAATTTTTTTTTTAATTATAAATGATTTTTTTGTGTTTTTAAATTATATTGATGTGCTGATATCAAAAATAATTTTTAAAAAATTAAAAAAATATCATTTTGATGTATTTCTAAATAAAAAAACTTTCATAAACAACCACAACCGCCCTCCCAAACAGGCCATCAATTCTCACAAACCGTCAATAGGCAGGGTAGAATAAAATGTGTACGGCAACATAACTTAATGAAGTAATAATTTCAATCAAAATCTAACAATTATTATTATTAATTAACATAAACAAATTGAGGAGGGGAATTCACTGTTCCCCAGTCACGGTCAATGCTTTATTATGTTTAGGGTTGGTAAGGTTTAAAGGTTTTTTTCCTCTCAAATTCATCTTTTAACCTTTAATGGTTTTGTTTATTCCGGTTTTATATTTCAGATGGCGAGTTACATGAATTAAATGTTTTTAGTTGATTTCCCTCTCAATTTTATACTTTAATTGACTAAGACCTTTTTTTGTTTTTTTATCCTAATTTCACTGTCTAGGTCTTTGACATATCAAATTTGTCTCAAGTTAATTTTTTATGTCTTTTGTTTAATTGATTTTAAAAAATCATCATTTAACATTGGATTAATTGAGAAATGAGTTTAATAATTTATTTTTTCTGAAGTTATCCTAGTCACATAAACTGAATTGTAGGTATAACAGGTTAACCTAAGTTAACTCGAGATGTTTGTATTTAAAAAAAAAAAATAGTTTCATCATTCAACATTGGGTTGATTGAATTAAGATTCATAATTTATTTTGATTTGTTCTATATAAAAAATCCTTGGTTTCACAATTCAAATAACAAATTTAACAAGTTAACTTGGATCGACCTGGATTGATCCAATATAAATTTGTTTCAATATTAATTTTAAAAAATAGTCTTAAAAAATATTTTAGTTAAACTATGTTTTTTTATGTTCATTCGGTTATTTTTGGATCTATCATGTTGATTAGGTATTACGAGTTGAGTTGCCCGCTTCGCTGGGCTTTTTTATCTATGTAGAAAATTGATTGATTTTATAAATGTTGTATTCTATTATTTTAATATTTAATTTGTATAATTGTAATTGATAAAGTCTGTTAAAAATGGTTTTTTTCAACCATAATGTGATTGAATATTGTTATTGCTAAAAAACTTTTGATAAAATTTGTTAGAAAATTTGTTAAGAAGGTTAAATGATCTATTAGAAATTTGTTGTAACTGATACTTTGGTAAAAAAAATAAACAAAAAAAGAAACCCGATAAAAAAAGAACAACTGACTTGGACACTGAAAAATACAAAATACATGTGAAAAAAAGGTTACAATTCTGAAAAGGAAAAAAAAAGAGTATAAAATATAAATTTAACTTCAAAGAGAAATTTTTTTTTATAAGATTTATTCATTATATTATTATATTAAATATATTTAAGAATACTTATATTAATTTTTTTTTTCAAGAAATTATAGGTCATTTATTTTCTCTGTTTATATATTTTAAGGCGAGATTATTAAATAAATATTAACCACATATACTTAGTCTCACATACTATATAGTGTGATCGAAATGGGAAGTGATTTTTATATTTTTTAATTGTAGAAAACCTAAGTAAATTTGTAAAAAAAAAGATTAGTTGTCTTTTTTCCCTAATAATATTAGATCTTACACATTATAAATAAAAATATTGAAATTTATTTTCGAAAAATAAATATAATTTTTTTGCGTGCTATAATTACTTATTTGCCGTTAAAAAAGAACAGTGTAGTTGAAATGGAAAGTGCCTTATATATTTTTTAATTGTAGATAATCTAGGCAAATTTGTTTACCTTTTGTTTTATTGAGTTGTATTTTTTCTCGAGTAATATTAGATGTTAAATATTAAAAATCCAACTTTTTGTTTTTTTTAACAAATAAACTTTAACAAAAAAGTACAAAATTAAAATTTAAAGCTAATTTTTTTTTATAAGATTTATTCATCATATTATTATATGAAATTTATTTAAGAATGCTGATATTAATTTTGTTAATAAAAAAAATCCGAGGTCATTTTTTTTTATCTCTTTATATACTTTTAGGCGATAATATGCAATAAATATTCAAACATATAATAATGACTTGTTTGCCTTTTAAAAGGAACAGTGTAATCGAGACAAAAATGACTTGTATCGTTTTTTGATTGTAGATAACTTAGGTAAATTTGTTTATTTGTTGTTCTTAAGTTGTCTTTCATCTTCAGTAATATTAGATATAAAATGACTATTGCTATTATTGCAAAAACAATTTAAATTATTACATTATCTCGAAAAAAAAAACTCATAAACATTAATAAAAGAGTAAGTAAGAAAAAGAATATATTATTATTATTATTATTATTATTATTATTATTATTATTAGTAGTAGTAGTAGTATTATTAGTATTATTATTATTATTCTTATTATTATTATTATTATTATTATTATTATTATTATTATGTTAATAATGGAAAATAAAACACATATTATTATTATTATTATTATCATTATCATTATTATTATTATTATTATTATTATTATTATTATTATTATTATTATTATTATTATTATTATTATTATTATTATTATTATTATTATTATTATTATTATTATTATTATGTTAATAATGGACAATAAAACACATATTGTTATTATTATTATTATTATTATTATTATTATTATTATTATTATGTTAATAATGGACAATAAAACACATATTATTATTATTATTATTAGTAGTAGTAGTAGTAGTAGTAGTAGTAGTATTAGTATTATTAGTATTATTATTATTATTAGTATTAGTATTAGTATTATTAGTATTATTATTATTATTATTATTATTATTATTATTATTATTATTATTATTATTATTATTATTATTATTATTATTATTATTATTATTATTATTATTATTATTATTACTATTATTAGTATTATTATTATTATTTTTCTTATTCTTATTATTATTCTTATTCTTATTATTATTCTTATTATTATTAATATTATTATTATGATTATTATTATTATTATTATTATTATTATTATTATGTTAATAATGGAAAATAAAACACATATTATTATTATTATTATTATTATTATTATTCTTATTATTCTTATTATTCTTATTATTATTATTATTATTATTATTATTATTATTATTATGTCAATAATGGAAAATAAAAGACAAATATCAATTTATCAAGGGATGAAAATAAAAAATTAAAACTATAAGGGCCAAAATGAAAATTCAATATATTATCAATTTCAATCAAAGGATCCAATTGAAGAAATCGAAACTTATGTACTGTATTTATTGAATAATTTAAACCGAATTCGAAAATTAAAAGAAGGAGGACCGAACCAAAACATTGACATCCAATCAATTGCAATCGGAGGACGCAATTGAACTAAATCAAAACTTATGCAACCAAAATCAGGATAAAAAACTAAATCAAAAGTCAAGGGACTGAAGTAAAAATGTGCACAAATTAGGGGACTCTCCTGCACTTTGATGTGCAGGAGAGAGAGAGAAATGTGGCCGGCGGGTTTAACCGGTCCCCGGCGCGTCCACGGGCATTTTTATGGTAAACGCGCCACCGCGGGAAGAAGCAGACGTCCAGGCGAACCGCTCTGTCCGTCGGAATCTCGTCTCCGTCCACCGTATGACGCCGCACGCGCCACCTAAACAGGGCGTGGGGCGTGAAACCGGTAGGCGCGTGTTGAACACGCACTGACAATTACCGGGAAAAAAATAAAAAAAGATGGGTAATTACCGGAAAGTCCCTGGACCGAAATCAATGGTTTTGTCTTATTCGGGCCCATAACCATAATTAGCCATTTTAAATATATTAAAAAAAGCAAAAACTGCGGCGGACCGGTCCGGTCCGCATGCGTGCAATGACAGTAATGTCCCTGAGACTCAACGATTTTTACACGCAGCCCGACCGGTTTTTTGTCTTATTACCGGGGCTGAAATCGTCTGAGCACTGTTCATTTTTTTTAAAAAAAAAGGCAGACGAACAGCCGCGATGCACAAACGCCAAATGTCCAGTCCACAGTCGATCTGAGTCTAGCGCTACAGTGCCCACCCCGAGCTGTTTTAGCTCTTTTGTTAATTAGGTCAATCCCAACACTATTTAATTTCTTTTCTACTACAAAACATATTAACAACGCCTAGATATTTTTTAAAGTAAAAAATATTGATCTAAACTACAACATAACATATACCAATGATGTAATTCTTTTCTAAAAAAATAAAAATACACTTTTTTAATCTCAAAGTATAAGCAAAACACTTATACATCTTGATATAGAAAGGCTCAAAAGTATGACAAGTGAGTTCAATGAAAGCAACATTCCAAACAAATAAAGTCATTATAACTATTAAATAGTGTTAAATATAAATCTGATTTAACCTATTAAAAGTAACAATATAGATATTAAAAATAGCAATGGGTAAAAAAATCTAAAAAATAAATATCACAGGTCAAGATTTTTTAGACTCGATCAACTTGCATACCTTATACTTTTTTATCTTTATATTTGATAGCTTATGAATAGAATATTTATTTTATTTTAAAATATTCTTGTTAGTGGACTTCTTATATTTCTTTTAATGTAACAAAAAAAAAAAGAGCTTGTCTCTCTGTTGGAGGGACAAGATAACTAGAATTTAATGATAATATAAGGTATGAAAATCAGACCTAATAATAAGGATGTCACGACACATGTTGTCCTCAATGCAAATGTTTAAAAATTAGTAATATATGTTCAACTCATTAATATTTGTAATATTCAAAAAATATTTTGGCTAATTTGATATATTCATCTTACTCAAGTCCTAAAATAAATAAATAAATTGGGCTTATAACTTGTAAATTATTAAAAATTAAATTGAATACAATTATGAGCCGAAACTTGATCTAAATATATTCATTAACATCCCTACTATTAAAGCATTGACAATCATCCAATAGTGAAATGTCTCAATGCTAATGTCTATTTGACCATTAATTTGAAGTCCAAGTTTCAGACATATATATTAATGATTTTTTTTATAAAACAATTATGACTATTAAATATATACGAACACTTAAAAGAGAAAACAAATTACTAACTATTGATAGTCATTTAATCACAAGTGAACAATCAACATTTTGTAAGAAATAAAATAAAGTATTATTTGACATTGTGATAACATTTTTTTTTAAATATATTTTATTTATATATATATCAAAACAATTTTTTTATCTTCTAGAATTTATTTTTAACACCAACACGTCAAAATAATCTAAAAATATTTAAAATAATATTTTTTTAAAGTCATCACACGCACAAAAAAAAAAAAAAAAAAAAAAAACTACCAGGTGTGCAATGAACTCTTGAAACTAACCTCAATAAAATCTTGGAGAAAACATGAAGGCATATTACGTTTTTGTTTATAAAACGACAACCTCATCATTCAACTATATTGCCCAGGTTTTTCCCTAGGGAAGGTTCGTTTGCTTCTGGAAGTATATTATAGGGCTTCTGGGCTTGTGATACATAAGGCCTTGGGCTATTAATTGGAGTAATCAGGGCCCATGTACTCATAAATAGTTATGTTTTCTATATGAATTATTTATGATTCAATTACTAGGGAGGCATAAGAAAAGGATTTATTTTCAGTATAGTGGTTAGACTCGAAGGATAAGTTTGGAAGTGTGGGTATAATTGTTTTTTTAAGTTTTTTTTAATTGATAATAAATTAAAATAATTCTTTTAATTTTTTAAAATTTATTTTTAACATCAACATATCAAATCATTCTATATATATATATATATATATATATATATATATATATATATATAAAATCATGTAAATGAAAGATTTTCCTTTTTTAATTAAATAACAACGCATCCAACAAATAAAAAAACAAAAACAAAATAAAACGTATTTCACAAATTTATACTTTAGTGGGTGTTTTAGAGAGAAATAAAAGATTTTTTTTATTCAATTTTTTGCCAATTATCTACTAGTTCATTTTTGTGATATATAATTTTTTTTCCTTCCTATCTATCACTTTTAGTAGATTTTTTTCATGATAATCATATTTATTTTTATTTTTCAGATTAATTTGTTTGACAAAATATTTTTTGATAAATATTAAGAAACACCTCACCTCTAAGCAGGATTTTGCCCTCAAATCATGAATTGTAATTAACTTTAAAAAAAAATCAATTGCACTCAAGTAAACATTATTTAGGAGTTCATAATGGAAATGATTGTTTTCTCCTTTTCAGACAACATTATAGGAAAAGGGAAAATAATTTCCCTATCCTTATAATTTCTTATACATGCCCAGTGATTTCCCCCCCAATTTTGAACATCAATGCTTAAGTAATAATTTTTCCGAGTTTAGGAATGGGATTTTAATGTTTGAAGACAAACAAAATCCATGTTTTTTTAATAAAAGATAGTGATTTTATTGGTCATATGTCATTATTATTAATATAATTTATTATATCAAAAGTAAGTTTGACAAAACCCTTTATAATAATGGTCAATGATGGTGTTCCAAGTAGTAATTAGTCTCTTAGGTTGGAAAAAAAAACTTATTGAAAATTATAGCATTGGCCATCAAAGATAAGATTATTTTTGTTTGTATATTAAGGTTATTTTTGGCACTGTGTTTTGAAAGTTTTTTTTGAAAATATTTGATTTTTTTTTACTTTAAATTAATTTTTTTGGTGTTTTTAGATTATTTTCATGTGCTAATGTCAAAATGTTTTTTTTAATTATTTTAATATATTTTTGAAAAAAAAAAACACTTCAAAAACAACCACAACCACACTCTAAGATATGCACTAATTACATAGTCGACCTTTAACGATCACACTACTAGAATTAATTGATAAAAAAATTCAACTATTCAAAATTATTAAAAAGTGTCAATCTTTTCTTATCAATAAGTGACCACCACCGCAACCTAGCTAGGAAGAAAAAAAAGCCTTCTTCTAAGAATTAAATATCCCAACAAGGTAGAAACTTTAGGCATAAAATAAATCTAGACTTGTAAAAATTGTCCAATAAGCACCTCATAGAACATGTTCATGGTCTCTATCAATCTTAAAATCACCTTCAAAATAAATTTTAGGAATAGAATTGAGCTTTATTAATTATTAGGGACTGAAATCGTATAATATGAAAAGTTCAGTGACTAAAGTGCACGTTAAACAACAGTTTTAGAAAACCCATTTATCATTCCATATATCCTTAATTTGTGGTGCTTATTGTAAGAATTAACAATGGGTGGACCGAGCTAATAAAATAAGTTGACTTGAGAAGTGTACTAATGCATGCTTCTATGAATCAGTGGACACGTGGTCCACTCGCACGAATGTTAATAATGACGAGCCATTATTAACATATATTTTAGTGAAGAACGGGAAAGTGAGTGGGTTGTTTTAATTATTATTAGGTGAGAGAAGATGCCTTTTTGTTTACCGTTTCTCTCCTGCCGTGGAAAGACAGTAACCACAAACGACACCTATTTTTCACTTAGATATTCCACTGGCGTTCCGGGTTAGTTTTATTTATTTATTTTATGTATATATATAAATAAAAAATAAAAAGAATTATATATACAGGTTTTTTAACATGTCTTTTGTAGTTAAAGAGATTAAATAAGCAATAATATATATATATATATATATATATATATATATATATCAAATAAATTCTAAACTATGTGTGTTAATAGATAAAAAAAAAATAATAAATGACTACTAAAAATAAAAATAACCAAAATTAAGAGAGAAATATATATTATTTTTTTTGATCTTGGAAACCAGGATATTTATCCAATTGTGTTTGCTAAATCTATTAATTAAAAAATATTTTTTTATTCAAGTAAATGATAATAAAAATAGAGATGCACGTCACTTATGTTTGATGTTTTTTTTTTATCTATATTCTTCTAATTTCACCCTTCACTAAGAAATCAGAAGCAATTGACCTTAAAATAAAGTGAAATTGCATATAATAAAACTTTGAGTACCAAAATAAATTGTTAAAAAATAAATAAGGTCAACCACAATAATTATGAGAGGGTGAATAGTGTCAAACTGCATGGTGTTCACCTTACATGTTTTAATTTTTAAGTTAACTAGATCATTGATTGTTATTATACTGTAAGTCATGTTAACTAAATTTTAAAAACATAAAAAATATCCAAAGGTCACTAATTTTGTTTTTATTGAAAAATAAATAAATCACGCGAATGTTAACTCGATGTACCTCGGTTTGACTTTGAATGTTCAAAAGTAACTCACACAAGTTCTAAAACACATAGTTTGAAAAGGTATCAAGACGACATCTTTTTTTTAGTATTAAGATAACAACATTATATTGATTTGTGTCAATCTAGACTAACATGTCAAATCCATAATTTGGGTCATAAGACTATGATAACCCTATAAAAAAACAAATCAAAATAAATTATAAAGTTTAATCCCTAATTAATCCAATGTTGAAGGATAAAATTAAAAAAAAATTAATTTAAAAAGGATCTTAAAATATGACATGAGTGAATCTATCAAACTTGCAAGTTGTCATAAGACTGAGATAGCTTCATGGAAAGCAAATTGAAGAAATAAGAATTTCAATCCCCAATTAGTCTAATATTGAAGTATAAATTTAAAAAAATAATTAATTAAAAAATATAATAACAACCCAAATCAACGCATCAAATTTAGGACCCAAGTTGTTAAGCCAAATAATCTTGTAGAAAAAAAAACATGACTTATGAAAGTTTAATTGGAAAGTTTATTTTTTTTAATTGTATTTTCATCCTTATCTTTATAAAAGTGAAAGGGATTTGAATACACACACACACACTAGTCATTTCCCCGCGCTTCGCTGTGACCAAAATCATATTTTTTTTAATGCAAAAAAAATATATTAAGAGTATGAGATATTATGATTGTGAGATTTTTTGTATTATACTATAAATTTGAGCAAAATAATCAATTTGTGCAGAATTTCTATGGAGCGCAACTTCTAATAAAATATATGAAGTTTAAATCATTATAAATTTATCTGTTTAACAGGTTTCAACAAAATTACCGGCATACAATTATCATTGTCATCAAAAAAGCAAGAAGATTCAATTATATGAATAATTGAATTCACTGTATTATGATTACTTCATTTCATAATCTAATATAAAAATAAATATTGTCCAAGAAGGACTGAAAAACCAAAGGAAAAAATACTAAATAAAAAATTAAGAGAATAAAAGCCAAAATAAAAAAATAAAATATATAATTAATTCTAATTGAATGACAAAACCACAACAAATTAAAAATTTGGGACTAAAAAACAATAAAGTAATTTTTAAAAATAAAATGCAGTGTAACCTATATAAATTAAATTTTCAGAACGGAATTGAATAAAAATAAAACTCCAACACAAAATAAAAGGACAATAATTAAAAACAAAAACTAAAAGCGTAACGTATAAATATGGACAAAAAATAAATATTATCCCAGAAGGACAAAAAAAAAACCCAAAATAATTAATACCAAAAAAAATTTAAAAGAATTAGTGCCAAATTGAAAAACAAAATATAAAATTAATTTCAATTGAAGGACAAAAATACAACAAATCAAAATTTTGAGACCGAAAAACAATAAAGGGATTTAAAAATAATGCAATGTAATTGTTTAAAAAATTAAAAGAATAAGGACTGAAATTAAAAGTATCATATATGACAAATTTCAATTAGAGAACAAATTCAAACTTGTAGACCAAAAATATTAAAGGAACAAAAAACAAATAAAAAAATCAAAAGATTAAAGACTAAAATGAAACGCACCATATATAATCAATTTCAATTGAAAGACATAATTGAAAACAATCAAAATTTCCATTGAAGAAATAAGTAAGAAAAACAAAATCAAAAGCATAGGGACCGAAATGAACAAACAAACAATATGAAGGATTATACTGTTATTTTCGGAAGCAGGAGAGAGATAAGGGGGGGAAAAACACCGTTCATCATCTATTCCACAACCACCTTAACTTGGCATGCACCACACCGGGAGAAACATGACATGGCGGCGCATTGTGGGACACGACGATCAGACATTTGCCACCACCTAAAGACATGTCATGCGCCGTTTGAGTGGCGTGTCCATGTGCAAAACCGATGACGTGTCCGTATGGCATGTTTGTAGTAAATTCGAAGAAATAATAAAAAATTATAGAATTACCTAAATACCCTTGAACCCAACGATGACCACGGAAAAATCAGGTGTGAAAGTACCACCATGCCCTCGGATATAAAACTTTCTTTTTGTCTTTTTGCCGAGGTATGTAAGTAATTATACCGTGCAGAAATACATGAAAATAAAAAATAGCCTCTGTCAGCCTTCTTTTTTTTTGTCAACTCCAGGGATGAATAGGTAGTTTCACTATGCAATAAAAAATGAAAAGACTAGAATACCCCTAGTATCAGGGACAGTTTTTTAGCAATTCTAGAGGTAAAATAATAATTTTACTATTTAAATCTACAATGAACGGTATACAGGCAAGCTTAATGCGTTTTATATATATTGCAATTGTCTTACAAAAATTGACATGGACCCATTGATTCGTTGATGTGTCGCAATTAAAATCGACAATGGTCAACAAATTTGGGGCTGTTAGGCCGCAGACACCAACTTCATACCACAGCCACTCGTTTTTCCTGCGTAAACATAAGAGGATGGACATAAAAGACAGACAATATTGTTAAAAAGAATTAATTTAAGTTCCTGATTAACTTTCACTTTCTATTTTTAATTATAGAGTTTATTAAAAAAAAATTAAATAACCCTCAAATTCAATGGAAAATCTTCTAATCAACAAGCCGTTCATTAAATGTATTTTTTTCTTTTTTATTTAACATAATTTATTTATTTATTTATAAAACCTTCATACTATAGTTTTCAAGGCATCAGTGTTTTCATATTTCCACCATTAGAGAAAAAAGAAAAAAAGATCTTTACTATTATATACCAAATTAGTGACGAAAAAACATAAATTAATATTATAAAAAAAGCATCAAAGAGAAAATGAACTATTTATTTTTGTTATTTGTTTATTACAAGTTTTTTCACAATTTATATTTTTTTTGTTGTGTTTAATTTAAATTGGATTATAAAATAAATTAATCCTAATATAATAAATTTTGTAATTCAGGTATCCGAATCTTCTTGTTTTTTTAATGATAATGACAATTTTATGGTGGTGATTTTATTGAAACTTACTAAACACTAAACAGATTTATTATTTTATCTAAATTTATATTATAATAAAAGAAATCTCAGATAATTAATATTTTTTACATTGAAAAAAGTATAATTTTGGTCACAACAATACACAAGTGGTTAGTGTGTGTGTGTGTGTATATATGAACATAGTTTCATTGTTTTATTAGTGACTATTTTCATTCACAAAAGGAAGAGCAATTTCCGATTTGTTCTCCAATTTCTACCGACACAAAAACATAATTTCCAAGATTATTAGAAGAGACAAAAGTGAAGGGATTTGAATCTAGATTCTACCTCTCTCTCTCTTTCAACACTATCAATTGATTATTGCCCTAGATTAAAATAATATATATATATATATATTTTTTTTTTTAATTTTTAAAAATAATTTTTGACATTCAAAATGATCTAAAAATATATATATATTTTTTAAATTACTTTTAAAGTGTTTTCTAATTTGTCTGTTTTTTATTTTTTTCTTAAAGGAAAATCTTCACCAAAAATTCCTTTTTTTATTTTTGTTTTAAGAAAATGAATTAAATTCTGTTCAAGTTATAAATGCATCAAGATCAAATGGAACCCAAATCTGAAAGCACAGGGAAGAACATATCCATTTCCCGTCTAAGCCAAGCGTTCGAATGTGCTGGCTGAATAATGATAGTCAAATGTGGTAATAACAAAACAGGAACCCCTCTTTTCTGAGTCTTTACAGTCTATCTAGAGAGGGGGAGAGAGAGGGAGAGGACGCGCTAATAATTGCTAAAGTTTGCTTGAAGTTAAACTAATGGCAAAATTTCACGACTGTAAACAAGATAGCCCACAAAGAGAGAAAAAAGACAACTTTCTGTGTAAATCTTAGTTGTTAAAACAGAAAACAAACATTGTAAGTGGAACAAGCACTCCCAGACAGATATAGACCCACTTTGATAGTTTGGGTAAAAGCAAATTAAGCCAGCTCAATCTCTGAGACTCACAAAAAGCCCCTGCTCTGATTCGCTTTCTCAACCATTAAGCACTTCACCTTTCTTGATACCTCCTTCGATTAAAGTTCGCTTCTTTTTAATCTTAAGGGAGTCCCGTTTCAGTTCTTTCAAATTCATGGTTTATGTGCTCATTTCATGACTCTGGTATGTTTTCTTTTTTGGGTCTGGGTTCTTTTGTTTAGATTCCTAAGGTTGAAGCTTGAAGCTTTATTTGGTTTCCGTGAAAATGTTAGGACAGAAAGAAATTGTGATTTTGAATTCAATAGAATGGTTATGACTAGTTTGAAAGTTCATGATTCTCCTTTTTTGTGTTTTTTATTTCCACTCTTAAATTGTGCTGTATTCAGTGCTAAAAGCCATAAATAGATTTAGAGCTCTATTTGGATGATTCTTTGCATTTTCTTTTGGAATCAGAGGAAGTTTTGTTGGGAAATGGAAATGATACTTTGCTTTGTTTTCCTGGAAGTATTTATATTCCATTGGTACTATGTTATGACCTGAGAGCAGAATCATTGACTTAACTGCAATCTAGAGTTTTTATGTGAAAAATGAAGTCTTAAATTAGTCAAACTCATATTTAGTCTTAAGCAAGTATTATTTGAAGTCATAAGGTCTCCAACCCTGTTTGTGATTGCCTCCTTGTTTGTGTTTTGACTTAATCACTCTTCTTCTTCTTCTTCCTCTTCTTCTTATCTGGCAAAATCTCCAAGCAGTCTTGTCTGATAATTAGAATGATCGCATGTAAATTTACTGCTACATACACTTGTACCCACCTTGGTCATCGAGAGATTGCAAATGAAAAAATAATTGAATCAAGCCATTGTCCTTGTTGACTAATTAATCGAGAGAAAAAATCCTGCTAAGATTAGAATAAGAAAGGAATCCATTAAAAGGGAATCTATGGAATCATGCAAGTGCCCATTTTTTGTTGTAGACGAAGCACCAAGGCAGTAGTGCCCATTTACAAAAATTAGAGAAACAACCAATGAAGCTCATTCACTGTTATCTTATGAACTACATCAGTATCTAAAAGACTTCTCCTTAATAGCAAAAAAACTGCCCACGATAGCATGTTTGCTACTTGATCAGCTTAATTGTTTTATGAGTGAACTTTCTCGCCCAGTGCATTCACTATCTCATAATCCAAGTATTAATGACTCAAAATGCAGACATTTTTGCACAGATGGGTTTAACTTGTATCTTCATTTGGGTTCACGTGTTTCAATGGATTGAGCAATTGGGATGATGTCATTGAAGATGGAAGTGGTTTTTGCAGCTTTAGTATTGGCTTATTTGCAGTCTTTTGTGTTGTCCAACATGCAAGGTATGTTGTCCTTCTTTGATAAGCTAACTTACTGTTTTTACTTGCCGGGGCCATTTTTACATCATTAAGAAAATGATAAATGATAAACGAAGCAAACCACAATCTGGTCAATGTTTTTCTTCAAATGGATCTGACACTAACAAACATCCAGACTGGCATCATTCCTGTTATCTGTATTTTTTTTTGCCTGAGAAATATTTGTTTATGCAGAATGTGTGTGAGAAGGATGAAAAGGCTAAAGTGTATCTGAATATCCATCTGTTGTTGAAAGGGTCCTCAATCCATGACCACGTTGTCTGATAATATGAACTCTCTCTTAGGGTGCATGTGTTCTAGATATAAATAAACATGACCTTCGATGAATATAATGAACATATAATGGAAGTTGAGAATGCTTCCATTTATCCTCTTCTTTGATAATTTTTGCACTAAGCTCTTGCAAGTTTCCTTTCCTTTACTGATTGAATAGTTAAGATGGTAACCTGGTTAGATGCTTAATAATTGTACTTTTGGTTATAGGAGATGCCCTATCTGCATTGAAGCGTTCTATGAATGTTCCAGACAATCAATTGAGAGATTGGAACCCAAATCAAGTTACTCCATGCACTTGGACGAATGTTATCTGTGACAATAACGAAAAAGTCATTTCTGTGTATGTTTTCTTTGATGTGGTTTTACCTCTTCTCTCAGCTGTATACAGATGATAGATTCGTATAAAATAGTTTAGACCTGCATATTTTGTTCTTTGGTTGAATTATATTTATCTTGCTCATTGGGTATGCTTATATTTTCACCCATTTGCAGAACGCTGTCTGGCATCAACTGTTCTGGGACCTTGTCTCCTATGATAGGAGCTCTAAACACTCTTAATACACTGTACGTATTGTGCATGCTGTAACAATCAGCAGATAATTTTAATTATACAATTTTTTTTTGACTTTTTTTCCCAGGACATTTTTTCAATTTTTTTTAATAAAACATTAGGTGCATTTCATTCTCAAAACCAATTTTATATGTTTTAATACTTGAATCACGCATGAGATGCTGGCCCCCTGTGTGCACGTGTGCAAAAGACAATCCCAAATAATATGGCATTTCTAATGGAGTTACAGAAACTATTCATTAGTACTGCTTAAATTTGTTTTCTTAATAATTTAGGAAATTGTTAGTGTCGAAGATGCAGCCTATCTTTCCCCTCCTCTCCTGAAAATTGTTATGCTAAAAATGGTCACAAAAACCAGTCTTCAATTGTCTCAGCAGATATTACTATGACATGGGGATTTGAACTTGTCTCATAAACAGCTTTGTGACTTTAGTTATCATATTGTTTTCTATTTGAAAGCTGAAACTGGTTTCCTCTATCATATGTGTTGCTATATGTTATCTTTTTTTATCTCTTGTCTTGCAATGTCTGCCCAATTCATTTGCTATCAACTTCATTCACTGCATATGTACTTGGTGGAAAATAGTCTAAGCTTTGACTTTGCCTCACCAACCAATAAGATTGCTAGAAGGATGAGATGATGCAGTGGGATCATTTTGGAACTGTTGGAAATCTATGGGTAATTGGCAAGCTAAGTATATGATAGAAACAACTTAGGTTGTGAGAGGAAAGTTATCAGTGTGGACACTTCTAATTCTATTCGAACATCTTTGATTGGAGAGGATCAACAACTTCAGCAGTAATTGTAGGAAAGAGTTCGTTCAACTGTTTGGACTTTGATGGGCAGCAAATTCTCAATTTGATTGCTTTGGGATGGTGGTAGAGAAATCTTCCAAGTTTAGAATTTCCATCTATGGTAATCACTTAATTTGGGTCATGACATTACAGCCACTCTAGGTGTTTTTTCCCCTTTCTCACTCCTGCATTACAATAACCACCTTTGCTTTCTTGACTTCCCCCCCTTTCCTGTTGCATGCTATCACACACGTTGCATATAGATAACCAACATGCATATCCATGCCCATACCATAATAGACTCAGACTTTGATAGATATATACATGTAGATAGCTGCAACTTGAAGCTTCAAATTTTTGCATTAACCTTGCAAAACGTTAAATATATTGTGGAAATGATTTCGAGGTGATATGGTTGACAGAATATTTTTATTTGTGCTTCATAAAGCTTCTAGTTACATCCCTTTGGGTGGACTTTCTGAGTTGTTGAGTTTAAACATTAAGAGTGGATACTAATATATACTAGATTGCATTCATCATGCAGAACATTGAAAGGGAATGGCATAACTGGGGGGATACCAAAAGAGTTTGGAAATTTGACAAGTTTAACCAGCTTAGATTTGGAAAATAATCGTTTAAGTGGTGAAATACCATCTTCTCTGGGCAATCTTAAAAGGCTACAATTTTTGTAAGTGACACCTTCTACTCTTTTTATTCTTCGAGTTATATGAGATATATCTCAGGATTCTTCCAAAGGTTTTCATGATCAGTAAGATTTTCTTATCATGCAACCAGGACATTGGGTCAAAATAATCTCAGTGGAGCTATCCCTGATTCACTTGCTGGTCTTCATAACTTGATCAACATGTAAGTAATGATGTCCTGCACATTGCCTAGATGATACAAGATAGCGGAATTGTTTCTATTGAATCCAGATGGGAATATTCCTAAATTGTTCTTATGGTCCCACATTTTCAATAATTGAATCTCAAATTATATAGCTTTGTAATCTTGGCTTTGTTTCAAGATTTTAATGCATGATTGAAATTTTCTTTGCAGTCTGCTCAATTCAAATAATCTCAGTGGTCAAATTCCCAATCAATTATTCCAAGTTCCTAAATATAAGTATGAACAACATGTACTTAGTGCCTTTTGAACTTCTAATTTTATCATTTAAATTTCTCATTTGTTTCTTTTGTGGGTGTGTGCGTGTGCTTGAGAGACATGTCTTGTAACTGTCAACATTTGACATAATTTGAATTGCGTTCACTTATTTCAGTTTCACAGGAAACCACTTAAATTGTGGTGGGCCAAATTTGCATAGCTGCGAGTCTCATAATAGCGATTCAGGTAATTAACTAATAATTTTTTTGTTATTTATTGGAGATGGTTTTTGAACTACGTCCGTTAAAGCTATGTTTTTGTGAAGTTAATTTCTAATCCTTTCATCTGTTATCAGGTGCTTCACATAAGTCAAAGACTGGAATTATAGTTGGAGTTGTGGGAGGATTCACAGTTCTTTTTCTATTGGGAGGCTTGCTATTTTTTATTTACAAGGGTAGACATAAAGGCTACAAACGTGACATATTTGTAGATGTTGCAGGTTTGAGTTGCATTGAGCACTTAGCAAAATAATTGCATTGCAGCTACTTTCTGCTACATGCATAGAAATAATAGATTTAATAGATCATGTCACAATTTTGGCCAGTCTTGTCTTTTTTGCATTTCTATTCTGATGAGCTCGCTAGACTTGGCCAAGTTTTTGTTGTTGATGTGATACAATTCTTTTCATTCAATTTATGGCTCAACTAAGCTTTCTTTTGTTGCATGAGCATGGAATTTGACATTTAGTTTACACTTCTTTTTGGAAAATATATGTAAGTTAAATAACAGGCTTTAGAATTTATCTTATGTACCCATCTTCTAGCTAATTTATACAATTTACTGAAGACAACAAACAAGGATTAATGAAAAATACTGTTTAACATCGCATTTTTTTCACGTAACTGAATTTTATTGTTATGTATTGGGAGATAATTTTTACTTAAGTAGTTAATGGTCGATGAGCAGCATGCATACCTTTTAGCCACTTTCAATGGGTTCATGTTTTTGGCTAATGCAACCTCATTCACGTATCTGAACCAGAGTCACTGAGCATGTTATCAGAAGAAAAGAAATGAGCTTCCTTCTATTTAAATAAAGACTCTTTTATGGTAGTTTTGAAATCTAGCCCAGAAACCTCTGTCAATATGTTGTAACCTGGTTGACTCATTTTTTAACAAATGGACAAATTAGATTGCAATCCAAGGAGAATGAGGTTAGCTGGATTGATTTTTATCATACGATCGCTTTTTTCCTTGTGTAAATAATCCATATATATCTTATGATGCTGTGATCAATGATACTATATGATGTTTGCTAAAACTTGTATAATTTGATGCATTTATGGGTACCACAGAAACTACTTTTCCATCTGGATGAAATCTAGTAATCAATTTGTGTTCCATCTTGAAGTGAAATCTAGTATTTATAGCACCCTATTGCTGGATTTGAATCACATAATTTCTCAAAGGCTTGAATAATCCAGCACGCTTGAAAATCATTCTAATTATATAAATATTTCTGGCTTTTGGCTAAACATGGAATCTAATTTGTGTTTATTTGTGATTGATTGGTGCACGTTGTATTATCTAGAAGTTGTGAAAGTTTGAGAATGTATACAAACTGAAAAATACTTGCTTACCTTTTATTATCTTTTATAAGTAGGAATGAAGACTTGAAGTTCACTCAATATATATATATATATATATATATATATATATTTTTTTTTTTTCTGAACCCCTTTCTTACCATTTGTTTAGGTGAAGTGGATCGAAGAATAGCATTTGGTCAGTTAAAACGGTTTTCATGGAGGGAACTACAGCTTGCAACAGATCACTTCAGTGAAAAAAATATCCTTGGACAGGGAGGTTTTGGAAAAGTTTATAAAGGAGTGCTTGCTGATAATACCAAAGTAGCAGTTAAGCGATTAACTGATTTTGAAAGTCCTGGGGGTGATGCAGCATTCCAACGAGAAGTTGAGATGATAAGTGTAGCTGTTCACAGGAACCTATTACGTCTGATAGGGTTTTGTACAACGACTACAGAACGCCTCTTGGTGTATCCATTCATGCAGAATTTAAGTGTGGCCTATTGTCTAAGAGGTATTGATTTTCTATGCAGGATTTTGAGAGCAAGTGTTAATATACTGTTTTCTTCTATCATCTACAGCTGAGGTATTTGTCATTAATCATTTCCTATAGATCGAGATCCTCTCATCTTTGGTCATGTTTGTTAAATCTAAATCACTAAATTCAGAATTAAGGCGCATTATTTTAGTTTCATGTTAAAAATGGAAAAAAGGAATATGATCACTTTATATTTTTTTTCCCTTCACATATCTGAAATTGTTGAAGTCACAATCAATTGTGAAATTCGGAATATTATCCAAACATGAGAGAATCTTAATCCCAATTTTATATGCATGATTCAGGACAAGAAGATAGACCAAAGAAGCTAAAAGTAAACCCATGCAGTTGCTTGGCAGCCTCTTGTTTTTTTAGAAACACTAGTTTCAAATTCTCAATAATCATTCATCAATAATTAGCTTTGAAATTCCTATATTTGACAAAAAGAAAAAGAAAAAGAGAAAAAGAGTACATTTTGTAATGATAATTGGCAGCATTGAATTGGTTCTGGTACTAATTAACCAATGAGTGATACCTATGAACATCCAGATAGCATCAGAGTTTATGTATCATGTCTGTTTGATGAATTAATTGTACCTGTTTCTCTTGTAACATCTAATGTCAACTAGTGAAAATATATTTCATAGGCCTATATATAATCTTAAAATTGTTTTTGCAATACATTTCTATTTTCTAGCGGCATTTGATTTTTGATCTTGACCTGCAGAACGCAAACCTGAGGAGCCTGTTTTAGATTGGACAACCAGAAAAAGAGTGGCCTTAGGTGCAGCACGTGGGCTGGAATACCTTCATGAGCACTGCAACCCTAAAATTATTCATCGTGACGTGAAAGCAGCTAATGTGCTACTCGATGAAGATTTTGAAGCAGTTGTTGGGGATTTTGGCCTTGCAAAGCTGGTGGATGTGAGAAAGACCAACGTGACAACTCAAGTTCGTGGGACAATGGGCCACATAGCACCAGAATACTTGTCCACTGGCAAGTCATCTGAAAGGACTGATGTCTTTGGGTATGGTATTATGCTTCTAGAGCTTGTTACAGGTCAACGGGCAATTGACTTTTCACGTCTGGAAGAAGAGGATGATGTCTTATTGCTTGACCATGTAAGATGATCATAGCTAATTACAGTGCTGCATTATTGCATTGGTTTCTTTGCATGCAAAACTCTCTCGGCCCCACCTAAATTATCTATCTCGTTACATTACTCAAATGTCAAAAATCCAATAAGAAAGTAACTTTAATTTGGATGAATTTATGACATCATTTACAGATGTCTCTACACTCTACTACGCTTTCTAGCATGGTTTTAATTCACGTTCTGCTACTTTCTGACTTGCTTTTCACTGTACTGGGATATTTGTTTATGAAGGTCAAGAAGCTGGAGAGGGAGAAAAGATTGGATGCTATTGTAGATCGCAACCTAAATAGAAACTACAACATCCAGGAGGTGGAGATGATGATACAAGTCGCCTTGCTCTGTACCCAAGCATCACCGGAGAACCGTCCAGCAATGTCAGAGGTTGTGCGGATGCTGGAAGGAGAGGGTTTAGCCGAGAGGTGGGAAGAATGGCAGCATGTTGAAGTCACACGCATTCAAGAATACGAAAGAATGCAGAGACGATTTGACTGGGGAGAAGATTCAGTTTATAACCAAGATGCTATTGAGTTATCTGGTGGAAGATGAGATTCAAATTCGCCAATGCATTTGAATATGCAATTTCCTTTTACATTAGCTTGATGTTTTCCTCGAATGAAAACAGGTATATGAAGTATGAAAACAAGAAGAAAAAAAGTGCTTTCATTATTTACATGACAGTTCATATAAGCTCCTCGTTCTTCCTCTGTGTGTTCCCATGTTGTCTAAGATGAAACATTTTTTGATGTTAATATAGTGGACCTGCAAGGTTTCTCACACCACTGATTTAAGCTCGCTAATATTGACTCTGTACCTGCAGTTTAATTCTCATAGCTCTATTATTTAACCCAAGAAAATGTCATATGGAATCGGTGCTTCCAGCTTCGGCTTTTGCCAGCCGCGCGTCCACCGCGATTTCTACATCATTTCTCTCTTGTTCTTGTGAATTTTGCTCTATCAGACTATAGCAGCGATATGTTTTCGAATGTAACAGAATGTAAAATATAAAGCATTAGAGGGGAGATTTTCTATTTCCATTTCATTCCATCATCTACTGTTGTTCTGTGCCATTGTCGACGCTTTGACTGACAACGGCAGCTATAACTTCAAGTGGTCATGGAAAATCTGACGTTGAAATTGTGTCTGGAAAAAGCTGCGACGAGATGTTTCAAAATTTTCACTTGAGATCACAGTCAACTCACTGAATTATTCACTAAACTTTCATAAATTCTCTACGGGAGCTTGGAAAACAAAACATTTATCGAACAAGGAAAGCTATATGCAAGCCGCAAGACATAGAAATGCACCTGCTTCTTCCAGTATGAATTCAAACAAAGAGAGCAGATATTTGTACATTAGATTTTTCATATATATATATATATAAATAATTATATATGATCAGTACAATCTCGAACCATATACCAAAACACCATAATTTCTTTTCCAATACTTATTTATGTAAGTACTTTAATTTTGCGTGATTTTAACTGTTAATAATTATCTTTAATGAGTTTCGACACAGAGATGTAGCTAGAAATGTTACTCTTGGCGTTTTTTCTTTTTGCAAATATTACATCAAGAAATCTGCTATCTTATTATCCATGATAGAAAATAATATAAACTATATTCCGGGACTTCAGCTAGAAACTTAAGTTTTAGATGAGATGGTTTTTTAATATGGTATCAGAGCCTTGTTGACCCAACGATCACAAGTTTGTATTTCACCATCCCTATTCTATTTGATAAAAATCAAGCACAAGGTAGTGTGAGTCTTATTGACCTAACGATCACAATTTGAATTTCATCATCCCCATTCTATTTGATAAAAATCAAGCACATAGTAGTATGAGCATGTGCAAGTTTCAAGACCATATAGTTTTCACATGATAAGATGTGTTAAGGAGTAATATAAATTACATTTTAGAGTTTCATCTAAAAATTTTAAGTTTTTAGATGAGATAATTACTAAGAAACACATAAATACTCCGTATCAATGTCTGAACAAATACTCGTCTACAACTCACATAGAATTCCTGCTAACCGATCGACCAATTAAATCGACATAATACCTTTTTGATTAAACTAGAATAGCTTATTGTTTAGTTTAATTTCTTATTTGTCTAGAATCTTAGATACATAAATAAACTTGTAATTACATGTATAATAGATAGAAAACATAAAACAAAAACACTTAACTCTAGAATTTCTTATTGCTCTTTAGTTTTATTCTTAGTATATATTTTAACACTGCGTTTCAAAATCGTTTTTGAAAAAAATTGAAAATTTTTATTTTTTATTTTAAATTAATTTTTTTTAGTATTTTTAGATAATTTTGATGTCTAATATCAAAAATAATTTTTAAAAATATAAAAAAAATTATTTTGATTTTTTTTAAATAAAAAATATTTTAAAAAATAACCGCAATTACTTTCCAAGTATTTAATTATTCTTCATCAATCTAGTCATCCATTCAACATTGTCGGGCAGAAATTGTAGGGCTACTTATGTACTGAACTTTCAGATCACAAGAACATGAAGCTTTTAAGAGCATCGAGTTGAAGTCCGGTCCGTTGACAAGTCCTTCATTTCCACATGACGTCTGCATTGATACGATAAGACGTCTGCATTGACGTCTGTGAGTTTTTTTTTTTTTTTTGGAAACGGGAGAACCACGTGACCCGGAAAGCGCACTTTGTGGGCCCAGGACACGCGTAAACCCCTCGGTTGTCCCAGGTTCTTACACAGGGGGGGCTGAACGCAGGACTCGAACCTGGATGATGAGTTTTAAGCAACCCCAGGCCTTTGCCGCTGCACCCCACCCTCGGGGACGTCTGTGAGTTGTTAACACATGATATTCAATAATTTTTTTTTAAAAAAAATTATTTAATTTAAAATAAAAATAATTTTTTAAAAATAATTTTTTAAAATACAGCGACAAACAAACACAAGACTGCTAGTTTTTTGAATGAATCTTCGTAGGCAAAGGACGCAAACATTTTTTTGTTAAAATCTCATTGAAAATTTTTCCCAACAAAATGAAATTTTTTCCTCTTAAATTATCAAAAAAGCAGACCCGGTGATTATGAGTGTGAAAGAGAGTGTGGTTGAGATTATTTTTGAAAATACTTTTCATTTAAAAATATATCAAAATTATATATTTTTTTAAATTATTTTTAATATCAACATATCAAAATAATCTAAAAACACTAAATTCTTTTAATTTAAAATAAAAAATAAAAATATTTTTTAAAATTTTTTAATTTTTTTTTAAACACAATGACAAAAGACCCTTTTATTATCCATCAAATTCAGTGCGGTAGGCCATTTCCTGGAACTCAGTTTTGATGGTCCAACTTCACCAAACTGATGGGTAAAAAAGTAATGAATATTTAGAGAGCTTTGGATGTAAGACTTCTATCAATCTTAGTCCCCAAGTAAAGGTTTTGCACATTTTCGTAATTGTAAGAATGTAGGGCACAATATTTAGAATAACGATAAATTTCATAACATAAATAAAGTTTACATACTGAATTATAAAGTTGATATAATTTTGAGGTTTTTATTGCATTAAATCATTGTTTTTAAATGACTATAGTGTTGAAAATCATTGGTTAGAAATTAAAATTAGATGATTAATTAAGTATGACTTGATTGTAAATAAGTTTTAGAAATTAATGACTATAATGTAATTAATACAAGAGGTTACAAGTTTAGACCAAGAAACAAATCACGTTGGGACATGATTGAATAAATTCTTAAAATTATCTTGAGATAATATAATTGATTTTTATCATTTATAAGACTTTTAGGTTCTCAATAATAGAATGTTATGCATCTTATTTTCTATTGAAATAGTTAAAATACAAAAGAAAAGATCTAATACTCAAAAGTATAACAATTTTTTTTTTCTTAAAAGAGTTTAATATATATGATTTTCAAGTATTTTTCATAGGAATCCTAAACAATTCCAAGTCTATATAATAAGATTTATGGGACTAACAAAAATATTTCAATATAATATTTTTATTTTATATATATGTATTTTGAAAAAGACAATACATCTTTTAGTGTACATTTTAGATATGGATTCACCTTTACCGTTCGTGCCAAATATCTAGTCACGAGAAAAAAATATTTAATAAGCATATAATCCACAATGCTGATAAGTAGTTGTGTAATTGTTTGAAAATGTAATTGCATTTGTTTTTAAAGTATTTTTTGTTCAGAAATACATCGAAATAATATTTTTTTTATTCATTAAAAATTATTTTTGGCATCAACAAATAAAAATGATCTAAAAACACACACAAAAAATAATTTAAAGTAAAAATAAAAATAAAAAATATTCATTTTTTTTCAAAAACATTTTTAAAACGAAGGGTGTCAAATACCCATCCTTGTCGATAGAATTCAAGTCATAATCCCATAGTTTTTCCCATCTATGGCTAGTGATGTTCATCCTAACCGTGTCCAAGAAAAATGGTAAACACTCAAATCTATTTCCTGGTTCAGCAAGATATCCATTTTAGACGTTGATCTTGAATAAACCAGAGAGTTTATATGATAATCCATGAGGATGAAGACATGCCGCAAGCTTGATGGCTATCGCCAATGCATCTGTCGTGGAGTGGTGTTCTGAATACCTTGATAATTACTGTGATTAGAAACCTTCATAGTCCTATGAATAACCTATATAATTATGAATGAAGCAGATTATGCAGAGTAGTTACTGATATTTTTAAGCACTTTCAAAATCTGATTAGCTTCCATAATTTTGCGTGACTGGGAGTGATGATTCGATGATTTCAATGGAATATCTTATGGATCTGAATCGATTTTGATGATAGTGCATGCATGCATGTTCTCTAACATGTCCATTTTCTACTCTTGGGATCTTAGCAGTGAATACCATCAAACCAAGCCTCGAAGAAGCTCTTGTCATCTGCAGATGTATTTAGCTGGTACTGGAAAGTTTACAGCTCATGAACACGTAGAACACCCGCAACATATTTTAATAATTTATCTGGAACTTTAACACATCAACTTTCCCGGCCTTCTAAATTCCAACAAAATACAATAAATAAATTCAAATATGAATCCATTAAGAGCTAAATATATAGCAAAACCTGAATCAAGAATGTATATTTCTATCTCCTATATATCCATTCCTGCAATTATCAACAGCATTGTAATGGCCTTCACGATCACTATTATGGAACTCGACAGTTTTGACCTCCTCCTGACCAGTTTTCCCTCTGATCTTGGACGAGAATGGTTGGTGATTTTATCACTATCATCACCGCCATCGCAACAATCTTCTAGAGGGTGACATGGAAAACTGATGTAGGTGACCGGAAAACCACGCTTATAATCCCGAACTTCTTCCACCAGTAAGTGACGCGGAGGCAGCTCCAAGTCATCATCCCCCCATTCTTCAGCATCCATGGCCCGTCCAAGAAAATTAGCTCCTGCCATTGCTAAGGTTTCTAGTGAAGATGGCATGAATTATGCACACTAATTATATCAAGACTTGTTATATATTCTTCTACTCAGATGTATAGTATCTGAATTGAACGTACAGCAATGTTTGTCCGGAACAAGATATTTATAGCAGAAACCACTGCATGAAAATTTTGATCGATGCCAAAAGAGGAAGGCTTTAATTTTGCCTTCAAAATCACGGGTTAGCATTCAAAAGGAATCAGAAGGTTCTGTTCAAATTTGAAGGGAGTTGGAGAGGGGTATTTATGTATGATTAAAACGCAATTAATGCTCTCGTGATCATTTTATTGACTGGCTTTCTTCTTCTTCTTCTTCTTCTTCCTCGTACGATTCCTCCAATTCGTATGAACCTGTCTAGCCATTGTTGATTATTCGACAAGACAAGTCTTTCTTATCATTGCAAATTGCAGTACAGCAAACGTACTTGAAGAACATGTGATTCATGTTCAGGCTGTGAACAGAACAAATTCGTTGTCTTTTGAATGATGAGTTGTAGAGATATGAGTGACAACGAATCATGGAAAAGTCTTGGGACAGTATCCTAAAACTTGGGGGGATTAACCAGGGAGAGTTTGGAAAATGTGTTTTTTAAGTTTTGATTGCTCGAGGAAGGAAATTAAAGGAAAAATTGAAGATTTTCTGTAAAAAAAGTGGCTATAAACAAATAACAAAATGGGAGAGATCGTAACCAAAATTAAAAAAAGAAACAAAACCAGGAAAAAATCATGACATAAGCCATGATTTGAGTTCTATTATTGACATCTTGTCGGTGTTCGTTCTTTGTTGTTCTTGTCCAGAGATATTGGGATACGATGTTCAGGGGTTAAAATGTTCAGTTTTTATTTTGAGATGACAATTTAATTCTATTATGATAATTATTAATTTGAATATAAAATATTAATTTTTTTATTGATGCATGCATGCTTTACCACCTTTGGGCAGCACGTGCAAATTATTATCTTAATCAGCAAAAGTTTTTTTTGATGTGGTTAGAGTCTTCTTGGCAGCCCCTCCCTTCCACGGCAGTGCATGTGACATTCTAACCTTTTATTTTTTTTCTCTTGTTTGTTTGTCCGAGAGTGTGTTTGAAGTTATTTTTTGAAGTATTTTTTTATTTATAATAGTATTAGAATGATATTTTTAATTTTTTTAAAATCATTTTTGAAATCAGCACATCAAAATAATATAAAAACATAAAAAAACTTAATTTAAAATAAAAAAAGAATTTTTTTTTCAAAAACACTTTTAAAATGAAATACTAAATAGAAATCCACCCGTGCCCACGCAAAATTTCAAACCATCCGGAAGAGCTTTGCATAATCATACTCAAAAGTGTTTTTTGTTTTTTTGCTGTTGACAAGAAGACGATAGTGCGAGCAACCAGGAGGACCTGTTCACCTAGGGAATTATATTGGTGCCATTAATAACTGGATTGTTCTCCAGGCTCTTTTTTTCTTTTTGACGCAGTTTCTAGACATGATTTGATTAAAATAAAATTTAAACCAGTTTTAATATATATAATTTATTGTTTTGTATTATGGTTTTTATTTTTTTATTTAGTTTTGATCCCTTGATTTTGTTCTGATCCTTCTAAGATAGTTTTTAATTTTTTGTTTGTATCTATACACATCTACTCTTAGTTTAGATTTTTAATTTTTATTGTTATTTTTATTTGTAGTAAATGCAGTTTGCGTTAAAAACATAGTAAGCTTAGCTTTGGTAGTGTAAAATAAGAGTGAAACTCTCTCTTATGCATATATAGTTAAACGTGAAATATTTGAAACTCCTTGCAGGTAACTCTTCTGTTTTATCTTATTTGAGGCTACAAAACTTATTTTACAGTGCACTAAAAATGTGAAATCACCTGGACACCTCCACTGACAATTCTTTATTTTTGTTTTAGATACATAAATAAACTTGTAATTACAAGTATAATAGATAGAAAACATAAAACAAAAACACTTAGCTCTAGAATTTCTTATGGCTCTTTAGTTTTGTATTTAGCATTACACTTCCAGTTGGATCATTGTATTCTTTCTTACAAGAACTCTTCCAAACTCTCATTTGGTATTTATTCTAGCTATTGAACTGCAACACAAACACATATATTTCGAAGCAATGCAAGATCGGGAAGTTGGAACATGTGTTCCCAGCAATTCAAACAATGTCCCAGGTAGCTGAAATCTTGCTCACCTAAGATCACATTAATTGCTTTTGAAAAAAAATATTTTTTTTAAATATATTTAGATAATTTTATGTCTGATATCAAAAATAATTTTTAAAAAATATAAAAAATATTATTTTGATATTTTTTTTGAACAAAAAATATTTTAAAAAATAACCGCAATCACTTATCAGTTATTCAATTATTCTTCATCAATCTAGTCATCCATTCAACTTTGTCGGACAGAAATTGTAGGGGTACTTATGTACTGAACTTTCAGATCACAAGAACATGAAGCTTTTAAGAGCATCGAGTTGAAGTCCAGTCCGTTGACAAGTCCTTCATTTCCACATGACGTCTGCATTGATAAGATATGACGTCTGAGTTGTGAACACGTGGTGATATTCAATGAATCTTCCCTTTTTAGTTCCACAGTTACAGCTGTGGCACCACTTTTCAGAAGTGTTTTCTTTTCTATTTTAAGGATGCATGCATGAGAGAAAAATGGAAAAAAAAAATACTGAACCTTAACTGTAGCGGCATACGTCATTCCATTAAGTGAAGGTTTGAACATTTGATTAATATTATTTTGAAATTTCAGAAATATATTAAAATGATATTTTTTAAAATAAAATTATTTTTAATATTAGTATATGAAAATAATCTAAAAATATTAAATTTTTTTAATTTAAAATAAAAAATAAAAAACAAAAATATTTTTTAAAAAGTATTTTTAAAACACAGCGACAAACAAACAGAATATAAGACTACTTGTTTTTTGTTTGAATCTTTGTAGGCAACGGGACACAAACATTTTTTTTGTTCAAATCTCATTGAAATTTTTTCCAAACATAAAGAAATTTTTTCCTCTTAAATTATCAAAAAAGTAGACCAAGTGGTTATGAGTGTCAAGTAGTGTGATTGAGATTATTTTTGAAAGTATTTTTTATTTAAAGATATATCAAAATAATTTTTTTTTAAATTATTTTTAATATCAGCACATCAAATAATCTAAAAATACCAAAAATTTTAATTTAAAATAAAAAATAAAAATAATTTTTTTAATTTTTTTAAATATTTTTAAAATACAAATGACAAAAGACCCAGTTATTATCCATCATCTTCAATGTGGTAGGCCATTTCCTGGAACTCAGTTTTGATGGTCCAACTTCACCAAACTGATGGGTAAAAAAGTAATGAATATTTAGAGAGCTTTGGATTTAAGACTTCTATCAATCTTAGTCCCCAAGTAAAGGTTTTGCACATTTTCGTAGTTGTATTTAGAATGCAGGGCACAGTATTTAGAATAAAGATAAATTTCATAACATAAATAAAGTTTACATTCTGAATTATAAAGTTGATATAATTTTAAGGTTTTTATTGCATTAAAACATTGTTTTTAAATGTTCACGGTAAATATTTTATTGAATACTAATTAAAGTTATTGTGACATGTACATATTATGTTTGTTCTTTTATGAAAGGAAACACTTGTTCTTATAAGCTTGGGTGTAAGAAATATATAGAACTAATATGCAGGTGCTTGTCAGATGACATGTACGCTAAATAAATCTGTATGAGAATTCCATACAGTGACATCATCTATATTTATGAAAAAACTCGTATGACAGTAATGTAATTAATTTTAAACTTGAGATCATTAAATTATCTTCTTTGTGGAGTGTTATGCGTTGATCTTGATTATGTGTTGTCCTAATCAAGGTTAACAAATGAATAGATATAGGGTATAACATAAAGTAATATGAAGGTATTTGAGTAGTCTAGAGATGATTCATCATCCTAATGAATTATAAAAATGTTTTATATATATATATATTCTAAAATAGTATCTATATTGGCTAAGGTAGAACATGATTTGAGTTTCAAATCTTATTTAAAGATTTAATGACTATAGTGTTGAAAATCATTGGTTAGAAATTAAAATTAGATGATTAATTACATATGACTTGATTGCAAATAAGTTTTAGAAAATTAGATGATTGAATAAATTCTTAAAATTATCTTGAGATAATATAATTGATATTATTTAAGAAAAAAAATAATATTTATCATTTATAAGACTTTTAGGCTCTCAATAATAGAATGTTATTCATCTTATTTTCTATTATATAAATAGTTAAAATACAAAAGAAAAGATCTAATACTCAAAAGTATAACAATTTTTTTCTTAAAAGAGTTTAATATATATGATTTTCAAGTATTTTTCATAGGAATCCTAAACAATTCCAAGTCTATAGAATAAGATTTATGGGACTAACAAAAATATTTTAAATATAATATTTTTATTTTATATATATGTATTTTGAAAAAGACAATACATCTTTTAGTGTACATTTTAGATATGGATTCACCTTTACCGTGCGTGCCAAATATCTAGTCACCAGAAATAAATATTTAATAAGTATATAATCCACAATGTTGATAAGCAGCTGTGTGATTGTGGTTGTTTTTAAAATATTTTTTGTTCAGAAATGCAATGAAATAATATTTTTTTATTCATTAAAAATTATTTTTGACATCAACAAATAAAAATGATCTAAAAACATACAAAAAAAATTTAATTTAAAGTAAAAATAAAAATAAAAATAAAAAATATTCATAATCCACGAGGATGAAGACATGCCGCAAGCTTGATGGCTATCGCCAATGCATTTGTCGTGGAGCTGTGTTCTTAATACCTTGATAATTATTGTGATTAGAAACCTTCATAGTCCTTTGAATAACCTATATAATTATGAATGAAGCAGATTATGCAGAGTAGTTACTGATATTTTTAAGCACTTTCAAAATCTGATTAGCTTCCATAATTTTGCGTGACTGGGAGTGATGATTCGATGATTTCAATGGAATATCTTATGGATCTGAGTCGATTTTGATGCTAGTGCATGCATGCATGTTCTCTAACATTTCCATTTTCTACGTACTCTTGGGATCTTAGCAGTGAATACCATGATGAAACCAAGCCTCGAAGAAGCTCTTGTCATCTGCAGATGTATTTGAATGGTACTGGAAAGTTTACAGCTCATGAACACGTAGAACACCCGCAACATATTTTACTAATTTATCAGGAACTTTAACACATCAACTTTCCCGGCCTTCTAAATTCCAACTGTTAAAATATATAGCCGTTTATTTCCTATTACGGAGACTGTGTAAAGTAGGCTGATAAAGCAACTTTTATTTAGATAATTTAGTCTTAGTATTTGTCTATAAATTCATACTCAATTGTAAGAGGAAGAATCGAATATACAAAAATTAATCGCATTTCAAATTCTTACATGGTATCAGAGCGAATCTTGAATTTTTTTTTTTTGAATCGTATTAGTTTATCCTCAGAATTTTTTTCTTGAATCATATTTGTTCATCTCGAAATTAATCCCATAAATCGATCTCTACAGTACCTGTTCGTCAAAAAGGCTACTGTTCATTACCAGAATTTGATTGCTACAGTACCTGTTTGTTCAAAAAACCCAGATTTTCCCGGAGAGAAAAAAAAAACAACAAGAAACCCAGTTTTTCCCGTTCATCTGAGGCGAGTCTGGTCATCATGCTTCTTCGTCATCTCTGCAACAAACCCATCTAGCTCCGGGAACAGACCCATCAAACCCAACAGATAAGTCATTTTTTTTTCTCTCGTATTTCTCCTTGAACAAATTTTTCTCTCGGAAACCCAGCACCCACAGAAATCCACAGTTAACCCAGCCCCAAGCAACCCCAGTTAACCCACAGAAATCCACAAATCCACAAAAATCTGAGCACAGTTAACCCACAAAAATCCACAAATCCACAGAAATCCCCAATCCCAACAAACATGTCCACCTCTACTCCGGCAACACAAATCGTGGGGGTCCCTCCGGTGTTCCTTGACAACGCAGCGATGGTGGCTGAGAACCTCCTATCGATGGGGAGCCACTGGCGTGACAGTGGCCACGAGAATGCAAGAAATGGATTTGAGAGACAGATGGGTCACGGAAAAAATGAAGGTACAACCTACGGCAAATGTTGTTCATCCAGGCACAATTGGTAAAACTTATGTGAACTCTGTTATTACTACAAATAGTACTTGAATTATTGATACAGGTGCATGTGATTATATGACCAGAGATTCCGGTAATTTAAAGTTCTTAAAACCCTCATCTTAGTCAGTTATTTGCACAGCTAATGGTAGTACTTCCCCTATTACGGGGGAAGGGTCTATAACCTTGAACGATTCTCTAACTCTAGATAGTGTTCTCATTGTTCCATCCCTTGAATACAATCTCTTGTCGGTCAGCCAAATTACGTTTACCCTTGCATGCACTGTCACTTTTTGGCCTCTCTTTTGTGTTTTTCAGGACATTCTAACCCAGAAGATTCTTGGTTATGGTGTTACACGGGGAAATCTATATTACCTGGAGTTAACAAAAAAGGGGGGATCAAAACTGAGTCAAGCAAATCTGACAGAAAATCAAGACCAAAAACAGGCTCTTGTATGGTTGTGGCATCGAAGGTTAGGACATCTCTCTTTCGGGTATCTCAAGAAGCTCCAACCACAATTATTTTTAGGTTTAAGCAATTTGGATTTTCATTGTGAAATTTGTGAACTAGTCAAAAGCCACCGTATTCCCTATTTACCAAGTTCGCATAAAAGTTTAGAACCTTTCGCAGTCATCCACTCGGATGTTTGGGGCCCTGCAAAAATTCCGTCCTTTTCTAATGCTCGTTATTTTGTTACATTTATTGATGAATGTACTCGCATGACCTGGATATCTCTTCTCTGAAATAAAAGTGATATAGGTACAGCTTTTCAGAAATTTCATCAGATGGTGATGACCCAGTACCAAAGGCAGATTCGTACGTTTCAATCTGACAATGGTAAAGAATTTATGGATCATTTGTTAGGAGATTTCTTAAGTCATCATGGAATTAGACACCAAACCTCATGCACATATACTCCACAGCAGAATGGTCTAGCCGAACGGAAAAATAGGTAGATTATGGAAATCGTTCGGGCTTCTCTTTTTGGTATGAATATGCCGAAGGTCTATTGGGGTGAGGCAGTAAAGTCTGTTGCTTATTTAATTAATCAAACACCATCTAGTGTGATCAGATTCCAAACCCCCCAACAGAAGATGGAATCCCTGCTTTCCGTCCCTCATCTCCCAAATCTAGAGCCACATATATTTGGATGTATGGTATATGTTCACATACCTAAAGTCCTACGAGGTAAACTTGATCCTTGTGCAAAACGGTGTGTTTTTGTAGGATATTCAGAATTCCAGAAAGGATACAGGTGTTATGATCCCCAACATCAGAAGATGCATGTGACTTTGGATACATCGTTTCGAGAATCAGAACCCTACTATTCTGGGGGAGCTTATGGACCTTCTCTTCAAGGGGAGAGTAACCATGAAGAGAATGAAAGGGTATTTGAGGTGGAAGAAAATGGAGGACTTATTGAAAGAAACATTGGGGAAATCTATGTAGCTCCCAATATCTAAAATTGGGATGTTGATTTGGAATTCTGCACAGATCAGAGTATTCTCAGTAACGACCCCCCTTTGACTACAGAGGTGCCTACATCTACACCATTAACCAAAGAATCAACTCAGAATATCCCTCCTCAGTCTCCTCAGGTATCTCTAAACCCTATTTTTAATGAGATTAATGAAACTCCTGTTCTAGAAAAAAATATGACCAACAGATTTCCACAAAGACTAAACTGAGGAGTCCCAAAGAAACAATATGAACCTAATCCCAGAAACAAAACTAAATACCCTATCAGTAATTACATCTCTTCCCATAGATTATCGGAATCATATGCATTTAATGTTAATCAATTATCCAATGTGTCTATTCCTAGTAATGTGCAGGATGCATTAGCAGACTCAAAATGGACTAAGGCGATGAATGAGGAGATGGAGGCACTACAGAGGAATAACACTTGGGAGTTGTGTACACTACCAAAAGGGAAGAAGACAGTTGGGTGCAAATGGGTGTTCACATTAAAACTCAAGGCAGATGGTAGTATTGACAGGTACAAAGCAAGGTTGGTTGTAAAGGGGTATACATAAAAGTACGGGGTCGATTATCAAAAGACCTTCTCTCCAGTTGCAAAGATCAATACTATACGCATCCTCATATCTCTAGCAGTGAATCGGGATTGGGTCTTGCAACAATTTGATGTCAAGAATGCCTTCCTCAATGGAGACCTTGAAGAAGAAGTATACATGGAGTTACCACCTAGAGCTAAACACAAGTCCTTGATTGAAGTTTGCAAATTAAAGAAGGCATTATACGGTCTTAAACAGTCACCCCGGGCTTGGTTTGGAAGGTTCTCGTCTACGATGAAGGAATTTGGCTATAAGCAAAGCAACTCGGATCACACCTTATTTATAAAACACAGAGAAGAAAAAATTACGGCATTAATTGTGTATGTGGATGATATGGTACTAACAGGAGATGATCCAGAAGAGAGAAAGGCACTACAACAATTTCTGGCATCGAAATTCGAAATGAAAGATCTCGAACAATTGAAGTACTTCTTAGGGATTGAGGTGTCAAGGTCAAAAACGGGGATATGTCTATCACAACGAAAATATGTGTTAGATTTATTGGCTAAAACTGGAATGCTTGCATGCAAACCGGTAGATACACCTATGGAAATGAATCACAAACTAGGACAAGCAGAAAATCAGACGCCAACGGACAAAGGATGTTATCAACGGTTAATTGGAAAACTAATATACTTATCACATACTAGGACATACATTGCCTATGCAGTAAGTGTGGTAAGTCAGTTCATGCATTCGACAGGAGAAGAACATATGGAAGCTGTATAATCGGATCTTAAGATATCTAAAGAGTGCACCAGGAAGAGGACTTCTATTTTCTAAAAAGGAGGTCCAAGATATTAAAGGGTATACAGACTTGAATTGCGCAGGAAATCAGACGGATAGGAGATCGACATCAGGATATTTTACGTTCGTGGAAGGCAATCTTGTCACTTGGAGAAGTAAGAAGCAGAAAGTGGTCGCGAGGTCAAGTGCAGAAGCAGAATACCGAGGTATGGCTCATGGTGTGTGTGAATTACTATGGATTAAACAAGTATTACAAGACTTGAGAATTGAGTATGAGACATCTATGGACCTACACTGTGACAATAAGGCAGCCATCGAAATTGCTCATAATCCTGTTCAACATGATCGTACCAAACACGTTGAAGTCGACCGACACTTTATCAAGGAAAATCTTGATCGGAAAATCATACAATTTCTATTCGTTCGATCTGAAGATCAGTTAGCTGATATTCTCACAAAGGCAGTCTCCGGACGGGTGTTCTATGACGCAATTAACAAGTTGGGCATGATAAATATCTACGCTCCAACTTGAGGGGGAGTGTTAAAATATATAGCCGTTTATTTCCTATTACGGAGACTGTGTAAAGTAGGCTGATAAAGCAACTTTTATTTAGCTAATTTAGTCTTAGTATTTGTCTATAAATTCATACTCAATTGTAAGAGGAAGAATCGAATATACAGAAATTAATCACATTTCGAATTTTTACACCAACAAAATACAGTAAATACAGTAAATAAATTCAAACATGAATCCAATAAAAGCTAAATATATAGCAAAACCTGAATCAAGAATGTATATTTCTATCTCCTATATATCCATTCCTGCAATTATCAACAGCATTGTAATGGCGCCCTTCACGATCACTACTATAGAACTCGACAGATTTGACCTCCTCTTGACCAGTTTTCCCTCTGATCTTGGACGAGAATGGCTGGTGACTTTATCACTATCATCACCGCCATCGCAACAATCTTCTAGAGGGTGACATGGAAAACTGATGTAGGTGACCGGAAAACCACACTTATAATCCCGAACTTCTTCCACCGGTAAGTCATGACGTGGAGGCAGCTCCAAGTCATCATCCCCCCATTCTTCAGCATCCATGGCCCGTTCAAGAAAATTAGCTCCTGCCATTGCTAAGGTTTCTAGTGAAGATGGCATGAATTATGCACACTAATTATATCAAGACTTGTTATATATTCCTCTACTCAGATGTATAGTATCTGAATAGAACGTACAGCAATGCTTGTCCGGAACAAGATATTTATAGCAGAAACCACTGCATGAAAATTTTGATCGATGCCAAAAGAGGAAGACTGCTTTAATTTTGCCTTCAAAATCACGGGTTAGCGTTCAAAAGGAATCAGAAGGTTCTGTTCAAATTTGATGGGGGTTGGAGAGGGGTATTTATGTATGATTAAAACGCAATTAATGCTCTCGTGATCATTTTATTGACTGGCTTTCTTCTTCTTCTTCTTCCTCGTACGATCCCTCCAATTCGTATGAACCTCTCTAGCCATTGTTGATTATTCGACAAGACAAGTCTTTCTTATCATTGCAAATTGCCGTACAGCAAACGTACTTCAACAACATGTGATTCATGTTCAGGTTGTTTACAGAACAAATTCGTTGTGTTTTGAATGATGAGTTGTAGAGATATGAGTGACAACGAATCATGGAAAAGTCTTGGGACAGTATCCTAAAACTTGGGGGGGATTAACCAGGGAGAGTTTGGAAAATGTGTTTCTTAAGTTTTGAATTTTGATTGCTCGAGGAAGGAAATTAAAGGAAAAATTGAAGATTTTCTGTAAAAAAAAGTGGTTATAAACAAATAACAAAATGGGAGAGACCGTAACCAAAATTAAAAAAAGAAATAAAAACCAGGAAAAATCATGACATAAGTCCATGATTTGAGCTCTATTATCGACATCTTGTCTTTGTTGTTCTTGTCCAGAGATATTGGGATACGATGTTCAGGGGTTAAAATGTTCAGTTTTTATTTTTTAATTCTATTATGATAATTATTAATTTGAATATAAAATATTAATTTTTTTATTGATGCATGCATGCTTTACCACCTTTGGGCAGCACGTGCAAATTATTATCTTAATCAGCAAAAGTTTTTTTTGATGTGGTTAGAGTCTTCTTGGCAGCCCCTCCCTTCCACGGCAGTGCATGTGACGTTCTGACCTTTTATTTTTTTTTATCCTTAGAGCATGTTTGAAGTTATTTTTTGAAGTGTTTTTTTTTGTTTATAAAAGTATTAGAATGATATTTTTAATTTTTTAAAATTATTTTTGAAATCATCACATCAAAATAATATAAAAATATATAAAAAAAGCTTAATTTAATTTTTTTTTCAAAAACATTTTTAAAATACAATACTAAATAGAAACTTCATACAGATTTCCACCCGTGCCAACGCATAATTTCAAACCAGCCGGAAGAGCTTTGCATAATCATACTCAAAAGTTTTTTTAATTTTTGATGTTGACAGGAAGACGATAGTTCCTGGGAAGCAACCAAGGGGACCTGTTCATCTAGGGAATTATTTTGGTGCCATTAATAACTGGATTGTTATCCAGGTTTTTTTTTTTTTTTTTTCAAAAATTATTTTTGACATCAGCACATCAAAATGATCTAAAAACACCAAAACATATTCATTTAAAATGAAAAAAAAAAATTGAATTTCTGCGGCACGACGGTTGAAACGTCGTGCCAAACAACTTCTATGAGTCATTATGCACTAGTAAAAAAATAAAGAACATTTAATAATTTTTGAAAAACTAATTTCAATTAACAAATGCAATTTCAGTTTAGAAATGTTAAATGATACCATATAGGTTGTCTAATTCTTGGTACAAGACAAAAAATAAAAAGAAGCAAAAGAAATATGTGAGCTTCCATACTTGAAGGACATGAAAGTTTGGAAGGATTTTAAAATTTCATACATCTTGGAGGTTGTATGGATAAAAGATATAAAACATATGAAATCTAAGTATTTTTTGAAATGGTCACAATCCGGTGCGGAGAATCCAAATCAACATATTTATGGTTCCATTACCATGCACCATAGAAGATCTATTCTATTTTGTTGATTTGAAGCATTTTTATTATATCCATTCTTATAAATTTTGTGTTTATAAAAGGAAGATTGATCCTTTTAGGATAATCATTGACACTAAATGTTATTATTAGTAAGATAAATAAATGAAGAACTACTGAAAGATCGTCTCAAATTGATCTGCAAGACAGATGATTTTCAAGAAATAAATGGGTCACAATGAACACTACAAGAGTTAGTGGTGTAAAATTATAAATACTCTTGAAAAGAACTTATATAAGCCAACTCAAGTGAAATAGAAGCCAAATGACTGCGATGCAGATTTTGGGAGGATAACTGAGTTTACTTTTTAAAATATTTTTTGTTCAGAAAAGTATTATAATAACATATTTTTTATTTTTTAAAAATTATCTTTGACATCAGCACATCAAAATGATCTAAAATATAATAAAAATAAAAATAAAAATATTTTTTTAAAAAACATGTTTGAAACTCAATGCCAAACAAGTAAGATGACTCAAATAAGAAATAACAAGCCTTATCAATCAGGTTGTGAAGAAAGAGGGATTATTTTTCAAACTCGGTAAAGATGCATTCATGTCATCCAACTACTAACCATTGAACTATGGTTTCTACAGAAAATTCATAACAAGAATCTTTGATGGAGTCCATCAAAAGCTAGAAATGGCTAAATTTCAAAATACTGAGATTTAATAAACAACGATGCTTAATTTTTTACAAACACAAACTCATAAGACTAAATTGAAAAGAAAATTTATTTGAAGGATTGAAAAGAAAAGAAAAGAAAATCACTTCCCGAATCCACACTTGTAAGAAGACAAGCAGTAAATGCTGGGATTTTTTAGATTTCTTCTTAATCTCAAACTAAGGATTAACAAGAACATGTTTAACCCCTTGCTTTTGAAACTTTTAATGCTCTAATTTAAAGCTAGCCTGTTTAACCCAATTTACCCGATCAGTACTAGGAATTTGGGAGTTCAAAATTTGTGACCAGGAGCTACAAAGGGAACTGAGAGCATTGTTTTTGCAGTAGCTGCTACCATTAATGAGATCAACAACTATTGAAGCTCAAGGGATAGAAAATTTGAAGAACCATAACTCTATTCAACAAATCCTGTTAATACTAGCCCCATTCTTCCCTCTAGAAAGGAGTAATTTCTTTCAAGGGAGGTAGCATCCATACCCGCACATAAGAATCAAGAAGTAGACTATTTGCATTAATAACTCTTTTAATGAACTGAACACCTTCTGAAACTGTGTTTTCCAATCAACAATCTAGAACTTTGGTTTGATTTAACCTTCCAAAAGCTGAAATATTAGAACTTTGGTTTGATTCTAATAAATTGAAAACACTTCCCTCTGAATTCATCAAAACTGGATGGCCACAGAATTTTAAAACAACTAACAGTGATCGATAAGCACTTTTTTTCACCCTCATAGTAGAGTTGAACCTCTAATGATACAGGCATGCAGCACAATTAACAATAGCCAATGTAATCTAGAGCTAAAACAGTCAATGTAAGTGAAATAGAGTAAGATTTCACCGGTGGAAAAGGTTGCTGAATTAATTAAACAACTGGTAATCACAACCCAAATAAGTAATTACGAGGAAACTTTTATTGGAAATGATATGTGATAAAGAAAATCATAGCTACTGCAAAAAAACATACAGTATGTTACTATGTTCTCAACGACAAGACTGATAATGTGCTTATTGTTACAAAGAATACAAAACATACATACAGACACAATGACCAACATAAAAAAAACAGAGAAAATATACCTGATCAATCAATGCCTGAAACCACAAAACTCCTCAATTCCACTAAAAGGAGACCCCAATACATCCTGCAAGCTATACCCCTCCATGGAACCAAACCCATCAAGCAATCCCTCAAAAACCTCATTATCATTACTATCCCCACCCAAATTATCTCCCTTGACACCCAATTCTTCTTCTTCATCCTCCTCCATAGCCAACGCGCCGCCAACTCCCACCTCCTTGGCCTTACTCTCCTCTTCTTCAGCAACAACAGCAGGCATGTGTCCTTCAAACAAAGCCATATGGCCAAACAACTTATCCTTCCTCGAAAAACTAGTCCCACAAGAACACTTCCATCTCGATTCCCCACAATGTTTCAAATGACTCTTCAGATCCGTAACAACCGAAAAACTCTTCTTGTTACACCGATTACAAGAAAACATCTTCGGACAATGACTCCTCTTAAAATGATTTCTTACACAAATCACCGACTTCAAAGGCTTGAACTTGCTATGTTTCTTATTCCTATTACAACCTTCAAAAGGGCAAGAAAACTTTGTCTTCCCCGCCAAGGAAGCTGATATCGTTTCATTACCCTTGTCAGGCTTAGCTAGTGCCTCGAGGGTTTTGAACTGATTCCCATGCGCACGCATATGCATACGCAAATTCGCATCTCTTTTAAACCCTTTCCCGCAAATATCACAGAAATGAACATGTTCGGCGAGCAATTCTACCGCATCAAGTTCTACGAGTTCACTATCCTTTTCGTTTTCTTCTTTATTTTCTACTTTCAAAACTTGGGCCTTTTTCATTGCCGTACTTTCCACTGGCGGCAGAGGCGTCAAGGGTTGTGAGCTGCTGCTGCTACAAGAGAGAAGAGCAGCAGCGTTGATAATGATTTCATGTATGGCTGAGGAGATCTCAGAAGAGATCATGTCCATCTGATCTTTTCTGATTAAAGTGTTGAAGTTGACCGATTCTGATAGGAATTGCTGAAGGGAATCCATTCTCGTACGGACAGATGAGAGGTTCCGTAGTGGGACTCGAGGGTCTGTGTTACTCGCTGGGACGGAAAATCCCGTCGGAGTTCGAGTAGATTCGCCGGGATTTGACATGGATTAAAAGAGAGAGAGAGGGAGTTGGGTCTATTTTGGCTTCCCCAGGGAAACAGGATCGGTTTTGATAAACTCCTCTTTTTTCTGATTTTTTCCCGGCTAAAGTCAATTTACCCCTCGTAAGTATACCTATTTTCTCAGTAAGCCCCCAAAAATAAATTGTTTTAACAATGACCCCTTTATGTTTCAGCCTTACCTCAACCACCCAAAATGGTGTTTTTCATGAAAATTACCTCCTAAAATTCAAAGATTCAAAGATTTTCAAAATATCAAACATCACCTTAACATTAGTCGTTGTAAATTATGGCTTTAAAACATCTCTTACTTTTAAGAAAACAAAAAAATTATTTATATACAAAAACTTAAAATTATTTATATACAAAAACTTAAATGTACATTCTCTCTAATATTGTGGAATCATTACCTATTTTTCACTTATAATTTTGTTTGATGGGTAAAATGATATATTATTAAATTTTTAGTTGTCTAGAACTTTTTACTTTTTAGTTAATATTAAAATAATTCAATTACTCTTAAAAACTAAATTAATTAAATTGTAGGATTAAGGGCTTTGCAAACATTTAAAAAAAAATGAACAAAAAGATACACAATTATCCTTTCAATTAAAGTTTCTTAAAGTGAAGGTCAATGATGTTTCTATCATTCATATTTTTGTAGTTGGTAAGTTGACATAGAGGAATTTAAGTCTTTTAATTAAAAATATAATATTATTTAAAAAAAGTTGTTGACACATGCATTGCACACGACAACAAATGAGAGACTTTCGCTTCCTTTAAACTTGGTTTTAGAGATTTTGGTGGTATTCTTTCAAGATTAAACAAACTTGGAAAGATTGAAGACAATCAATTATTGATTATTCAGAATATAAGAGATTACTAGATGACCCGTGATATAAAATAAGGGTTAGAAGACGCACATCTCGATTCATCGTTCTTAAGGGTACCTTATATAAATGTTCATTTGATGGAATCCTCTTTAGATGTTTAAGTGAGATGAAGCAACACGTGCTGTAATTGTTGTTCATTTAGGAATTTTTATGGTGCATATTTGTCTAGTAAATTAATCTTACCTTATAAACATAACAATTCAAAATAATTTATTCAAGTATAATCCAAGTTTTTCATACCTTCTTATAAATTTTCATTTGCTCTGTCTAATGAACTTTTCTCTTCTATTTCCTTTAAATTCTTCTGCTTTCCTATGGATTTTAGCTAGAAATTACTAAAATCCTTCTTTTTTTGAAGTTTTCTCTCTAATTTTCAATTAATTCAAGCTTTTATCATCGAACTTTTTACTAGAAAATAAGAGAAACAACCCCTTCTCTTTATACAACTACTTTTGCTTCTTGTTTAATAATAAAAAGAGATGAATATTTTGCCTCATTTATTAAAATACTCTTATAATGTTTTTGTGAAATATACTTGATTGCTGAACATTATCATATGACCTTCTTAAACTATGATTGACCTAAACTTTTAAGCTAATTTAGAATAAGATTTGTTAGAAGACTCCTCATATACTTTCAACATGATCTAACAATCATTTTGAAAGTTATACATGATAATGTATAACTAGTCAATAAGTGATTTTACATCAAAAATCCAATTTTTTTTGTGCAATCCTTCCTTAAATCATATAAATTACTTCATTGGTTCCTTGGAAACATTATCTCATTTCCCCTTTTATCATTTATTTCATTTACAGACTAACTATTTTTTTCACAATAACATTACCAAATTTTGTTGTTGTTAACCAATGCATATTGTACCCCCGTCACTCTTTTTTTGTACATTTAATTCTCATAGTTTATTACTTAATGCCACACTAATTTATTTGAATTTTCTCTTGTTTTGTATTCTTTTATCCATCAAAAACTATTATTAGGTGCGCTAATATTATGAATTTTAATCTAAAATTTATAGCCCTGATTTTAACTTTAACAATACCTTTATATTTATTTATGGGTATCACCCTCTCCATAAATGTTACATTTAATAATATTCTAAACCTTGTTTATTTCTTTTCATCTTGCGTTTCATTTACTCGTTGAGGTTTCATTACCTTTGTTCCTACATTTATGTGCGGGTTTACATAAAGATTTGTTTGAAGACAGAAAGATCTCTTCATAGATATTTTATTATAGACATGGACATTCATGGAGTGACATGAAGAATCTCACCGTGAAGACTTTATAAGGACATAAAGATGTATATAGAGATACAAAGAATCTCATCATGGAATTTTTAATGGAGAGATAGAGAAACACTATAGGTTTATTATAAAGTTTAAAAGATTTTCTCAAATGGAGATATAATTTCTATGGATGATTTAGACGCCTTAGGGATACTATAAGATTAATGGTGTTTATGATATTTTGTTCTTTATGATTATAAACAAGGATGTTCTCGTGTGATCATACTTATTTTTTTTTTACTTGAATAAGGTACCATAACCTATTTTACATTGGGAGAGTTCTGTAAAAAAACTATACAATCTTTCTTATAATAGTTATTGTAGACCCAAAATAACAAGGCTTTAGTGATGACAAGTTTGAGTAAATTTTCAATGTTTATACTGATTTTTTAAAAAATATATAGGAATCAATAAACTAAGAAAGAATTTCTTATTCTAATCAAATGCTAAAACAAAAGGCTAATATTTCCCATTAAAATCAAAAGATACATAATTGTGCAAATATTTAATTCGAACATCTTCTAATTTATGTTTTATTCTGTTTTTTTTTAACCTAAAAGTAATTTTTTTCTTATGAAGAATAAATAAATTTTATTTTTATAAAGACACCATGCAAATATAGTATATTTGTATCAAATATAAAACAAACTAAAGAAAATTAAAGTAATCTTTTTAAAACATTATATACAACAACAACAATAACAGCAACAACTGCTACCAAAAAAAGGTATTTTTTTTTAAATATTAAGAGAGGGTATAAATTTAAATGTAAATAAAAAAACTAATGCAAGTTTAAAAACATGAATGAAAAGACATTAATTAAAAAAAAGAAAAAAGAATTCATGTACTGATGGGTCTGGTCCATTTTAAAAAGAACATGTAAATGGGCCTACAATTAATTTTTCTTGTCATATGCCATTTGTCTTTATTTTTATTTTTAATAAATAAAGGCAAACAATACATCATTTGGATGCTCAATTTTCAATTACCGCAAATGTGTCTGTTTTTACTAAAAAAAACCTCATCTTTCAACCTATAAACTTGTCAAAAACATAAAGTGAAGTTAAATAAAACATAATCTTACATATGATCTACTTTCCCAACCATATGAAGGGTGAAAAAACATCTCAATAAAACTCTCCTTGCTGATTGTGACATATTTACACCAAGAACAATATTTTCCCAAATATAAAAAACAAATCAAAACAATTTCTTAAACTCAAAATAATAAACTATCAAATAATAAAAAATGAGCAAAATTAAAAATCAATATATTGAAATAAATAGTGTAAATCCCAAAGAAAAAATAGTGATACAAGTGTTTCATGAGATAGTCCACAATTAAAATGACACGATTGTTTTTTAATTTAATTTACTCGTAATAAAGAGGTATGTTGACACTAAATGTGTTTTTGCAAAGATAATTTTTTATATAAATATATTAAAAATGATATTTTTAGATTTTTCTATTTTTAGATATGACACATTAAAATTATTAAAAAAAATATAAAAAACATTATTTTTGTATTTTTTAATATCAAAATAATTTAAAAGCATTTGAACTACATAAACAAAAACATATTAATTGCTTGTTTACAAGTGTAGTAGAGATTGGTTTATTTCATTTAAAAATGAGTCAAAATAATATTTTTGTTATTTTTAAAATTAAGCATATTACATCTAAACAGTTTAAAAATATATAAATTATATTTTTTTTTCAAAAACAACTGACACTGTGTTCCAAAAATATTTTTAAAAATATTTTATTTTTTATTTATTTTAAATTAATTATTTTTAATATTTTAAAGTTATTTTAATATATTTATATTTAAAATAATTTTTATAAAATAAACTAATATCGAACAAAAATTACTTACAAAATCAAAACATGCACTAAATAGTAAATACAGCCGCCATTTAAGCTAAACTGATATAAGGCCCCGTTTGTTTGCTGTAAAGTGGTTTCCTGGAAAGTGAATCCTGTAAAGTGAATTCCTGGAAAGTGGTTTCCTGAAAAGTGAATTCCTGGAAAGTGGTTTACTGGAAAGTGAATTCCTGAAAAGTGAATTCCGATGTTTGGCAGTGTTATGGAAAATGAACTGGAAAACACTTTCCAGTGTTTGTTTGTGTTATGGAAAAGGAATTGGAAAATAATTTATTAATAAATTAATTTTTTTTTCAAGTTTATCTAATATATATAAAATATTTAATCACTTAAAATAAAAAAAATGAAATCTAAAAAGTATAATGATGAATTTTTTTATTATATCCCATATTCATACATAGCTTATTTTATAAAATATAACAATATATGTCATATCATATTATAGAGATTATCCCTTTAATATCTATAAAATAAACATCAAGAAATAAATATTTATACCTAACATCAAGAAATAAATAGTCTTGCATAAATATAAAGTTTCGATGTCATTGACATACATATTAGTTCAAATTACAAACTTAAATATAGAATTCTCCGGGTGAAGGATACTTTATTTCAAAAGCATTTTTGAGAGGGGCTAAGGTCATATCCCTGCCTGTACACATTCAACACTTGCTAAGGTCTTATTATGTATGTGTTCCACAAAATTCAAATGTTCTATGTGTTCAACCTTGCTATCCCACGCAACCATTCAAACGATTTTCATGATCTTCAAGTGCTGATCACCGATTCATCTCCAGCTTCCGGAAATAATAAATAAATAGATTAGCTTGACAAGAATTCCATGACAATGTGTTCAACCTTGCTATCCCACGCAACCATTCAAACGATTTGTCTCTCCTTTGAACTAGGCTTCTGCCTCTGGTACCCATCACCACAGCTGCAGGCTTTAACCTTTCTGCTTCCTTGCAAATTATCTTACCAGCATCCCCTTCCACAATCCGAGCCACGGTACTCACCTGTTAAAAAACAACCAATATTCAAAAGAGCTGCAAAGCCTCCACAGCAAGCCTCTCCAAGAGCTGCTGGCTTGTCTTGTAAACAACAGTATTATGCACACCGGGAAAAACCATGAAAGAAATCAAGCCAGATTCCAGAACGCAATTATGCAAAACATAAAACATGAGATCGACAACACAAACCAATATCAACTAAAATGTGAAATATGCAACTATTCAAATCATTCAAAAACACTGATCTTAACACAAACCAATACAAGTGAACAACATCTTAACATACCTCATCATTTTTTTCAGTCCATATTCTTGATTAGTTGAAAAATACCGAAATCAACACAAACAAGAACAACCGAAATCAACACAAACAAGAAAAATTCCCTGGTAATGGATAATTCCCTGGTTTCCATCTGATTTTCTAAGTTTTCTGATTCCAAATCAAGGGATTCAATTGATTTGGAATACCCATTACCATACTCGGCAAAAATGAAATAATTGCACAGTATCAACACAAACAAGAACAAACGAAATCAAAATCAAAACATGGGTTATTTGCAATCACACCCATTACCATACTCGGCAATATCAATTGTAACCCAAATCCCACAAACCCCATTTCTCATATCATCAAAAACTCACATTTCTCGGCAATTTCAAAGATTGAGATGCAGAGGGAGTACCTGGTTTCTCTTGCTGTGAGTTGCAGAGGGTGGCGAGATGCGGAGCAGCAAAGGGACTTCGGGGCTGAGAGAGGCTAGAGGCGAAGGGACTTCGGGGCTGAGAGAGGCTAGAGGCGAGAGTGTGTCAGGGACTGAGAGGGAGGCGAGAGACGAGAGGGTGATGTGCTTGGTTTGGGGAAGAGGCTGTTGGGTTGTCGAGAGCAGAGGTGAAGGACCGAGAGGGACGCGAGAGAGAAGAGGGTGATTGGTTTTTTGGTACAGATGAGGGACGCGAGAGACACACGAGGAGAAGAGTGGAAGAGATGAGCTGAGGGTCTGGCGCAGAGAGAAAGGAGACGAGGGACTGAGCTGGAGAGGGAGGCGAGATGAGGGCTGGTAGTGGTGACCGGTGAGAGTGAGGGAAAGAGACGAGAGTGAGTGAGGGAAAGAGACGAGAGTGAGTGAGGGAGCGGAAAGTGTATTACGCGAAAGAGAAGCGTAATACACTTTCCGCGTGGGAAAGCCAAAAATAGGTTGACCGGGAAAGTGATGGAAATCACTTTCCTTTGACTTGTTTTCCAAAGTTTTACCAAACACTGGAAAGCAAGGAAAGTGAATTCCTGGATGTTTCCAAACACTGGAAAGCAAGGAAAGTGAATTCTGGGAATTCACTTTCCTTGAAACAAACAAGGCCTAAGAAACAAAGAAATAAAAGAAAAGTTATAAGAGCATCTCCAGTGGCGGGAGCCATTTTGGAGAGCCAAATCTTTAAAATAGCTTCCTGAATAGTAAATATATGACTTTTTTTATTGATGTGTACTTTAATGGTAAAAATCATTTTGGAGAGCTATTTTTTTAATATTTTTTTTAAATAAAATTCAATTATTTTGTATATAATTTAATTATATAATTAATAAAAGTAAATTATATAATTAAATAATTGTTTTTGAAAAACCCTACAACAATAAAATTATTGTTTATTTATATTTAAATTAAAAAAATTAAAAAAATGAATTTAATTATAATTAAAAAATAAATTTTATAATAATTATTAATAATATTAATATAAAACCCCACCCACCCAAACCCTACATTCCTTTCACAATTTCCCAATTGTGCCGCCCCCACTCCCTCGCCAGCCCTCCTCCCTCTCCATCCTCCCTCGCCAGCCGCCTCCCTCTCCAGCCCCCTCCCTCGCCAGCCCTCCTCCCTCTCCATCCTCCCTCGCCAGCCGCCTCCCTCTCCAGCCCCCTCCCTCGCCAGCAAAAAGGAAATGGTTCGCAGCATAAAAAATCCAAAGAAGGCAAAGAGAAAGAACAAGGTTTCCCTCAGTTTTTTCTCTTAATCAATTCCCTCCTCCATTCATTCTTTTTGAACTGGTTTTCCTTTTATTTTTCTCATATTCAACAAAATTCTCTTGCCTTTTCCTGTTTTACTAATATATTATACTTAAATAACTCACAGAAAGGAGATGGGTCATCTTCTTCTTCATCAGTACCATCCATGCCAACAAAGGTTTGGCAACCCGGAGTTGACAACCTTGAAGAAGGTGAAGAACTTGAGTGTGACCCCACTGCTTACAATTGTCTTCACGCCTTTCACATTGGCTGGCCCTGCTTAAGGTTAATCCAATTTTATTTTTTTTAGTTTTTGAAAGTTGGCTTGATTGTAACGAGTTGTATATGTAATTAAAGTTTGTAAAGAAAATACTTGAACTTGAAGAGTAGGTATTTCTGGGATAATAAGAAAAAGATAGAATTTTTTTAGAGTTAATTAATTTAAGATTTTTAATGTTTATTCTTATGAGTTATGTGATTGATTTGCTTTTGCAGTTTTGATGTTGTACGCGATTCACTTGGTTTGCTCCGGACTGATTTTCCACACACTGTGTACTTTGTTGCTGGGACTCAGGTGATAAATACATTTTTTTCTTACTGTTATGCATAATCATTGTATAAAAAATGATTTATTTTTAACCTGAAGGATTTATTTTTGTTTATGTTTGAACTGAAGGTTGTGTTGCTTAGTAAAATAGTGAACTTTTGCTTGTGTATAGGTACCATCAACAATTATATATAAGAGAGAAACTTATATAAGGGGCAAACTTTAGGTATTATAGTAATTGAATGAAAAGGAGCAAACTTTAAAAGATATTTTTGGCGAATCATGTTTCTGAGAGGCATAAATTGTGTTTTTCTGCCCTTTATTTTATGCTTTTATTGTATTTATATATTTAGTGTTAATATCATTGATGCAGGCAGAGAATCCTGATTGGAACTCAATTGGAATATTTAAAGTATCTAATGTTTCTGGAAAAAGACGTGAATTGGTGCCCACTAAAGCTACAACCAGTGACTCTGACATGGATGCGGACAATAGTAATAGTGATAGTGATGAAGATAGTGAAGATGAAGAAGAGGGGGGATCTGCAGCACCGATTTTGCAGGTAACATCTTGCCCCGCCGTGTTTGTTATTTGTCTAGTAAACTCATGCTCTTTCTCTCTCTCTCTATGTTTTTCCCCCTTTTCAGAATGCATTTTCATTTTTGGATTTTTCTTTCACAGTTGCGCAAGGTTGCTCATAGTGGATGTGTTAATCGTATTCGTGCAATGACACAAAATCCCCATATATGTGCTTCTTGGTCAGATGCTGGTTATGTGCAGGTTAGACTTCTATGCTCACTATCTGAAGAAGTTCTGTAAGATTCCCAATCTTTCTTGTTTCTGTATTCCCATCTCAAAGACTTGTTTGATTCTCAATTCTGAACTTAACATGTTATAGAATGGTGATAATGGAGATGTGAACACATCAGATTAATGAGAAAAAATAGATTATGGGCTTCTGGCTCCTCTTACATATGTTTTAAATCAAAAACTTATATGCAGATATGGGACTTCAGCACTCATCTGAATGCCTTGGCAGAGTCAGAAACAGAAGTTCCCCGGGGAGGTTCTTCAGTTTTTAATCAAGCTCCAATATTTAACTTCAAAGGGCATAAAGATGAAGGCTATGCTATAGATTGGAGTCCTCGTGTCACTGGAAGGCTGGTAACTGGTACCTTGTACCATTACTTTCTTTTATTCAATAGCCTCCCACTCAAGGATCATTAATGCTCTGCTGCATATTATGTAAAGTTTTCTAATGCTCTCAAAATCTTTTAAATATACGAAGGTGATTGCAAGAGCTGTATTCGCTTATGGGAGCCCACATCTGGTGCAACATGGAATGTTGATGCTACTCCATTTACTGGACATACTGCGAGCGTAGAAGATCTACAAGTACATAATTTACTTCTAAATCCAATAAATCTTACTCTTCTGAGCTTTTCAATCTTGTAAACATTCTGATTCCAACTTCAATTTATGCAGTGGAGTCCTACAGAAGATCACGTGTTTGCCTCTTGTTCTGTGGATGGGCATATTGCAATATGGGATGCACGTCTGGGGAAGTCACCAGCTATTTCTTTCAAGGCACATAATGCAGATGTGAACGTGCTCTCATGGAACAGGTGTTTGAATCATTTGGACACCTCACTCATCCTCCATAGCAGCACCCTTCTGATTTTCTTTTATATCACTGATCTACCTCTTGCATTAATTGTGACAGGCTGGCTAGTGTCATGCTGGCATCTGGAAGTGATGATGGAACATTTTCCATTCGTGATCTTAGATTGTTATCAACAAAATCGGTATGTTGTGTCTAATGTGTAGTGTCACAACATTTTTGCTTAAAGAATTTGAATTCTCGTAGCATATTTTCAGACCATGATATAATCTTTGTTCAGCTTAGGTGCTCTCAATTTCTATTAGTATTTCAAGTGGTCCAGATCTGATATCTTTGGTCAATCTCTATTATTAGGTCTTTCCTGGTATCAGTGTTTTGTTCTCCTGTATGGTATTTGCTACCAATTTTCTAATGGTGTTAGGGTTTTGTACTTTCATATGTCATTTGCTTTTAGATTTCTCTAGTTGTAATCTTATCAGCATATGTTTTATGCTGGCAGGAAGAGGATAAATCTTTAGTGGCACATTTTGACTACCATAAACACCCTATCACATCCATTGAGTGGAGTCCACATGAAGCCTCCACATTGGCAGTTTCATCTTCTGACAATCAATTAACGTAAGTAATTCTCCACGCATAGAGCAACAGATGGAAGCCAGTAAATAGGATGGCCAGTCCTAACATCAATGCTTTTTGGCTCTTTTATCCAGAAACTGATTCTTTTATTTCCTTTAAATTACTAGAATATGGGATCTTTCTCTGGAAAAAGACGAGGAAGAGGAAGCAGAGTTCAAAGCTAAAACAAAAGAGCAAGTTAATGCCCCAGCAGATTTGCCCCCGCAACTTCTGTTTGTTCATCAGGTATGTTTCGTGAAACTCCCCTCATTACTCCAAAATGCTGCCCACTTCAGACCCTTGACTTGTTTTACACCATGAGCAGGGACAAAAAGACTTGAAAGAACTTCACTGGGACGCTCAGATTCCAGGGATGATCGTGTCTACTGCCTCAGATGGTTTTAACATCTTGATGCCTTCAAACATACAGAGTACTCTCCCCTCTGAAGGTGCTTGAAAGTAAATTTTGACAGAAGAAATCTGAGTTGGATGAACAGCTTGTGTTTGAATGCCATTGATGTCAGAGAGTGGTTTGTCTCCCACCTTGTTTTCCCCTCCCAATTTGCTTTCCCTCTGCCATTTCATGACACTCTGATGTCGTTGAAAATGCAAGTGGCTTCAATTTTGTGTTTTATTTATTTTTCATGAAGTTTAGGGCGAGTTTCACTTTACTTGCCTGGGAAAGAAAAAGTGCGTCTTCTAGTAATTCCCATGAACGATATTTGTTTCCCATAACCAAATTAAAGAAAGGAGTCATCATATATTTTCCAGTCTGTTGAGTTGATTTTTAATGAAGCATGCAGTAGTAAACTGATCTTGATATTTGGAAAGAACATTGTCAGGCAGCCAAGACGGCATCTTCCGATCAGCACTGAATGAATATTTCATGGCTAGATCGGAAGATGATCCCACATGGGCAAGCTACACTGGTTGTCTCTGTACATTTAACTGTTTTTATTTCTGTGACTAAACCTATAATCCATCAAACATAAAAAAGTAATAAATAAATAAACTCAATAAAAATCTTATATGAATTAAGATATTTGTTTTTGTTTTTTGAAATTTAACTCAGAAAGGCCATGGGCCTTTCGTAAATAGCCCAGAGGGCTAGACGGACCTTTTCCGGTGTTTGATGGGCTCTGAGTTAATCTATTGGGCCAAGGTCTTAAGACTATAGTTTTTAATGCATTTGGTTACTGTTGAAGTAACCACCGTGATTTCAATTTCCACCTGAAGAGCTATGGGCCGTGGCCTATTAGTACTAGTTTCAATATAAAACCCTTAGAAGGGGCGTTCCTTAAAGTGTAGGGATGATAATAGATATTTGTCAATTTGTTTTTTTATTCATTTGATATAAAATTTCAATATTTACAAATTATTAATGTGTTTTCAGGTATTTACATAAGTATTGATTATCAACTATTTTTAATCACTCACAAATTTATAAATATTTACGTGGGTATTTACATATGAAATATGAATTGATATACATATCTAGAATAACCCACATTCATAATTATTCTAATTTAATTATATCATTTAATTAATAACTAGACTTGTATTAAGATTAATTTAGATGAAGTTTGCCAAACATTTTATTTTTATTTTTCTGGCTAGCCACTAACTAATGTTTACTTAAGTATTGATTATCAACTATTTTTTTATCATTCATTAAAAAATAAAATTACACACACACACACACACACACACACAAACATACATATACATACATACATACATACATATATATATATATATATATATATATATATATATATATATATATATAAACCCACATTCATAATTGTTGTAATTTAATTATATCATTTAGTTAATAACTAGACTTGGATTACGATTAATTTAGAACCCAAATTCAGAATTATTCTAATTTAATCATATCATTTAGTTAATAACTAAACTTAGATTTAGATGACGTTTGCCAAACATTTTTATTTTTTCTGTTAATTATACTTAAGATTTAGTATGATTTGACCTAAATTGCTCCTGGCACAATACCAAGTGATCGTATCTCTCGTACTCAACATGTTGTATTTAATTTTTGCTGTTATAGATGGACTTTAGTTTATCTACTTCACCAGAAGACAGATTTTGGAGCTTGAGTAACGTAAGAAAAGGTTCAAAAGTCTTCAAAAACTCTACCGTTTCGGTCCCATGTCTTCTCTAAAACCATAAATAATATAAATCATATTCCGGGATCTCATTTAATAATTTAAGTTCTTAGGTGAGACAGTTCATTGACATGATATCAGAGCCTTATTGACCCAATAGTCACGAGTTCGAATCTCACCATCCTCATTCTATTTGATAAAAAATCACGCACCAGATAGTATAAACCAGTGAAAGTTTCAAACCCAAAAAGCTTTCACTTAAGAGAGATGTATTAGAGAATAATATAAATCATATTCTAGAATCTCACCTAATAGCTTAGACTTTTAGATGTGACGGTTCTTAACAATCATTCCCCGTAACCCTCTATTCTAGAAACTATATATATATATATATATATATATATATATATATATATATATATATATATATATATATATATATATATATATATATCAACTGGAGAGCAAAGATAACAAGATGAGGATTATCTTTCATCAAGAAAGAAAGAGTGTGAGAATTCCCAATGAAACTAATCAAAGCCATCAGCATGAATTCAAATTGCAATCATGATTTCCCTTCTCTTTTTGACCATATTTAGCATACAAGTCTTGGGATTTATAAATAAAATCATTAGCCCTTTTGAATTAAGCTGTTATTTTAGTGTGCAAGTCTCAGAATATGCAAGGAATGATCATCAACCTTCTTGAATTAAGCTGACAACTCTCCAATGGCGGCTCTCTTATCGCTGCCATCTTTCTTCAGCTGAGAACGATTCAAGGTCTATCGCGGTCTACATGCCAAGCCCATACGTAAAAGCGCGCCAAACAAGAAACAATTACCCGTTTTAATTATTTCACCGGTATCTCTCTCCATGAAGATGACATGTCATTGACAAAAAAACCCATTTATATTTTCATTCAGTGACTTTTTTCTAGCATTTTTTATGGAATTAAACTGTCGGTGATTAAATAGTAATAATGTCATTTTCGATAATTCTTTTTTAACCCTCTAGAATTTACAAACAAACTTCATCCGTTGATAAGAGCATCAATAATTTTAGTAAAATATATTTTAATATAAAATATAATAAGACGAGTAGTAAATAATTAAAATATTTTTCTTGACTTGATCTAGTTGTTAAAGAATTTTCTTTTTACCTATTTTCTTTTTATCAAGTTGTTTATATATATATAAACTTGGATTAGGATATATTCAATGTTTGGAGAAAACTTAATTTTAATCCATCTATCAAGGCTAATTAAGAAAAGATTATTGATAGTGCGTTCTAATTTAACACACTAAGGTTTTGTTATTTTTCATATAATATGAATATGTTATTTTTCCAGGCGAGCCCTAGCTAAAAATCATTTTATATCCAAAAAATCATTAATAATCTATATCAAAGTTGTTTTCATCTGAAAATTTAATTTTGATATACATTATAAACCGTGATGTGCGGTTAAAACTATATTTTTATTTTAGCCATAATTTTGAATTTTTTTGGTTAATTAAATCCATATCATAATTTTATTTAGACATACAAAAAATTCTCTTTTAAAACTTTAGTTAAAAAAACTATAATCTATAATATTTTTAAAACTTATTTTTTGTATATAAAAATTATACAATATATTACAAGTAAATATTCTTCGTGTTACATTTATATTCGAAGATGATTGATATGAAAGATGCACTCATAAGTGGAAAATGAAAATAAAATACTCTGTGCTAATGTATTAAAGAAGTCCTCGGCCTTCATCATTCAACCATAGAAAGTAGTAAAACTCTTGGATTATTTTTTAGTTTGTGACTTTTGTGAACAAACAAAATTTTCATACATCATATGGTTATGAATTCTCACATCAAGTATGGCTACATTGACTTTAGCCCGTTTCCATTAGTGATTGTATGAAAGTATAGCTAATATTGTTTTTAAGCGTATTTTTCGTTCAGAAAAAATATTTTTGATATAAGCACATGAAAATGATCTAAGAACACCAAAAATATTTAATTTAAAAAATAAAATTTTATTCTCTTAAAAAATACTTTTGAAACGCAGGTACAATAATCCGTTACAACAAGCTTTTAATCTTTTCTACAACAACTCGAAGATTAACTTTCTCATAACGTCTCACGATCCGTATCCAAGTGGCACTTGTCAATTTCTATTTATATAATTAATATGGCAATAAGTCTCTTATTTATTATTACCATTTTCTTAATGTTTTGATTATTGAAGTTAAAAGGTCTGTTAAGGACAAGATGCATCCCAGTCAATCCCTTGTTAGAAAAGCAAGAAAGTCCACCTACTCATTAGAGAAATAGAGAGCTTGGGGGGTTAAATTTCGAACTTGCTCGACTTGATTATGTTTTTCTTCTTCTTCTTCTTCTTTATAAATCTAATTAAGAACATTATTTAAATTGTAGCATGCTAGTCTGTCTTGACACATGTTTTGGACGACTAATACTTTACTCTTCTGTTAAATCATTTTTTCTTGGATTAGATCAACCTATCCATCAAAACGAGCAGGAGACATCACAAGTCACAGCTACAACTTTTCGTTATAACTTTGAGTGTAGGAAGATATAAAGAATGGTAACCTAGAAGTTGACCCCCAATAACAGCATGGCAGGATTGTGTCCAAACAATTTGATGGCGTCCATGAATTCATCGTCTGTCTCAACCTACTACGGCCGGTCTCAGCCCGACCAAATGCTCGGAAATGTCCTTTTTGATGAATCATTTTACCTGAATATTTAAGTTGTTCGGTGAAGTTTTAGAATATGATTTATATTGTTTTCTAATAAACCTACTTAAATGAAAGTTTTTTAGGTTTGAAACTTGAACATATACCCACACAAATTTGTGCTTAAACTTGTCTTAATTTGCACATATGAGATTCAAGCTCGTGACTGCTGGATCAACAAGGCTCTGATACCATATTAAAAAATTATCTCATCTAAAAATTTAAATTATTAAATAAAATCCAGAATATAATTTATATTATTTTTTAACCGTTATTCCATGCATATGATTATTTGTCCATTTATTTCTTAAGAAAACTTGCAAGAAGAAGCTTGCTTGGGTTCTACGACTTGATCACGTTGACCCAACAACAAAGTATACCTCTTCTGACGGTAAGACCCTACAATTACGATATTTTGTGTCAGCAATAGAAGAATTTCCATCGATCTATCATGTCTATTAAATTATTATAATAATTTACTTGCTATTAGAATAATTGATAATTTTTTCTAAATTAGAAACATTAGTGGAATTGGATTGAATAATAAGATTTAAATTAATTATTTCTATGATTAATTAAAGTCGTTTGATTCCCTTGTGTATATATATGATTGTTTGTACATTTGTTTTTTAAAAAAACACCAAAACGTTTTTGCTTGACTTTTTAATGGAATGAGAACTTGTTTTATCCGGAAGGAAATCTCACCCACTGAAAAAATATATTTTATGAGTCTATGTGAGCGAATAAAACATTGATTGTCTTAGGCTCTTACAAAGAATGATGCATGTCCTAACTCGAACTCAAGACCTAATATGCAGATCGCAAATTCTCTGTCATCACATCACGCTCCTTAGGAACATAATCAGAACTTGTTGCTAAATGAGATATCCAAGTTTAAGGTTTTGATGATAGATAACACTTTTGAGATAAAAAAAGAAGAAGAAGGGGGCGATCTTGGAGTGAGTTCGATGGTGATTCGGTGAAGGTAGATTCTTCATAGTTTATATTTCCCGTTTTCAATTGTGATTCTGTACATCGAAAAAGTATTTAACTTGAAAAAACACTAAATTAATGTTTTTTTATATAATTTTAATATACTGATATTAAAAATAAAAAAATTATTTTAATATATTTATAAAAAACACCACACACTACACTATCAATCACACACAAAAATAATTGTTATTCTTCACTTTGGTTAGAATTTCTAGCCCTTGTATTGAAGTGTTCTTGTAATTAGACTTCTCAAAAGGATTACAACAACAACACACTTCATAATAATATGTAAGTGATTATATATCATGTCATTTTCCTTAGCACAATTAAGCATTATATAAATGCATTTCTTAGTTTTTAATGCTTTCAGATAAATAAATAAAAGTTCACTATTCAAAACAAATATAATTATACTAATTAAATATATTATATGAGCCATTTTTTATATAGAGCTTATTGTTAGTGTTTAAAACAAATTATTTTTGACAATAGGAAAGTATAGTTGATTTTAAGTTTTAAATGATGCTTAACATAGATCCAAGGAGATTGGTTAACTGGATCCTTTAACAAAATAAATACAACATATGAAAACATAAATGAAATATTATTAGTATTTATATGATTGTTGATTTATTTTATGATTGTTTAAATGGATCTTTCAAGAAGAGATAAATACAATTTTAGAGTAATAACGTTTCTTTCAAGAGCAAGAATCTTAATCCCTAACATACTTAAGAAAAAAACAAGCACGACCATATGGATAATAAATGAATGGTTTTAATAAATTAATTGCAATTTCTTTCACTCTCATTTGTCAAACTAGAGGGAGAGTATTAAAAATTATTTATAGTTATAAGATAACAACTATGTTGGTCTTACCTTTTAATCCCATTTATTTAGTCTTTAAATTTGTAATGACTATATCATTGTACAATCCTTATAAAAATAGTTTTAGTAATGAAAAAAATACAGGTTCAACTATATTTTTTATGATACCAGGGCCATTTTCCTTTAACAAGAATTTTTATTATGGCCATAACTCTTGAATTTGTCATTGTTAACACTAATCTTACAAATAATGGCGACACTTAATTTGTTGCCCTCAATGCCAGCTCTCAACTTCTTTTGGAACTAACCTCCTCTAATTTTTCTTTTTAGCATGCTCAGTTGATTTCTTTCTCATAGATTATGATCTCCAAGGATATCTTAATGGTACCATAGTTTGTTCATCACAAACACTGTTTGATCTATTCATTGGATCGTCCTTTACATATTGATTTTAATATGGTCTTTTGACATTGTTTTTGTCAAGATAATTTGCAATTCTTTCCATAATATCTAAATAAATTTTTGCCATTTATTGCAACTTCCTATGCTCCTCTCAATACATGGTTAAAATGGAACTCTTAATAACTTAGGGGAAACAAAAACAAAAGAGAAAAGGTCTGACTTCTCTCTATAAACTAAAGTTACAATCGAAGAATACCTTTTGCATAAACTTCATGGCTAACCAAAATCAACATGAACATTTTTGACACAACCAAGACACCCGAATCCTTCCACCACCTTTCTTATCCCCTGCACATCACCCTTAACCATAAGTCTTATTTAGAGATATATCCAAGTTACCTTTCCTACCATGATATTGATAATAAATGAATGGTTTTAATTAATTAATTGTGATTTCTTTCTAATTTGTAAAGAATTTGCTTTCAAGAGCTTTTTCCTAGTACTTTAAAAGGTTCATTTGTTTTTTTATGCAAACATAGTTTTGGACACTACCTATAGGTTAACAACCACTCTCATTTGTAAAACTAGTGGGAGAGTATTAAATATTATTTATAGTTTATAAGATAACAACTATATTCATCGTATCTCTTATAGATTTATTCTTAAGTCCAAAATCACAAAACATATATGGTTGAACAATTGTTTGCTAGCATATATATCTGCAGGTGTAGACTATAAAAAGATTCACGGTTACCTTATTAGTTTTGGTATTCAATCAATATGAAAAAGTTTTCTTGGTGCTTCATAGGTTTTACTCCTCTCTGAAGACTATCCTTTCATAATGCATGCTTTTGAGGTTGACTTACCCTATATGGACAAATATCTTGATGATATAAGGCTGTAGATTTATACAAATTATATTGTTGATAGGTTAACATGGATCTTGATACAAAGATTGTAAATAGTTGGATGAAACATAACCTATCTAACAACTTTACTCAGCTCTACTTGAGATATTATTAATTTTGATTGTTTAGCCCTCAGACACTCAACCCTTATATACTTATAATTATTGCTTGGTACAATAAATGATAAAGATATAAAAAAGACACTCATCTTATATATTTATGGGGAATATCATGCTATTTGTATTGATGAAATTGATAGTCATTATTACCCCATGATTGACTCAATTTGCTACTTTACGGAAACCTTTCTTAGTAATAAAGATTTGGAAGATGGGTACATAAATTATGACTCTCAATCTAGTTATGATAGAATTATAAAAAATGTTCCATTTGAAATTGCTTATGATGTGAGGCTTTATATAGAGGAGAAAAATGAAATTTATTTCTACTTGTGATGAGGCGATAACCGTTAAACAACAACTAGCTAGTGATTCAACTCATAAGAAGGCTATCTATTTGGCTTAAACTAGGCTACAAGATCATAACTCTTTTGTCATTATATATGCACTTTAACAATCAGGGAACAAGTCTATTTACCAATAATATTTACATACCTTTTGTCTAAAAATTCAGGATATAGTCAAAACTTAAACAATCACATTAACATTACTAACAACAATGTTATAAATGTAAGCAATGTGCAAGGTTCTAATGTCATATTAATTCGAGCCTCCCTTAATGTTAGAAGCCTAATTTAGTTTGGGTATATTGCTCTAACTTCTTTGATAACATCTCCTTTTTTTTTCTCTTCAATCTTGACTTGGCATATGAGCCAATTCATGATATGTAGCCTTAAATTGAAAAAGCAAGCCAACCGTTAAAGTTGTGTTCTACCATGTATATCAATTCTAGAGCTCTTACTCAACAGTACAACAGTCGAGTGAAGTTTTACTTAAGATAAATAAAGATAAATCTTTAAATAATTTATGGCATTTTACATGGACATACATATTATATTGAAAAATCTACAAATGACTCAAATGTTCACAAAGGGGATATATACTTTTATTTTAAATGTTAGGGACTCGTAGAAATAACTTTATATATTAAGATCCATACAATTATGATATGAAAAAGTTATTATGAGTTTTGCAGACCAAGAAATCCAAGGTATGGTCTAGATTGGGGAAGCTTTGCTTATTAGGGACAATTCTAACCTTTATGTTTTTAAAAGAGATATTCAGAAATAGCTTCAACAAAAAAAAAGATCGACCAGAGAACTATCCAATAAGTCTTTTGTTCCTTTATTTTGGTTAGAATCTTCTTATTTTTTTATGAAGGTATTTTCTTGAAACTTATTTGAATAAGGTAGGGCTATGAAATTATAGGTTATGGGTAGTCTTATTGATACTTATAATAGTGATGTGTGTTTCTTTTAAAAATAAAAATTAAGACTTGCATAAATTTTAACATTTTTCATATTTGGAATAATAACAATAGTAATTGGGCTTGTAATAAGGCAAAAAGAAGTAGATGGGATATGATTGCTTTTTAGAATGATATAAAATCTCAAGTTTCATCTATTGAATATGGTTGTAGGTGGATTGGTTTGTATGGTCAGCATATGCAAAATGGTTTTATTTGTGTCAATGTAGGTTTATATCCCTTATTCTTTACAAGATAAATGGGATATTTGGAACAATATGTATCCCTAAACATGTATTTTCTATATCATGGTTGATTGTAGGATATGTTAATGAGATTTGGAGTTTATGGGTTTTGAGGAATAAATTTATCTTCAATTATAATATCATGATCTTCAAAGATAACTTCCCTTTGATTCTATATCGTATCTCAAATTGGCTCAAGTTTGCAAATAAACTCTTCAAGGTTACTGGAACTAATTTACTTATGGGACCTAAAGGTATTATAGATTGGTCTTACAATATTAAGTGAAGGCTTTATGTGTGGCACATCAACTCCATCAGTTTTGATTTTTTTTTTCTAATTTGTATTTGTTGCCTTTTTATTTTTCATTGTCTTCTTTTTGTTTTTATCTTCTTCTGCTTTCTACTTTGTTTTTGTTTTTCCTTGTCTCTACTTTTGTCTACCTTCTGGTTAGCCCCTTTGATGTATCAATTTTTTTTCCAAAAAAACATTCTTAATCATGGACTTTTACTTATTACCGAAAACAATCTTAATCTTCGTAGATACTTAGATGCTGATAAAGATATTCAAACTTGTCTTATCTTATATTTTTTTGGCAATTGTCCAATATCATAAAGCACAAAGAAATAACATTTCTTCAACAAAAATCGAATAGAAGGCCTTTGCTTCTATTACTTTAGAAATCATATTGATTAGCTCTTTAATTGATGGATTGGGAATTCAAATGTCTAAGCATCCAAGTTTATATTGTGAAAAAATTGGTGCCTCTCAATTAAGTCTTAATCCAACCATGCATTCATAAATGAAACACATTGTCATTAAACTTCATTTTGTTTGTGATCCTATTTCCAAAAGTGTTTTTATAAGCTTCCCGTGTTAGTACTCATGATCAACTTGTAGATCTTCGAATTAACAATCTTCTGCATGTTAATCAACAATATAGGCTTAGCTAACAACGTGCCTATCTTAAGGGAGTGTATTAAAGATTATTTATGGCTCAAAAGATAATCTCTCATATAAATTTATTCTTATCTAATCAATTATAAATCTCACTTATCTAGTCTTTGAATTTGTAACAACTGCATCATTTTAAATCCTAATAAAGAAAGTCTTACTAATGAAAGAAATATAAGTTTAATTAGCAATATTCTTTAGAGAACCCACTAACTAGAAATCCACTAATGATCATATATTTATGTATAGATTGTAGTGCACAATAAATCTCAAGGTCACCATCATACTATTTTGTTTTTAACTGAATTTAAACTTTAAGATTAGCACTCAAAATAGTCAATCTCTTAAACACACCATGTCATTGTACAATATATATATTTCAAAAGATAACAGTCGCTTGTAGATTTATTCTTATCTTATCACTTATTAATCTTACTCATCTAGTCTTTTAATTAGTAACAACTACATCATTTTACAATCTTTATTAAAAAAGAATTTTACTAATGTAAAAAATATAAGTTTAGTAATATTCTTAGATAGAAGTAACTTGAAATTCATCAATGATCATATATTTGTGGAAAGGTTATGGTGCACTATGATTCTCAAGAGGTCATTCATCCTACACTTTATTTTTTAACTTTCTGAATTTAAACTTTAAAATCCAGAGCAATTTAATCTCTTAAACACATCATATCATTGTAGAAAAGTGGGGGTTTAAACACACCATTGTCACAAAAAGATTGTTAGAAGGAATTTTTATCAATTAAACTAGAAGTGTCTTGTTCTAATTTTATCAATCATCGAGGATAGGAATGGCAATACATTATTAGCCTCCATTAATGGCATTATATAGTTCTTGCTTCAATATCTACCTGATCTCCATAAAAGGAAAACTTGACTATTGACATTCATCTCCAAGGCAAGCAACAACCATGAAAGGGTGATGCTATCCAGGTAAGATTTTGAAAGCTGAAAAACTCTCGATCATGGTTTCTTGGGTTCGATTAGTCGTAGCACCAACCAGTACATTGTCATTTCTGCTCACAAATTCTTGCCTTTTTATGTTTCCCACCCACCTGGGGGTCCCTCCTTATCATTGAAGGATCGTTGTACGTCATTTATTTGACATCGAGGCTTTAGTCAACTCTCTATCCCTCTCTTTCTCTTCAGAAAATTTTTATGAACACAAAATCTCAAGCCGTATCTTCCTCTGATATATATATATATAACAAAAAAAAAAACCATTTTAAAGAGGAACAAGATAGTGATCGACATGGATTTTGTATCTACTTCCTTTAGAGTGGTTGGCAGGTTTGGTCAATCATCTGATCTAAATATATTTAAGAAACATTGATTACCAAATACCGTGCCAGCGACTCCAGGACCGAAGACTGCCCACACCTCTGGTAAATTAATTCTCCTCTCCCTCGATTGCTCCTTTTTTTTTTTTTTTTTTTTTTTCTTCTTCTTCACTCTGCTGCTGCTCTGTTTAATCTTCTTCTTCTTGGAGATCTGATTTTGCTTTGAGTGACTGGAATGATTTTTGCTTTTGCTTGATGAGACGATGTGGACGCTATGATTGAGATGAGTTTTGGCAAAGTGTCCAGATGATGTGCCAACTGCAACAATCTCTTGTGCATAATAACATCATCTGCTCTCTCATTCATTCACATCATCTGGTTTCGAGACACTAAATCCACTGATCTACTGCCGCAACTCTCTGTGTCGCCCATTCAAAACAGAGGTTTCTTCAAGATGTGTTTCACCAGCTGAAGAATTGAAATGGTGAGTGATGACACTTTCTTCGCTACTTCACGGTGTTTTTCACTCTGCTGCTGCTTTTTTTTTTTTTTTTTTTTTTTAATGATCCATTGAAGGATCACATTGCGGAAGCTTGGATCAATGCGCTAGCATAGTAGCTCTGATACCATGTTAGGATCAGAATATTGAAGAGAAGAATTCACACAGAGGAGAGGAGAATTGAGAACAGAGGGAGAGAGAGGAGAATTTGAATTTTGTATATTGATTGTTATTCTCTCACACACATTGTGTGTTACAACAACCTCTATTTATACTACTCTAACAGTTGGCAGGTTTGGTCAATCATCTGATCTAAATATATTTAAGAAACATTGATTACCAAAAAGAACTGCAGATCAAAAAAGTTTTTCTCATGTGTGAACATCATGACTTCTGATCAGTGAAGCTGGGCTGCAACTTATTATATAGAAGAACGTACTTGTTTTCTAGGTTTTCTGTTATTTTCGTAAGACTTCTGTCAGTTACTTACAGAATACAAAACACAAAGATGAGCAATGGAGAGTTGAAAATTTTGGTGTAGTTAGTTTTCTTCATACAATATTATATGTGTATGCTTAAGCTTCTAGATTCCAAGAGTTTTCTAAAATGAGAAAGAAGAAGTTAAGGAAATTATTAATTTGATGCATATGTAATAGATATATGTCAACACGTTTCAGGACACAGAGAAAAACATCTTCGTTATTTGATACGACAAAGCAATGTAGAATCTAATATTTTAAGTAATTATTCTTTAATTAATATTAGATGCATGAAATAATTAATTTCCATGACCTACCTGCCATGAAGATCACTGGTCATTCATGCAACATTATTGCTAGATGTTAGCTAGCTTTGTGAAAGCTATAGAAACTTTTTCGCTGAGAAAAATGGCAATTAAATCAGATGATCAGATCTTTCAGTAAAGTCAGCCTCTCGACTGCATATAATTATCTGGCAACACCACATGATGAAAAAAAACAGCCTCAACTTAAATTAAAAAACATGCAAGCAAATCTATGTACCATGATGAGTGCAATGTCCTAAAGTATACAGATAGCTATAGACAGTATATATGTTTTGTGATATTACACAGTGAAGTTACTGAAACTCCAAACCTTTTTCACATATATGGAAATTTAAGCTAAGCGATATCGCGAAACATGGGGTCTTCAAGGAGGTCATTCCAAACTGAAGGAGCTTCTTCTCCGTAGCTTGAATTACTAGAGGCATCTCCCAAGCTGTTGACCATGCTAGATATCTGTGTTACAGGTGGAGCTACAGAAGGAGGAAATGGAGTTGAGGATGAAGCAAACTGAAATGGAGAAATGGGTGAGTTCCCCCCTTGACTGAACACTGTGAACTCAGAAGCTTGAACCATGCCCTTGGTTGGTGGTGCTTGATAGTTGCAGGGGATTTGTAAGTCGGGCAAATGGGAGAAGGGGATTGAATCATTGATCCCTTGAAGAGAGGAAGCCGATAAATCCAACTGGGATAAACTTGAAACTGATGGGCTATCCTTGAGTGAAGCGAGTGAATTCAAGAGATTAAAAGCTTCTATGTCACTAAAAGTACCGATATTGTTTATCTGGTTTGAGCTTGTTGCAATATTAGAAGATGCAGGAGGTTGGGGTGGAAAGAGATATTGCAAATATTGAAGTTTTGCCATCTGTGCAGCCTCTGTTTGTAGTCTGAGTGCATGTTCTTCCAATGAGTGGTGATCTATTAGCTCCTTCAGGTTAGCTAGGGCTATAAGATTAGGTAAGCTTGAGAAGATATCTGTGCGAGGCCTGTGAGTCATGGGATCGAAACCCATTTGAATGAGCTTCTTCTTCAGGTGGGTGTTCCAGAAATTCTTGATTTCATTATCGGTCCGACCCGGTAGGTGGCTGGCGATCGCAGACCATCTTCAAAACAACCAGTAAGAGAATATGCAAATAAGTATAACATGAACAATCCAGTAAATAAGAACAGAGAAAAAAGAAGGTGGTTGTTTAACTAGTCACTTACTTGTTTCCAAGGACGGAATGGAGATTTAGAATAGTCTGTTCTTCTTCTTCAGAAAACTTCCCTCTTTTGATATCTGGCCTCAAATAGTTAGTCCATCTTAACCTGCAACTTTTCCCACATCTATTAAGACCTGCAAAACCAAACTACTTGTTAGAGACAGAGTGAGAGAGATGGTGATGGAGCTGTGCTATATATATATATATATATATATATATATATATATATATAGAAAGAAAGAAAGATAGATAAAAACACTCACCAGCAAGTTTCGGCAGGGCTCTCCAGCTTCCATGGCCATGTTTCTGGATATGTTTGACAAGTTTTTGATCTTCTTCAGGGGTCCAGGGACCTTTCTTGAGGCCAGTCTCGTCACAGCAAGGAGACCTTCCCATCTTCAAGATCAGTATAAGAAGAAAGTGCTGAATCTTATGTTTTTCACCTAAAGATTTGGCCGCCTCCCTCTATCTAACCATTCACTGCAGGCTTGCTATTTATATGCGTTCCATGTTTCATGCCACCCTGATTCAGAGCCCGAAAACAGGCAGGCTGATGTGGTAGCTTCCCATTTGCTGACCAAAACAACAATGACCTTTTTCTTCTTGAAATGTCAACTATGCCCTCTGTCTCCTCCTCCAAGGTGATTGATTAATTACTTGATTAATCAAAATCGGCCATAATATTTTAAGCAGCCTTTACCCTATTAAGACAGCTAGCTCGTGGTAGGGCACTGTGTTTGTGGATTCCAAACATGCCATCCGAAATTCGTCCCTAACTCATCAGAACAACTGTAGCAGTATCGTGGTGCAGATTTTCTATATTTTGAGAGCACGAAATAGCCTGTCTTCCATTCCAAGGAAAAAACACATCCAGCAATTTCATGCTAGCTATATTCTTGTGTTTTGTAGCTTAAGATTTTCAAGGTTGCCCGTAGATCTTTTAACATTTTAATTATCATTGACCATTTAATAGCTATTTAATGAAAATCCCATGTACTTTTTTTTTTAAAAAAAAAATCGAGTCTTTTAGGTGTTTTTAATACATCATATATGTATGAGATCGAATTTGAAAGAAAAAGATAGTTAAGAGAAAATAAGCTTAGTTTCCATAATTAGGTTTTGCTAGCTAGCTACTTAACAATTAATTATGGATAACATTGAGACATTTTTGAATCTACAAATATAAGACAATACATATATATAGCTGTATATCTATCTACAAGAAGAGAATAGAAAAATCTGTAGGGGCAAAATGAAGAAATAAACTAATTGATTTCAATATTGCAGATAAAATCTTAACAATAAAATAATAAAATGCACGAGCTTGTTGTAACCACAATATAATAAAATAAATTCCAAGAATTCAAATGTTTAATTACTCGGTGACATTTTCGCTATTAAGTTGTGGTCGATAAACCCTAAACAGCGTAGCCAGGTTGCTCCCCAGAGGCAAAGGCTCTATAATTAAACTTCAAAAATGCGAGGGCAGTTTCGGGATCCACAAAGAGATGAAACGAAAATGACTTAATCAAGGATGGTCAAAAAACAAGTTAATGCTGAAACCCTAGAACCAAGAAAGAGGTCAGCATCAATCAGGGAGCAGATGGCACGTCTTCGATGGTCAGAGAATAGAAGCTCATTCCATGCACGCAACAGATTAAGCTGCCTCTTTCGTCACCATCGCCATTGCCATCTCTAAATTACTCTAGATTTCTTTTCACATAACGTTTTTATTGTCATTATGATCATAAAATCAGATGGGGCCTCACCAGCTTCTGAAATTTCTGCCCAGCTTACGCTCTTTTCAACTCTTTAGTGCCCGTACGTGTAGACCTCCCTCAAACTTGATCGAGGAAATTTATTGTCGGTTTGAAAGGGTGTTTATGCTTGTTTTTTTAATATTTTTTTGTTTATGAATATATTAAAATGATATTTTTTTTATTTTTAAAAATTATTTTTAATATGAGGACATAAAAATAGTCTTAAAACACAAAATATTTTTAATAAAAAATAAAAAATAAATAACAAAGTGTTAAACACCCCTAAACATGACAATCTCAATAAGTTTTTTTCATTATTACCACATAGTAAAGCAACACTTACGTTTGTGACGACAGCTAGAATTTTCATTATGTCGTCTTTTTTTTCTCCAGGTAATTTCATACTTACTTCTCCCACTATAAGATTACGTGTAAGAACATCACGTCACCAGGGCCACCTTATTTTTCGATTCGTTCACTGGCAGTTATATCCCTAAGAGTTTACCGTTATAAACTGTAGAGTAAAAAACTAAGCTCACAATCCTTATATATATATATATATATAAAGTTTTTTAAATACAAGAAAAAAATCCCAATTAGTAAAATCCTAATTTGATTGAAAGTTAAGAGCTAAAAAAAACAAGAAAAAAAACCAAGAAAGCATCTTCCTTGTCTAATTGAGGCTTGAATTATTAGGATATTGCATGTTGTATAATTATATTAATATATATGAAATGTATCTTTAAAAATGTTTATGTTATGTGTGTGTGTGTATGAAGCATGATATGTGCATATTAATATCATTTGGACAAGGTGCATTGATGTGTGCATGTGGGGTGTGCAAATAATGTATTTGATGATTGCACATGAGGCATATAGATGATTTATGTAGTGTGTTTGACTATCATATGTTTTTAAAATAGTGTACCAATTATATATTTTCATGTTAGATAGTATAATATATGATATAGGTTTTGTAATTACTATGGATTAAGTTTATGTTAAGATGTTTGTACAGAATTATGGATTTCACGTGTGCATGTATAATTGATGTGATTATATATGTTGTTTCATTTATTTCAACCTTTTTTTTTGTTTAGGAAATGTTCTAGTTTGACGTATTTAAGGCTTAATATGATCAAAGTAGTTCTAATATACTTCAGACCACGTGCGAGTCACGTGTTTATGCAAATTGGCAAAAACATATAGCATCTAGTATATGCGATTAGGGTTTTTTTGTAATACTACTTGAGCCCTCGAAGTTCCCTAAATGACCTTCACTTCTATATCACAGAAGGGGAGGTTTTTGCCAATACCTTAATGATTCGAACATGCAATCCACTCTGATCATATCATTTGACACGTCATATAGCATGAATATGATTACTCAATTCCTAAAGTCTTACGTTACTAAAATGTAAGAGGAATTAACTAGAGCTCTCAAGCCTAAGGTTACAACCCTTAATTATAGAGAAAATTGTATAGAAAACTCATGTATATTTTAAAAGTTAATAATTCATCGATTAATCTCCTTTTAGAAAATAGCCTACAAAGTTGTTCACATACAATTAAAACATACTAATTAGTAAAATCCTAATTAAGTTAAAAATCATGATCTAAATAGAAAAAGATTCTAATGACATCAAGAAAATAAAATAAAAAATCTTAATAGCATCTTTTAGGCCTAATTTGGGCCTCAAAATAAAAATAGCCAACAAGATAATTTCTCTTATATAATTAGAATTTTAGAATAATCAAGAAAAAATTCAAATGGTCGGATCAAAATCTATGTTTATAATTGCCAAAATTACCCATTATACTTATTTGAAAGTCCTTGAGATCTTTAAAATATTAAAAATCCATATAGTAAAAACAATTATGTAAAAAAAAAAAACAATAAAGAAAGGGTCGCACATGGAAAAGATTTGGGCATAAAAAAGGGTGGAAAAAAACAAATGGAAATCCTAACTACCAACTAGTTGGTAGTCACTTTCTTCCTCCATATTTTCATTAAAATAAAGACAAATACAACAACTTTCCTGTAATAAACTCAGAAAACAAAAAAAAAAGAAGTTACTTTCTCACAAATAGACATTCACATCTAGTTTATAGTAATTTATATTTTATTTTGTGAATTTAATGGAAACTTTGAAACTCAATTGCAGGGAAGATTCCCGTAAAAAACATTACATCCATCTCATCATGAAAAGACTGCAATTGAAGATGACTTATTAGAAAATTGATTCACAAATCAAACAACTCCAAAATGCGAACTCTTCACATATGACGAAATGAAAGAAAGGATCACAAGCTATATATGTTAAAGCAAACATTATTTATAATATTCGTACAGTATAGTTATTTATTTAGTGCTGTTTGTGTTTGAGAGTGTAATTGCGGTTGTTTTTTAAAGTATTTTTCGTTCAAAAATGCATCAAAATAATATTTTTTTATTTTTTTAATTTATATTTTATATCAGCACATCAAAATGATCTAAAAACACCAATTTTTTTAATTTCAAATTAAAAAAAAATCATTTTTTCTTAAAAACATTTTCGAAACACACTCTTTTAGTTTCACCCTGTCCAACTCCAGCCGTCCTCGCGAGGAAAGCTGGGGAAGTCTTGTGTGAGAAGAATGCAATCTAACTCTCTTTCCTTTTTTCTTGGTGTTAACTAAACGCGGTAATGTATAAACCTACCTAGCTAATGCATTCTTAATCCGTAACCATTAAACTGATTCATGCATAAATTTGAAGTATTTTTCTAAACTTTTTTGAAGTTTAAAATTGTTGATTTTGATAGAATAATATAAATTATATTATGGGATCTTACCTAACAGTTTAAGCTTTTAGGTGAGATATGGTTCCTTAACATGGTATCAAAGCTTTATTAACCAAATAGTCACGAGTTCGAATCTCATCGTCCTCATTCTATTTGATAAAAATCAAATACAAAATAGTATGAAACTATACAAGTTTCAAACCCAGATAGTTTATGTTTGAGGGTGTGTGTTAAAGAATAATATAAATCATATTTTGAGACCTAACCTAACAGCTTAAACTTTCAGGTGAGATGATTCCTTGACAGGTTTATGTACATTATCATTTGGAATTCGATATGCATGAAAGAAAGTAATAAAATCTTGTGCATTATTGCAACCTAGAGAATCATTTAAAACTCAAATTTAAGAGGGATTCAGTCTCCATTAGTCTAAGAAATTTTACCACAAACCCAGAAAACTAAAGCTAGGTTGGAGATCAAAAGATAAAACGAAATGTAGCCCTGCTGAATGGTGAAGTTGTGTGTGTGTGTGTGTGTGTGTGTGTGTATGGCCACCTTTTAAATAGGAATTATTGGAGCTGTAATAATGATCTATAAATTAATCACACATTCGTGTTAGTGGATGGATTATAATAACTTCCAAGTATTGTCTGCTTCCTCCAAGTAATTGGAACCTCTATCATGTCATTCGTGTATGAGCACAAAACAAGTTTATTAATTTATTGCCTGATGCAATGTAGGGCACAAGATCATTACCTAGATAGTACTGTTCTTCATTACCTTATATATATTTTGAATTGAGTGCTCGATTGGATCTCGTTCCAGCTTTCCACGTGTGCTTGGTGATTTTTGCTTTCAAACCAACCACATTGCTGATAGGCCACCTATCTCTCTCCCCCCCCTCCCCACATCTGCGTCCAGTTGATTTATAATCGTCAAACTCTCTCTGCTGCAAGTGGGATTCGGGGTTTCCATGCATAATTATACTTTCCAAAATGATTTCGAGAAGAAGAATAGCGCGTCAATGCAGATAGAAACATAAATATATATAGCATACAATCACGCGTTATTCATATTTGTGCTGTATTTAAACCATTGAGGTTTATAGCTGAGTGCGTAATTTATTTTTTATATTATTATTTACAGTTTAAATTGTAAGAAAATAGATATTTATATATACTTCTTCAGAGAGAAGGGCTTGAGCTTGTTACTAGAAAGCTGATAACCAAAGTAGCCTTCCCTTCTCTTAGAATATAAAGAAAAACATTTGTGTAATTATATATATTTAAACGTCGATATGTAAGTAAATTTACCTCTATTTTTCCATAGTATAACGTAACAAAGATTAAGGAATCATCTCACCTAAAAGTTTAAATTGTAAGGTGAGCCTCCAGAATATGATTTATATTATTCTCTAACACATCTCCTTAAGTGAAAGCTCTTTGGACTTGAAACTTGCACAGATCAAGTTATCTTGTGCTTGATTTTTATCATATAGAATGAGGGTGGTGAGATTCGAACTCGTGACCAATGAGTCAACAAGGTTCTGATATCGTGTCAATGAATCATCTCATTTAAAAGCTAAAGTTATTAGATAAAACCTCAAAATATGATTTATATTATTTTCCAACTGCAAAAAAATTAACACGTAATGTGAACAAGAAAAGAATTAACACATCGTTGCAAGATTGTATTGTGGAACCCTTTTTTTCTAGTTTCTACAAGAAAGAAAACGTTTATGTTTTCAGCAGGATGGCATAAATGGTTGTCAAAATGCTCAAGTTTAATCATAAAACTTTGTCTCGGAGATAGTAACATGGTTATGAAAAGGACATTACCCATTTGGCCATTGAGGTAGCTGGTTAGAGGAGAAGTTGGTGCAGCAAACTCTGAATTTCTACCATCTTTGAAACCTGAAATTATAAGTGCTCCTTTAAGTTTAAACCTGATCATCATTTTTAAATGAAAATGCGTCATTTGTCGATGCCGTCGTCCTTTTCTTCATTCTCCTGTATCATAAACCGAGAGATTTTACCCAAATTTCCTTCTTGAAGGTGGAAAATTAAGGATTTCTTATACATCGTGTCAGAAAATAAATATAATAAAATGCTTAAAACAGAAAAAATACGTCCTCACAATATGCGCAGTTTCATGCAGCACCACCGTCGCCCTCTCCGCGCTTTTCTTCTCGGGATAGAGTGCGGATAATCTTGTTCTTACGGATATGTTAATGGAACAAATTTATTATTATAATTATCATCATTGTTATTTGGTAAGAAAAAAAGTTTGAAAAAATTAAAACCAATACATGAAGGGGGGAAAATCCATTGCTCCAGGTATATATAAATACACTTCTATTGGGATTTTACAAGTTCCCTTTCCTGTGATGGTTTTGCATTTCTTGTCAGGAATATTGTCAGCTAATTATGATTAAATTCTTAAGTGAGAAAACAAATCCATCATAGCTTGAGCTTAATATTGCATCTAAGATTGTTCTCAAAGAAGAAATGTCTGTACGAATATTATTGGTTTCATAAGTAAGTTCGTTCTTTTAACCTAAACACGCTGTCTTTAAATAAATAGGAAAAGAAAAGCTAAACATGCTCAGAAGTATATCAAATCAATGGTCACAAAGAGTCAAAGCAACACGACGAGAAGTGTGAATTCATTAAATTTGCTTCTTCCCTTTATTTGCCTCGTATGTATTTCTGTCGGCACAAGTTTTACTGCTAAGGAAATAATAAAAAATAATAATAAAAAATAATAATAACTCCATCTTTGGTTTCGAGTGAGAGAATTAAAGAAACCTATTATCACCTTCTTCACGAAACCTAGTTAAGAAGATTTGTTTCGAAGAGAGAGGTTGCTTCTTCAACTAGGGTTCCTTGTCGGATGGACCACCCTCCTCTCATTGAAAAGAAGCTAGCAGGTTTAATAAAGAATTTAGAGGGCAAATGATGTCAGCTAAAGTTAGTAGTTATTTTAAATTAATGATTAGAAAATATCATAGTTGTGTCAGCTAAACAACTAAATTGCTTCTTCGGTTAAGTTTCTACCCAATACATCTAAACTCGGACTTTCCATGCTTCCCCCATGCCACGTATAGGGTTTGGTGCTGCTCCATTTCCATGCACAAGGGTAGAAACCCTACTGTACATATACAAGATTCAGCATATTATATACGTAGAGTCACGAATAGAATATGAAGGGGGCGTTATTATTTGTTCTTGATTGGAACAGTCGAGAGAGATCGAATCAGAGAAACACGATCGTCATTGTTTATTTTAATTTCCTTGAACATTTCAAGCACGCATTATCTTTGGAGATTATATATACTAAACAGTAGTGTAAGATTCTGTGCTCATGATTATACATGTTGTTTTAGAACTCCATCCAATTGACTCGAATCGAATATTGGATAACAAACCGCCACTTGCAGCTCAAATAAATTTTGGATTTGATGAGGTCTATCTAGCCCCCTCAAATCAATATTCTATTGGCTTTGATATATATATATATATATATATATATAGAGAGAGAGAGAGAGAGAGAGAGAGAGAGAGAGAGTATAATATAAATAATATTTTGGGATCTCACCTTACAACTAAACTTTTTAAGGGAGATGATTCCTTAACATGATATCAGAACTTTGTTGACTCAACGGTCACGAGTTCAAATTTTACTATCCCCATTTTATTTGATAAAAATCAAACATAAAAAAATATGGGTTTGTGCAAATTTCAAGCCCAAAAAACTTTCACTTGAGATGGTGTATTACAGAATAATATAAATCATTTTCTGGGGTCTCACCTAATAGCTTAACTTTTTAGGTAAGATAGTTACTTAGATGTATGTATGTATGTATAGGTAGATTGATTGGAAAAGCCACTTGCAGTTTCCATCAAGAACCATGCATCATCAGTAAGGGTCCAGTATTTTCAATCTAATAATGCATGTGGCTTGATTCTCGTATAGCACACAGACTAAAACAGTCATATGTATTGGCTAGAGGGGGAAATAAATTGATATAATTGAAGTATATTTACCAAATTTCTCTAACCCTAAATAAAAAAGGTAAGATATTATGTGTTGGCTTGGACTGGTGAGGTTATTTCTTCGACTGTGGACGATGACAGTTTCTTCGAGCATCATTAAGCACTTGATTAAAGTAAAACAGGCAGACAGGACAGAAAAAACAGGTTGTAATATACAAGAAAACGTGAATAGTATTGTGGACATGCATCAAGCTCAAACTTATTCAACTCTTTTTAACTGTTCATGGCCCAACAACCCTAATAGCCTCAAAAACATAAACAATCGATGTGGGGCATGAAAAATCTATGCTAATTTCATCGTATCTTCACTATTTCAATGATAATTACACGTGAACTCGAGTTATTTACCCCATTAAACAAAGTCCCATGTATGAACTAATTTAAGATTAAGATTATATATATATATAAATCCTGCCATGACACTAAGACTTAGGGCCATTGACTGAGTTTATAATCAAATCTTCGTACTCACACCTTCCTGTATATAGTATTACTATCATGTAGCATCTAGCTACTCGTTTTCTCAACCGTTATGGCCAGCATTAGGGGTTAGGAATATGATATATGAATTGATTAATAAGCAATCATCCACAAAAATATAATTTAATTCGAAGATTATTTTTGTTTTGGGAAAAATATTTTAATGAAGAAATTTTGTGATAAAGCAAGCTTTATCATTGTTTTGAGCCCATCAACTACCATCAACTCCAATAAACAATGACATCACATGAACAGCTAAGGACAGTGAAAGACAATGAGACTGATAGTTTGGTTAATTACCACCTAAATTTATAGGACTTGGAAAATCATCTCATTTGATTTAGCTGCTGTCAAGCTAGCTACATAGCCTGGTTAATTGTTTGCTTCCTTCAACTACTTACAAGAAGAAAATAAGGGTCAGGGAGCAATAAAACTTATTCTCACCAACTCAAGGACCCGACCTTTATAACTTCGGTAGCTTTAGGAAAAGTAACTCAAATGTTGTTACCCTTTTTTATGAATTATTGTTTATATATATATTTTTTATTGTTGTTTTGATGTGCTTACATCAAAAATGATATTTAATATATATTATTTTAATGTATTTAAAAAAAAAAAACACTTATAAAAAAATTCATTAAAATACTAATACACACCGTGTTAGCTTTTTTTTTTCATTATATATGATATTAAATAGAAAACATAGGTGATCCGTCAACTAATTATCCATTAAAGCTATGTAAGATACATGATTCACACACACACTATACTACTAGTTATATGATCCGTGATCCACCACGAGTTAAATATTTTTATCTCCAAAAAAATATCTTATATGCATATTGTTACAATGTATTCTTGTAGCTAAAAAATGTTTATGCATATATGTAATAAAATAAATTGAGAACTATGTGTGCTAATAACTTACGAAAAAAACAAGAAACCAGTATAGATCAAGATATTTAATCTCGCAAGATGAGATATTTTGTTCATTAGAATATTTTTTATTTAATCATACAATAATAGAAATAAATACACGTTAATTTTTTTTTAATAAAATACAAGGAAAAAATATATTATGCAAGGCTACACATATTAAAAATACTATATGAAAAAATCATATTTTTTTATCTTCAAAAAATAAGTTCATAAATAAAAAAATATATAGATGAATAAAAAAAATCACTTTAAAAATTAAACACACGCAAAATGATTTTATAAAATTATATGTCAAAAAACATGTTAAATAAAAAATACAAATATCATAGATGAGTGATATTAATTGAGTTATAAATTTAAAAAAGATATTGAAAAAAGATATCAAGAAAAAAATCTAAATAAAAAACAAATAATAGTCGGGTGTTATGGACCCAAATGGGCTAAATATACTTGGGTCATTACAAGGAAAAAACTAGATATGTGGGTGGGCCTTCAAGCCTATCATCATGTGCTTTGGCTTGATTTTTTGTTTTTATTTTGTAAAGAGACTACAATCCCTTTTAAAAAAGTACACATGCAACAAGTTGTCTATTACAAGCTTAATTTTTTGCCACCAAAATGGTGGCTGGAATGTAAGGGTAGTGTTGCTTTCAATAAAAATATTTTTTGAGTAATTTCAACTCAAAAGTACCTCGCTAACATCCTTGTAATACCTATAAATCAATTTATCAACTCAAAACACTCAAATAAAGTCTAAGCAACCAATCAAATGTGTAAGATTATACCAAACAACAATTTTTTTTTTTTTTGGAAAATAAATATTGGGGTGGTGTGCATCCATTAAAAAAATAAAAGTTTAGATTTTTTAAAGGCATGATTAAAAAATAAAAAAGAAAAAAATTCTTTTAAAAACATACAAATGATGAAATATAAGGGTTTCATAAAACCTTAACTTTCAGAATGAATGAATAAATAAATAAATAAATAAATAGACCACATACAAAATCAAATAATACTCTAATTAGATTCTTACCATAAAAAAACTCAACGAACCCAAAAAAAGAGAGAGAAAAAGCACATTGCTTAAGCCAATATGAGTCAACAAGGAACATGGGTCACGAGGTTGGGTTATCTTCACTAAAACAAATTAAAAACAATCTTATATAAAGGCAATATTGAATGGTAATTTTTTTTTAAAAAAAGATTGATGCTCATCTAAGTTAGCATCTCACACTTGTGATTGGGGTATGAGATTGGGATCATCACACCTAAAAATATTATGATCCAAACTAATGAAATATTGAATGATGAACCGAGGAAAGAAATTTAATAAGAAAAGGGATGGAAAGAAAAGAAAATGAATAATTAAAAGTATAAAAACAAAGTTCAACATAAAAATAGATCAAATGACAATGGATGAAATTACAAAGCAAATATCAAATAGAAAGTTAATATAAAAAATAACAATTAAAAAAATAAGAACCAGATACGATATAAAAACTAAATAAAATAAAATACCAGTGGATGAAATTAAAAAGAAAAAAAATAATAATTAAAAGAACATTGGCTGATTTGATAAATAAATAAATATATAAAATTTCAAGGGCTAAAAATTGAAAAGAAAGAAATAACAACTAAGAAAAATAAGAGCTAAATATAATATAAAAAACAAACAAATCTTTATCTAAAAGGATGAAATTGAAAAGATAAATTAAAAAAATCTTAAACAACCATAGATTAATAAAAGAATAATAACTATAACTAGAATGGGAGGACACATTTCTTTTTCTGCTTGGGACGTGCGCATATCGAGGCCATAAAAAAGAAAAGAAGGGCTGAAAGAACTCGTCTGCCTGCTGTATATATATATATATATGGAGAAAAGGAATACTTTAATTACTTTGTAATTTGTAAAAGGATAAAATTTTGTTTTCAATTAACATAAATGAGAAGAATATAGAAAAATAAAACAAAGATCAATTTCCTATTACTAGCATGCATTGTCAATTAATTTGGTGGAGGTAGGTACCTAACAAAATGTACAAATAATCACTGCAATTAGGTGAGAAATTACTTCCCAGTAATATTTAGCAGATAGTTTTCCTTCCCCCCAATAATTATGGGAATAAAACATTATAAAAAGTAGTTTTAATTTCCACCATGTTAAATTAAACAGACACTAAGACCACTACAGCTTAAGAATTCACGAGGAAAAAAAATCATCAACGATGCTAGCTAGATTCAACATAGAAGCAAAAAACAAATGGAAATGTACGAAACAAGCAATATTTAAACAATAAAAGGAAATTAGAAAAAAAAAAAGGAACCTTCTGTGCTTCAAAATTCAACGGATTACTAAACAAAAGAGCATATAATAAAGTAGAGTTGAAAAAGAATACTGTCCATTTAATCGTAAAGATTGACGTAAAAAGAAAATAAGAGGAGGAGTCTTCAGGATAGCAAAGCAACCTTCACTCACCGAATCACGGCGAGCCAGTAAATATCACTGACGTGTTTGTTCACGAGAAACAAAGTCATTATACGCAACAATTTATATGAGACTCATCTTCTGGGTCCCTGCTAGCCCTAACCCTAACCCTAGCTCCCTCTGAGGTGTTTTATTCATGCAAGTTGATATGATATGAAAATCATGATCTTATGGCATGCAGAATATTGCAATGTGGCATTTAAATATTTAACCTAAAGTATTTTATGCTATGCATCATCCGTGAACCTTGTCTTCTTCTGCTTGTTGTGATTCACGATTCAAACTTTGACAGTACTGCATGTTCCTCCCGTTTAATTGGATGCTCATATCTTACTTAATTTAACCTGGATTTAATATTGAATATACCTACAATCTCTCTCTCTCTCTCTCTCTCGCTCTCTCTCTCTCGCTCTCTCTTATATATATATATAAACAATAGCATCAGATAGTATAATTACCGTGATTAGCAACTGGGGTGCTGAAAAATCAGCTATGATTTGAATATACCTAGAATCTCTCTCTCTCTCTCTCTCTCCCCCCTATATATATATATATATATAAACAATAACATCGGATAACATAATTACTGTGATTAGCAACTGGGGTGCAGAAAAATCAGCTATAATTTGAAAATATGCAACATGCAAACATATATAACCTGCTGATCAGTTTGGAGTATATATAATGAATATTGAGCTAACACAGTGAGCCCTAACTCTCTCTCTCTCTCTCTCTCTCTCTCATCTCTCTGGTCTTGCTAGACTGAGTGAGATTAATGCTATGATAATATAGGGATAACACTAATTATGATCTTCGCTAACAGATTATCATTTAAACATGAGAGTATGTGAACGTTAGCTAGTTTATCTGGTAGAGTCAGACAGCTTCTTGATATATAGTTTTTTGTTTTTGAAATTAAAAAGAAGATGAAAACCTAGAGAGAAACTAAGAATACATTAAAAGAAAGAAGAAGAAAAAAAGAATCAGAAACTTCTTAATGCTATACAGAGCCAACCCACCACGAAATCAAGTCAGGTATGTGTCGCCTCATGCTCGTCGCAATTCAACTAGCTAGCTAGGATCTCCCCTATTATGGCATCCAAAGAATTCAATGGTGTAATATCGAAACAGAGAGAAGCTTGTGGGTTAGTAAGATCGTAGCCGTCCATAGTCTTACGGGCTAGTGGTGAGTCCTGGCCCGCTAAATGGTTCCAAAAGTGCCCGACTCACCTTGATTTGACCTATAAACACAACTCATTTTGTCTCATTTTTAACAGTAAGTTTAATTCAATATTAAAAAAAAAAAATCAGCAAGGAGAAGAACAACGACATGGGATTTGAAAAATGGTTCGGAAAAAAAAAAGAAATGGAAAAACAAAGCTATATGAACTCTATGATTCCAAAAAAACTCTATGGATAAAATTGATATTAATATAGTTTTGATAATTTAATAGGCAGAACAAAGATGCCCATTGCAAGAATTTACATCAATTACTATATATTTACTTTATTTTATTTATGTGTTTTCGTTTAAGAGGCTAGCTCTTACTGCTAATAAAAAAGGAATTTTATTTTTATAACAAAAAAAACACCATATAATTATTTTAAGATGTGGCAAGCCCTATGATGCAAGGAATAATGGACTTACATCGCAATATCATACAACTAATTTATATAAATATAAGAGAAGAATTTAGACAAATTAAACTAATCTCTTTGCCACAGTATAAAACTAAAAACAAACATAAATAGATGAATCGTTATTTAAATAATAAAGCTAAAAAAAAAAAACAATAAGAGAGGGGCATTAGACAATATTAAAATAAAAAAATCAAAGCAAAAAAGAAATTAGGCCCACATGTCAAGTCTCAAAGAAAAAAGCCTAAGCCCACATCTAGATTTTTTTTCTCTCAAAAATACATGATATGTTTTTTGCTCTATTTTTTTAAAAAAAATAATAATAATGAGACAACATGACACCAGTTGGGCTAGGTGACAATATGCTTGGTCAACTTTCTAGTCACCAAGAATTAGAGTCCAAACTTTTGGAACTCAAAAGTCTATTTTTTAGTTTATTTCCCTAAATCACCACAACATCACTCTAAAAAACTCAAATGAGTAAAAAAAACTAAACATACTTGATCTATATTTTTCAGCATGTTCATAGAGAAACATTACCTTCATTGACTTCTATCAAGAATACAAACTCATTGACATAAATCTTAACTTTTATGGTGGCCAAAATATAGTTATACAATCATTCTCTCTCCTTAGGTTTTTTTTAGTGTGTTCTAACTTGGACTAAAATTTGCAAACAAGTACTAGAAAACATGTATAATTTGAAGGTAGAACGGTCAATTATATATATATATATATATATATATATATATATATATATATATATATATATATATATAAGAGTAAAAGTGAGATTTTCATTGGATGGATAGCTTCTAGTGTGCTATAATGACTTTTGATGAGTGGACTCTTAGATTCCAACTAGTTTATTGGCACACACTACACTATAGGTAAGAGCAAAAACACTTTAAAACACAAAACAAAACATTCAGACATGTGATATGTGTCTTCTAATAAATAAATAAATTTTAACTATAAATAAAACAAAAAAATACAATATTGAGATGGAAAAATATTTAATCTATATATGTTAACATGAGTTAACTTGTGAAATAATTCATTAGGATAGTCTTGAAAAAACAATTTGAAAAGTTCAATCTTGAATTAAATCAATGTTAAATGATGAAATCAATAAAAATAATATTTACTAAAAAACAAAACTAGTGAGCTTGAGTTAACCAAGTAAACTCACAACGAAAGTCATGAGCGTCATTAAATTCAATAAAAAAAATTTATCTCTGACATTATTTCGCACTTAATTGTAAGACAATAAAGCTCATTATATTTTTTGTACGAAACATTTAGAAACAAATCATGATAGGGATGTGGTGCCGATATAGTAAAAGTACATAATTGATAATAAAATGTGAAATTGTATTCTTTTTTGTTTGAGTTAAATAAGAAAAAATAAACATTGATAACAAAGAATAAAATTATATTATTAAAATAAAATGATAGAAAAGGCCTTAAAAATACATAATAATAGCTTAGATCATGCAAATTAAGTTGTTAAACCTGTGACCCGACTCATGTACTCAATTAGGTTCAATAAAAAAAAATTATCAATTTATTTTAACCAAATAGAGAATAAAAAAATTCAGACATGTGGACCTTCCAACCCAACCTGTAGGCCCAAATGAGTCTTTATTTTATTTTTCTTAAAAGGGCCCTAATTTTTATTAAAAAAAACAGCAAATAAAAAACTGTCTACTTTCTCCAAAATCTAGCAACCACAAGTCATTGAAAAAACAAGGTTTTAGTTTAAGATCTTATTTTGATCCAAAATATATAGAAAACACCCTTAACACCTTTACAAAATATATTCATGGCCTCGAAAAAACCAAAATCAACTTGAACCCAAAAATAGTCTTGTGGACAGATTTGCCTCCGTAGACAATGAGAAGAAAACAAAACACCTTGGTAAAATTACCATTATGAAATAAAACTCATTAATATTGATTTCAACTTTTTTGATGGCTCGAACCATCATCAAAATCCACTCTCTCTCTCTCTACATCAGAATATGACATTCTCTCTCTCTCTCTCCACTGAAAAATATATTGAAAAATATGGGAAATGAACTTTGATACCAAAATTAATTTTTTTTTTTACAATTAAAGGGATTGGTCATCTATAAACCAAAAATGATGAGGATCAAAATAAAGTTTTTGTATGAAATTCAAAGTCATCACTTATTTTACTTATCATGTTGACTTCAATCTCATGACTTTCAATCCAACTCTTCTTATTCCACTGACTTGCCAATCCAACCTTCTCTTCTAAAGAAATATATGTTAATTTGGGCTTAAAAAAGATCAATTGTGCTAAAAAAAATTATTAAGACCAAATTGATTCTTAAAAAAAAAATTGACTATTCAAGTCCACGCATGAGAATGAACAGTAATTTGAGTTAGAGAATTTTGAGCGGAAGGCTTAGTTTTTGTTACTTAGTCAAACCTCTGGATGCTATTCCTACGAACTACATGAAATGAGATGATACCAACCTGCACCTAACTCTCTTTGACTCTCTCGAGCTAAAAAGGCCAGATGGGCCGACAAGCTTCATTGGACTCGTTCAAGCCCACCTCTTAAGTAGACAAGCCTTCCTAAAAGTCATTAGGTTTTGTAAGGTAGCAGTAAAATTCAATACGTAACCGGTCAAATTAGGATTCACAAAGTCAAGGATATCGTGGTATTGTGTTTTAAAAATATTTTTTTGAAAAAAAATTAAAATATTTTTATTTATTATTTAAATTAAAAGAATGAATATTTTTAGATTATTTTAATATATTAATATTAAAAATAATTTAAAAAATAATAATAATGAAACTTCTAAACAATCACTTCACCAGTGAAGAGAGAGAGAGAGATGGGATGGGGTTTTAGGAATGGAAGGCAGCTGGTCTACGTGTTGTGTTGACAAAAACTAGATGACCTCTTGTTGAAGCAAGTAAAAAGGTAGGGTCCACTTTCATGGGCTGCACAAAATTCAACGCCACTTGACTTTCCAAAACCCTAAACGTGTTCCGCTAATCATGTAATCACAGCATGCGAAAACAGCACTACCCGAGCTTGCTTTCAGCTACCATCGATCAATCAAAAGACAAATGTATGCGTTGTGATTCTAAAGCAAAAGCCAATCAAGGTGTTTCTAAAAATATACGCAAACTGACCCGAACATTCACGTTAATCCAATAAAAAATAACATGCTGCAATCCTCAAGAAATCACATGAACCAAGAGGAACTGAAATTACATAGACCCTAAAAGAAGGTTTCCATGAAACTGAAACAGAGATCCAAATGCATTTGATTGGAGTCCATAAGAAAAAATCCAATTAACTATTACAAGCAAATAAAACAAGCATACCTTGAGAATCGTATCGACTTGTGGAGGCTTGATCATCCGCACAGCACCAGGCTGCACCACTCGGTTTGCAGAGGACGCATCAAGAACTTTAAAACCTGAAAATAAACCAGAACCGGGAGAGAGAGAGAGAAGAAGGGGGAGAGATAGATAGATAGAGAGTTGTCGAGGGTTGCTGGTGGATATCTTAAGCTGCTGGATTCAGAATACGAGAATCAAGTGACAGGCTCAGATAATGGTGCATGCAGAGTTAGGTCACATGGCTGTGGTTCAGAACTGAACGACGAATTAGATCATCAAGATCTATATCCATGAGCATAAAAGATGATTGGACCTAATGAGAGAATCAAGTCAAAGCTTGAAAAAGAAAATCCCATGCCCTCAACTAAAGATCACACAGCAGGAGTTGGTAGCAAGAGAATAATAGAATATAGAAAGCAGTAGAATACCAGTAAAAGGATGGCGTGAGCTACCACTTAATCATCCTTAAATATATACTTTAATTTGCACACTGGTCACTTAAATTCATTATTGAAGTTTCTTTTTATATAAATTTAGTTAACAGATTAAATTTTTAGGTGAGATAATTCCTTTACATGTATCAGAACCTTGTTTACTTAGCGGTTACGAGTTCAAATATCACCATCCTCATTCTATTTAATAAAAATTAAGCATAAGATAGTACAGGCTTGTGCAAGTTTCAAGTCCAAAAAGCTTTCATTTAAGTGAGTATGTTAAAGAATAATATAAATTATATTCTAGAGTCTCACCTAACTATTTAAATTTTTAAATGAGATAATTCATTAAATCCCACTTAATAATCCTAAATGTGAAAGCAATCTGTAGCAAGGATTTGACAGTAAAAGAAACACCTACCACATTCAAATGAACCACATTTTTACGGAACATCTAGGTGGAAACTGCCCTTAACGTGACCAGAGTCCAAGAGAGCAACTATTAAACTGCTGGAAAGTTGAAAATTCTACCATGTTTCCCTGGTATGACTTCGATAGATGCTCGACAGGAGAAGGTGGAAGAATTTCGCCAGGTCGGAGTTGCAGAGCAGGTTACTGCTGCCAACCCAAACTTTGACAAAGCTGCAGATCATTTGACAAAACCCACATCAAACAACTCCCATTAGACACCGAAATCAAGCACCCAAAGGAATCTTTGAGTGGGTCTGGCAAACAAATCCATGTTTGCCTGTTAATTAAGCTCTGGAAAGCACGTAGCACAGATTTTTAATTGGAATAATTATGGTAAAACTGGCAGGATCCCATATATAAAGCCAGCCAGATGCCATCAATGAGGTCAGAGCATGAAGTCAAAACAGGTGCAGTTGTCAAAGGTGGTCCAAATAATTGCCCATGTAAAATACAGATAAGATTATTCAGCTTGCTTCTGAATCTTAAGCGCAGTCAACAGCCAGCAGAACTGTAAGAGGAAAAAATAAGCAGTAGAGACACATGAGCTCATGAACAGCCATAATGTCTTTAAAATAAATCTCACAGAGAGTGATTCATACGTCTAAATCAGTCTGCCAACTCATGACTGCAAAGAGGGACTCTATTAGCAAGAGCGCAAAACGAAAAAAATCATTACAGAGATAAAACCATTAATCCCATGTTATGGTCTTATTAACAAAAACTCGGGAAAGAGAAGCAAGATTTACCAATGCTTCAACTAATGGTTTATTTGGTATTGCGATTATTATTGTGGTTGAGATTTAAAAAAAAAAAAAACAATTTCATGAAAAGTATTTTTAGTTGCGATTAATAACTGAAATTGAAGTGTTTGGTTAAAACTGTGAACGAGTTTGAGGTTTAATGAAAAGAAGTTTCGTGTGTTTGGTTATCATGTTTTTCATATTGCTGTCAACTTGTGAAATTACTTTAAAAGACATACATATATTTTTTTAAATATTATAGATTTAATAATCATAATTATAAAATGTAATTAATAATTCAAGTAAATTAGACATTTGTTTTTATTCTTCCATCAAAGTACTTGCAATTCCATCAACTTTCTTATCCATAATCAATCGAAAAGCAATAGGGTTACGGAATGAAACGAAGTCACGCGTCTTTCCCTTCATCAGGTTGATCTCTATCTACATTTTTTTTCTTTTAAATATGATTTTTATATTTCTTTTAAAAAACAATCAAGTTAGGTCTGACCCAACTAGATGGGGTGGCCCAACTCTGCTACACCTGGGTTGGGTCAAGCGCAGGTCCAGCCCAAGAGGTAAAAAACAGTGAAACGGTGTGTTGCACTGTTCACGCAAGACGTGAACAATGTAGAGTGAATTGATCTACTCTTACACTATTCACGTAACACGTGAACAGTAACATGACCGGCGGTGACAAGAGGCTCAACTATTGTTGTCGTCGGATAAAGGAGGCCAAAGTGATTGTTCCTGTGGTGGTCAGGAGAAATGTCGGAAGGTTGTTGTTGCTTCTACGTCGGGGCTTGTTGTTGTTGCTAGAGGTCACAACGGAGCTTCTAGCATCGAGGAGAAGCTTTCGGTGCTGAGGGGGATGATAGTGGTGCTCTTCAAGAGCTGTCGTTGACTATGGAAAGAGAGCTGCATGTGGAGAGAGAGAGAGAGATCGTCGTCGTCTTTCTATGGAGAGAGAGAGAGAGACCTCGTCGTCTTCCTCGTGAGAATCCTTGTATAATGCTACTGCCATGATGCATATGCATCTGGTCTACTGGTCTACTGTAAAGACCACTCCATTAATTTTTCTCTTCATATATTCCAACAAACCAACTCTCTAGTAGAAAGTTGAATAAAGAAGGCAACGGTAATGGTGTAATTCAATGCCAAGGTCTAATATCAATCCAAGTCTTTACATGATGGACATGAAAAAACAGTAGAATTATCAGCTCATGTTTATGTGAGAATTATCCGCTCGTGATCCACTATGTAGATGTTTTTCATGTTGCAGTTAAGGTCAAAAAACATCTTTGTGATGCTTTTCAAAACTGAGTTTGAAACTCAGTTTTCGTGCGAGACCCATAACTATAAACCTACGGTACAAATGTTTACCAAAATGTTTTGGCTCTGCAATGAGCCTCAATCACAGAGCCAAACACCCACTAAAACAATAGAACAATAAAAGTGTAAGTTAACACACCCATCACCCAACAACCTTTTATGGGACTCCAACTAAAACAATAGAGCAATAAAAGCGTAAGTTGACCCACCCAACAACATCATATATGCAATGAAATCCCATCTGTAGAACATAGCAACACTTAAATCATCATTGGACTACATAACATCAGGAATCTAAGAGCATACTCGCCCAGCCAGCAGGTCATGACAACAACTCACTTTCAGTAGACATTCCAAGGATTTAATCTTCCAACAACAACCTCATCCTTGAAACTTCCCATGATAACAGCAAACTTGAACACAATCCAGAAAACATATGACAGGGTAATAATCTTCATTGGTTGAACCAGATGAATAATCACTGAAGCTAAAAGGGAGATAAACCAAGCAGCATAAAGCCAAGCTCTTCCATTTAACTGGCTGAAAATTTTCTGCAATGCAGCAAGAGCTGCAGGACTATTAAGAAGTTAAAAAGCATGGCAATTTATAAAGCCACTAGATTGATGGAAGCCATTGAAGACCCAGAGTCAGGAAATCAACCACAAATTCTCTTTATCAAAAGTCCATTAACATCTACTCCTCTTACCAATCACATAATCATAGTCGAATCTGTTTTTCATTTTATTTTTCAAATCATTCAAGCAGTCTCAAGATGAAGTCATTACAAAGCTCTCCAAGTAGGTTTTGGGATTGCCAAAAAAAGTAACTAGAAGAGATACAGTGTCCACTTTGGAAAAACCAAAATGATATTCATCGAACTCTATAAACCTACCAGAAAATTAGTGCCTAGCAATATGTTAGGGGTGATCAATTTAACACAACAGCATGATAGATTAACGACATAAAAAGGGCTAACATCAAATTTCATAACAGTCGATATGGATTAAGAGAATAGTTCCATTATATCACAAAAAGCATCTTTTAATTTCACCCCTTTGAAGCTTGATTCTGATAGACTTCAGATGTGACTCACCAAGACATTTCTAATGGTTTCCTTCTAGTTTCAGATTTGTTTCAGCGTAGAAAAACTAAAGCAATCTTTGAAGAATTGTTGCAAATTTTAAATATCCACTGATGCTTGGATGCTTACAAACTTCTTTACAAAGTGTCAAAGGATAATTGTAAATTGGTTACAATATCCAATTTTCGCTTTTAAAATATGGAAAAGATGCAACATATTTTTTTTATCTATCGCGGTGTAAAATTACACTGTAATGTACACTCGTGGATGGTTAAAAATGAGATTTTTAAAAATGCAGTGCAAAATTCATTTTGGTTACCCGTAATGAGGTAGCGATTCTCTCACGGGGAGAAATCTATGTTGAATTTTAGAAAAGACCAATAAAAAATGATTTAGGAAAAACAATCAAACAACAATACAGCTTATCTTAGGTAGGGTGCAATGGGGGTGATGCGTCTTCCCCTTGCACAACAAGTCTCCTTACCCTAGACTCTCGCAAACCAATAGGTTCCTAGTAACCTTAATACTAGGTGGCGACTCCTTAGAATTATAGTCGTAAATTTTATGGCTATAAACAACTCTATTTTCACCGCACACTGTTGTCTCTCTAGAAATGAATGACAGGATGCGAAGCGCGAAAAAAAATCGTCATCGTGACACAAAGCATCCACGACAAGCCTCCTTTTCACACGAACTTCTCATAAAACCAACAGCTGTTGAGGATGAGGGTTGTGACAGTTCCGGATGACATGTCATTTATTGTTTTTCAAAAAGTTAGGATGAAGGACATGTCATCCACCCTGTTAATAATTAAGGCTCATGTGCGTAGGCCTAACCTTACAGGTTCACTTGTGGATCTCTTGATGAATAAAACACTCGTCATGATCTCATTATTTTTTTTCTCTTTTGATTTTTTTAATTAATAATTTTTATCTTTATTTTTTACAATAATTTCTCAATTAAATCCCATTATATGTTATTTCGTTTTGGCTTATTTGGCATTTTTTTAAATAGTGATTATTTTTTTAATATATTGTGTGCGTTTAATATTTTTAAAAAAAGTTAGTATGATTCATGTATAATTTCATATATATATATATATATATATATATATAGAGAGAGAGAGAGAGAGAGAGAGAGAGAGAGAGAGAGACTAAGTTTATTTTAAAAAAAATCTTTATTCATTATAATGTTTTTAATATGTGCAATTTTGTATATTATTTTTATTTTCTTTTTATAATATCATCATTCAATATTTTTTTTTAAGAAAAAAAACTGATTTTCTTCAATTTTTTTGTATCAAATAATCTCAACATCATGATCTAGTACTTTGAGTTTCTCAAGTTAATTTGAAGCTCAAACTGGCTCACACAATTTTATTTTATTTTTACCATATCTCACCCTTGTTTAATTAACTAAAAATTAAACAAATTAGTTAGTGAACGTAGAGAGGAAGGAGGCGGTGGAGACAGTTTTTAGTTGGGATTGGTGGCATTTTGACATGGGGTCAAGCACTGCTTAGTGCTTTTTTTGGAGTGCATGGTCCATGGGACTGGTTGGATTCGGACTTTGAGAGATCTGACGGCAGCGGCCATTCTTCTTCCATGGTGGTTGGAGGTGAAGAGAATGACACTGAGCAGGAGGCGTGAACAAAAAAAAAAGGAACATGAAACTGCAGCGTTTAGGAATAAAACAATACTACAAGGATTTTTGTTTCTAGCTTTGCTCAATAGCAAGAGGCGTGGCGTGGCTTAATGACAGAGCTTGTGATTGTCACAGCAGGTTTTAAGTTCAAATTAGAATATGCATCTCTTATAAAACCCTAGAACAGCCAGAGTTTTACTCACTCACCTGGACCCACATGATATGTTTTCCGAGGAGCGGGTTTCCTCACATCCAAAAAATACAAAAAAAAAATTTGCAATATCCAAGCGACTAATCAGTAGTTTGCTAATGAAAAGGCGAAGTATAAGGCAAAGGGAAGAATAAGGGACCAGGAGGAGGAAAAATAATGCAATCAGTGAAGGAGGATACTACTCCTGAAAATACATCATATTCATTCAGGAATAATACAGTTCTGATTGGCTCAAGCAGATTTTTCAGCTTCTTCAGCTGCCTCTTCTTCTTGCAATTTCTTCAAGGATGGAGGTGGTCTAACAACAATGCTTCTCTTCCATTGCCTGTCCAGCTTTCTTGACAGCCTCTTGCCAATCCCCTCCTCAACCTCTCTTTCCCGCTTAACAGTAAGCATGCGAGCAATCTGTAATCAATAAAACACACTCAGTCAATACTGAATTAAGAAGGAGGGCACTACTTCTAGCGTTGAAGCATCGGCTGCAAACTTGACGGTAAGAAGTCTCATCTTTCTTCACAGTAAAAGGTTCAAAATGCTAAATGAGCTTCAGTATTAATAAAATATGTGATCAACACGCAGTAAACGCATGAAAGTGAAAATGTGGAAAATGGGAACCTACAGAATACTTAAACACAGCAGCCATTTCACCACATATGAGTGACAAATAATGGTGACATCTAGTCATATCCCTATCTGGCTTGCTGCTTGACTACACAAACTAGTACTTAATAAGGCAAACAGCACGTCACATGTCTCCAGCCACAGGAAGAAAGAATAATCTCTAAAACAATTTCATAAGTAATTATATCTCCAGCAAATTTGACTGCATGATTTAGATGGGATTTATTGAATGCCATGGTGTCATGACCATTATAGGTACAGCTCCAACTTTATATTAAATATTAAATACACATAATGAAGTTACTGCAGCCTTGTGCCAGCCATTTGCTGACAGATAGACCCATTTCACCTTTCTGCACTAGTCAGGGATATACCATATGGGTCATTTATATTTCAGTAGGCATGCAACCAATGGCACTTGGTAGAAGAATAGCTACACAAATTACAGAGTCATTTTCACTCCATATTGTATTGTAGCATGTCATGGCCTTAAACTATTTCTTAAACTGTATGCCCAAATCCCATAATACATCCAGGAGCCTCATTGTATTCAACTTCATGTCATGGACATGAAATAAATGGTACGGCGAGTTTCTGCCTGTTAATCTGACACATATTACATGATGGACTTATGCTAGTGACCATTTAGATTTCCATCCATGTGCCAGACTGTCAAATCTCTAGAACCATTCGGCTTTTTAAAGAGTACATGTAAAATACACTGGTAGTTTATGCTGATTTGCAGAAAAACTGACTCGTTACTTTGATAATGCATTCGAATATTACTATTCTCGTTGTTTCAAGAAGATCCCTGATTACTAGATGGCAGACAGGGCAAGAATAAAACAACATTTACATTACCATTTTTCAAGGTTGCAACCAAGGTAACAACAATATACTACCAAATCCAGCAATCCAGCAACCCCAAAGACTTAAAACAAAAATGGACTTTGATGATAATGGAACAAAATGAAACCACACTCTCCAACTTAATCATTTACATACTGACGAGGACTTAGAAAGCCATGACATTAGGTCATACATACAAGCAGGAAATGGTTTTAAGAAAGTACACCTGGTTATTTAACAGACAAGAAATGCAAGAAAAACAACAAGTGCTCATATTTCATGCATCTACCAAAGCTTCATGTTTTTTTATTTATCAAATACAGAAGGAAATGTGGGAAGGTGTTTTGAAAAACAAAAGGCACAAATTCCACATTGTCATGGCTAGACATTAAAACGTAACAGAATTCCTCTCTTTCATAATGCTGAGCCAAGAACATCAGCGAGTAAAATAAAGTTGATGATATTCAAATTGGAAATATGCTTCATTGATAGCTCCAACTAAATTTATCTGCCGGTTACCCTTGACGTGATAACTAGACAGCTAAAATCCATCATAGAAATCACACTCATGACACCTATTGACATTTCTACAGAATAAAGATTGAAGCATAGAGGTAGCACCTCAAAAACCAAGCTTTAACCTCTATTATAAATCCCTTACTTCCCTTTTTCAGGAAATTTTGTGTTTATTGAATTGTAAGATGTATCCAAAACAGCAGTTCCCACAGAAACTATTTCAGGCATAACATTTAGAAATTACAACCATGCAATACAGTGATGTATTCTAGTCCTTCACGAAGAAAAACCTAAAATGTCCCAAAAAAATTGTATCCCCTTCTGCTTAAGCATTCCTGTTGCCATTAGCGATTCAGATACCCAAGACACTCTTTCCAATTATTGAACAAACAAATTTGAACTAAAGAGCAATGCAAAAAACATATTAAACAATGACAAGTTGGGAGTTGTATAAAAGAAAAGCAGGAGCCTCATGTTTTACGTGTCTACCAGAACTTTTGAGCTTTGTCATCTATTAAAATATGGAAAAGCATGCAGGGAAGATCTGCTCATAAATGAATAAACGGAACCCATTCCACACTTTCTGGCTCCACAGTAAGGTGCATCCTCTTTCATAAATCGAGAGCCATAAACACCAGAAAGTAGAGATGAAGTTATCTCATTCCATCATATGATCTCATTAACTACTCAACTATTGTTTAGGGCTTAAACTCAAGCAACGATGTCACAAGGCTTCATATCAATCTCCTACTAGTAATTAAATAGCAACGAGCAGCCAAAAACACTACAGTCCTAGCTAATCACAATGCAATGTGGCCCGGGAGCCCACTCCCCCTGTACACACTTGTTCTATCAGTATTTCCAATTCACTCAGACCTTATATAACAAGCAACTAAGAAACCAACATAGTAATCAAAAGAAACAAAATTTCAAGCGTTCCATGGAAATTTAAAGCAAAACCAGAAGAAAGTATTTCAGAAATTGAACTAACAAGCAAGAAGAAGGATATAAAACGATGGATGAGGGAGAAAGCGAGATACCCTTTTGCGCATACGGCGAAACTCACTAGACTTGAACTCATTACGAGTAGATTTCTGAAGACGAAGCATCAAGAGTTCACCTTTAAGTTCAACAACCTCTTCGTTAATTTCCTCAGTTGTCTTGGCCCTTATTTCCTTCAATTCTTCTTCTTTCTTAGCCATCGTTATTACAGAAGACCGTGTCATTTTGATGGAGGGTAGGACAACTGAAATGGGACATTTGTGGCGGATTTGGATACCGGAGAAGCTTGATTTTGGGATTATAGATAAGGGCTGTGGGGGGAAAGTAAGTGTGGGAAGGCTCAGCATTGCTCTGTCTTTGGGTTCGCCTGCGAGACTCTGTCCTTGCTCAAGGCCTTCCACTTCCAGTGTATTGTAGATAAGGCGTTTTCTTTGGCAAGCTAGTCACTCGATCTAAAACATATTTTTATTTTAGTATTCATATGACTCTGTTTTTCTACTTAGATCCCAATAAGTTCAGAACATTACAATCGAGTCCCTCCATGGGCGTATCAAGTAACTTTTCATCTAAATTTTCAATCGTGTTTCTAGTTGAGTCTTTGCCGGATTATTTTATACAAGTCTTATAATATACAAAGAAGTTTGGGTGATTTTAATATAAAAAAACTTATATGTATTGTGAACATATTATTGAATATTATTTAAAAAAAATGAAAAGATATTGGTTTATGCCTAATAAAATAAATTTATATATATTAGGCATAAACCAATATCTTTACATTTTTTTATTAAAAATAATATTCAATAATAAATTAATATATATATACACACACACACACACTAATCAAAAAATGTTTTTTTGTTAACATTACTTAAATACTAATGTGGAGAGTTAATCTTTCTTGGGAAAAAAATAGATATAGATGTGAATGTTTTACCTTGACTGTTTTTTTTTTTATTTGATATGTTTTCATTTAAAAATATATGTCTATGTTATGAATGTATTTTCAAGTATCATGAATCTTTTTAATTAAAACACAAAAAGATATTGGTTTATACCTAATAGATTAAATTAAAAGAATATATTAATTGATAAATTATAAAAAATATTAATACTACTTAAATATTGAAATGGATTATATTCACCCTTCTTTTTATTTTCTTTATTTTATTTTAAAGGTTATTTTGGTTGCAAAGAATAAGTAATTTTTGTTTTATGAGAATACATATTATTTATATAAATATATAAGAAAGCAATTATAGATGAATTATAATAATATTTTTACAGTATTATAAAATTAAAAGAAAAACAAGTAAGAAGATTGGTTAAACCAAAAAAATCTACAAAATAGAGAAAGTATTAATTAAGATTTAACTAAAAACATAGTGAAAAGTCAAGAAAAATATATGCAAAGGCAGTGCCTAGGCCTGCAAGGCGAGCCTCGTGCAATTGGTTTATTATATATTTTATTAATAATAAATACCATGTTATTTTGTTAAAAAAAAAACAATTTTGATCATGAAAATTGGGGTTTGAGTTCTTTTTAACCCAAAAATCCATCTTACACTTGTTTTTTCACATGAAAAGCATCTTAGAAATCTCAATAAATTTATTTTCAATCCTAAATCACCATTTAGTCACTCTATAAACAAAATTTAATTGAATCAAAATAAAGTTTGACAGTCATTAATATATTTTTTTTAGCATAATTGAAAGGTAATGCCCCAACATTATTGTGTGAGGAAATCTTTATTTATAGAATATGTACAATCATAGAAATGGAAAGCAAATATACACATTAAATGCAAATATACACAGTAAATGAATAATTATAATTAAGGAGTATCACTGATCTCTTGATCACAATTAGGGGATCCAATTGTCTTTAATACCCCCCTTCAATGTTGTCGTGGTGAAAGAAAGAAAAACACACAACTTGCCACGATCCAATAAAAACTGTAATTTGGCCACCCATTGGTGAAGACATTAGCTAACTGGAGACGTGAGGGGACAAAAGAGAGACTAAGAGTCTTTGCTGCAACAAGTTCCTGAACAAAATGATTGTCAATATTAATATGTTTGGAGTGAGATGTGACAGGGTTGGAAGCCATGAAAATAGTATTGGTGTTGTCACATAGCAATCTAGGAAAAGAAGGGAGTGTGATATGTAGCTCACGAAAGAGTTGAAGTATCCAGGAAATTTCAGCAGCGATAATGGCCAAAGCACGGTATTCTGCTTCGACACTCGAGCGAGCAACAATGGTTTGCTTTTTAGAACACCATGAGACGAGACTTTGGCAAAAGTAAACAACATAGCCTGTGGTAGAGCGTTTGGTAACAGGACAACCAACCCAGTCTGCATCAGAATAACCAATCAAACTGGAAGAAGAATGTTTTGAAAGTTGTAAGCCATAATGATAGGTGCCTTTGACATAGCGTAAAATACGCTTTAAAACACAGAAGTGTTCAGTTGTAGGAGCATGCATATATTGACATATAGAATTGACACTATATGACAAATTAGGCCGGGTAAGAGTTAAGTATCGCAAAGCTCCTACAAGTGACCGAAATTGAGTAGCATCAGAGTGAGGAGTGCCAGATTCTGTGAGATGAGACCCAACTACAAAAGGAGTGGAAATCGGTTTGCAATCCACCATGTCAGCACGAGTCAGGAGATGAAGAGCATATTTGGCTTGACTCAGAAAAATTCCTTTGTCATTTCAAATGACCTTGATACCCAAAAAATAGTGTAAGTCACCAAGATCCTTCATGGAAAATTCTTGGGCTAGAGGATTGATGAGTGTACGAAGCATAAACGGATTACTGTCGATGATGATCATATCGACTACATATAAGAGAAGATAAATAACACCTTGAGGACCATGATAAACAAATGCTGAAGAATCAGCATGACTTACAAGAAAACCAAGGTCAAGCAAAAATGACTGAAACATTGGAACCATGCTCGAGGAGCCTGTAAGAGCCCGTTGTAAGCAACAAACATGAAAGGGAAACTCAGGATTGATATATCCAGGAGGTTGTTCCATGAAGACTTTCTCTTGAAGGAAACCATGCAGGAAGACATTTTTAACATCAAGTTGATGAAGTGCCCAATTATGCATAGAAACAAGTGTTAAAATAATTCTAGCAGTGGCAAGACTAACAACAGGGTTGAATGTTTCATCAAAATCAATGCCATGTTTTTTAGAGAACCCCTGTGCCATAAGACGAGCTTTGTGACGTTCTATAGAACCATTTGCCTTAAGCTTCGTTTTAAAGATCCATCGATAACCAACAACATTATGATTATATGGACGAGGAACTAAACGCCAGGTGTTATTCTGCCTAAGAGCAGCAATTTCATCATTCATAGCAGAAAGCCATTCAGGATGCTTGATAGTTGACTTAAAGCCACGAGGTTCTTTAATTGAAAGATGTGCATAAAACCAAGGTAGAGAAGACAAAACAAATAATGAATGAATAGTGCGAGACTTAACAATATCATTCTTAGCACGAGTGACCATAGGGTGATTTGTGGGTGGTGATGGACGAGATGAAGAAGAAGAGGGAGAAGGTATGATGTCTGAGGTTGTCACCAAAGAGGGCGGCAAGGAAGCTTCTAAAGGTGGTGAAGGAATGTGTGAATCAACACAAGGCACACAGGAGGTAGAAGCTATATGATAATCTGGAATTACACCTGAAGTCGAATTATCACTAGACAAAGAAGGGTCAGAAGAATCATCAAATGTAATATAGTCAGTGTCACCTAAAAAAGGAAGAGGGGAGGAAGCAGAAGCATAGGGAAAATTGTCTTCAAAAAATTGAACATGACGAGAAACGCATACCCGATTAGTTTTCTTATCCAAGCAATGAAAACCTTTGTTAATGTGACTATAACCAATGAAAACACACGGTAGTGACCTAAGAGACCATTTATGAGGCATATAATAATGAAAAAAAGGAAAGCAGAGGAAACTAAAGGTACGAAGCATGGAATACGAGGAGGGTGAGCATATAAAGTTTCATAAGAAGACTTACCATCAAGAACTGGTGATGGGAGGCGATTGATGAGATAACAAGCCGTGGAAAAAGAGTCAACCCATAAATGTAAAGGCATATTAGAATGAAACATAAGGGTAAAACCAATTTCAGTAATATGGCGATGCTTTCTTTCAGCAATACCATTCTAATTTGGTGTATAAGGACAAATAATGTGCTGTATGATACAATTTCCACGAAGAAAAGAGGTAAAACGATGATTTGTAAGCTCAGTACCACCATCACATTGAAAGGATTTGATTGGAATAGCAAATTGAGTTTGAACATATTTATGAAAATGAACAAATATGTCAAAGATAACAGACTTAAGTTTTAATGGATAAAACCAACTAAATCGTGAAAATTCATCAATTAAGACACAGTAGTACTTATAATTGAGGGAGAAGTGATCGAGGAAGGTCCCCATAAATAACAATGTATCCTTTCAAATAAAGAAATACATTGTTGTTCTAAGTTAGAGAATGGTAAACAATGACTTTTGCCTAGTTGACAACCAAAACAAGGTTTAGAATCAATCGACCGATTATCAGAAACTGAAATAGCACCATGTTTATTTAAAGAGGAAACAACATGAAATGAGGGATGCCCTAGTCGTGCATGCCAAATAATGGATGAAGCATGAAGATTAAATGTAGAAAAACTAGATAAAAAAGTTGCATGGCCACGATCAAGAACATAAAGCTCGTTCTCACATCGACCTATTCCCATCACCTTTCTTGTTGCCAGGTCCTGTATGAAAAAACCAGAAGAAGAAAAAATGACTAAGCAATTGTTCTCTTGGGTAAATTTACTAATGGACAAGAGATTTTTAATAATGCTAGGCACAAGAAGAACATAAAATAAAGGTAAAGGGTGAGAAGCAACAATCGAATTGATTTTACCAATGCGAGAAATAGACATGGAATTACCATTACCAACATACACCCTTTGATTACTAGTGTAAGGAACAGAATTGTCAAGTGCATTAACATCATTTGTCATATGTGAAGTAGCACTAGTATCAATATACCAGTCAGAGGTAGTAGATGGATCAATGGACGTAGCAACAAAAGCTTCAATTAAGTCGTCGCCTTTGACCTTTTTTAATAACTTGTTAAGTTTGTGACACTTCTTAGCAGTATGTCTCTCTTTGTTACACCACTGACAGATAGCAACCAAAGATCTAGAAAGATTTCTAGAAACGGATGAAGAGATGACAAATTTAGGATGACCAGAAGCAACATTGAAAGAAGAGCCTCGATGTGCAACAAAAGATGATGGGGATGATAAATCACCATGAAGAGACTGAGAGAAAAGCTTATAACTGAGAGCTTGTGGTATCAAGTTGGCAAAGGAAGGCATCAACAGCTATGATAATATTGAAGTTGAAAAAAAATTGTAATCTGATCCAAGACCACGAAGAAACCAGTGTACCTAATCGATGCCATCAACAGGTTTGCTAATAGCACTAAGTTTATCATAAAAAGAGCGAAAGGAATGAGCATATTCAATGACAATACGAGAGCCTCGTTGCATCAACTGAAGTTTATCTTTCAATTGAATTTCTCGAGTCTTAGAACTGTGAGAAAAAGAAGCTTCAAGAGCTAGCCAAGCAGCGCGAGAGGAAGAGCAGTCCACTATTTCAGCCATACATTCCTCAGTGAGAGAGGCATAAAGAAGGTTGAGTATAAGCCAATCTTGTGTGTGCCATTCTTTGTAGGAAGGATTTGGTACATGCTCGGTAACTTGATGAATCCCAATAAATCTTGACTTTCAAGTAAGGGTACAAATTGATGATGCCACAAGAGGTAATTTGTGGGAGTGAGTTTAATGGTCACCATATGAACCATCATATTGAGTGGAAGCTGGTTGGTAGAGGTTTCAGCCATGGCAAGTTACCAGATTTGCAAGAATTTTAAACTTGCATTGAAAAAGAGAAACTTGCAAAGAGAGTGGAGAATGATCCTACTGCTTTGATACCATGAAAGGTAATGCCTCAACGTTATTGTGTGAGAAAATCTTTATTTATAGAATATGTACAATCATAGAAATGGAAAGCAAATATACACATTAAATGCAAATATACATAGTAAATGAATAACTATAACTAAGGAGTATCATTCATCTCTTGGTTACAATTAGGGGATCCGGATTTGTCTCTAATAATAATTAAAGAAAAATACTATTTTCATTGAATTTTCTTACTTCACATTAGTATTAAATATAGTTTTTTTATAATATTTTTTTTAATATTACTTAGCAAAAATATTCAGGTTGATTATTTTGGCCAAATATATAGCATTATAAAAAAATTACACTCTTAAGATTTTTTTTACTTTAAATTAAAAAAAAATATTTATGACGAAAAGCAGAATAACTCATTATTTTAAGATGACTATGTGGCTGTGTTGGCACAGCTGCTACACTGGAGGTTCAAAAAAAAAATAACTTGAAAAAAAGTAGATAAGTGTTTGGTTAAGTAAAAAGTTGAAAAAAGTTGTGTGGGTCCCATGTTTAAAAAATAAGAAATCAGGATTGCGTGAAAAGCAGAAAAATATTGTTTTTCTCTGCTTTCTACGCGTGATAAAAGCAGATAATTCGTTGCTTTCCTTACAACAACAATACCGTTGTAATTAATTCCCGAAAAACCCCTTGACAGCGTCTCCCTCACTCATTATCCCCTTCACAAAGAGTTTTCGCCGTTGAGATATCACTTTTCCCCTCCTCATGGATGAAAGGAAGCAATGCCAATTGCCCATGGAGTCTCTTCCCAGACCGGTGAGCATGAAAGCCATGTTATCAAGAAAGAAAATTTGCCCCTCTTTGACAGCAGCACTGGAAAGGATGCTTTGCTCCCTGGGTCAGAGGAATAAAAACCTTGCTTTCAAGTCAATCGAAGCCATCTCACCTGGAAATGTAAAAAGGAGAATCCTGACCGAAATGGGAAAAGATTTGTTGTTTGGGCGGTGAAGGGGAGTGTAGTCATGGTGGTTTTGTAGAAGAAACGGGGTGGATTGGTTCAGCATGTTATGTAGGTGAAGAAGATGAGGGAGAAGAAATGTTGGATCTTGGTTTTGGCTGCACCCATGAAGAGGAAAATTGCTGAAAATTTTGAAGGAAAGCAAGGGTTTTTTGCTCTAGTTTGGTTATGGTGTGGCCTTTTTGATTTGGTAGAAAGTGAGAAGATGATGATGGTTGATATTTGGTTATTCCAAAAATAACTCGCAGGATCAATAAAAAAATATTTAGTTGAAATTAAAAAATAAATAATGAAATTAAAAAAAATAAAAACAGAAAAAACCTTCTTCACCTAATTGTTGATATTAACATTTAAGGGGAGAGTTATACCATATTTGTTTTATGTAGTGTTTAATTTAATAACAACTAAGCTTTTTTAAATGCAATAATTAAAAGCAAAAAAAATTGATGAAAACAAAAAATATAATTGAACTATATATATATGTGTGTGTGTGTACATATTTATGCCTTTTAAAGTAATTTCACATGTTAAAAACAATATGAAAAGCTTGGTAACCAAACACCTAAAATTGCTTTTCATTAATCTCAAACTCAAAAACAGTTTTAACCAAACACTTCAAAACTTATTTTGAACTGCAACTAAAGTGCTTTTTATAAAACTGTTTTTTTAAAACCTCAAGCACAAAAGCAAAAGTTGTGCCAAACACACCCATATTTTCTTAATTGAACAATATTCAATAAGCAATCTTAGGATGTTATAATCATAAACACCAGATATTTTTGAGCCAAGGCAAACGTGTTTTGTTTTGTAATGTATAGATTTTATGGTCAAGGTGGTGGTTTTATTTTTTAAAAAAGAAAAAAAGAAACGGTATGAAAGAGAGCACAAGATTACTTGTGCTTCCTAAGAAGATTCATTACTTGTTTGGAAAGCATGAATATATTTTTTTAATAGTTTTTGTTTCTCTTAGAGAAATAAAAGACATGAAGTTTATTTTTTTTAAGAAAAAAAAAACAGTTCCTTCTAGAAGTAACATGAAGAAAAGAACATTCATACATAAAAATCTTTAGATTTTATTTTAAAAAATATATAAAAATCAAGGTTTTAAATGGATAATTTCAATAGTTGGTGGCACGTATCACACTTTTTATAAATAATTAAAATATAGATTGTAAATGAAATTAAAAAATAATAAGAATAAATTATCATGCTAGCTGGCTGCACTAGAATCGTATGCCACGTGCCAATTTCGCAATGAATTACTTCCTTCCTGTGCTCTGAACTTATCTGCGCGTACACAAGGAATGGCTTCATAAAATTAAATTACTTTGCTGACTTGCTGAAGTTATGAAAAAGGTTTTCTTAGACAATGTCTTCCTTCGTCGGTCGCGTGCCTTGCTAGTAGAGGGTATAACCGATATAAGCATATTCAAATGCATCAAAATAATAAAGTTAAACATTTATTAGGTGACTTGGTGGTAAAAATTTAGGATTAAAAAGTTTGTTCCTCCTACAATCTCATATTCGAGTCATACAGTTGCTAATATAATGGTCAGTAGATGTTTACATGATCGTTAACTTTAAAATTCATGAAATTAGTTAAGATATACATAGGCTGACCCGAACATCCATATTAATAAAAAAAATAATAAGATTTATTATTCTTAAAGCATCGATTACTTCCTAAATATTATCCTAAGGTCCCAAAAAATAAACTATGAGGCTCATTGCTAGCTTATAACAGCATAAACCATCGATTGATAGCTGAATTGATCAAGAGTCAAAGACTATATGGTATCTATTTGGAATATCTCTAACCATTAATATCGGACCACAAAACTTGACTTGGTATTAAAAACTTTGTTTAGAGAGAGGAGACCTAGAGCATAATTTGAAGTATCTTTAAAGTTGTTTTTTAAAATGTTTTTTGTTCAGAAATATATTAAAGTAATATTTTTTTTAATTAAAATGATATAAAAATATCAAAAACTAATTTAAATAATAAAAAAATCAAGATTTTTTAAAATCAGTTTTGAAATGTAATGTAAAACAAATAATTAGTAGGTGTGTATAAATTGATGCGTGTAAAACCACTTTATATCCAAAAATCAACTAATTAAAAAACATTGCTCAAAAAGGTTTTCATTTGTAAAATACTAGATAAATTACACGTTACGCCGCGAGCGAGGTCAAATTTTTTGTAATATATAAAAAAAATACTCAGTCGATGATAATATTTTTTTTAAAATAAGAAAAATATGGTACTTGAGTTATTTTTTAAAAATAAAAAAAAATAGTTGACATTGAGATTGTTTTTGAAAATATTTTTTATTCAGAAATATATTAAATTTATATTTTTTATTTTTTTTAAAAAAATATTTTTGACATGAAAATAATATAAAAACACTAATTTTTATTAATTTAAAGTAAAAAAAAAATTAAATATTTTTGAAAGGATTAACAGGCGTTTTATGTTTGTCGTCCGGTTAGCCTGTCCACCCTGGCAGTTTGAGGAACACGTGACCTGGAGTGCTAACAGCAGAAGGTTATTCGCCATTGGTACTCATATTTCCCTACTGGCAAACCCCATAGTAATCCCTCAACTATGTACTAGCTCTCAATTAGATTCCTAAGCTTTTAATGTTTTAATTATATGTTTCTCAATTGAGAAGACTGATGGTCTATTTGGATTATAACTTCGCACTTATAGTTCGTTAAAATAATTATATTTTTTTATTTTTTTTAGCTATGTAACTTGATCCCTCTGACCTTTTTAGGATAATTAACTATACAAAATGAAACGAGAGGCATGTTATAAATAAATTTTAAAAAGAAGATTGAGTATATAGTTTTCAACTAATTTATTAATTTTGTAAACTACAAGGACTAATGTGTAATAATTAACTTGACTCTTACATCTCAATCTCAGCTTTAATATTTTTCATCTCTATCTCATTTAAATGGGAGAAAAATTTAAATAAGTATTATATTTCTCTCTTGCTTTCCTCCCCCACACAAAACCATACCAGACAACAGAAACCCTCGTTCCGTTCCTTTCCTTTCCTTCCATTTCCAACAAAATCATAAAACAGAATTCTTATTTCCCAAACAAACCCTAACTAACAATCAAAACAACAGAGGCAGAGAAACTTGTTCGTTGATGAGGATGGTGGGATTAGTGAGTTAAATCGGGATCTGAGTTGACTCAATTGATGCAGTAATGGGTGCAGCAGGTTCTAAACTCGAGAAAGCTTTAGGCGACCAGTTTCCTGAAGGCGAACGATACTTCGGCCTCGAGAATTTCGGCAACACCTGTTACTGTAATAGCGTCTTGCAGGTCTTATCTTCTCTCTTCAATTTCAACTGTCTCTCGATTTAATCGTTTTCTACCGTACTTTATTTTAATTAGTTTCTCTTTTCTTGTGCTTTGATTAGTTGACTCTCTTTTCCCTTTCTTTGAATTTGATTATTTGATTTGTAATTCAGTGATTTAGTTAGGCTAGACGCGAAGCATATATGTTTTAGCCTTAAATTTTACAATTAAATTAGGTTCTTTTTAAGGCTTGGAAAGAAAATTTAGATGCAGAATTTTTGTATGCCAGGTCTTCAAAATGATATTTTGTATACTTTCTAGTGCAAGCAGCCGCATGTTGTGTTGAAAACTTTTAACTTGTTGATGATAATTAATGCTTTGTTAGTTAGTCTCTTTTGAGAATCATGGCCACATTTTCTCGTAATTAATGCAGGTATTTTTGATTGAATGTGATTTTAAGTCATTGTATTTGGTTTATACTGATAGCGAAACAGGATGCACTGCTCATAATTCATGCAGGTCTTTTTGATTGGATGTGATTTTATGTCATTTTATATGGTTTATACTGATAGTAAAACAGGATGTACGGTTTTGAAAGCAGTGTTTTTTCCTCTGTGATGCAGGCGCTTTACTTTTGTGCACCATTTCGAGAACAGTTGTTAGAATATTATGCTAATAGTAAAAATATCGGGGATGCTGAAGAAAATCTCTTGACTTGCTTGGCAGACTTATTTACTCAGGTAATAATAATAACTCCATGGATGGTGTTTGAATCCTACTTATGTTAATACTTTGTGCTCTCCTTTTCTATGTCAGTTTATGTTTCTCTTTTTTATGTCTCATTTTGGTGCTTGTTTCCTGACCATCACTTTTATGTTGAGTTTTCATGTCAAAAAGAGAGGGATAATTGAAGCTCATTTAGCTGCAAATCTTTCTCTAATGCTCTTTACTTGATTTGCCCATAAGGGAAAAAATCTGATTCGGTATGCTTTATTGGGATTCTTGATATCTGCATCTTCTAGTCAATGTTTCCTCTGTTCATGCAATTCATGTAGTTGAAGGTAGAAGATTCTTTGTTTGGCATGCATTTCTGAAGGTCTATTACCTGCTTATATCAAATCAGTGGATTAGGAACTTAGTTAGAACTTGACTCAGTGGATTCTGAATCTATTTTCTTATGTATGTTAGAAGTAGTTTCATTTATCATTATTTTCATCTCTTCTCCTTCAAGAGTCAAGACACTGAACAAGTCAGACCGAAGCGTTATTATTTTTTACTTGGTTTGCTGTCAATAGCTTCGATAGCATCCATATAAACAAGGCACTTTGTGGCACACTTTCTGCATGCTTGTTTACTGCGCGCATTTCACTAAATTAATGAGAAAGGAGGGGGAGAAAGAGTTTCCTGTTCACAGAACATATATTCATTACTTATTTAGTAGCTCAGCCATGGTGCTGGAGCTAACTGTTGATATTTCTTTGCGTAGATAAGTTCACAGAAGAAGAAAACAGGTGTTATTGCTCCAAAGCGTTTTGTACAGAGATTGAAAAAACAAAATGAGCTTTTCCGAAGCTATATGCACCAGGTATGTGTTCATTTTATCTGATTACAAGTCTGGGTATTGATCAGATACAAAATGTAATGTAATATAGTAAAACAACACAGCGGAATGAACACTCTCTCTGTTTTTCATGTAGGATGCACATGAATTTTTGAATTTTTTGCTTAATGAACTGGTTGACATTTTGGAGAAAGAAGCCCAAGCTGTTAAAAGTGAACCTGAAACTTCTTCCCCACCTGAAAAAACTGCAAATGGACCAAAGCATGCTCAGGCAAATGGCGTTTCAAAGGAGCCTTTGGTTACCTGGGTGCACAAAAATTTTCAGGTGACGTTGCCTAGCCAATGCTGGCATTCTAAATTCGTCATCTTGCATGCTGTGAATTTTTAATGTAGTTCATTGAGCTTAATATGAATCTGTATTCTAGTTCCTCCATGTGCATTGTTTTATGGAGACGGATTTGCCTTTTTCCTTTTCTCGTTACTTCTATCATCCCTCCTTAAGGTTAGGGAAAGAGCTCTCATCATCTCTTACATGTTTGTTTATTCAGGGAATACTTACCAATGAGACAAGGTGCTTGCAATGTGAGACTGTGACAGCAAGAGATGAAACATTTTTTGACTTGAGCCTTGATATTGAACAAAACAGTTCCATAACAAGCTGCTTGAAGAATTTTAGTTCCACAGAGACTTTGAATGCAGAGGATAAGTTTTTCTGTGACAAGTGCTGCAGGTAGGCCCGTTTTACTTAATTATCATTTGTCATTGACTTGTATCCGTTCTGGATAGCCACTGTTATATTTATTGAAAACTTGAAATGAGCTTTATTTTGTAGTATTTGCTTATGAGTTGTGTGTATGGTACAGTTTGGCCGCAATTCTTATGGAATTATTATACAGGATGAGATTTCACTCACCTGGACAATTATTCACTGCTCAGAACCTGGCTGAGAGATTACAGTGGATTTAAAGCATTCAAAATTCACTTGAATTAACATTTAATTATATTTTATTTTAATGCCAGGGATGTTGATGAATGATTTATTTTTGTTGTTTTTAGCTTAAAGGCTTTGTTTTCCCCTCTCATAAGTAAAACAAGACGTGGAAATATAAAGTAGATTGAGTCTGGCAGCTTGGTTTGTTTCCCTGAATGGTTTCTAAATTACTATTTACATATTTCATATGTATAAGGAAAGTGAATAACATATCAAGTTCTGTGCATAAAAGGCAAATGAACCATATACTCCTTGAATTGAATTTACCCTATATATATGCATAGGAATACTAAAGCTAAACTTTTCTGGCATGAAGCCCAAGCATATACATGAAGGATTTTGTTGAAGAGATGATAAACTTTTTGAACTCAATTAACAGAAGGGCAATGGGTTTGGAATGCTGAATAATTGAGTGTAAGATGGCTTATGTTAGTAAATGGTTAAATGCTGTTTGTTAGTGTTGTGCTGAATAAAATGTAATTTGACAAAGCAAATCATGATAGCTTTTCCAGCTGAAGTTTTGGTGTCTTTCCACTAGAACAGGACAATTATATTATGTTTTTTACTTTACATATCACTCATTTTAGCTAGCAGTACAGAGTTTTTCCGACTCTTGAACTTCTAATGAGGTGTATGAACTTTCTACTGTTGATTTGGATGATGGCGCTCTACCTCTGGTGTTTTGGATTCAAGTGATTGAACATTTCTACTCTAGTAATTGTGCTGTAAATCCTTTTTTTTTTCTTCTTTCCTGTTCAGTTTGCAGGAAGCACAGAAGAGGATGAAGATAAAAAAGCCTCCTCACATATTGGTCATCCATTTGAAGAGATTTAAATACATTGAACAGCTTGGTCGGTACAAGAAGCTGTCCTACCGAGTTGTCTTCCCACTTGAGCTGAAGCTGAGCAATACTGTGGAAGATGCAGATATAGAATACTCTCTATTTGCTGTTGTTGTCCATGTGGGAAGTGGACCTAACCACGGGCACTATGTGAGCCTTGTGAAAAGCCACAACCACTGGTTATTTTTCGATGACGAAAACGTTGAGATGATCGACGAGTCTGCTGTGCAGACATTTTTTGGGTCAACTCAGGAATATTCGAGTAATACGGATCACGGGTATATCTTATTTTATGAGAGCATCGGTGCTAGTAACAACAAGAGTTGAGAGGAGGGGGCATTTGGCTTTACAAGTAGGTATTTAAATCATTTGGACTGGACTTACTTTTGTTTAATCTGTTATTATTGTTTTTTCTTTTCCCTTTTGTACCTCAAACAATGGGAAGGGCTCTCAAAAATCCACAGTTGAGATGATGATGATGATGATGATTGTGACAAATGTATACTTGGGTTATTTCCATGTACAGCGGATGGTGAAGCTCACCATCCTTGTGTTTTTTTCCAGAATAAGAAGGATAAAAGAGCAGTGTATATGGTTTGAAAATTTCTCAAACAGCTTGTATTGTTCTTGGCTGAGAATGTTCCAACAGAAGAAATACAGTCCAGTTGGAAATTGGTCGGAGCAATCCTCGTATTACTGAATTTGTTCTAGCCTCTTTAGTATATCTTATTGGTCATTAATCACCATGCATGCCACAGGATGATTAACCACAGGCTCTTAACCTCCATGGTCATTTTGTATTCACTATCAATCAAGCCCCAAATTTTTACTTGGATGTAATTTGAAACAGTTGTCTCTAAATTCTTCGAGTCAGGGCTGGTGAATCTTACCTCCATGCGCCTTCCAAGAAATCTTTACCAATCTTATCCTTTATGAGTGCACTGGGTTCGAAATCTTTTGGAGTCACGCTCAGCTCTGAAATGAAGAATCCCTTCCTCCTGATTAATTTAATTTCGTTTGATTGCTCATTGGTTTGGAAAAATGCACCACGACGTGGTTTGTTAATCTCTTTACCTGGTTTCCCTCTTCTATCCAGACCTTGTTATACGCACTCACAAAAACTGATTAATTATTCGAACTCAGTATCAGTGCGAGTTTCAATATTGTCGCATGGAATAGTCGCGGGGGGGCTTGCAATGATCTTTGCTCCTCCTTGAATCCTCATACGCTGTTCCTCTTGATAGGATATGGTCTCATTGATATGGAAAAGCTTGGGTTTTGATGCTTGTGAGAACATGTTATATGGGTGCGTTGGAAATATTGGGAAGTGGGTATTGTTAGAAAATAATATAAATTATATTATGGATCTCACCTAATAGCTTATGTTTTTAGGTGAGATTATTTTTTGACATAGTATCAGAACTTTGTTGACCCAGCGGCCACGAGTTCGAATTCTACCACCCCATTCTATTTGATAAATATCAGGCATAAAGTGATATGAGTTTGTGCAAATTTCGAGCCCAAAGAACTTTCACTTGAGGAGATGTGGTAGAAAATAATATAATTATATCTTGGGGTCTCACCTAACAGCTTAAACTTTAAATGAGATGATTCCTTGACATGTCCTTAACATGGTATCAGAGTCTTTAAACTCTACGGTTACAAGTTCGATTCTTATTATCCTCATTTTATTTGATAAAAACTCAGCACATGATAGTTTGAACCTGTGTAAGTCTTAAGTCCAAAAAACTTTCACTTAGAGGATTATATGATTAAGTATCACCTAAAAACTTAATTTTTTATAATTTAAGTTTGAAGGTGAGATTATAATATTTCTATTGCCTCTACAGTGTCGCCGCAATGCATTACTTTTTGAGTTCAGCTGCCCCATTCTACTCCTTGGCTGTGCTCGAGAAGTCCTCCTATCTCTCTCGTTTTTTTTATTTGCTGATGATGAACTTCTGCTCACAAAATCTACTGTGAATCAGGCTCGGGTTATTCGGATGACTCTTAATAAATTCTACCAGGCTTCCGTATGAAAGTTAATGAGCAGAAGTCGAAAATGTATGCTGCCCCCGTTGTGAGCCATCGTTCGAAAGGAGCCAGTTCGGTTTATTAGCAATTTTCCCATCACGAGTGACTTGGGAGGTACCCTGGGGATTCGTTTGCTGCACACTCGAGCTACTAAGAAGTCATTTGGGTATTGTTTTTTATGATGCTTGAAAAAACTTCACGTTTGGATGGGGGTGTTACATGTAAGAAAAATCTCTGATCTCAAAACTAGTTTAGGGATTTTACTCTCTAATGCCAAAAACAGAGTAGAAGGCGAGTAAGATGTTCTTTCTGTCTTGGTGTAGAGAGAGTCCTCTCCTCTTTTGCTAAAATTTGATATTTTATATATGAAAAAATCTATATAATATCTAGAAAAAATCATTCAATTCTTCTTCAAGAACACCAATATTCCTCTATTATCATCATCATTTTTTTATGTAGTTGTAATAGACCGGTAACTTGTAATATTAAAACAAATATTAAGAGGAGGGAGATAGGGATGAGAGAGAAGGAAAAGTTCACCCCACTTTTTTAGCTCTGATACTCCCACAAAAAGATTAAATATAAAAAAAAACAAAGAAAGTTTTAATTTTAGTGTTTTTGTGTGAGTGTGTCATGATTATAGAAAGAGACTAGAGAGAGAAATCATGTTTGGAAGAGAGAGAAATATGAGTTCATATGAAAATTAGACATATTCACATTAGATAGATTTATATTCATCATATACAAGGGCAAACATATCTTTTCTTCTACTTTTTAAACCATAATTTCTCAAACTTATTCGTTATATTAAAAACGAAAATCAAACCAAAGTTTAGAGGGTTTTTTTGTAATTAAGGGATAATTACAAAACAATTGATGCATTATATAGTGGAATAGAAAAACTAAGGAATAAAAGAATTTTACTATGTTGAAAAACAAAGAAATTTACTTTCCTGAACAATTTGCATGTAATAAATTAACTACGAATTGCAAATCCATTAGTGCATGGACTCTCACTGCTACACGGTTAAAGGGGTAACAAGATTGTTAGTAGATAAAAATAAACATAAAAATTTGCATCCTAAAAAGGAAATACCACAAAAACAGGCCAATTATTCCTACTAGCACATTTTGCCACCGAAGCCTGGAGATTGCGACAAGAAGAGTAATCTACAAAGGTTGTGGAATGCAGGATTTCTATCAAAGATGCCAGCTTTAAATTTATTTGAAAAAAACCCTGCTAACCTCAATTTGTTTATTGCAGAAAAAGCTTCAAGGCAAATGCTAGATCCCCATGAACGCCAACCACTTGCTAACTAAGAAACTTTTTCAAGTTTGTTCATCATATACCATTTCTATCTTTTATTCAGTGTTCTTATTACAACTCAATACTACACGTTATTACTCTCATAAAGATTGATACCAAGACAATATAGCACTACTGCTTCCATCTGGTACATTCCTAACCTACTTCAGTTAATAATTAGGAGACTCGAAAGAAACGACATTTACAAACAAATTTCAGCATCTAATCAAATAGGATAACCTGGGGGTTGGCTCAAGAGTTTGTAGGCATGAAAGAGTCCCCGTCCATTAATGTTCCAAGATCGACCAGGTCACCAAACTCAGCCATCACTTCAGGATTGTTAGCCCAATCGCACACAGCCTGTAAGAATTACAGATCATAAAATCAATCAAATTAACAAATCAGTGTTTGCTGCATCTCTTCGAGAGCTAATGGTTGTCAGTGAAACAACCAATTCTGAAAATCAGGAAAACATTTTCCCACTGGTTTACATGTCCACACAGTTCATGTGAATCTTATTCTGCGCTATAAAAGTGAGGAGATTTGAAAATTCATATCAACTCCCTTGGTTTCAAACCTAGTCCACCGATCGCTTTCTAGATAAAAATAAAAAACTGGTCTGCTTATCATTAACTCTATATTTCCAACTATGTTCTACCAAAGTACGAGCAAAAACCTGACTTGTATAGCATACTGGAGAGGACTGTACATCCCCCAGCAGCTATAATAATGAATAGTAGTTAGCCTGGGCTAACAGGAGGTACCATGTTAGTAAAGCCTTTGATACTTTATTACTAATCCATTAGAAAGTTCTAGTGTGATGACAACCCTTCACCGTTGTCTCCAATGCAAACAACTGTCAAGGAAAAAGAATAAAAATAATATCTGTTACCTTGGCCTCCTGGATCTCAGCAACAACATTGCGCAGCCTGCGATATTGTTCTCTTGCCTCTGGATGCTGATGCATGGATTTCACCCTTGCAAGGGCTATTTGTGATCTTTCTTCTGTTTGCCTTCTGCCTTCTTTAAGGAAATCATCATCGTCATCTTTAGATGGGACAATTTGCATGCTGGAACCATCAGTAAGTGCTTCAGATTTGAAGCCACGCAAACCACTTCTTTTCCGTCTCCAACGTAAGATTATCTTATCCAGAAGGCCTACAGACCAAATTATCTTCCTGTAGTTTTTCCTGACCTGGTGGCCTCTTACATGGGCCTTCACCAGAAAAACCTCATGGTTAGATTTCAAGAGTTCTATGCTTTGTAAAAGGAAAAAACTAGTCAGAAAGTTACTTGGGTGAGTGATACAAAAAATTTTAAAAAAAAAAAAAAAATAAGAGCAGAAAACCAAGAGAGAGAACAATATATGCACCTGAATTTTAACAATTCGCTGCCGGATTATCAAAAATTCTTTTCTACCCTTCCAACCACGGAACTTGTTCTGAATTCGTATTGCAGCATGAACAGGCTCATCACATTGCCCTGCCTTCTGTGACTTGACTGCAATAAGCGAAAGAGCACGCTCATGTGACATTCCTGATTTATCATCACCATACTCTTTTAACTGCTTTTTTTGGAAGGATTGAGCTCTGAAGACTTGGTGAATACGAGCAGCAGCTTGAGTGGCATTACAAACAGCAGCTAATGAATCCTTCAGGGACTGTCCACTTGGTAAGTCAGCATCATTGACTGAAGTTTTATTACAGCCTGGTAATGCCTGTAATACTTTTGTTCCAGAACTTTCTGCAGCCTCGCCAGCCTGTTTTTCCAAATTCAGAGAAGAAAGGTGGGCACTCAAAGCAGATTCTGCAAGAAAGCCGGAAATTCCTTTGTGCCCATTAGCAGAAGCTAGGTCAGCAGGTGTTCTGCTGGTGGGATATTTGGGAGTTGGATCTGTTAATGCTCCAGGAGCGGCACCTAGATTGATGAGGAAAGCAACTGTTCGCTCTCTGATATTCGAGCAAAATCAAGAAAAGTGTTAAAATTTAATAAGTGTTCTGTAAAAAGAAACAAGAAATTAAGAGCCACAAATTGCTTGAGTAATTTGATCCCAGCTAGCTAGGATTAAAGCTTGATTTGATGTCACTTCTGTATAATTGATATGATAAAGCAGATTAAGAGCATAGCATGCTATCATTTGCAACATGGTATTAGATGATATCCTAACATCACTAATAAGATTCCCCACTATTCTATGAGATTAGCAGACCAGTTTCTAGATGACAGCAGCTTGCACCCTAGTTAACATTTTTCAGTAGCTTATTTGGTTTCAGCAGCTTGCAATATGAAGTGCTTTGCACTGAAAGGAAGACAAGAAAGGAAATACTAATATACTGGAAGCAAGGTTTGATCCATAAAAAATAAAAAGAAAAATCAAATAAAAGAAAACACATTTCTCTCACCTGCCATAAGATGCTGCCCAGTGAAGTGCAGTCCATCCATTAACATCACGAAAATTGACACTTACACCAGCAACTATAGTAGGTTCTAGGGCCCAATCATAGCCAAGGGCTGCTGCAAAATGTAGCACCCCTTGGCCACCCTCATCTAATACGCTAGGGCCTTTTCCACCTTCAGTTGCCTTCTGCAAAAGCCATACATGTAATTGTTCTTTGAGTAGCTTTTGAACAAGCAGTTCCTTTACTTTTTCTGAGGAAAACCCCTCCTCTGAAGTAAGCTCAAGCATTTGGTCCCATGTTTCATTGTCCTCATTCAGCAATGAGTTGATTTTACTGCTCATAATCTCATCCACAGTGCTGGAGTCATATTTTGAAGGGGAGACAGAGCTCAGAGACAGTAGTTTTCCAAATCGCATATTAAGATCTTCAGTAACACTGTCACTATAGTTATAGGTAATATCTTGGGTATGGCTGAGTCGATATTCAAATTCACACACCTCACTACAAGCTATAGTATTTGAACATGTAACATAAAAAGGAACCCTGCCAGCCTTATGAGAGGGAGTATTGCAACGAAGAACACCATCAGCTATAACCTCTGCAGGAACTTCAGCTTCTCCAAACATAATTGACCATTTGCATTTTTCTGCTGCTTCTCGACCCTTCAAGAATCTTCCCATGATTAGGACCTGTATACATGTATAATAAATGAGAACAGAACATTATAATATCAAAATGAAGCATTATATGACACCCCAGAAATAAGTGGTAGCTCAGCTCAGAAACTCAATCCGGCCTATAAGGAGAAGCTGACACATTCAATAACTTAGATGGTAATGCACAATCTAGCACACAAGAAATACTAATATTTGTACAGTACCTTGATCTCTGTGCCTGCATATGCCCAGTTGGGTGAGAAATCAATAATGCTAAAGAGTTGGTCCTGGGAGGGAGAAGAAGAAGGCAAATATGTTTCCAGGTGTCCTTGAGAAGGATTGCTGGAGTCATCAACCCCATTTTCACCTTCTGTAGTAATCAAATAGGCCCCATAACTGGACTGCACCTGTGGCTCTACATCTCCAAGTTCTTTACTCATCCAACGGGTGAAACTATCAAGCTTCTTCAAACCTTCTGTCCGTGAACCATCCAAAATATGATGTTTCACAGAAGAAGAGTACATCGATTTTCCCTCTAGGGTCATAACATGATCTACATCTGCAGGCTGTATTTGAATGTCATTTTGGATATGGAGATTGCTATCGTGATAGAAAGGCTCAAGAGTACTGATTAAGTCACCACTATCAAGTTGTTGATCAGGAAACCTAGCAGTGAGATCGTATCCTGAGTCCAGAAGCAACTTTAGATCCATGGACCTCTTTGATGGATGTGAAGAAGCATCCTCCATAGACTGTTTAGAAGGCAAGTTCAAGCCTAAAACAGATAAGTGAATTGGAAGAAGAAAAGATAACACATCTATAATTAACATATAATGAGACATTTGCTGTAATTTGAAAATGTAATGAATTTAACTATAGGAGGCAGTAATCCACCACTTGACTGAACTCAATCCCAAATTAGTTAAGATTGACAAAATGGATGATGAATCTACCTCCTTCATTCAGTTCTATTATGGGATACAATTTCTATAAACTATTGTAACACTGGATCACCCTTCATCAATTCACCCCACACCATTTCTGGTCAGTCTCCCCTGATTTCTCCTAATACTTCATCGTGTTACTTTTTCTCCCTAGTGTATCAACAAGTTGAAGTTAGAAATGGCCAAAAGAAACCACTATCTCTCAACTTATCTTCACTTGTGTCATCTCAACCTTCCCACAGATGTACTTGTATGACTCATCCTACCCAAGTCTTGTCTTGTGTTACAGCTCATCAATCTTAACATTCTTATCCTAGCCATACTGTTTTATGATAGCACATATATTATAGATATCTATTGCTCATGTATATATTATAATCAATTGCATGAAAAGCAATTATGGGAATGAGACCTATATAACCACCATCAATTTCACTCATGAAGCATATGAACCAAAAAAGGCACCACCATCCTTCCATCCTTGAAAATTATTGCAAAGAAGAGTTTGGCATTCAAAAACTACCCTTTAATTTGAATTAGGCATGTGATGCAAGAATTTATACCATTCATAAGGGATCACATCGTACCTGCCATGCTTCCTGATCAAGTATATGACTCCCAATATCCTCCCTTTTATCAGAGCTATTGGTTAAAAGTTTCTCCAGTATTTCATCTTCTTGTTTAGGGATGATTCCTACCGTATCAACTTGTGACAAAAAAGTCTGGAAAGGCACCGATTCAATTCCACGAACACAATTTTCAAATACATCCTCCCACGATGGCAAGTCATTGACTTTCTGAGGCTGACATGCTGATTCAGTACCAAATGTGTCTTTAGTTTTATCCACTTGGGCAAGTGAGATTAAGTCCATCCCAGGAACAACTGGCGATTTGCCTTGATAATCACCTATTTAAAGTTACAAGGATTATTGAGTAATTGTGTATTGCATACAAACTTTTGGGACAATTACTCTAGAAAGATTAAAAAAATCAGAACCAATTTACTTGAAAATGTCATGTGATCATAAGGAACGTATGAGCCTGTATCAATTCTCTCCATTGCAGGCTTTTGCACCTCAAGAAAAGAATGAAATCTGGAACTAGCTTGGTTATTATATACTGCAATAAACACCATCTCCACATGTAAGAATATGAAAAGGCTAAAGCATGCATCATACAGAAAGTTATACTACATCTTCTTATGAAACTGACACAGAAATTCTTGTTAAAAGAAACTGATGCACAAAAAATGAATAAAAAGGCACCTGATTCAGCATCCTCATATTCTGATGCCTGAGCGCTATTCATGCTTGTCGTATCTGTAGTTCTTGTAGGCACCTGGTAACCATTAGGTCGGAAACCAGAAGAAACAGAAGTATCCATCTCTGAACTGGGTATTGTGTCTTCAATTTCTTGAGAGAAAGGAATGTGTTCTTCATACTCTTTAATGCGGTTAAAATTTGTCCTGGTTCCCTGCTGAAATATGAAAATTAAAGCAGCTCAAACCCAATATCAAGATTGCTTAGTTGATAGATGATACACTCAAGCAAATGGAGAAACTTTAAGGCCAACCATTTTCCTCTTCTAGACTAAGAGATACTCCATTCATGATAGCCATCTTAGGTTAGAGTAGCAAAAAACTAAATAGCATGAATATAATAACTGAATCGCGATTTTAAGCAGCAAAGACGAGAATAAGTGCACATAGATTCTCCTGTCAGAACATTGGCTCGGATAGATTCTCATGAGCAATTTTCAGCCTGACATTCAACAGTATTTTAATCCATTTAAGACAGCAAAACTTCAATCCCATGCTGAAGGTATCTTATTAAATAAATTCGTTTTACTAATCCTACTTAAAAGTCTAAAACACATCTAGTAACATTAATATATGGCAAAAGTAGATAAATTTCAGGTTTAGATTCCACCTGCAGAAGTGTTATACAAGTGTCATCATTTTCATTGTATCAAAAATGCATGATAATTTTTTGTTGTTTTTATCCAATTACTGCCACTTATTCTGGTTCACAAATACACGCACAAATCATCTTTTTTCACAAAACTGCTTTAAGGCTGTAGTCTAAACATAGATTTATAGTTTTGCATGTGCAGCATTCATCTAATAGCTTTTGCACCAGAAATACATGATGGATTTAATCCCCAGATAAATAACTTCTAATTTCATTGTGTTGACAAAAAGGACATCCATGCATTGTTAAATTCTATAATATGACAAAATCACAGCACACCAATTTAATCAAATGACAATCACAATCCAATGATCAAGGCATCATTTTCCCCAAATGGATCAAACCCACAGCCCATTCATGTGTACTAGTCATCATTATATTCCTATTCCTAACTTAAAAATTGTCATATGTTGGAGCATCAGAGGTGTGGACAACACGTGCACTATTATCCAATACATCTCCACATTCAAAATTTTGGAGACAGATTTGTTTCCTTTTTCCCTTAATATTTTTTTTCCTGGTGTGGGAGGGGTTCCAAGTATTGGTATAGTAAAATTATTATTTGGAAAATACATATGCTAACTCACAGAAGAAAAAAAGATATTAGATTCTATTGTGCTTAGCACAGCCAAATAAATATTTGAGAATAAATAAAGGCAGCAAAAAGTAGACTAGTCCAACAAAGCTGAACTTTTTTGAACACAGTTACAAACTAAGATAGCTAAAAAGGGCATAAGAGATAGGAGTGATGGATAAAATGTCACCTTTACTTCCCGATAGTGGACAAGTACAATATGTGAAAGTTTCCTGCAGTAGAGGACAGCTATGTAAGAAAAATGATGGTCATTTGTCTAAGAAATAGAATGTAGAAGAAAGAAACCAGCTGTTATTTCAAGAAGGCAATTTAAACCAACAATATAAGCTACGAGGAGCACGTGATGGCCAAAACTGCCAATTTCTTTAGCTAATTAACACTTCACATGAAATGGAACACAAAAAAAGATTTTAAGCATCAAAGCAATAATTGTACTGTATATGTGTGCTTACAGACATAATCCAAGGTTTTTCAGAAAGTTTGTGACCATGCCTATAATTTTTGAAAAACAGAAAAAAAAAAAAAACATTTGAAGGAATTCGTTACCATGGAACTCACGTAGGTCAATAATTTCCTCAGTTACACAGCTTGAAGCCTTGGTTGTTTGTTATGCTTCTAATTAATTGAAACGCAAAAGTAGAAAGTGAAATAACCTAAAAAGTATGCATAAAATAAAATGAAGTGAAATGAAATGAAAGCTCTTAATTCAAATGTGAAATACACATATATCAACAGGTTAGAACCAATCCAATCTCTTAAATATTGCCAGTTATTCCACTTTGTAAACCATGGTCGTATGAGGCCAGATACTCCGAAATGCAAGTATTTAGATCCAAACCAAGATATTGGAATGATAAAAAATGAAAAGATTCAAGTACTCACTCTTCAAGCAACCAATAACTGCGCCTTTGAAAATTTTCATTATCTTCTCCATGTGCATAATAGCAATGCAGCACATCAATGCTTCCAGACTGAAAGAACACACTTTTTTTTTCAGTTACTATGATTTGAAAAAACACATAAATCTTAAATATAAACACTGCCTCAGCAGCGGAGTAAAATACAATAGCTAGAAGACAATAGCTAGAAGACAAAGACATTGGCTCAGAGATGCTTGATTCCAATACCCTAATATGCTTACACTTTTTTTGGGTTACTATGATTTGAATAAACACATGAATCTTAAATATAAACAATTCCTCTGCAGTGGAGTAAACTACATCAGCTAGAAGACAAAGGCATTGACTCAAAGATGCCTGATTCAAGTACCCCAGTATGCTTACCTTGAGCCTCTCATGAGCTTCTTTCACAGTTTTCCCATCCTTTTTCTTCCTCCAGTTATGGCCATCTTTTCTGAAGTATCTGAGCACTTTGCGATCAAAGAGGAACAGTGAACCACCTGAAATTGGAGCCAAGATATGTTTAAGATTGTACCTTAACAATAGGAACTTAATCAAATGGAGGCCCATGCATCCATAGTGGAGAAGATAACGCTCCTGATGTACACAAACACTAATAAGACAGAAGCACTCACGCTACACATTATATTGCCATCTAAAAGCTTCTCCTAACCTAAAATGCAACTTTTGGCCCTTTAGTAATCAGAAAAGAAATGAGGAGGAGTCCTAATACAGGAGCCTTTCCCTAGATAGAAGAAAACACTGAAACTTGGAATTCAAACAATACAATTGTATTTGATAAGTGACTGGAGGTGAAAAAAATAATGTTTTATTGGATAGTGAGCTTAAACAAGCAGTTCTGTCATTTGCTTTTAAAGTTGAATAAAATGACAAAACAAAACAAAAATCAAGACCAAATCATTGTGTTAGAATAAATGTGATTGCAATTTTGTGCTTCAGCTGCTGTAAACTTGTGAGAATGATGTTCAATTTGAAACCTGACAGAAGGGTTCAAACAAAAAAGAAAAAACAGGTGAACACTTGATTAATGATCTGAAATCATTGCAATCTTAAGAACATAAAACTATTGAAATGAATCTATCAAAGATATGCAGATTCTATGGTCTTTCACCCACACTTACACCATTTTTCTCGGGCTTTATCCACAAGAGATATGTTTGCAATATTGCAAAACATAATTCTTGACTCAAAAAGCAGTTAGGAGTTTAAGGGAATCTTGCCACATGGATCAGATGCAAAACAAATTTCATAGTAGATTCTCACGAAAGAGAAGAAAATAACTAGAATGAACTAGATAAAAAAAAAAAACAAAAAGATCTCTTATTATCCACTTGGAAGTTTATGAAAGGCAACTGCAGGGAAAGGTTCATTGAACAATTAGTCAACAAAAGCAATGCTGAAAAAATCTTACTTGGAGGCATATGTGCAGGTTCTGGGGCAATACTAAATTTCTGATAATTGCTTAGAATTTCACAAATTTCAGCAGGTCGTAGCCACCGATGCTGCGCTTCTACCAGTATTTGCTGAATATCTGCATTCCAGCAGATGACAATTTAAAAAAAAAAAAGCACATCATCGATAACTTCACAACATTACATGTAAAACAAAGACAAGAGGAGAATATTAAGCATGATAGTTAATGTCACCATTGCAAAACCACCTTCAAGACTGCATAAGAGAAGAAATTAGGGACTGGTATAGCATGGAAATCTATCCCCTTAACAATAAAACATAAATCTTAATTCAGCGTATCGTTGTTTTGAAATCCAGATATTAATTAATGATAAAATCTTGAGCAAAAATTCTCCTCGAAAGCTCAGACCCTCCCGAAAAGAACACCAAAATTATCACTAGATTTCTTTGCTGAACTGTTGCACTGGCAAATAAGTGGTAATGCTTAAGAAACTATCCCTTTGTTCTTCAAGTAAAACCCACCCATAAAAACCCCAACTTTAAGCCCAGACCAGAACCTCAGTCTTTCTAACATCTTCCTCTCCTAAAATATATACAAGCCAGCCATCAAAACAAAAAAGAAAACCTACAACAGTACAAATTCCAAAAATCACAATTCTATAATACACTGTAGACACGAATAGTCCAAAAACAAAGAGGAAAAAAAAAAGATAAATAAAAAATAGTTGAAACTCTCTTACCTAGCTGGTTACCAAGAGGGTAATGTTTAGTGTCAGCCATGATTGATCAACTCCTCCTCCTTTTTAGTCTCTCTCTGCCTCTGTTTATGTGATGTCAAATCTTGAAAAGAGACATAAATTACTGTGCAAAATATATAAGTATGAAGTGTAAATACGTAGCTCTGTGTTTTGATCTCACACTCAGCGAAGAAATCTAAAGGAAAGGATTTGGAGGGATTAAGACAAGAAAATCAAACTGAAGGGGGAGTACAGAAAAGGGGGGAGGGGAGAAGGTATTTGGGTAGCAGCAGCCAAAATGGACTTTGGACAAGAGGAGGAGGAGGAGAGTACTGAGTGAAGGTCGAGTCAACCTACTGAGTGAAGGTGCTTTTTTTTTTATCTTGATAATTGAGAAATGTTCGGGGGTGTGGTTAACTTGTTTTTTAATTGTGTGCGTATTTATAAAATAAATATTAAAAATAATTTTGTTTACAATTTTGGTATATTAATATTAAAAAGAATTTTAAATAAAAAATATCTTTTAAAAATATTTTGTATCTCAATATTAAATAAGCACAAAATAACACCTATCACCACATTTCCACTATCTTTTCATTTTTCTTTTCAATAAATTAATAAATTTACCCATAAAATATTTGAATCATATAGCCTAGTTGAATCATATTTTTATTTTATATAACGAAAGTTAAAATTTTGCTTTTTATTTATATAAAAAATTAATACCATTTTATTCGAAGATGGATAAAAGAACTATTTAAAACTGTGTTCTATATACGACTCCTCTCTAAATTTTGAAAAACAAATTGCTTAAAATTAGTATTTTTAAATAATTTTTCAAGAATAAAAATATTTTTAAAAATAATTATTATATTTTTAAACATATATAAAAATGTATCATCAATCACGACCAACCATAAATGTTCATAACAGCAATAATGGTGAGCATCGAGTATATTAATGAGAGAAACATATATATATATATATATATCCATCCCTTAAGAAATGGAAAAGAAAAAGTCAAATAGTTGAAACGTGCGGTGGAGATTGTGCTCTAAAATATCAACATAATCAATCATTTTTATTTTTGATAAAATGTTTCCGGGTAATTATGAGTGTGGTTATATTAATGGGGAGCATAGATAAAATCCTTTCTAGCATGAGAGTCTATTTGAAATTACAATCAATATTTTTTAAAAAAAATATTTTTTATTTGAAAAATTATAAAAATAATATTTTTTAAAAATTTTAAAATATCATTTTATATAATACAAAAAACAATTTAATTTGAAGATAAAAAAAAAATATATTTTAAAATATTATTTTATATTATCATATTAAAAAGATTTAAAAATACAATAAACAATTGCCTACAAGACTCCCTGGTTTTAATGTATATAAATTAACAATAATTATTATTTAAACTACAAAATATACATCATTTCAAAAGGTTGACTTGTCGGGGATGACTTCTCCGGCCTCCTCTTGATATTATATTTTTATTCATCATTATCAATATTCTCCTTGACTTAATCAAATTAATTATTTTTTTCAATCCCTTCACTTTTGAGATTCAAACAAATAAAATCCTCTTAGATTAATTTAAAGAGATCAAATTTCCATTTTAATTAAAAAAGGCTAAAATAATATCACATTTATCATTTATGTTTTACTATGTGATTAAAGATTAAAAAATATATTTTTTTAAATGTATTAAAAAAGGGAAATGAAATAATTAAAAAAAAAAAGAAACAACAGGAAAAATTAAAAATTAAAAAGATTCAATTTCTTTCTTTCTTTATGTTGATGAGCTTTGTCTTGTAAACTCTCTTGGCACATAATTTATTATCTTGATATATACATTCTACCATTTTTTAATATTTTTCAATTTGTATTTTTTAAGATATAAATGGTCATCCAGAAAGATTCTAATTCTATTGCATCACATTCAAAAGTTTAGGGACCAAAAACTTTTTGGTTAAAAATCTCGATAGTGTTTGGCATTATCTTCTAACAGTAGAATTGACAGCAATTGAAGCGTCGAATGAATGGTATCTTGCCATGCCTTGTTTGAGCAGTAGAACTGACAGTCTCAAAAATGTTTTGAGATTAGATGAATTATTTTTATTGAAAAAGTCAACTGAAATGCATTCAACTCTCTGCTTTTCAATAGAGGGTTTCAGCTTTCAATTCTGGTGATTGCAACTGACAATCCATGAAAAGTCAGCTCTCCCATTTTCTTTTTAAACTAAACTCGGATTTTCTCCTTGTAAAAATGCCAGGGAATGGCTGGAGACCAATGGAGGGTTATTTTCCCTCAGTTCTGTTGGGGGGGAAACAGTACAGTGTATAGTAGAATCGTCCAAGGGGTCCCAGAAAACACCATCTTCTCAGATGAGCTTCTGAAACATCAGCCACCTCCATGGCTGAGTCTATGTTGACTCGACTTTGAGCACTATCTTCATGAACTCGTATACAAAGTAGCTTATTGCAGCTGATGGTAAAACCTGCAGGTTCAGGAAAAACATGGGGTGAAAAGGGTTCAGAACAGATAGATTTCGATATGAATTATGGAGAGATCCAACGAGCCAGGAATGTGATAAAGATGGGAACAAGTAGCAGGTCACAGATTCATTTCATATGAGAATATTTCATCAACGTTTCAAACTTAAGCTAATTAAGTGAGATTTATTTCAACAATTTAATATTGGAACCAGCTAGTTCCGGCAACTAAAGGTGCCAAATCCAAAACAAAATATCTTGGCACAACGCAGTTATGTGTCCTAGATTCTGATTTATCATTGTTTAAAAACTGTTTTGTTCATGGACATTTACGAGTTTGAAACAGACCAGAACCTCTGAATAGTAGACGGAAAGGTGGGGCTAAAAAGCAGTTGACAGTAAGCAATATACACTTCTCCTCCTAAGAAGACGACATGAAAATGATCTATGATTGGACAAATCAGAGGTTCCTAAGGTACATGATTGTGAATGTGGGGTTGTAGTAGAGGGAAAAAACCAAAGGGACTTGCTATTTTCTACCATTATTCAGTAACTTTCCTTTCAATGGCCCTTGAAGATGATTTAATTGTCGAGGTTACGGTAGAAAACATCATGGCTCTTGTATATGACTTGAACAATAAAGATAAACTATCTGCCTTGACCTACAGGAGCTATATTAAGGTCTAATTCGAGGAGCTATGCGAGCAAAACATGGTGCCTTCACCTAGAGGGGTTATATTAAGGTCTAATTCGATGAGCTATGCAGTCCAAAACAAGGTGCCTTCACCTAGAGGGGTTATATTAAGTTCTAATTCGATGAGCTATGCAGAACAAAACATGGTGCCTTCAACTAGAGGTGTTATATTAAGGTCCAATTCGATGAGCTATGCGGTACAAAAATGGTGGGGCAGATCCACCACCAGTCAAAACAAAGCATTTTTCAGGCGTAATTAAAGCTGCAACTGCTTTATGGTTTGAAAACTGCACTCAGTTGTAACATTTAAAGCTAGAAACTTCATTAAATAAAGGAACAGTTCATGTCCACAGAAGTTATGCATCATCATACCTGCAATAAGCTGGGAATTAAACCTGCATAAAGAGCAGGAATGCCTCCTTGCTCAACTATCTTCATGCAAGTTGTCAACGCACTCATCTTTGTTGCTCGGACTTGCATTTGAAGCTGTCTCCGCACAACTTCAAATGGATACGTAGCAGCTTCAGAGCAACAACCAGCAATTGCCCCATAAAGCAATGTTCTCATGGTACCCAACTCCAGCTGTTCCAATGCATTCAGTTCCTCGCCTTCTTGTTTGATGTTTTGAAGTCTCTTCATTCCTTCCGGTGAGTGAAGATAAGCTGATTTTAGCATATCATAAACACCATAGTAAACAGCACCTGAAGGAGCCATTGCCACTAACGAGGGTAGTAAACCCTTGTAAAGAGAAAAGAAACCTTCTGTCTGGATCATGTGGCGGAAAGTGCCAATTACACCACCCAAAACTTCCCCACCAGGTGCAACCATCTTCGTTCTTATCTGTAAAATTTGATGTTTTTTAGCATCAATTACAAATCATTTACATTAAAAAAAAAAACCCACCATGACATGATAAAGCTGAGAATGTAAAATAATTATGAAGAATGAGAATAAAATGCAGTGCATCCATTAATGTGTTGCTTCTTTTATGTTAACCAACTGAAGGAAAGAAAATCAACCAACATAGGAAGCAGCAGTTGCAGCTATAAGGATGGTAACTAGAGGTCGTAGACCTACTTATAATTTGTGGCCTTGCAGGTGACTGGATGGATATCACAACTTTTATAAAATCAATGAGGGAATCAACTTAATGCATGACTGCAACAAGTACACTATGTGAAAATTCAGTGATGGCTAAGGAGGCATTAGCAAACCACATGAATATGCAGCAGATTTTATTCTGACAATATGAGCAGGCTTGGGCAGGACTTGGGCCTGGTAACATGCAACAGATTCAAAACTAAGATCCCCAGGTGCTCTCCTTGAAATTATGCATCAATGTTGATTGTTCCCGGGGGAGCTGGACTTGGTAAGATGTGAACATTAGGCTGTTTTAGTTTGGGAATGAAAGGAAAAACTCACCAGCTTTCAACCCATTTGGTTACCCAAAGGGAGGAAAAGTTTCACCTTTGGGATGGTTTAAAATTTCACCCCTTTGGGATGGTCTTTCCCTGATTATTTTTTTTCTGTCTCACTCTTCCTGACCAATATCTTTTTTTATCTGTTCTCTCTCTACAGCTGGCCCAACTAGAGCAGAATGAGAATTAGCTGGGTGGAGTTTTTTTTTTCTCACCCCTCATCTGTTGTCCACCTATCTTTTTTTTTTATACAATTTTCTAAATTTATATTTCTCATCAGCATCAATTCTTTTATTTTTCTCTTCTCGTCCACTAATAATTGTTTACCGTTGCTATATGTACAAAAACTCTTTTCTTGAGCTACTAACAGCCCCCCTCTGTGTCACAAACACAACAAAGATACCTGATAACAACTTTTACACCCTAATGAATGGTCCCTGAACATTCTAACTCAAAATTTTCACTTCAAACTTAGGTTCAGAAATCAGTGCGTTAGTCAAGCATGGTACTTCCAGTCCTATGGTGACTGATAAAATAATCAACCACTTCTATTGGCAGTAAGACTAAGATGTAACAAACATAATAATCGACCACAGAACATGAAACGATTCGTGTCAAAATAATTGAAGAAGCTCATGGCAGTAAATCATGAAGTCTAAGTTAACTACTTACAGTGTCCATCGGCAAGCAAAGCAAAGTAGCAGTAATTCCGGCAGCAGCGCCAGAAAGGAACCTCTCAAAATTTGTGGTTTCCTCGTTCCCAGACAATTTTAGAAGTTGACTTCTGTAAGTATCATAAGCATAGAAATTTATGGACTTAAATGGAGCAGTGCGAAGAATATTGACAAAGTTTCCCTTCCAAAAACCTTTCAACCCTTGTGTCGCTGCAATCACCTTGATGACCTCAAAAAGATTCTTCTGTTCACCACGAACTATATACTCCAGCTTCAGCCTCTCAAGAGGTGCTACAAAAGTCCTGTTTCACAACAAATGTGATTCAAAAGAAATATTAATTCATTAATTAGAACAAAAAAGAGCTAATAAATTAATACATATACATGGATCATTACCCAGAGCATGAGATACAGTGCAAGGGACTTGAAAGTTAAATTAATAACCCGTTTCCACACAGTTCAAATCACATAACTAAAGGCTTTAGAGAAACCACAAACAAATCCCATAAAAAAACTAAACGTTCTAAGAAAGTTGAACAGTTATCATAGAGAACTCTTAATAAAGATTTGGTGCCAAACTCTTAATAAAAATTCGGAGCCTGAAATGTTCTCAATTTTGATTTCTTTCTGCAATTCAACATTCATGATTCCAAAACAGACAATCATCAGAGAAGATTATCTAGTATAAAAAAAAACTTAAGTAGTTTTCTGCTTGTACAATTAAGCAGAACACAGACACAAAAGATATGCATAGATCAAATCAGTGCTCTATTTAAAATCCTTTTAGTGAACAAAAACTCATATCTATATATGAAAAAAAAAATATTATCTCTATATGCAGTAAATAAAACCTCTTTATTAAACCGTCTTTAAGGAATATAATTACTATCTAGAAATACTCTTCTACTACCATGTATTTCAATACAAATATTGCTACATTCTTAACTTATTAAAAAAAATCACAAAACTATGTTAAAAGTAGCAATAATCAATAAAGCAAGCAAGACAAGACCTTGAAACCATAGCAGCAAACGTGATCTCCTAATAAAGTAGCAGCAACCATTATAAAATAATTAAGATTCAGGGCAAAAACTGCTCCTAGTTTCCATTTATTTCAGCAATGCATGATTTTGAAATAAACAATCATCAATTTTTCTCTTAGAAAAAACAAAAAGGAATTGAATAGGTACCATAAACCATAGACACCCTATTCAGAATTAATCGCTAAGGAGATTTTTAACTAAGTCAGTGAACAAAAATCTACAAACCAGAAACCCTCTTTAAGTAACTCTTGCTTACAGAATATAAACCAATCACGAAACAATCTTCATTTCCATTACCGCTTATTCGATGAAAATATATGATGCTACAATTATAACTAACTTAAAAGATTCATAAATCAAGAAGCAATAAAAAGAAAGAAAAAAGACCTTGAAACCATAGCAGCCAAAACACCAGCCCATAGATGTTTAGTTGTATTCAAAGCTGCCGAAGTACCTGATCTCTTCACTTCAACCTCCTTCTCCTCCACCACCTCGACATTTTTCTCAACCCCAATTTGCCCCAAACTCTCAATTGACTCCCCAACATTCCCTTCATCTCCATCTTCTTCTCTCCCCTTTATTGACAAACTAACAGACAAAAACACCCCACCTTTCCTACCTCGCCGCCGCATATTCTCAAACCTTAACAAGGTTCTTTTCGACAAATAAGAATGATTTTCCTTGTTCCCATTCTTCTTTGAATAAACTATAGAAACAAAGGAAGGAGGACAGACGGTTTTATGATCTAGGAACAGTCCCCCAAGAATGAAGGGTTGGTGATCCGACAGTTCAATTTCTTTGTCTTTGAATAAAGAGGCAAAGAAATGATGATCTTGGCCGTACATTATTATGGGATTTGAAGGAGGAAAGACTGGAGAGAGATTTAGCAAGAAGAAGAAGAAGAATGATACTAACAGCACGAGAAATGGTTTATAAGGATTAAGGAATGAAGAGAAGCTTGAAGAGGAAGAGAGAATAGTATCAGATTTGCTGCTGCTGTTCTTGTTGGATACGTGAAAGTGACAAGGGGAATAAGTTAGGAGACGATGCTCAGCTGTGTGTGGGCGGGGTTTGGCTTGAACTGCCAAAGTTACCTAGGTTGCATCGGTTTTGTTTTGTTCCTGTTGGCCAGGTGCGGACTTCTGATGATGATGGGTTTGGTTCCTCTTGTCTTTGGCTTGGGACAAACAATGGTTGATTTGGAGACAAGGACGTGGTTTTTACGAGGGAATAGAACACAAAGTAAAGTTCTTTGGCAGCAATCATATAATAGAAGTCGAAGAGACCATATTTTTCTTGTCTTTTCAACGAATTTTTGAGGTTTTTCTACTGGGAAGTGAATCCTGATTCTGTAAATTTATTTTCCCACTCTGTCTTCGATCGATCTGTAAAGTTTACGATAAGTTTTGTTAGGAGAAAATGGAATTCACAGGCAGCAGCAATCGCATAATAGAATATTTCTGGAGCTATTTGGTTTGCTGGAAAGTGAAAGTTGAACTCTTTCTTCTATTATTGTAAGAAACAGAATCTCAGATCTCCAATCAGATAAGAACCCAGAGCCCGATACTGCCTGCTTCGAGTTATGTTTGATGCGCCGCACCAACTTGTGTCGCCACGAATTCTAAACCTAAACCCAAAACCACAGCTGCGAAAAATCAAATTCCATTTCAAAGTTTTTGTAGTTGGTTGCTTTATAATATTTTTTACTTATAAATATATTATAATGATATATTTTTTATTTTAAAGCTATGTGTAAGTATTTAACATCATCATATTAAAAAATATTTTTAAAATTATTGTTTAATAAATTTCAAGGTATAGCAAGTGGAGTAGACATGATATAGCCAAATCAATTTATCAAGGTATATACTTGTGAGTTGATTGACCTGGTCAAATCTTGATTTAACTTTTTTATTTTTTTAAAATAAGATTGATGTTGATTTAACATTGTTCTTACAAGATAAAATAATAAAAAAAATATTTTGTATTGATTTAATATCAAACCATGTTAACTTATTTAAAAATATCTTTGACCCTCTAGTTATATGAGGAGTCAAGGTTATTTTTAGCTATTGTAATCATTTTTTGCTTTTCTAACTCAATAGCTCTATCAAGTATCAATAGCTAAAATGACTCTTTGTTCTTTGAAATGTTATTTTTACATGTTTATGTAGAAAAACTAAATATTTAAAAAATTATATAATATTTTTTGAGATTAGGAGAAATAAAGCAAACATATGATTTGTGACGATGATAATTATTTGATTTGCTAAATAGTATTTGTTTTTACATGTAATCTTATATAAACTATAATATTATATTTTATTTATTTATTTATATTTAAGAATTCATGAGATTTTTCAGCAAGATATATATATTTTTTTAAATTATTTTTAAAAAACTATAATTTAAAATTATATAATATTATCACGTAGCATTTTAAATAATATAAAAAAACAATGAAAAAATTATAGTATTATTTGTTCTGTAAAATTTGTTTTATATTATTGGTTTGTATATATTAAAATATATTTGGCTATTCTAAATGGTTTTTACCATTGGAATACATATATACAAAAAAAAAAAAACTATATTTGCACTATCCAACTAGCTATTTTATCAATTTAGTTTCTCAAAATAGTATTTTACATTGGAGTTGCTCTAACTTGTGATCTAGGTCATATATCTAACCAAGTTTAAAAATCTTAATTTCAAATATTTTTTTTTATCTAAATCATGTAGTAATAGAAATAGATATTTGCATGAAAAATGATGATTAAAATTATGAACAAGATTTTTTTTTTTCCATTCAAATTATATTTTATAATTCATGTTTTATTTTGAAAACAAAATGTTTTTTTTATTTAGAACATAGTTCATTGAGTAAAAAATAACAACAATAAAAAAAAGAAAATCTAAGAAAAATATAATAATTTGAAATAAGAAGGAAAATACATATAATTTTAATAAAGAAACATAATTTTCTTATTCATTCATTTCTTAATCTTTTTTTTCTTAAAGAAACAAATTAACATAATTGTGAAAGAAAATTTCAATTAAAAAATCATACATGAATCATCTCTCCACAGATATAAAAAAAAAATATAAGTTGAGAAAAGTATGTAAAAATATTTACAATTAAAAATTAAGAAAAAAAGATATTCTATTCTTATTCAATAGTAGTGAGCAAATTATTCCAAGAATTATAGATATTCGGCTAATACATAATGATGTATAAAATATCAATAACATAATCATAAAAAAATAAATCATTAATCTTCTTAAAAACAATAAAATAATTTATATGTACAGCCATTGTTTTTAAATAAAAAGTAGCCAAAATGAAAATAAACTTTTATTACAAACTGCAACCATTAATTTTGGAAAATATTTCTCTTCAATCTAAACTTTATTTTTTTTATTAATGCATTTATTCAATTATTTTAATAAAAAACATGTTTCTTAATAGCAAGTATTGCAGTTTTAACAAAAAAAAAAATACACTAATTGAAATAATATCTCAAATCTTATATGTGATTGAAGGGGAAAATTAATTAATGTGATAAAATTATATAAAAAAATTAATATTTAATTTTTATTAAATATTTATGAGCTATTTGTTTTTGCATATTAGGACTATAATAATCAAAAACAGTATTAACATTTTCATAAATATATAATATTATTTAAAAACTATGATACAATTGAATAAAGTATTGCTGGGCCAACCATGGACCGGTAATGCCGGGCCTATACGCCTCATATTTTAAATTATTTTAATATGTGATATAAAGATTAAAATTAAAAAAAATAAATTATTTAAATATATTTTCATATAAAAAATATTTTGAAAAACATGGGAACTCTCGGTGGTTGCACAACTTGGTTATGGAATAAGGTATATGTGCCTCTCTATCCATAGCCCCCTTATGACATCATCATGGCCTGGAAACATTGGAAGGGTGTAAAAGTAAAAATGGCCTGTCAAAGGAATATTGTCGTGGCCGACATGCTTGGATGATTATCTTAATTATGACAATCTTAAACTTAAACCCAAGTATTAAAGGTTGGTTAGGAATTAGGATTGGTTGATCCAAACTGAGACTTTATTGGATATATAAACAACACAAAATGATAGTATATACGTGTGGGCTTCGATCTAAGCTCACAAAAAAGCCCAGAAAACCACATTTTGAGAAATAAAAAAAAATGTATTATGAACATTTAATTGAAAAACTTGAAAACCAACATGTAAAATAATTAGGTGGTGACTCCATGTTTCATATTTCCCTTTAATTTTGGAGTTCCGATTTTCATGTTAGGTACTACATTAACAAATCATTTTGTTTCAATTAAATTTAAATTAACAATCTTCTCACAAAAAAACAATTAATTCTCATAGAATTAATTAAATATTTTTAAAGAATTTCTCAATTGATATCAAATATCTTAATCTATATTTATCTTTACTCGATTTTTAGTTAGCATTAACAAAAAACAAATCTTCACATTTATTAATAGATTTACTCCTTGATTTGTGAAGGCGCATCACATTCCGAGTTCCCAACAGAAGTTTTCCTCGCCGGTAGAAAATATGCTTACAGCTGCATGTTAATTTTTTTTCCGACGAGCAAATTAGCTTAGTCGTGTCTATTCAGGGGAAATTCTCGGTGAAAATATCATCTTTATAACAATAATCTAAAATCGTCCCCGAAAGAAAGCACAAGATGCAGATAGACCCATTGCAAAATCCAAGCAAGCAAACTTCTAGAAGCTCAAGGCCACACCATCCCAATATCTCGTGTCCATATCAGGCTTTTAAGCCCAACCCAGCATCTCGAGTTGTTTATCATCAACCCTAACCATTCAAAACCCTAATTACAGGCCAGCAAGGAAAAACTCTTCATGGGATGTGCTCTCATGGCAGCAATATGGTGACAAGGGCCGCACAGTTGGTCAAATCAAGCCAAAGGTAGGTCACAGCTCCTGATCTGTCCTCATCTGGACTCGTAATAGTTAAACATCCCGTGAGTCTTGAATTGAAATTCGATGGATCTTCCCAAGCTAATTTCTTCTTCTTGTCTGTTGTCGAACTTCTCCTTTTTTTGATTTTTAGCTTCACATGGTCGATTAGGGAAACAACTCGACAAAATCTCGTATCTATCAGCAACCCCACCCATGATTCACCTTTCCTTCTTACCTTCCCCTCTTCTTTAATCAGCATCCCCAGTCTGCATTTTCCTAATCAATCGATTCCTTTTCGTATTTTGTTTTTTTCCCAAACTTAAAATAGATTTTTCGTTTCCTGACAAAGATCCCACATCCCTTACCGTCAGAAAAATAGAGAGTGCCACCCTTCATTGGCCTCGGTGTTCAACCACTAGCTTGTGCTGAAACAATGCACGGGGTTAATTGTGTCTCATATTAATTGCATTCCTTAACTTTTTAAATGACTACATTAATAAATTTAAAATGAATGGATATCTAAATATCTTTGGGCAAGATTTATATCTTAGATAATTGATTAATCTTTTTGTTTAAATAATTTGGTTCATTCCCTCTGGCCAAGGTAATCGATGACTGATGACTTGTTCATAATACTTGTAAAAGGACTATCTTTTTTAGAGAGGGGTTGAAAATAAATATGCAATGGAGAATCAAGATTTTGAAACCTTTTATTTAAAGATTGCTGATGTATTTATAGCTCAATCATTATTTTATGGAGATGAGGTGATAAAGTATACATAAAATATGTATGACTTATCAAAGTAATTAAGGAGCCTAAGATTTTTTGAAGCTAAAAGAGAATAGGGTCAACACAAACTCATATTTGTTTGGGTTTAATGTTTGACAAATCCCAAAAATAGATTGATCTCACAGTTTGCTAAACTCATATACGATTGAATTCAACAGTTGGCAAAGCCTAAAGAAGGGTGAGTCTTGCAACTCATCAGACTCATACATGTCTCGCTTAGCGTTTAACTAAGTCTAAGGGTGTTGAATTATTATCTTATCTTTGGTTATTACTTTAAAATAGAGGGTCCATGTAAAATAAATAAATAAATATTGGTTCATTAGTAGCCCCCCAAATCTATGTATATCATATGCAAATATTTTAAAAGTCTTTGTTAACAATAAATAACGCTTTTTTTTTAGTTTATCTATAAGATTTTGCATCTTTCACACATGACTATAAAGATTTTAAGTCCAGGTGGTTTGCCTTCACTATAAGGAGGTATCCTTTGAGAAATAAAATGATGACTAGCTTTTAATGCAAAAAAAATGAGTGGATGTTTTAGATTTATAAGGACATGAAATGTTTTTCATTTGATGGTGAGAATGAAATTTTTATTTTCTTTAAAACCTTAGTCATTCTTACTTGTGGTTTTTCTTTTACTTTCACTCTTTGTGATTTTTGAAAATTTGTTTCTATAATAAGACCCTAAGAGGAGAAAAACCTACTTCAAACATTTCTTTTATTAGAAAATTTCCTTTTCTTTCTTTTAAGAGAAACCAATAGATTATAAACATTAGGTTTATTTATATAAAATGTTCTTGTCCCTTAAAAGAAGTTTAGGTTTCAGTCGAGCTTGAAAGAAATAGCGGGGGACAAGGGTTCATAAGACTATATCCTAAGACAAGATAGGTTGTCACATTGGCATTCTTCTTTATTTAAGATGTGAGAAAACCTTCTCATATAAATCCTTTTATTTCATTTACTAAAGATATCCAAGAGGTAGGGTTTTATAGGAGTTTTTCTTCTACTCTTGATAAAAACACTTGAGAGAAAATGAGGTTGCCCTAGATTCCTCGGGATGACATTCCCAACAACATAAATGTTGAGGGTGTAAAAATTATAGCTTGCCACCAACTTGGAAAATACATGGCTTGGATGACCAACCCTGTTGAGCATATCAATAAGTAGACCTTAATCTTCATTTAGGGTTATTTTAAAATTATCACCCCTATCTATATGTATATAATGAGGGTATTACCTCTCTTTTTATAGGTTTATAAGGGAGGTTGCAATTACTACCGATTGGGTTCAGGCTAATTGTATCATAATATGTGAACAATTTTGTCATTCTTTGAAAGTTTTATAGGATTATTGGGTTAGAGCATATAATCAATATGGTGGTTCTTCACCTTTTTTAACATAAGCAATGGTGTCATAAAGAGCATGTTTGTTAGGAAGCCAATACAAGTCAAGAAATAAAGAAATAGATGGCTAGTTATAAGATTTATAGGGACAATCAATCCTAAAGAATAATTGTAACCAATCTGGGGTTATTCCCGACTACAAGAGGATCCTCATGAGGTAAAAAAATAGCCTAATTTGAGTCTAAATAAAAAGGAATTGTGTTATATTGGCCTTAACTTTAATTGAATATAAAATCAATGAGATGTCTAAAAGATATTACCGGACCAACCATTTTACAAAGTATGTTGTTTCCTTACCTTGCTTCTCACCTTTTTTCATTGTTTGCCTTTAGCCTTTACTTTGTTTTTATCTTTGTTAGACTGATAGCTGAAATAGAAAGAGAAGTTTCAGCAACACCTATTAAAGAAAGGTTGTCTCATGAGTTTTTTTTTATGTCATGCAATCGATAAAGGTAAAGATGTAAAGGTGATGAAAGAATCTCCATTATTGTTGGTGAACTTTGTATTTTTAAGGATTTTGTCTTTGAAAAGACAATGATAGGGACCGTACCCAATATATAAGTCAACGGTATTGATATTTTCCAGTCTAGATAGAAAGTAAACTTGTCTCTCCATAATAATTATGGGTGTTGTCGCCCATTTTTAAAAGAGGAAGTTTGTACCTAGTGGAAGCTCATGTTCTTGCCCTATCAAGAGAGGTTCCTATGAATGGGACTGGCTTAACTTCTTGCTTTGTTAGTTATGAAAGCAATATTTAGTACTTCACTAGGGATAAAACTGAGGAATTAAAGGATTTTTTTAATCAATTTGTTGTATGTCTTTTGATTTCCCAAACTTGACAGATAAGAAGAGGTAACTTATAAAAATTGTTAGTGGCAAAATGTTAGGCCTTGAAAAGACTAGCCTTGAGGTGGTGAAAGTGCTAGAGAAAATCTTAGCCATATGTGATGAAAGTTTTCACTGTTATTTAACTTTGATTGGTTATATAGCTTTTAATATAAAGAATTATTATTTTTTGTTTGGTTTTATAATTACCATTTTTAACATTTACCCTTAGCATATCTTCATAATATGAGCCCATACCGGGAAGCACTTAGTGGCTAAAAAAAAGGCATGAGATAAAGGTTGTGGCCATAAACATGACAAATCAATATCTTAGAATAACAAAATTAGAGAGAGAAAATACTATAAAGGTGAAGATAATAAAGCTTAAAGTGGCTTATTAAATATTAAAAGACCAAACATAAAGTTTTGTTCTTGAGGTGGGATCCAATGAAAAATCACTATAAGCTGCCAATAATCAAGTGTTCCCCTAAGATAAAAACTTTTTGAAGTGAGGACCTTCTAATCTAGTTTACGAGTAGAGCTTGCTATTGCACAGGTTGAGTTTGTTATTTCCTAAAAAGAAGTGTCATGTTCCTAAGCTAACTTTAAAGCTTTAATAAACTCTTTTAGAGAGCTCCAATAAGTTAGTAGAAGGTTAGTAACTTTGACCAAGACGTTGGGAAACAAAATATTTCTTACCATCTTTAACTTGTATTTCTTGAATATTTTAAAAGGAATGCAAGTGGATTCCAATGCATCCTTTCATCTCATCCTAATTCATAGTTTTATAGAATTATTCCTAGTTAGAGACACTACTGCAGTTTTGGATAGTACCTGGCTAAGAAGTTTGGTTAGATTATTAAACCTTTCTTTGTGTTTGCGTGTGTATCTTTTTATAAAAACATTTATACCCTGGCCATTAAAGGTTGACTATTGTAACATACTTTATTTAATATAAACTTTATTTTATAGAGTTCAATTATCTTAATGTTTGCATGGATCTAGAGCTCTTGTATAAAATGTTCTATCTAAGTTCAATGCTTATTCTTAGTTGAAAATTTCTAGATCCAACACCTATATTTAGTTGAATATTTTTGGGTTTAAAGGCAATACTTAATTTTTTTTTTGGTAGAAACCATCCGGTAATCCGACCACTGCCGACTAATCCGGATTCGAGTCGGGTAGGACCCTTAAGGGCGGCAAAGCTCTCCCAAGCGAGTTTTAAGGCAATACTTAATTAATATTTCTCATTTTAAGCTTTGAGATTTCTAACCTTAATGGGTTTAAAGAGGGTCCTACCTCCTTTCTATAATTGAGAAAAGATATTTCTTATAGATGTTTTCTTGTTAGTCTAGATATTTGTGTAGTAAATTATTAAAAAGTTTTGTTTATCCCGTCTTTGGAGAGATTAAATGTACTAATGAATAAAGTTTATTCGTGTTGCTGTGATGACGTCCATCCTATCCTTGAAGAGTTGTGATTACACTAAGAAGACATGGTCAATTTTTCCAAGGTAAATTATGTTATAACACCAGTAAAACATTAGCTCCTTTCAGAATAATTTGTGTAATCGCACTAAAGGGAGCGAGTTCATCCCATCATTAATAGGTTAAGGGTTTGTATCCATCCTCATTGTTAAGGTAATGTTTATTCCATTCATGGAGAGATCTATGAATGTCTTAGGAATACCATGTCAATACCTTGTAATCTAAATCATACTATAACACTAGGGAGACATTGGTTAATTCCAAAGTAATCATGTAAACACACTAGGAAGAGTAAATTCATGTAATCCTTGAAACATAAAGGGTTTTATGCCCTAGGGAGGCCTTTTCAATCCCTATTATTGAGACAATGTTTACCATATATTTGGAGAGATGTGTGATTACACTAAAAGTCAATTTGTTTCAAGGTAAATTATATCATAACATTAGAGAGACATCGACTCCTTTCAAAGTAATTTGGGTAATCACACTAGAGGGAGTGAATCCATTCCATCATTGGAAGATTAAGGGGTTTGTGCATTTGAAATACCATATTCATCCCCGTTGTTGAAATAATGTTTATCTTATCTTTAAGGTAATTTGAAATCATAATAGGGAGACCATGTCAATCCCTTATAAGGTAGATTATGTCATTTCATTGGAGACATTGGTTTCTTCAAAATTAACTTATGGGATAATGTATTCATCCTATTTTTAGAAAGTCAAGGAGTTTATGCCTTGCAGAGCTCATAGATAATATAAAAAATTGTTACTTTAGATAATTTGATTCATATATGAGAAACTTTTATTCTTAGTTAATGACCATTATATATTTCTAATTATCATTGAGGAATAATCAGATTTATGACACTTTTGTTGAGTTTACAATCTTCAGCCTAAAATGGGATAAAATGGAGTTTATTTAGTGGATGTCTTATAGAAGGTCACTAAATAGATTTATATAATGATATAGTTTGAACCAATACTTCACGTGTACTATATTCAAAGCTTTTCAAATCTTAAAGCTCTAATTGCACTTATGAAGTGAGCATATGTATAACCAGAATTTTCTCGCCTTACTAAACCCATGGGCAAGTAGAAGAAAGTCATTTTTAGACTTTGATCTATCAATTCACTACATAGACTTCCTAAAGTGATGAAAAATCACTGATGCATTGATGAAGCATATGTCTAGTAGCTGTAAGAAAGTTCATAACACTTTTTGTTTGAATATTTCTTTGATGATCTATTTTTATGGTCATTAAGGATGTCAATAACCTTGTTCTTAAAAGAACACACGATGGTTTTTTTTATCAGGTTTCCATAACTAACGCCACTAATGCTGTCCTAAAATTCCAAGTAGCTTGGAAATAAGGCTTATATCTTAAATAATATACTAATCTCTTACTCTTGCAATCTGATCCATTCTCCTTAACCTAGACGGTTGGTGTTTGATACTTGCAAAAGGTTCCCGTTGAAGAATTTAAATACTTTTAACTGCTTCAATAAATATCTTCTTAAGAGAAAAACACAATCATCTTTTAGAGAGAGACTAGAAATAAATATGCAATGAAGAATATAGATTTGAACCTTTTTATTTGAAGGATTCTTAGTGTATTTATAGCTCATCCATCTTTTTATAGAGAGGAGACTAAGGTGTAAGCAAAATATATATAGCTTATTGGAGTAATCAAGGAGTTTAAGATTCTTCAAAGTTAAACAAAGTGTGGGCTTAACATTCGGGTGGCCTTGAAGATGGTGGATTTAGCAACTCGCATGGCCTAAAAATGTTTGGTTTCAACGTTTGGCGAAGCCCAAAAATTATGGGTCAGGTATCTTTCCACACTCATATATGCGCTTTGATGAATCCAAAAATAATAAGTTATTACCTTGTTTTTAGTTATTCTTTCATAAAAGATGATTTAGGTAAGAAAATGATGCATCATATATTGATTTAATTGATACTAAAAAAGACAAAAAATTCAATATATTTATTTTTCTTAACTAGTTATAATTGACGAGATTTAAAATAAAATACAGAAGTTAAATTTAGAAAAGATAATTATTATATCCTTAAAGGACATTTATTTCGAGCAACTTGCCTTCGGCTAGTAGATTTAATTGCATGGTTACTCTTCTTTCAAGCTTTAGTGACATTTTATTTGAATTCTTATATATATAAACTTTTCTATAATATAAAAAATAATACTAAAATGTTGTTAATATATTTTAAAAAAGAAGAAAAAATCATGAATTGACTTTATAAAAAAAGTAAGAGATTATGATTGTCACTTCCCAAAAATCTGCACCTTTAAGAGCAAAATTGGAAAAATTCAATTTGTTAACAAAAAGAAATCTAAAATAGAAAATACAAACAATTCCAGATGAGATCATCAAAATTCATGATCAAGATCAAAAGAAATTTGAAAAGAATTGGCCCGATATAAAATGATAAAAAAATAGGTTGACTCATGACCTGATCAACCTGGGGCAAACCTAGTCAAGATGGGGTAAAAAATCATAGACTACTTTCCTTTATTTTTTTTTTTTCAAAATGAAGTCATTTTTTCTTTTTTTTTATAAAATATTTTTTTCTTAATTTAGATTAACTCGAGTCAACCCACGTGACATATAATCTGGTACTTGCCCCAGATCGACTTTGGAAAATGGCAAAATCAAATTAACAAAAAAATCCAAAATAAAAAACCAAGAGAATAAGGACCAAATTTGAAGAAAAAGATAAAAAATCATTATGGATCTAATGATGAAATTAAAAAACAAAAGATAAAAATTAAATCAAAACATTGAGGGTCTAACATTAAATATTGCTAAACTTTTAATTGAAGGGTAAAAATCAAGAGAAAAAACTTAACAAAATAATCTAAATCAAAACTAAAAACGAAGAAAATGAGAACCTAATATGAAGAAATTAAAAATCAAGCTTATGGATTCAATGATGAAATTAAAAATAAATTTAAGTTCGATAAAAAAACAAAATCAAAATATTAAGGGACAAATATGAAATGTCATAAAATATAAGGATAATAATTTTTTAATGTCCAACACAAAATTCAATGTGGAAGAGAGAGAGAGAAAAAGAGGAGGAGGAGAAAAGAAAGGGACGACTAGTGTCAAACTGCCACAAAAACAATCACACATGGTGCCTCATGTGAAAGAGAGCGTCATGAAGTTTCAAATGCCACAACAAAGTCGGACTTTCAACTCACGTGTTGCTTAAAGAGCACATTGTTGCTCCACACACGAGAGCGTGTGCATTGCAAGCACCAATAACTTTTTTTATACATATATTTTAGAAAATGTAGAGAAATACTAAATCACCCATAACCTAACTTTATAAAAATGTTGAAAATAAATAAAATCTTCATGGATGCAAAACTTTTAGAATATAATTTTAGGATCGATTAAGTAATTTTAATTAACAAAATCGATTTTGGAGACGTGTAGGATTGGCATTATTGGGGGATCTAACACACTCTCATATTCCTAATCTCACCATTAATTTTAGGGCAAAAGATATTCCTAATCTCAACCAGCAATGCAATTCCCAACTAGATCCCCACATTCCTGACTTTTTCCCAATTAATCCCCCCCTTCAATGTTTTATCACTTGTTATGTGTTTTTTTAAACCGGTTATCAAGATGTTTTGGAGCAAATCTTGACTAATTTCTTGAATTTTTGTGTATATTTAGTCACTAAATTTTATATTAAAAAACATGATCCTAAGAAAATATAGTCACTGGAAATCATTAAACCTTAAGAGAAACATGCTTTTAAGTTTAAAATTTCTATCACCAGTCAAACCTGTTTTTTTCTGTTTTATGGAGTTGTTTTTAAAAGTGATTTTCATTCAAAAATATATTAAAATATTTTTTTTTTATTTTTATAAAAATATTTTTGACATCAACACATAAAAATAATCTAAAAACATTAAAAAATTAATTTAAAATAAAAAAATATTTTTTTTTCAAAATCAATTTTGAAATACAATTCTTCAAACTTTAGAGATTAAAAAAAAAACATTTTAGCTGAAATGTGCAAACACGTCAACTCCTTGCCACCTTGAAAATTCCCAATCATTTTCATATCAATGCCAAAAAGAGTTAGGTTCAGACAATCTTGCGCCTGCGCCAAAATATATAAACGCATGCTATCGTTGATTTTCTTGGCACATTTCCCATGATTGAATCCAAGTATTTTGATTTTATTATCAGAATGTATAATATTTCTGTTTAGAATTAATATTATTTTATTATCAGAATGATTTTTTTATTAATATAACTGTCTGAATCAGCTTTGTGTATCTTAATTAATTTACGGGTCCAGAAGTTAACAAATATATAAATCTCTAGTAACTATTATATTAGTAATCACGAGGCTCGAACCTGAGACCACAATGAGAGCAAATCACTTAGTCCTAAGGTCATACCACTAGAAGTCCCAATGAGTGTGATATGATGACATTGCGATATGCATATAAAATCTCGAGTTCAGGTTAGAATGTGCATCCCGCGTAAGAGTCTAAAACACCGCATAAGAGTCTAAAACAACTAGAATTCTTCTCATTCACTTGAGACTATAAAATACACTTTTCATGAGGTGAGATTTCCTCGTAAAAAAAAAAATAACAGTGGAACATCTACTTAGATGTTTATAATTTACTATATGGTTATAATTTTCTATATTTGAAGAAGGTAATTGGTCCAATGTCGGTGCAGTGCCCCCATGCCAGCAGGAGTGGTGTGGGAGGGAACGGCTAGAAACGGAAGTCGGTCCAAATGCAACCTGACAACCCAACAATTTTACTCTCCCAAGGTACGTTTGGTATGCCTCTTATGAAAGGTTGCTGTCTTGTTAGATGCTTCCCTCTCTGCTGTTTGCTGGGATAAAAAATGCAACACTAATTTTGATTACCAAATATCATTCTCGTGAAAGAACACATAAATTAGCACATTGAAATGAATCAATGTGTTGGTAATTATTATGAATTTAATAGCTCAGTTTTTGTTTTAAAATTACATGGTAAACCCTATTTTTAATAATTTTTTTGGATGCGAGAAAGTTTCACCTCCTAGAAATCACATTATATGAGTCTAAGTAAGTGAGTAAAACCTCAACTGCTCTAAATTTTTATAAGAAATACATGTTCTGACTCGAATTTAAAATTTATTATACAGATCGTAAATTTTCTACCGCTACGTGGGATATAATAAATCACACCATTTAAGAGTTCGACTTATTATTTATTTATTCTTAAGGTCCTTCGGGAACTAAAAGTAGCTGTTTCCTTTTGAGAATGCTAAGGAATTGTTTTTAGGATTTCACAACAAGAGCATATTATATCGTGGGGAAATAATTGCCTTTTCTTCGAATTAGAAAAAAATAACAATCTTGTAAGACGAAAGTAAATAATAGAGAAGAAAATAAAATTTTATTAATAAATAAATAAAAACATATATTTTTTTTCTAAACATTTAAATTATTTTAATGTATTGATACTAAAAATAAATAAATATTATTTTAATATATTTACAAACAAAAATATATATATGATCGCAACACAAACCATAGAAGAAAATCATCAATCTTGCATAGAGGTTGAACGGCCAGATCAGAATCCCAAGAAAATGAAAAATTAATTGATTTTATAAAACTCGAATACTTATTAATAATAATAATAATAATAATAATAAAAGTGTTTTTATATGAATAGCAAATGGTAATTTGGTATATTAAGAAAAAAAGAAAATAATCATAATAGTAATAAAAAGATTTGGGAAGGGCAATATAGTCATGTAAGAAAAAGAGAAGGGATGCTTGTCTTCCTCGTTAAAGTCGCCATCAATAGACATCAGTACACGGAGTCTTTTATGTCTCTTCATTTTCATCTACAAAAACCCGTGCCACTTCCTCATAAAGAAAGTAGCCACTCCTTCCTCTCCGATCCTCTTCTCTCCTCTCAATGCAACTAACTCTGTTCTCTACTTCTCGCTCCTTCCTTTCTGTTTAGTTTGCTTATTTATTCACGCACACATGTGAAGTTGCCTTTTCTCTGCTCTTTCTCTCTCTGCAAACTGCAATGGCTACTGATTCCTTCACTAAGGTCAGAATCTAGATCTCCGCGCTTCTTTTCCTGCTTCAGAAGCTCCATTTTCTCAGTTTTGTTTTTTTGTTGATAATTTGGCTGCGACGACTTCCATTTTTGCTGCATTTTAGTTTTACCTGGTTAATCACGCTCTTATTTTTTGCTTTATTTTGATGGGTTCTACTTCTTTTGATTTATCTTTTTTTGTCTCTCTCAGTAACCAAGCAGATCTTCCCTGACGTTAGTTAATTTGTTTGTTTTTTCTTCACATGAAGGGAAGCGAGTACTTTCCGGCTGCGAATTTTGATGGAAGTTGCGATTTGCCTGTTGGAGACTCGTATTTCCAGTCACTAAAGCCGAGTTTTGACGAGGACAACCAGCATTGTTCCGTTGGTAATGGTGTTTTTAGTGAGCTACTAATTGATTAATTGCTTTAAATATACGTAGCAAGCTGATGGAAGCTTTTTTTTTTTTTTTTTTTGGTGTTGGAATATTAGATGTCTTGCCTATAATCATCGATGAGGCGTCTTTTCCGGTTGAAGAAAAATCTGCCTTTCGCAATTCACATGTAAGCTCGTGTTTGCTAAGATAGTAATTGGTATTGTCTGGCCTCTTGAGTTTTTTTTTTTTTTTTCCTATGATGGCTTGCCAACAGGAACTCTATTATGATTAATCAGTGTTACCTGCCGATCATTAATCCTTGTGCTCAGAAATCCACCTCTAGTGCTAACTAATTCAAAACTTCTAGCAAGATAACAATTGATGTTCAATAGGATGGCCAAACGGTGGGATGTTGCTTCGATTTGCTCTAGCCAACACATTTTCTTTCTTAGTATTGGTAGAATGTCATTGATGGCGGAAAAAAAACATGCTATTATAGTAATTCTTTCTATAAAAAGTTGTTCTAATGCCTAGTAGTTGATGCTAGAGAACTGGATATAATTTTCTTCTTTCTATATATGCATTTTATAGACAAATTCATATCTATGCTTTTGGAACAATGCTTGAGTGATTCCTTGGTGATCTTTTCAACATTACTTAGAAAAGTCCTTTATAGTAAATGATCTAGCATTCTGCAGTGTGGTGTCTATTTCGCATGTTGATTGAAATACATACATACATACAGATATGCAGACAAAGAGTCCAAGTATTGCAACCCATATACTGCACAATATGGTGAATTTAGAAATTCTATAACAGGAAGAATCAAGGAAACATTGATCCCTATTCTTAAATGAATAGATCTTTACTTATCGATAGATCAAGATAACTGAATGTTACTTCATGTTTGTTCTATTATGTTGCTGTATGAAGACTTGATTGAGGCTAGACTCCCTACATATTATTTTGGACGATTCCTAATCCTTAGACCTTTGTCTTAGAGGGTGATTCCTCCAAGAAAGTTTTGCTCTTTAGATTGTTAAGTCCCGTTAGATTTGAACTAATGAATACTATGAAGATGATTAGGATCATCATATGTATTGATGATATGGCATACACATGTCTAATTAAGTTTGTTTAGATTGCAATCTTTGGTATGTTAAACTAATTGATGAAGAGGCCTTTGCATGATATATATGGTCACACAAAGTTTTACACTTGGCCAATAAGGAATTTGAAGACAATAAAGGGAGTGCTAACTCAAGCATGTAAGGTTAGGATCATAGTATTATTGTTTAGAGAGTACTTGGATTTGGAAATGATAGGAGGAGTCACTATTAGCAAAAAAATGTATAAATTTCCTGTGATTTACTCAAAGTCTTGCTAATAGTGACTTTTTTTTTTTGTCATTTCCAAAATCCAAGTACTCTCTAAACAATAATACTGTGATCCCAACCTTACCTGCTTGAGTTAGCACTCCCTTTTTGCTCGTTCAAGAAGAATATTGTGCCTATTGGAACTTTCATTTCTTTTTCATGAGATGGTCAATAATTTAGCAGCCAGATCTGGGGCATTACATTTGAACTTTTTCACCTTTGTCCAGGGCCAAGATGTCTTTGATTTTTCGATGTTGTCCGAGGAAAGCAAGACCACTTCACAATGTACACCTCAGCTAGCCTTTCTAAGCTTTGTAGAGCTTCCTTTACCACCGAAGAAGCAGATGTGCTTAGATGCTCAATTCAGTTGCCATAACTTCATTGATTTACAGATGGAAAGTGAAGATTCTTATTCACCATGCATTTTGGATATAGATATTGAGATGGAAACTATTGCAAAACCCAAATCTGGTGATATGACTGTTGGAAGTATAGAAAACAAAGATCCAGTAATTGTAAGTTCCATGGATGGTCTGCAATGTTTTGTTCTATTTCAAGTGCTTGCTTGTATGTGAGATTTGTCAGTCTTTCTCTAATTTGGTATTTGTTTGCTTACATCATTATGCAGGGGGTGGTGCAGAGACAGGCAAACCTGAAAACATGTGGTAGATTCATGCAACTTTTTACAAATCATGGCTCATCATTGCTGAAGTTAATTTCTAAAGGCATGTAAGCATGTTCCATTACATCATTGCTGTCCATCTAATCCAATTGGATATGTTCATGATAGTCTAGTAGAGGAAGTTCTTTTCAAAGACTGCTAGCTACCTGAGCTGGTATTCACATATGATTTGTCACTATCATTCTCTTGAAGAGATGTCCCACTAGTTTGGGATTGGTGCATTGTCATCATGCTATTCTTTTAAGAAATGCATATTGTTTATCACACCTACTCCTACTCGTGGCATCTTGTCCCCTTGATTTTGCACGCTCCTCTTTTCATATCTAGTATTAATCCAGCAGAATATGCTTGCAACACTAAATGAGAATTTACTTGTGATATAATTCCTTTCATTTAACAGACAAGTCATTCGGTGAGAGAGTTCATGAGACACCAAACAACAGGTGGAGAAGATATAAGCGTACATCCTCATTTGATTCAAGAAAAATCGTTCTCCTATTCTCAATCATGTAAGCTCTAAATTCAAAAGCAAATTATACAGCAAGGTTTTAGTTGTTGCTTTTTTCTTTGCTCCACCGAAGTGCTTCATTAATTCTACAAAGTTTTCCGGTGCATCCCATAGTTGTATATGCATTGCCAACATGCATCTAGTAAGGTGATGGACTGAAAATGTGATACAGTAATTAACTTCTAACTCTTTTTGCACTCATCATCATTTACTGTGCATGTTCTACAATTAGTAACGTTCAAGATGGATATTTCTGTGGAAATCAACATGAAAGTAGGGCTGCAATCCTAATTGTACTAAGTGGAGATACGCTTGTTTAAGGATAAAATTAGACTGTAATATCACCTGTCCAGTGGAGGGTCATCAGTCATCAAGAATTGAAAAGTTTGTGACGTGAAGATTGTTTGCAATGACCATTGATTACCATGGTTTTAAATAATGGTCAGTACATTATGTGATGGTTTAACAATAATTAGCCTTATCCCTTATTTCCTTGCGCACCATTATATTATGTGTAACAACATTTCATTCTGAATGGCAATAACAGCATTTTATAACTGTAAAGTCTTGTCCTTGTCTAAAAGGAGGTCAACTTTAAAAGGCAGAAAAAAACATGTTTTGCTTCGTTCTTCTGAGTTTTTTATTTTTTGATAACTAGCACAATGCCCAGGTTTTTTCTGGGGATATAGCACAATAGAAAACTTATTTGGGGAAATAACACAGTTAGTCATTGGCGACCAGTTAAATTTTAAGGCTTTAAATTTGAAAAGAAGTTTAAAGGTTGTGGCAGTGTCATTATCACAATCTTTAAACTTAAAAAAATAAATAACTGCACTTTGTATTAATAAAGAAGTTTTTCCTATGCACCTCACAAATGTTGTTTCTTGCCTGGACCATGTCAATAGAATGAAATACCATTTTGGTTATGCATGGTTATCTGTGATTTCTATGCACTTCAACAATGAAATTTATCATTATGGCTATGTATGCACAGGAACAAAAGATGATTGTCCCATACATTCACAAAATGATATTTCATTCTGTTCAAATGGTCCAGGCAAGAAACGAAATAAAATAGCTTTTGTCAAGTGCATGGGACAGTCATCTTTTATTAATGTAAAGAAAAATTTATTTATTTAAATTTAAAGGATTTAAAATTCAATATGGTCATGCCAATGACGTTGTCGCAGCTCAATGAACTGTGTTATATCTCCAAATAAGTTTCCTACTAGTTCTTGGCCACTACTAGCTCTCCAAATTAAAAAAAAAATTCTCCAGTCTTCAATTCTCTCGTCTGTCTTCTCAACCCCCCCCTTGCATGCAAAATTCATAAAAAACAAATCTTATCATGCTTGGCTATTATACTATAAATCCATCAAATCATTTAAAACTCGCAGATTTTATGCCCTTTTACCTCATATTTGATTGGCATGCCCATTCATGCACATTATACACTCTCACATCTCTCTCTGCATGTTTCTTTTCGTTGAATAAAGTTGGGTTAGCGATCTACCTACTTGATAGGTTGCCTAGACCAGCTGTTCTTACCTCAACCATCTCTCCTTTCCAAGAACACTACCCCCACTCTCTTCCCTTTCATAGTAATGTTCATAAAACAGGAACTGGAAATTTTCCTTTAATTTTGATAGTACACTAACCCTTTTTTTCTTCTTTTCTATAATCCAGGTCAAGTTTGGGTTCATTGATATTGATATATCTAACACTGAGAGTGAGGCAGACGGTTGATGGGTATGTCAATGTATAATGGTTTTACCGCCCCTGTGCTTCTGGTTCATGCATGAACTTGCCATTTTAAGTTATATCTCGATAATAACTGGTGCTGGAGTTCTCTTTTGTGCCCTTTTCTTATCTTGTAATGTTATTGCTCCTACCTTTTTAGGGTGTCCCTGTAAATAAGTAGTGATTATATTCCAATTTAGTTGATTTACGGTCTACTGCATTTTACGACCAAAGGGAGCAGCTCTGACTGCCTATAATATTATGTTGCCTTCCACACTTTTGAACTCAGTAGTGTTCATAAGATACCATGGAAGCAGCAACCCTATTTTTGGCTACCTCACAGATACAAGGCAACCAGCTATTTTGGGGGTGTAGAAATTATTTATTTATTCAACCTAATTTAAATAAATTAAATGGAAAATATATTGTCTTTACATATTTCTTGGTTAATGGAAAATTAATATATATGATGAGATATTTTATCACAAGTAAATAAAAATCAATTATTCTGTAAAAGATCTGGGTACTCGTAAATATAGGGTTTCACTCTGGACAAAAAAATAAAAGATCTTTTGGCACATACTGGGAGAAATCTTAGAGATATAATTATTTTTTTCAAGATAAGTTCTTCAATCAAGAAAGTTAAAAGAAAGCTCTCTATGCTATATGCTTGGAGGCTACAAGCAATGAAATTCTACTGGATCAAAGCTTAAACATTTAATAAGAGTTTTTAACTACATGTTAAACACAAATCAAAGAAACTTTTCAAAGTGTCACAATCAAATCTTGCTTTTCAAATACGTTTAAATTTGATTTCTTGCGAGACATAAATCTTGATTTGATTTTACAAACAAATAAAGTTATTATAAATCAAATTCAAGAAAAAAAATCAGATGACTTCTTAGCTTTTGTAAGAATATTTTAAATAGAGAATGCACACATTCATATATTTTTTAATAATAATAATAATATATTTGTACATGTGTTTGCTTAGTTTTAGGTACTTAAATTCATGTTTATAAATTTCTAACAGCTTCAATAGCCATTTCTGCCTCTCATCTCCTCTCTTCAAGCAAAAAATGTCAGCCACCTCTCAATTACAACTAAAAAGAATATAATTATTGTTATTGCCTTTAAAGGAAACAAGATTGTTTGAGTTAGGTTCCCCACATTTCATTAAAGATTCTTCAACTCTACCGTTTAAAACAAAATCCATCGTTGAGTTGTATGTGCAAACCAAGTCAAATGCACAAGGGTCAAGAGAGTTCACTTCTCCAAGACTGAAACTATAAGTAACTCCACCTTAAAAAAGCCCGTTTGGGACGGCGTTTTAAACGTTGTTTTCAAAAAAATCATTTTTTTTTTTCATTTTAAATGAATATGTTTTGGTGTTTTTATATCATTTTGATATGCTAATGTCAAAAATGATTTTTAAAAAAATTAAAAAATATCATTTTGATGTATTTCGGCACGAAAAACACTTTGAAAAGCTACTGCAACAGCTCTCCCAAACAGGCCTTCAAATGGAGAGTGGCATTTCCATCGACATTTGAGGTGGCTACTTCAGCAATTCGCCGTTGGAGACTTCTTCATGCCAACTAACATCACCAAGTAGTGTTTCAGGTTTTGAAATCATGTTAGTGATGATGGCTACGACCCTGTTTGTGGAGGATCAAGTGGGTAATTTGACAGCATCGCTTAAGGCAAACAACAACAAAGATAGAGAAGTTGATGAACAAACTCGAGAACATGAATAAGAGAGGCCAAACTTTAGCTATCAAAGCTTTGCAAGAAGTTCACTTCGATGTTGTTAAGGATCCTGCCATCATAGCTATAAGAAATAAATTATTCTTACAAAAGAATACACAATCACCATGTTCTTCCCTTGAATTTGATTTATTGTGACTTGAGTTATTTGTGAAAATAAGCCAAGATTTGTATGTCTTGTAAGAACACAAATTTAGACATGTATTTGTAAGGCGAGATTTGATGATTTGACAGTTTGAAGAGCAATTTAATTTATTTCTAAAGTGTTGTTGAAGAACTATTATGGGGTGTTTAGGTTTAATTCAAACATAGTTTATAGTTTCGTTTCTTGAGAGATTTTAAGAGAGTTTCTTTGCTTGAAAAGTTTATCCTCAAAAACTTGTATCTTGAAAAATGAAACAATATTGAAGTAAATGGCAGATTTTGATTGATTGATTTTTTTTATTTGTACCTATACTCCCTCCAGATAAGTTCACTTAGACTCAAGGTTGTCAATACCATTCCGGTTTTTCTATTGGTACAGAATGTTTCGGTTTCAGAGCATTTCAACGTGCCGTTTCGGGGTTGTACTGTTCATATATAATTAATTAATTAATTATATATATATATATGAAAAAAAATATTAATTTAACAAGCATTATTAAAATTCAAGATAAATTAATTTTAAACTATACAATATAAACACAAAGTCAAACAAACATAATCTCAAAATTAGAAACACAATCACAAGTTAATCAAAATAAAGAGGATTTTAAGGCCGGAACGACACACCGGAACGGTACCGAGACGTTCCGGCCGGAATTTGGCTAGTATTTCCGGAACGGGCCGAAATTAAAACCAAGACGAAAATGACGCCGTTTTATCTCGGTTTTTTAACGGCACGAAATATTCCGGCCAGAACAGAACGGTATTGACAACCCTGTTAGACTTAAAAAGAAGTGGGCATGTCTTAAAAAATGGTTAAAAGGATTTTATAATTTGAATATATTTCTTCAACTAAAATTTGATTGGATCATGCTATTTTTCTTATAATAAAATAACACACACGCACGCACACACATATCATTGCGAAAATAAAATATAACTATCAAAATTGAAAATTTAGAGACCAATTTTGATTGAAATTTATCAAATCAAAAGATAGAATCAAAGTTCGATGCACAATTTCAAACATTTATAGATTTAGGGTGCAAATAAAATTTAACCTTATGCATGAATAGCAACCAGCTAGTAGGACTTATTTCTTCATCGAAAGTGGTTATTATAGGATCTTGTTTCGAAGTTCTTGTCATCCTGAATCTAATGGAGCGATCAATTCACGATTCTGATAAAAGATATTGATTTCCATCCACTTATTGTTATAAATCTCTTCTTTCTTTTGCAGTAAGCAAACAAAGAGAAGGCTTTCTTGCTCAATATATTGTTATCCAAAAGAAAGAAAAATAATAAATTTATTAGGAAATTTTTCTTTCTTTCAATCATGCAAAATTCCATGGTTATAAAAATGATAAAAGTTTATATAATTATTAATTTTAATGCTTATAAAATTAATTAAAATAAACATAAACTGTGAATCAGACATTCACAAAAAAAAATAAAAAAATCAACTATGATTTATCTATAAATATAATTAGACAATTTAGAATTTATTTTGAGTACAGTCATGCATAAAAAATTCACATAAAATTGAACTACATCGTGAATTGATATTTTGTTCACAAAAATGTTAAATGGGCAGCCTGAAAATGATGTCAAGTTCTATAGTCCCTTCAAATTATCTTAGCCTATATGTTTGTTCACATGGTGGGAAAAAAAAGTAGCTTTATAATACAATCATAAAAGAATAACATAGATTTTATTGATAAAAGAGAGAATTCAACAACATCAAGTATGTATTCTCAAAGTAAAGTTATGAGCTAGCATTACCAAAACCAAAAGCATTTCAAAAAAATTAAAAAAAAAACATTTTTTTTGACTTCGTTAGCATCCTTTTTTCTTTACTTGTAAAGTTGAAAAAAAATCAGTTTCAAGAAAATTTCATGTTAATAAACTTTATAAAATTCATGAATTTGTTCACAAGTTTAGTTGGTTGATTTGATTTCCGAGTTTATCGAGTTTACCTCTTTTATATATATTTTTTAATTATTTTGTTATTTCAACCTTAATTATTGGGTTAATTAGGAATTCAATTTCATAATTGTTTTTTTTTTCTCTACGAAGTTATCATACTCTAAAAACAACATCTTGGTATTGGGTTTACATTGCAAAGCATCCCTATTATTATTTCTTAATATCAAAGTTACCTTATATATATATATATATATATATATATATATATAACACTCGACCTTTATTATTAATACCCTATAAATCCATTTTTACACACACCCATGGAAAGATTTTCTCAACAATCAACAATTCATTATTATTAGGTAAAAGGTCACTTAAAAGGGTATGATTGATTATAGTCCTTTTATTTTCCTCATACACATAAAAACAATCTTAGTAATATTCTTGAGTTTTTTTTTTTTTCTTTTCAAAATGGTGGTAAGAGCTTTTTTTCCCCAAATTAGCTTATTTGGTCAAATATTTTATAAAATAGTATAACTTAAGCACTCGTACAAGTCACACTTGTATGAGCCATCTAGACGCACCTACTTAAGTGATCAAGTTAAAATCACAAAAACCATTTCTCTTTTTTCCTTTTATTTCTCTCCTTCTTCTATTTGTATCGCCTTCATCCTCACTCTCACGATCTCTTTCTTCATCGTGAAAGCTTTTTCTTTTTCCTACCTAAGGTAGTAAGGAGCCATTTCACCGTTGTCATCACACACAACACTTTTATTTCATCAATTACAAGTGTAATTCACCCCACCCTTTATTAATTTCATGTTTTATGCTAATTTGTGAATTTAGGTTTAGTGTTTTCTTTTACTAGTTTAAGGTGTTGTTGATTTGATAAAATATGTTAATTAAATATAAAATATATCAATTAATTTGATAAATTATATTATTTAGGAAATAAATCGATGAATTAGTTTTTAGTTAATTATGTTAGGGTTTTTTTTTGTTAGTTTAGGGATTTGTTGATTTTGGTTAATTTCATGACATGGATATGCCCAAACCAATTAGACGTGGTGTATTACAACCTCTATAAATACTTATTGATGCAAAAAAATCAAGGAAGATTAACTTAATGTATGATTTCATTTTAAGAAAAAAAATGATAGACCCCCTTATAAATACCAATTAAAGAAAGTTTTGGCATACGATTAACTTAATGTATGATTTCAATAATTTCAAGTTTTATATGATTTCAGCTGCTCAAAAGCTAGCATCTAACAAATGACAAGATCAATACTTGAATTTAATGTGTTTTTTTCTTTTATTTTTCTTCTTTTTTATTTGAAGTTGTGATGAACAGAAAGGTGCAATATTTATTCGAGTCGCGATCTATTCTTTTACCTGAGTTTTTTTTCTCCTGCCGGCAAAGACAATCTCATAAGATTGCTTTTACAACTATGAAACCAAAGTGTTTTCGTCTTCTACTCCCTTGTCTTTTTATTCAACCTTTCCTCCTTCTGGAAAAAGGTTTTTGTCAGCTTCAAACCGCACAAATGCTTCCAACGCAACGAATCAAGCCAAAGATAGCACATGTGAAAAAATAATGTGGATTATATTTTCGAGTTTTTATATGATAGTTTAAGTTTTTAGCAAGATGATTATTTAATATGGTATCAGAGTCTTATTGACCCAATGGTCACGAGTTCGAATCTCACCACTCTTATTCTATTTTATAAAAAATAAGTATAAGGTAACGTTGGCTTGTGCAACTTTTAAGTCCAAAAAACTTTCACTTAAGGAGATAAGTCAGAGAATAATATATATCATATTCTGAGACATTGACCTAACAAGTTAATTTTTAGATGAGATGTTTGCCGGTAGCACATTCACTTGTTCTCTTCCTGCTCAATTTCAACCGAAGAAGACAACACAGTTATGTTGACAGATCATGACCTCTTAGCCAGGCTCCATAGAGTAGACTGCTAACATTTTGGATTATTATCTCTCTTTTTTTCCTGAAAATCCCACTTGCTTTTAGGATTAAACATGTACTTGCAGAAAAAAAGTATATGGATCTTTACCACCTTATTTTTCCATTTACTCCGAGCAGGAAAAGAAAATCCTAATGCAAAATGGAAATTAACGTTTATATATATGAAAATCATGAACCCAAATTTCAGATTCGGTTGTAAACAATATGGATTCAGCAAGAAAACGTGATACAAGGCTCTATAATCACGTGTGTATTTATATTGAATTACATGATACAATTCAAAGCAAATAAGGTTGCTTTACATGATAAGAATACAAGTAAACATTCCTATTGTAATTGTAACACTGAGTCCTTAGGAATATAGGAGTCCTGCGTGGGAGTGTCTCCTGCACTGTCTTCTACTTCTGTTACAACCCCTCTCAAGCTGATGGGAAGGGACCGAACCATTAGCTTGTCGCGCAGCATGAGGAAACGGGTCGTGGCGAGCCCTTTTGTAAAAATGTCTGCTATTTGATCTGTTGTGTGAATGTACTGTGTTGAAATATCCTTCATAGCAACCTTCTCACGGATAAAATGGTAGTCAATTTTGATATGCTTTGTCCGAGCATGAAAAACCGGATTTGAAGCCAATGCAAGAGCCCCCATGTTATCAACCCACAAAGTTGGAGGTGCTGGTAATGGAATCTGTAAATCTTTAAATAGCATACGGAGCCAATAAAGTTCAGCAGTAGTAATCGCCATGGAACGGTATTCCGCTTCAGTACTTGAGCGGGAAACAACAGGTTGTTTCTTCGCCGCCCATGAAATCAGACATGGACCAAGAAATATGCCGTAGCCAGTTGTGGATCGCCTATCATCAGGGCTTCCAGCCCAATCCGAGTCACAATAACCTTGTAACTGTAAACTGCCTTTTGAAAAATAGATGCCATGTTCAACAGTGGACTTGAGATATCGTAGTACTCTCTTTGCAGCTGTGAAGTGCGTAGTTGTTGGATTATGTAAAAATTGACAGAGTTGATTCACACTGAATGCAATATCAGGTCGGGTTAGTGTGCAATACTGAAGTGCCCCTACAATGTGGCGGTAAAGAGAGGATTCAGGCAGTGGGTCACCATCGAATTTTGACATTTTTGTTCCAGAAACACATGGGGACTGATAGGGCTTGGCACCAGCCATATTTGCACGATGTAATAGGTCAACAATATATTTAGACTGATTAAGGTGTAGCCCTTCTCTGTTACGGCATACTTGAATTCCCAGAAAATAGGTAAGTGGTCCTAGGTCCTTCATTGAAAATTCTTGTTGAAGCTTTGTTGTAAGATCAGTAATTGCATGTGGTGTATTACCTGTAACAATAATATCATCCACATAAATCAAGACATAAATCCTCACAGTTATTTGAACAAGGATGAATAAGGATGTGTCAACCGTAGAACCCATAAAGCCAAGATCAAGGAGTACCTGAGATAGGTGTTGAAACCAAGCACGTGGGGCTTGTTTTAAGCCATAGAGTGATTTCTGCAAACGACACACAAAGTCTGGCTGAGAAGAATCCACAAAGCCTTGTGGTTGTTCCATAAATATCTCGTCTGTTAATTGCCCATGTAAGAACGCATTAGATACATCCAATTGCCGAATAGGCCAAGCATAATGCACTGCAAGAGCAAGAATTAAGCGAATGGTTGCTGGTTTAATAACTGGACTAAAAGTCTCAGTATAATCAATTCCATCTTGTTGCTCAAATCCTTTGGCAACGAGTCGCGCCTTATATCGATCAATTGAGCCATCTGAGTTCTGCTTGATTTTGTAGACCCATTTGTTTCGAATTACATGTTTGTGGGCAGGTCGTGGGCACAAAGTCCATGTTGCATTTGAAAGCAGAGCATCAAATTCTGCTGCCATAGCATCTCGCCAATTTGGGTTTTTTGAGGCTTGTGTGTAGGTTGTGGGTTCTGGAGGGAGAAGTCTTATGTGGAGTGCTTTGAGTGGGTGTTTAGTGGAGCAATATAGGTGATAATCAGGGAATTCTTTCGGCTTTAGTGAACTGGTGATGCTGCGAGTGATGATTTGTCGGGGAAGAGGCGAAGATGTCTGGTCTGCAGCCAATATGGAATTGCTTTGGGAGATTAGAGGAATGGGTTCTTCTAATTGTGGATGTGGTGATTCTAAAGATGTGGGTTCCAACGGAGTCCTTGATTGTGGAGAAATTGGTGGAGAAGGTAGTGGGTTTTGGCCGTTGATGTTTGCAAAGTCAGAAATAACGGGCAAAAGAGGAGTAGACAGTGTTGATTGTAGTGGAATGGAGAATGACTTACTTGGCACGTGTGTGCTAGGAGAAGCAGAGTTCGAGTCCTGTTGCGAGGTAGTAGGCTGGATTATATCCTTGGCTGGAAACACCTGTTCATCAAACGTGACATGACGCGAAATATAGACTCGGTTTGTGAAAGGGTCAAGACATCGATATCCTTTTGAATTAGAGCAACAACCCAAGAAAATACATCTTTTGCTGCGAAAGCATAATTTATGATTATTATAAGGACGCAATAATGGATAGCAAACACAGCCAAAGACTCTAAGAATAGAATAATCGGGTTTTATGGCGAACAATTTGGTATATGGAATATCGTTATTTAGTATTGGAGTGGGTAATCTGTTGATTAGGTAGATAGCCGTAAGAAATGCATCTACCCAATATTTGCTCGGCAAATGTGAATGAGCTAGGAGAGCTAAACCAGATTCTACCACATGACAATGTTTGCACTTGGCTATACCATTTTGTTCAGATGTGTATGGACAAGAAATTCTATGGAAGATGCCATTTTCTTCGAGGAATTTTTTAAATTGAGAGGAAATGAATTCTCCACCCCCATCCGTTTGAAATTGCTTGATTTTCCGAGATAAAAGATTTTCAACTAAGCACTTGAATTTAATAAAGCAGACAAAAACAACTGACTTGTGTTTTAACGGAAAAAGCCAAGTGAAATGGGAAAAATCATCAATAAATAAGACATAAAACTTGCAACCACTTATTGATGTGACGGGGGATGTCCACACATCGGAGTGTATAATTTCAAGAGGAAAATTCGATACTCAACTAGAATTTGAAAAAGGGAGTTTTTTGCTTTTTGCTAGTTGACATGGTTCACATAATGAGTCTTTATTTTGTGGACCAGAAATAGATAACTGAGAATGTCGTAGCAAAATTTGAAATACTGAAGAAGTGGGATGGCCGAGTCGATTATGCCACACTGGAATTGAAGTTTTAACACCGACAAAGGCAATTAAACTTCAAGTTTTATTTGCCGAAGAGAGGTGTTTTAAATGGATTGGATATAATCCAGCCTTACTTGGTCCCTGCAATAGGATCTCTCCCGTCCGCAAATCCTTCACAATAAAACGTTTAGAAGTCAGCACAAAATAACAATCACTGTCAACACAAAATTGATGAATAGAGAGAAGATTAGCCGAAGCCGATGGACAATGAAGAACATTGTTTAAATGAAGAGTAGAAGTGGGTGTTTGGAGAAGTGCAGAACCAGTGTTGGCGATTTGCAATCCTCCTCCGTTGCCGACAGTCACTGTCTCACCCCCTTGATATGGTTGTTGGGGAGACAAATTGTCCAGTGCAGTGGTGATGTGGTTGTTGGCACCACTATCAGCAAACCATGGGTCATCAACGTTGAAGTCATTAGTGTGGGCTGCCATTGCAGCAAGCTGAGATGGTGGGTGCCGTCCTTGGTAGGAGAAATCCATGCGATGTTAGCAATCTAGGGCTTGATGATTGGGCTTGTTACAAATCTGGCATGGGGTGCGATTTCTGTTGAAGACTGTCGATTGCGATTGATTCTCATTCCCATTCCCATTCCCAGAAAAATTTCAAGAACTGGTGTTGTCAGTTCTGGATTGGTGTTGTGGTCATGGGGAAGGAGAAGGGTGCTGTGTGCGAGGAGAATACTTAGATTGCCCATACCTGTGTTTTTTGTTAAACCCAGATGAGCCTCGATGTTGATACTGGTTGAATAAGGCAAATTGACCAGCTTGTGGAGGCACTGATTTCATCTGATTTTCTAATAGAGCTTCATAGCTGAGAAGCTCGGACTGGAAGTCATTAAAAGAGAGGGAGATGTCTCTTGTTGCAAAAGAGAATGAAGTGATGAAGGAGTTGTAATCACCATTGAGGCCCCCAATGATGTAAGAAATCAAGTCATCGTCTTCAATTGGCTTGCCCACAGCCGCAAGTTGATTAGCCAATCCTTTGGCAATTTGAACATAATCTGCACAAGTTTTATTTCCTTGCTGTAAATTTTGAAGTTGTCTCTTCAAATGTGAGATGCGAGATCGATTTTGAGCAGCAAATCGATTTGCCATTGAATCCCATACTTCCTTCGCAGTGTTCAACCCAAAAACTATTGGAAGGATTGATTCTGAAAGAGTTGCATTTAACCAACTAAGCAAGTACTGGTCTTTCTTAGTCCAAACGATGAATTTTGGATCTACTGTGAGTGTTTCTTTCCCATGCGAATCAACAAGGAATTTGCTGGGACAAGAATCTGAGCCATCAACAATACCCAGAAGATCATTGCTCCTCAAAACTGGTAGAAATTGAGATACCCAGCTGAGGTAATTGGATCCATCTAATTTGACGGAAATAAGATGATTAATAGATGGAAAAGTGAATGATATAGGGGTAGTGTTTGATTCGATGATTGCACTGGAAGAAGCCATGAGTAAGGATCTGTTTATGGGCGTGTTAGCCAAAGTGCTCTGATACCATGTAAACAATATGGATTCAGCAAGAAAACGTGATACAAGGCTCTGTAATCACGTGTGTATTTATATTGAATTACATGATACAATTCAAAGCAAATAAGGTTGCTTTACATGATAAGAATACAAGTAAACATTCCTATTGTAATTGTAACACTGAGTCCTTAGGAATATAGGAGTCCTGCGTGGGAGTGTCTCCTGCACTGTCTTCTATTTCTATTACATCGGTAACCCCGCCTGAAATACACTCACAGTAATTACCCTGATCTTTTGAAAATCTTTCCATGGTTACTGAGAAAAAGTTGTTGCTGCTGTTGCAGGTATATTCAACAGCAGACATTGATTCGTCTTCTTAGTTTCTCTAGTCCAGGATATCATTTCCGGAGTGTGAAGATCCATCAATTGTAGAGGGTTCAAGCCTCTCTATGCATGTCTGTCATTCCCATGATGACTTACCTGTCTACTGAACTTGCAGAGTATTTAATGGATTGCTGACTTGGACACCCTGATTATCAAAAAAAAAAAAGAGACTAGCTTCAGATTATTAATGTGTCGATGAAACAAGTAACAAACATAATCAAGTGATTGAAGGTTATGAGAATGCTATAAATTACGAAGAGGTGAGGATCAGTATATTTTCTCAAATCTTCACGAAGCAGAGTTCTTTGATCGGGCTGTCGAGGAAGACAAGGGGGCAATGAAGATTGTGAACATGCTCATGATCACATGAAGATCACTGATTGCAAATCTTCTAAGGCTAAGCGAGATGAATCTCGTTCTCTTTATCCACGGTTGAATGAGTCATTGCAGCTCTTGAGTTTATTTTTTGAGGATACATTGTTAGCTTCAAGTGGAAAGACTAGAACTTGTTTGATGGAAAGCCCAATACAATGTTTGATCTTCAAAGTGATCTTTACGATTTTTGTGATGGAAAGCCTAGAACTTGTTTATCACTGTTTTTTAAAAATATTTTTTTTTAATTTATTTTAATGTCAAAAATAATTTTTAAAAAATAAAAAAATATCAATTTAATATTTTTATAAATAAAAAATATTTTAAAAAATAATTTTAATTATAATTTTAAACAAACACTATGGCGTATTGGGAGCTCCAAAGCCAAAGAGTTTGAGGACAAGTGAAAAGGTTGTGGGTTACTGAAAATGCCGTGTTACAAAATAGTATAAATTTTAAATTCTTTGATCATTCTTTCCCCTGGAAAACATCTAAACTCGAGGCATTGTAATGGAAAAACTAAAAACATCTTTCTTTGTGCAAGTAGATCATCTCAACAAAAGCTGTTTCTCTTACCTTCCTTTATCCATTGTTCTTGGAAAAATGGAGGAAAACTTTGTTGCTGAAAACACCCTGTCCATCTCTAATCAAATACACGAATATAATTGAAATTGAATAGTTCAAATGCATCTGTACAGACAGTTTCTCTGGAAAAAAATCTGCTCGTACTTCATCTGCACGGATGCCATGATGATGATGATGATGATTTCAGGCAACCCATTAACAGATAGAAGGGATATGATTAGGGCATTAAGCTCAGGCAGCTTCCCCTCTTATCAATAATTCCACACACTAGAGTTAAGACGACATGCAATTGTAACCAAGATTGTAAATTCTGATTTGGTTGATATTTTGTTTTTTTAATTGGAAATGAAATATTTTGGTATGTTGTTTCAGGGTTTTACTACTTATGTGTGAGTGTCTATATTTAACATATTAATTTAAAAACAATTTAGTTTAATTCTAAAAATAACATTATTTAGAATTATATAATTTAATTTAATAAAAGACATAATAAAATAATTTTTCTGAATAAAACTATGAACACGAAATATTACAAGAATGTCATTATTAATCTTGCAAGGTCATTATATTTTATGATTGCTCTGTAATTTTAACATAATATATATAAATATATCAAGAGACTCGTAAAATATCATCTCAATCTAACAATCAGAGATATGATTGATATTGTAAAATTATTCACTATTTTAAAAAAAATACTATTTGGCCGAAACGAAACAGGAGAAACGAAACCAGAACGTTCCAGATGAAATCAGGATGGAATTTCCGGAACAAACCAAAATTTTAAACGAGATAAAAACTGCATTATTTTATCTAATTTTTTTTAACTGGTATGAAACATTTCAGCCATTTTAGTCGAAACAAAACAAAATTAACAATACAGATTGTGACCTATACTAATCGCTGGATAGTAGCTTTCAGGATGGAGCCACACAATAATCCACTGGTTCGGTACACAAATTCGTGGTTGAAAATTGACAATTCAAAGCCAACATTCTTTTTCCCATGAGCTTCAGTGATCTCTATCAGCATTCCCTGCAATTCCATACTCACCTAACAGTACTCCCATACTAACCACAGACTCGCATCTCACATTTATGATCGAGCCCCACTTTCTACTTTCCTGTCCTCGCCAATAAATGCACGGTGCACTCACAACAATGTCGTCCACCTTCACTGTAACCATGAACAAGTCCCTTCTAGTAGCTCAATCAGAAAGCTCAGAGAGTGATTCTGATGGTGTCGATCAAGTTCACAGCCACAGAATCATAGCTCCTTCTACCGCCATTGCTATAGCAGACAGCTTCCAAAAGAAAGATAACTCATGGTACATCTTCCATCAACTATGATACAGACTTCTCAAGCCAGCGATTAGAGTTGGCAAACCTTACTGCTTCGCTGTCAAAAAACATTTGTTAGCATGACTAAGTTAACGTTAGAAAATCTAAGCATATATATGTTTTTTTCGTTTTGGTCCTTTTCTGTTTTCCACCTGCCTGTCTCTCTTACTAATGTTTCTCTGCTTGTTGACGGGATGGCGCAGGGTCGTTACTTCCCAAATCGCTACAGATCTATCGATTCAAGTTCAAGACAACACTTTTACTGTTCACAAGGTAACTTGCAGGTTATATATATATATATATATCAAAACACTGGACAAAATTATATCCAGGTCTGTCCATAAACTAGTTTGACGAGGGGGTGTATTAAGAGCCTTTAGGGTATAGGTTAATCATAGCTAACTGGGTTTATGCTAAAATTAATTAGGGCAAGAAAACGAGTATGCTAGACTACTTGAACTCTCTTATGTCATCTGTTTTAATATTGCAAGTACAACTCCATGCTATATTACACGCATGAAGAACAGAAGATGGATTGACAACATGCGAAGTCGAGAACACGACACAACTAAAGTGACTTCATCTATGCTCACCAGAGTCAAATATTTGTTCTTCCAATTGATTCATGAGTGGTGTAAACATGTAGAAGATTAACAAATCAATTCTCAATTGTATGTCCTCCATTTCATTGTACCTGACGAGGTTTAACTCATAGCTAAGACAAGGTCAAGTAATAAATGAACTTTCAGTGTGGATGAACTGAAATCATTTGCTTAACTCCTCTGTTTCTCCTGATCCAGTATCCCTTGTTATCAAAATGTGGCTACATAGGCCGCCTGGAACTTCAGCCTACAATTTCAACTTTTGGGTGCGAACTCAAGCTTGAGAACTTCCCAGGTGGATCCGAAGCATTCAAAATCATTCTGAAATTCTGTTATGGTCTTCCATTAGAATTGAACTCTAACAACATTGCTCCGCTACGGTGCGCATCAGAATTCCTAGAAATGAGTGAAGAACTCGATGATGGAAATCTCATCTCAAAGACAGAAGCTTTCCTCACATTTGTAGTCCTCTCGTCGTGGAAAGACACCATCACTGTTCTCAAATCATGTGAAACTTTATCTCCATGGGCTGAAAATCTTCAAATAGTTCGAAGATGTTGTGACTCAATAGCATGGAAGGCTCCTACAGACAATTCAATGGTTAATGATGAAGGATGGTGCTTTGATGATGTGGCTTCCCTTCGCATTGATCATTTCATGAGAATTATAACTGCAATAAGGGCAAAGGGAACAAAACCAGAGATCATAGGTAAATGCATAATGCGATATGCAGAAAGATGGTTGCCAGGCATTGATGCAGAGTTAGAAGGACTAAGAGGGTATGGGTATGGAAAGAATGAACTGCATTTCAGTATTTTGATTGGAAGGAAGGAAGACGAGGGTATTGTACATAGCAAGGAGCAAAAAAATATTATTGAAAGCCTAGTAAGCATACTCCCTCCTCAACCAGAAGCAGTCCCATGTAAGTTCTTACTGAAGATTTTGAAAATGGCAATGGTTTACTCTGCATCCCAAGCCTTGATTTCAGAGCTTGAGAAGAGAGCAGGGATGATGTTGGAGAATGCCAATGTGAATGATCTTTTGATTCCTAATTATAAAAGTGAAGAACAGGGGAAAATGGTCAAGTAAGTATTCAACTATCTCAGTCTCCTTAAGATTGCTTAAGCTTGCATAAAAAATTGCAGCAAGTCTTTTCACCCTCACTAATTATCTTTCATGTATATTCATATAGACCACTTGAACAACGAACAATGCACAACACAGATGTGGTGCGAAGAATCGTTGAATATTTTTTGATGCATGAACAAGAGCAGCAGCAACTGCCACTGACATCAGGGAAATCAAGTGTTAGCAAGCTTTTGGACAACTACCTAGCTGAGGTTGCAAAGGACCCTAATCTTTCCATTACCAAATTTCAAGTTTTGGCTGAAGCCCTGCCAGAGAAAGCTCGGACATGTGATGATGGTATTTATAGAGCCATTGACACCTATCTCAAGGTTTGCCATCAGTTGTCTTTCTGGTACTCTGTCCTATTAGATAAGCAACAGACAAAGCTAAAAACTCTATTGTTCTTTCCAGACTCATCCTTCGCTCTCTGAGTATGACAGAAAAAGGCTATGCAAAATAATGAACTGTGGGAAGCTATCACTTGATGCGTGCATGCATGCAGCACAAAATGAAAGGTTGCCTCTAAGAACAGTGATTCAGGTAAAATATACAACCATTTTCCACTATAAATCCATGATACCCATTAGTAATAAATCAAATAAATATGTCTGTCATGTGCCGAATCTGTAAATTTTAATGCTTCTTTCAGTCATTAAATCAAATGCCACAAGAGAGACCACAAGCCATGTGGCGAGTATAAAAGAGGATCATGGGATCTACAATGGTTACAAAGGCTGTAGCAAACTGGTAGTTTAGCTATTTATAAGGCACGAACAATCTAAGAGATGACATTAGATTGATTTAGCCCTGTTTTGAGAAACTTCCCAAGTGCCAAAAAAACACAGTGCATTTTGCAGAATCTGAGATACACTCAAAAGTTTCTGACTAACAACAGTTGTATTCCCAAACACAGTGAATGGCATCTATTTACGTAAAACCTAAAAATAACCCAATACACAATTCTGAGATACCAAGAAAATGCTGCGGTTAAGGACTTTTGGACAACAAAGCTACATGGTATATATGTACTGTCCAAAACAATCACATTTACTACCACGGATTTCAGTTTTAGCCATAGGATCCTGGTGATCTATGTAAATGCAAGTTATACTATGTTTGTTGTTGAGCTCAACCAGAACTTTAAGTCTGTTTCTAGGAACAGCAAACTCTAATAATTTCTTTCAGATTATTTAAATGACTGCCTACTTTTATACAAGAGATAACCACAAAAATGGAAGAAACTTTAATGACAAATTGACTAGCTTTATAGTTAATCGCCAAATTTCCACAAGACCGAATTGCTGAGATTGTTGAAGCACAGTGGCAATACGCAATGTTTCAAAACATTAGGTTAAACCAAAAAAACCACTCCTAACAAAAGCTGTTAACACTGCATCTGCATGCCTTTGAACAGATTTTCTCAAAAAAAAACTTAAGAGATAGACCGTCTAAATTTTTCTTTCCATGTAAATCACAAACCTTGATAGCATGATGTGCAGATACAAGGACCAAACAAAGTGAAAGGCAGACTTTAATGTTTCATCAAAATTAACATTTCTGATCTAAGATGGAATGGACATGCAGGTGTTGTTCTCGGAGCAAGTAAAGATGAGGGCAGCAATGCAAGGAAAAGATCCAGCAGCAAGTGATAACAACTCAGAGCAGGAAATAACTCAAACATCAACAAAAACTGAGATCATGACCTTAAGAGCAGAACTTGAGAATGTAAAGACGCAAATGACAGAACTGCAGAGGGACTATTCTGAACTGCAAAATGAATATGAAAAGCATAACAACAAGCATAGAAATGGATCAGCTTGGAGTTTTGGGTGGACAAGGATCAGAACATCAGCTCTTTTCCATAGAAAATTAGATGGGAATGAAAGTGGAGGACACCAGAGACCAAATTCACTTGGTAGCAGAATCAATTTCAGAAGACGACTATCCATATCATAAATTTCTAGTCACCAAGCCCAACCCCACAAATTCTTGTTTGATATCAATTTCACTGTTTTCTTACGGTAAATTCACCTGTATAAACAGGGTTGGGTACATCTTGCTTGTGAAAGCATATAATCAACTAAGTTGTGATTGAAAATAACAAAAGCTTGCAAGGAATTGAATAAATTCCAGATATTTCGACAGCCTCGTTCCTAACAATCCCACTCACTAAAGCATTACCAAAACCATATTCAAAACAAAATTTGTTTCAATAAAACTCTCAACTACCAAAACAAAAACTTTGCTTTGCACCAGCATTTGACAGATTCAAACAAAAGCTAACAACAACTTACCAAAATCAAGCCAAACATTCTCATTCCTCAATTAAAAAAAAATCAAAACACAACAATACCTAGAATTAGCGGTAGCACTCCTCATGGAGCTCCAAGGAAACATGGCCTTCTCCGCAGCCACATCACCACGACCACCACGCCATCCATGCCCGCCACCGCCACCCTCCTTATCATCAAGCCAGTGACTTCTACTGTCCTCAACAAAACTTCTCTCCGGTTTCTTCTTACTCATTCGCTCCCTCTCTTCCTCCATAACTCTAATAGGAAACAGATTAGGGGAAATGGAGAGCGGGTTCCTAAGCGTGATGTATGTTTTTTTTATAGTCAGGCTTGGCGATGAGTATCCACCGCGTTTTTTCTTTCCCCCTTCCAAGTTAAGAGTGCGTACCTTCTCGACTCGGAAGCCGTAGAGTGATTAGAGAACGCGCTTGATTTCGATTTTGGAAGCTGAAGGGATTGTTTTCAGTGCAAAATCGTTAAAGTTCGTAGATGTTGTTGGCATTAGAATCCGTATTGGAAGGCTTGCGAAGTTGATTACTCTTCTTCCCGATCTGCCTGCCATTTCCTTGCTCCGATGAGTATGAAAATGGGAGGGTGATGTGTTGCTGCTACTGCCGCCTAGTGGCTGGGCAGACGTGTTTACTGGTGTTTACAGTTTTGGTTGATTTTAAGGCTTTTTTTTTAAAAAGAAATATTCTAAAATAATGTTTTTTTAATTTTTTAAAATTATTTTTTGTATTAATGAATAAAAATAACTAAAAAACATTAAAAAATTAATTCAAAAATATTCTTAAAATAAAATGACAAATACAGATGTTAGTGATGCTACTGAAGTGTAGGGGTTAGATTCCCAAAGTCTTGAGCCTTTTTGGGTTGACTCTAGGCCCGTAAAGCGCAGCCCAAAATGATTTATCTAGAAAATTACAAATATACATAACGAGTGAAAATTACCAGTTTGTATTATTTATAATTTTTTATTTTATTTAATGGGTATGTAATAGATTATTTTTCTATTAATAATAATAAATTGATAAAAATTGATTATAATAAACAAAGTTATTAAACATAACCATATGGATATCCCATGTTGCGAGATTGAATATCTTGATCCATATTTATCTCTTGATTTTTTTCAAATTTATTCTTTAATTATTAAATGCATCGATCAACCTTATATTATAATTAGGGTTTGTTTTATGTAAAAAATCATTAGAAAAACTTGCATATTTATTTTTTGTGTTGAATTTTGTTATCATTTTGTTTTATATGGGAATATTTAGTCTCGTGACCTGAATAACAAGTTTGGTAGGTTAACACAGGTCAACTTAAGTTATTAGTTTTCTAAATCCTCAAACATTGAGTTAATTAAGAATTTAGTTTCATAATCTGTTTCAATTTGCTTTTCATGAGATTATTAAAGTTTTATGACCTAGCTCAAGGATTTTGAGAGGTTAACTCAAGTTGACGAGACTTTTATTTTTATTACATTCTTCAATATTGAGTTTACTAGGGGTTAATCTTAATAATTTGCTTTCTATATGATTATTTTAATCTCATGATTTAAGTTACAAATTTTGATCGGCTAACCTAGTTGACACATATTTTTTAGGGTTTTTTTAATTGATTTTTTTTTTAATTTCTTCCTTCAACATTGATTTTATTGAAAATAGACTTCATAATTTATTTGATTTTTTTTTATGAAGTTATTCTAATCTTATAAACTAAGTCACATCGTTGAATTAATTGGAAAATAGACTTTATAGTTTATTTTAATTTACTTTTGATGAGGTTATTCTAGCCTAAATCAAGGTTTGAGAAATTAACGTAGATTAACTCGAGTCACTTTCATGTTTTTTAATTATATCATTTAATATTAGATTAATTGAGAATTGAACTTTATAACATGTTATGATTTATTTTCTATAAAATCATCATTATTTCATGATCCAAACATATATGTAGCATGTTAAATTAATCTTGTTTTAATATTAAAAAATATTATCCTAATATTTTTTAACTCGATCTATATTTTTACTAAATTATATTTTTACTAAAGAAAAAGAAAAGTACCTGCAAGCACTGAGCAATGATACAGTTGCAAAACTAAAAAAGAATTAACTTGGGAAATCACGTAGAAACATTTTTGGATCTTGAAGATAGTTTTTGTTTTTTCTGTCATGGCTCGTGGTAATAATAAAAAAATACAAGGTAAGTGGAATCTTTTGAAATAAGGGCAGTCAGAGAGAATCAAAGACCGTATGCTGTTTCGTATTTTATTTTAAAAGTATTTTTAAAAACATTTAATTTTTTTATTTAAAATTAATTTTTTTGATAATTTTAATATATTAATATCAAAAATAATTTTTAAAAAATAAAAAAATATTATTTTAATATATTTTCAAATAAAATCCATTTTTAAAAACGACTCCGTCCGTGTTTGGCATTGTGGTGCGATCTGCGATTGCCAGATCGCACCACAATTTTAATGTTTGGTAAAAACAAAACCCCGATTTAAGAGGTGGGTCCCACGCCCATTTTTGAGCCGGAACGCCGTTTTGGAAAAGCTGGGTTTCGATACTTTTTTTTTGCCGATTTATCAAATCCGATCTGCGTTTACAAATGTGCGATAATAAATATATCCGTTGGAAATCCATAACCTTCAGAAAATCTTATCTTCTCTGAACATTTGTATCTTCTTCCTTCTCTTCCTTCTCGTCTGCACTAACCAACGTCCACACTTCTCCACACTCGAAGGCTACCTTCTCTTCTTCTCCACACCCGAAGGCTGCCTTATCTTCTTCTCGTCCGCAAAAAACCCTTCTCCTCTGCAACCCTCTCTTCTAACCCATTTTCCTTCTCTGCAAGTTGAAGACGATCTGCACTCACCACCACCGCAATCTCCTTCTCCACACCCTTCGACTGCCTTAACTTCTTCTCGTCAGCAAAAAATCACAACCTTCTCCTCTGCAACCCTCTCTACAAACCCACTTCCCTTCTCTGCCAGTTGAAGACGATCTGGACTCACCACCACCGCACTCTCCTTCTCTTCCAGATCAAGACGACCTGTCGGTCATCAGTGATTCTATCTGCCGTCATCGCCATTTCCTTCATCGCCGTCCAATACCCAAGCAGCCAAACCACCACCGTCCGATTCTTCTTCTCAATCATCACAAACTCTCCTTGTGATTCGCAACGATCTTGCTGAAATCGGTGAGTTTTAACCATGGTCTCTCTAAATTCACTTCCTATTTCTTGCAATTCTTGCAGTTTTTCTTGGAATTTGATGTGAAAATGTTGAAAATGCCGTGAGTGTTTTATGAGAAATTTCTGTGAAATTGTTGAAATTGCTGTGAATTTTCTGAGAAATTGCCGTGAGTGTTGTCGATGAAATTGTTGAATTTGTTGAGATTTTTTATGTGATTTTTCTGAGAATTTGATGAAATTACCGTGAGTGTTTATGAGAAATTTCTGTGAAATTGTTGAAATTGCTGTGAATTTTCTGAGAAATTGCCGTGAGTGTTGTCGGTGAAATTGTTGAATTTGTTGAGATTTTTTATGTGATTTTTCTGAGAATTTGATGAAATTACCGTGAGTTTTTTCTGTTAATTTTATGTTAAATTGTTGTGAGTTTATGCTGTGAAATTGTTGAAATTGCTGTGAGTTTTTTCTGTGAAATTGTTGAAAGTTGCCTTATGTTGAAATAGTTTCTTTTCTTTTATTCTAAGCCTGGAGATGTTGGGTTTTATCGATGTTAGTTTGCTTTTCTTGTTTCATCATTGATGTTGTTACAATTAATTAATGTTCTTTGTTTTATCTTTGTATTACTGTGATTGATCAGGTCTGCTTTCTCATCTGAAAGTTTATTGGTTGATTAGCGTGGACCAGTTGCATTTCCTTACGTTAAGAAGTTTCTTAATGCTCTATGATTGCATTTCCAGTTCTTGTATGCGGTGTTGTGTTCTGTAGCACAAAGTTTTGACATGCAATTCACATTTGTATGGGCAGGATGGGAAGGTAGTGCGCACGATACACGCATTTTTCTCGAGGCTATAGACAGTAGGAGTATCAAATTTCCTAAACCGCCTGAAGGTTGTCATTTATTATTTCTTACAGATATGATAATTTCAATAAAGTACTATTCATCTTTTTATATTGAATTAATATACAAGTTGAATTTTGTTTATATTTTCAGGAAAATACTATTTGGTTGATGCCGGTTATCCAAATGAGTATGGATATTTAGGTCCATATAGAAGGGAGCGATATCATTTACAAGATTTTCGACGTCGGGGGTGAACCAAGTGGACGACGCGAAGTATTTAATCGTGCACATGCATCACTACGCAATGTGATAGAACGAACATTTGGAGTATGGAAGCAAAGGTGGAGAATTTTGCAGTGCATGCCGGCTTATCCTTACAAAACACAGGTTGCGATTGTTGTTGCATCGATGGCACTACATAACTATATTAGAAGGCGATCGCAAGATGATGCTGTTTTTGATGAATATGATCGTAATCCTGATTATATCCCAGATGAGTTATTACCAGATGTTGTTGCGTGTGAAACTAGTCTGAGTTCGCGCAGAAATTCACGTATGGATATTGTTCGCGAGGGCATTGCAAATAGTTTGATGGGTGAATGAAATGACGTTTCCATGTTACTTGAAGTATTCACATTAATAGAAATTGTTATTTATTTTTAAATGCGTTTTTAGAAGTTATATATGTTTATATATATATATATATAAACAAAATATTTATATATGACAAAATTACTTACAAAAATTAATATACAAAATTATAATTACATAATTATTATTTTGTATAATAATAATCTATTAATTTTGTATAAAATTAATCTATTAGTCAGTTTCACATAATAATAATACATTTTATTGTTATGATTATTAATCTACAAAATTTAAAAAATAATTAATCTATTAGTCATTTTATTGTTTTTTCATTAATTATTAATTACATTATATTATTATAATAAATGAAATTTACAATATATATATATATATATATATATATATATATATATATATATATATATATATATGTATATATATATATTATACATATATATAAAACCCGTCGTGTTTTTCCTGTAGCATAGTGCACTGTGCACACAGACACAATGCACTGTGGATTGCGACAGTGTTTGTTTTTTGTTTTTTTTTTTTGCCTTTTTTTTGTATTTTTTACTTATTATTTTTTTCATTTTTTCTTATTATATATATATTTTTTTCTACTTATATATTTTTTTGTTTTTTAATAATCGGGGTGTCCGAGCTTGCTTAAATGCACCACGATTATGGATTGCGACAATGTTTGGTTTTTTTTTTTTTTCGTTTCTTCTTTTTTTTTCTAATTATTCTTTTTCTTTTTTTTCCCTCCGTTTTTGCTTTTTTTTTTTGCCTTTTTTTTTGTATTTTTTACTTATTATTTTTTTCATTTTTTCTTATTATATATATTTTTTTCTACTTATATATTTTTTTGTTTTTTAATAATCGGGGTGTCCGAGCTTGCTTAAATGCACCACGATTAATCTCCATATTCAAATTTTTTTGATAACCAGGGTGTCCAGGCCAACTTATGCATACCACGATAATCCTCGGACCCACTTTTTTTTCCTAAAATGCTTTCCTGCTGGTACATTTTTTTTTATAATTTTTTATTCACTTATACATTTTTTTTATAACAGGGATCTCCGACCAGCTTAGGCACACCACGACTAATTCTTGAGCCCAATTTTTTTTAAAACAATATGGATTGCTACAGTGCTTTCATGCTTATACTTTTTTTTGTGTTTTCTTTCGCTTATACATTTTTTTTAACCATAGTCTCTCAGCCAGCTTAAGCTCTTTTTTTCACTTATATATTTTTTTCACTTATATATTTTTTTTATAACCACGATCTCCGGGCCAGCTCAAGTGCACCACCACTACTCCTCGGATCAAATCTTTTTTTTGATGATCGGGGTATCCAGGCCAGCGTTGACACACCATGACTAATCTCTGAACCAATTTATTATTATTTTTAATTTCTTTTCCTTATACGTTTTTTTTTTCACTAATCTCCGAACCAATAATAATGATAATTTTAGTGATTATTTTTTTATAAAAATCTGTTGATTTTTTTTTTTAAAGATTTTCCTGAAATTTTAATTTTTATCGGTGATCATTTTAAAAGTAATATTACTCTATTTTTCCCTTTATTCGTTTTTTTTTTGTTGTTTTCTGTTTCTTTATTTGTTCTTTAGATTATATGATTTTATTATTTATGCAATAATAATGATAATTTTAGTTATTGATTTTTTATTGTTTTTTTATAAAAAAATCTTTTGCTTTTTTTTAAATTTTTCATGGAAATTAAATTATTTTAATTGTTTTGGAAGTAATGTTAGCAATAATTTTAGCTTTTATAACAATGATAATGGCAATAATATCAGGATGAATTTTCAATCTATGTTTTCGTCTTTTTGTTAATAGAAAATTAACAACGTATTTTTTTTATTTGATTATTGTGGGTATTTTCACAATTTATATTTTATTTTTGTTTGATTTAAATTGAATTATAAAATGAACTAATCTTAATACAGTGAACTTAATAATTCAGATATCCGAGTTTTCTTGCTTTTTTAATGATGATGATAAATTTGTGCTGGTTATTTTGTTTGAAACTACTAAACAGATAAATTTATATCGATTTGAAATTCATATATTTTATAAAAAACTTGCACTTGACATGAATTCTGCACAGATTTATTATTTTAGCTAATTTTTTATTATAATAAAAAATACACATAATTAATATTTTTTACATTGAAAAAAAAATTGTGCCGCCCGCGGCGAAGCGCGGGGGCATTGTCTAGTATATATATATATATATTTACCCTTTAAAGTAATTTCACAAGTTAAAAGCAATATGAAAAGTTTGGTAACCAAACACCCAAAACTGCTTTTTTTTCAACCTCCAACTCAACCACAGTTTTAACCAAACACTTCACTGTTTATTTTGCACCACAGTAAAAGCGCTTTTTTTGAAACTGTTTTTTTTCAACCGCAATCGCAATCGCAATCGCAATGCCAAACACACCCTCCATCCTACTACTAAACAGTACAGCAACCACCACACTCCCAAGTCCAGCAGCAGCCTCCTCGTCTCTTCTTTCGCTTCCACACAGGTCGGACAGACGAACCAAAAAAACCAAGCACAAGAGCAGCTGCCTATCCTCCACCATGTGCGGCATCCTCGCTGTTTTTGGTTGCTCCGACAATTCGCAAGCCAAACGCGCCCGTATCGTCGAATTATCTCGCCGGTAATCGAATCATGTCCTCCCCATTTTCTCCATTTTCAATACTATTGTCTTCGTAAAATGAAACCCTTTTTGTTTCTGTTCTATTTCTTGTAGATTGAGGCATAGAGGACCAGATTGGAGTGGATTACATTGCGATGAAGATTGTTACTTAGCTCATCAACGTTTGGCTATTGTTGACCCTGCTTCTGGAGATCAACCTCTTTACAATCAAGACAAGTCTGTTGTTGTCACCGTATGTTACTTCTCTATATCTTTTTATTCTTTTCATGCCCATTTCATTTCTATTCATGCATGTAGTCATTGGGTCCGTCACGGTTCTTATACTTTTATTTTTATTTTCTTGAGTCGGTAATTTCTTTTTCTTGATGAATGAAGGATTTTCATTGATCAGTGAAACCTTACAGAAGAATTGTGAATACAAAAGCAGCATTTGCTGCTGAAAACAGAAGAAAAAACTTAGATAACTTCAAAAACATGTACAAAGGTTCCAAATGAAGTCTATTTGAAAATGGAATTCTTGATTTTTTTTCTTTTTGTTTGGTTCAGGTCAATGGAGAGATATATAACCATAAGGAATTAAGGGCGCAATTGAAGTCTCATACTTTCCGAACTGGTAGTGACTGTGAAGTCATTGCTCACCTTGTAAGTGCTCTAGATTTTATAAAGAGATTATTTTTTGCTTGTATTTTTTATTATGTTTATGTAAATTAAACTCAGCGCTATAAAAATGACCTAAACATAAGTCACAGTAAGCTACATTATCTTATGCACATTGGAAAAGTCAATCACACTGTTTGGTTCTTGAGGTGAACGTATTTATTCCCTTTCTCCGTTTGAATCTTGCTGCATGTCTTTCTTCTTTGACCTTTACTATTTTCAAGCCGTAACATGTTTATTGGAGTCTAGTAGCTTTATCCATTTCATTTTTTTCTTAACTCTTTTTTCCTAGCCTTTTAACATAATTTTTCCATTTACTTATTTATTTATTTTCAGTACGAAGAACATGGAGAAAATTTTGTGGGCATGTTGGATGGCATGTTCTCCTTTGTACTTCTTGACACTCGTGACAAAAGTTTCATTGCTGCTCGGGATGCTATTGGTATTACCCCACTTTATATCGGCTGGGGTCTAGATGGTATGTAAGTTCACTTGATATATTTGCTTCAACTGCGCTTTGATTAAAAAACATTTGGAAGATGTTCTTTCTTAATATTCTTTAGTACTGATTGCTAAGGCACACTTAATAATTGAGAAGCATAGCTGCATTGAATTTAAGTAATACAGTTTTTGCATGGAATCTTAATGCAAAGATATGCTTTGCGTATAAGGAAGGGTGGATTTATTTTTATCAGCGAGTTCATGCCTCGTAAATTTCCAAGGGGGCTAAATATCATTATCCCTTGCTGATTGAATTTGAAGAACATAATGGAGCGCTGATGCATCTTAGCTATTTACTGTCCTATAACTGAATCATTGACATATCTGATGGCGAGTACGTGCAGATGGAATCAGATGGTTTTAAGGAGAGGACCTAGGTTTTAGTTCACTTGCCACGAAATTCAAGTTATTTGATTTTTTTTGGTCAACATAAAATGTGCTATTTCAGATTAAGCAAGTTTTGCAGCTTGCCTTTTTCCCTGTACAAAGGAAAATGCCTGCTTTTGTACTAATTAAGCACTAATATTTTTCAGGATCTGTCTGGTTTGCTTCAGAAATGAAAGCACTGAGTGATGACTGTGAACGATTCACGTATCTCTTGCCAGGGCATATATATTCGAGCAAACAAGGTTTGCATTTGTTAATCCTGGGACTGGTAGATGTGTGTTATGTTTTAAATTAGAGGTTGATTGCAAGTGTTCTCTCATAGCATGGTCTTCACTCCCAATCTTAAAATCTGCTTTCTGGTTATTGTGAATATAATGCTTTGTGATAAATCATCTTTTGTGTATTAGCAGTAGAATTTTTCTGGTTTGCCAATACGAACTTTACACTGATGCTATTGATAGTAGATTTGGTCGAATACATTGGAAGACAGAAATTCAGTAAAAGAATATTACTCCTATGAGATGGGGAGCAATTTTCTCTATTTCTTTTACCCTTGCTTTATTCGTCGGCCACTTACAGAAAGGGGGCAAGACAAAAGCTTATGATGAAGTCGATATGTTTGTGCAATAATGACCCATGTTGGACTTGTAATAGTTTGGAGGGTCAAAGGAGTCATTTCTTGTGTTTTTTTATTAGTTTCTTGTATCCTTGTGCAGAATTTTCAAGTTCTTGCTCTTAATGTCGTTATGTTTTGTGTTTCTCTGACATGCTTGCAGGAGGGCTTAGACGATGGTACAACCCAACATGGTATTCGGAACAAATACCTTCAACCCCATATGATCCCCTAGTTTTACGGGGAGCATTTGAGAAGGTATGTTCTGGCCTCCCTATATGCTTGTTTAGTCTACATTAATATTTTTGTTATAGCAAATCTTACTGAACAGTAATGATTGTCTATTGAAACATCAGCTTTCCTATCTGTATGTCATTCTGTGTTATTGTTTTTCCAAGTTGTGAGTGATCTTGTATGAATAGTGTGACTTCTTCCTTTTTTTATGCAGCATACATTGTTTTTTCTGCTATTTGTAAATGGGTGGGTTAGTAAGTTTTGCATTTTCCTTTATTAATCTGTGTCATTGATGCTAAATCAGAACAATGACTTTTATTTTATTTTATATATGCTCCTTTTCTCTTTAATCTCTATAACCCAATGTGATTATACTCGAGGAACTTCATCTGTTATTATAAACAGGTGTCTAGTGAGAAAATGAGGTATAAACAAGCAGTCAAATTAACTGCTCCTGGTACTGTTCACACTATAAGCAGGCACCATTTGTGCTACCATGCACTGATTAAGTTCATGCTACTCTCTATCAGTGAACTAGTGGGCTACTATTATGGTCCCTGCTTTTTGGATTGTGGCAATAATTAGTTCAATTAATGCATCAGGATTTATGATCATTCTCCTTTTCCGCTTTCACCAAGACAAGATTCTAACTCTCTCTTTTTGGTAGAGAACAGTGCTAAAATTTGGGAGTTTGGGTGCTTTATTTTGGTTCTCTTTAGTTTCCTTTTAATTTTTCCAAGGTTCTAACTTCATACACTTTCTATTTCCTATCAATTTCGTGCAGGCTGTAATCAAGAGACTTATGACAGATGTACCTTTTGGTGTGCTTCTGTCTGGAGGACTGGACTCATCACTTGTTGCTGCTGTGGCCTCTCGCCATTTGGCTGACGCAGAAGCTGCTTGTCAGTGGGGTTCACAATTACATACCTTCTGCATTGGTTTGAAGGTGCTTACTTTGCTGCAAAATAAATGTGTGGCGCTCATCTAAAAAATTTAGACCTTTTGACCTCTGAATATGCAATAGTGATTTTGATTATATGGATTTGTTGAGAATTAAATAATGTAATGTATTCTAAGAATCCTTTGTCCAATATGTTTTTTCAATGTTTTTCCATACTTCTTACATGATTATTCATCAGACTTGCATGTGATTTTAAAAAGTAATAATCATGACCTTTCCAAGCAATACCTTGCTGTTCATTCCCTTGGTCTGTGATGATTAACTATCCAGTACTCTGTATGACTAAGGCATAGGCATTGTCATTTTCTGACCTCTGTACAAGGTGCCCTCACTGTAATGTCAAAGGAAATTAGATAGGTCTGACGCATTAAATACTGCTTTTCTCATTCATGCTCATACTTTGCATTTTTTTGTTTTTTGCTATTTAGGGCTCCCCTGATACGAAAGCTGCAAGGGAGGTAGCAGATTATCTTGGAACCCGTCACCATGAGTTTCACTTCACTATTCAGGTAACCAATGCTTTTAATTGCAAAACTAAGAGGGTCTACGCAGTGCATGTCCAGTGCTTAAATGTTGCATTGTTGCTGTATCAGGAAGGGATTGATGCTCTTGAGGAGGTTATTTATCATATTGAAACATTCGATGTGACCACTATTAGAGCCAGCACTCCTATGTTTCTCATGTCACGAAAAATCAAATCTTTAGGAGTGAAAATGGTTATTTCTGGGGAAGGGTCAGACGAAATCTTTGGGGGTTACCTGTATTTCCACAAGGCACCTAACAAGGAGGAGTTTCACCAAGAGACCTGTCAAAAGGTATTATTTTCAGTTGCTGATTAGAAAATAGGTGTCGTTAAACTGTGCTGCTGACAAATGTTATTTGGATTGAATATATCATACTACCCACAGATTCTTTGCACTTCTGATTGTTGTTTTGATAATTGTTCAGATCAAAGCTCTTCATCTTTATGACTGCTTGAGGGCCAACAAATCGACTTCGGCATGGGGTGTTGAGGCTCGTGTTCCCTTTTTAGATAAGGAATTCATCAACATTGCTATGAGCATAGATCCTGAGTGGAAAATGGTAAAGGACTCGGTCTTTATCATAAGCTTCCTGTTTTATTATTTGATACATGTCCATAAGAGATGATATATGTTTCAGTCACTGCACAAGGAAAGGACTGAATAAAACAGCATGCCCAATCCGTTTCCTGTTAGCACTTAAATACAGATCTGCATGTTTGCTTCTCCTGTCCCGTGTTTTACTGTTCACTGGTGCCATAGGTTACATGGTTTCAAATGTGAGGCATGCTTCTCCATCACTTGGTGCTTTTCAATGCTGTCACCTACTGTGTAATATTGAATTGTAATAATGTGGTAGGCACATCATTTAATATTAAGTGATTGGTTATGTTGTCAGTATTTTTGTTGGATAAGATTGCTAATGAGAAGTACTAATAACATAAGATCAAAATCTAATTACTAGAGCTATTTGCGCTCATTCTTGCAGATCAGGCCTGACCTTGGACGGATTGAGAAGTGGATCTTACGCAATGCGTTTGATGATGAGAAGAACCCATATCTGCCCAAGGTTTCTTAACGTCAACTTCTGCAAACATGTGCTACTACCAAGCTACACACAACTTTTTGCTGTTTAGTCCCTTGTAGATTTTTCATGTAAAATCTTTTTGAAATGTTTTTTTTCCTTGTATTTGGTTTAGCACATATTGTACCGGCAGAAGGAACAGTTCAGTGATGGAGTTGGGTACAGTTGGATTGATGGTTTGAAAGATCATGCAAACAAACAAGTATGTATACTTCGAAACTTTTTGGGGGCTTTTGTTTTGCATTCAACATCCCAGTCATTTTTGTTCAAGGAAACATGGATGATTGTCTTTTACTTAATGATTTTAGCGATTTCTTTAGTTTATTTTATTTTTCTTGAAAATAAGTCCTCTGGCTTTGGATTCAACTTTTGCTGGAGTGAATTCTTTATTTTTTATAGCCTCAGCAGGATATGAACTACTTCTGGCTTTCATTATAACTGTGCAGGTCACAGATTCAATGTTGATGAATGCAAGCTTTGTTTATCCAGAAAATACTCCTACAACCAAAGAGGCATATTACTACAGAACTATCTTCGAGAAATTCTTTCCTAAGGTACAATATGGTACAATATTGTTCTTTTCTAGCACTTGAGCTTTTATCCTACAAGGCTTATATAGTGGGGCAGGATTCATTTACTTGATGCTGCCTGATCGTTTGTTCCACTGCAGCTTCATTGCTGACTAATTTCCATTTTTTGAATAGAATGCCGCAAGGTCAACAGTTCCTGGAGGTCCAAGCGTAGCTTGCAGCACTGCAAAAGCAGTGGAATGGGATGCCTCCTGGTCGAAAAACCTCGACCCTTCCGGGCGCGCTGCTCTTGGTGTTCATGCAGCAGCATATGAGGAGACAGGAAACACCGAGGCTGCCAATCTGATGACTGGTTCCCCTCAGAAACGACTTGAGATGCTGGAGAAAACTGCAGCAGTTGCTTGATTGAAGACATTGTTGCATCAGCTTCATGTGTCTGGCATATATTTGTGGCCTTGTGGGAGAAACTGCTGACGACGAAGGATGGCACCTGGCTTCATAAACAGAATGAAATCGTGCCATACAAGTTTGTATTCCTTTTTTCATTATATTTGTTTTTTTTTCAAAAACATTTTTGAAAGGTAATATCAAATACCTTTAAAGTCAATTCAACCGTCTTTCTTGTTGCCAAATGCCCACACAGATGGGTTTTCAATAACTTGGGTTAGATTTCGTTATCGAAATTGGTGTTGGTTGGACCTTGAAACTCATTTTCCAGCTACACGTAGCTAATTCCTTGCTGCCGATGCTGAACCTACTTACATTATCAGTCATTATCAATTATCAATACAATTAAAAACATTTGAGTTGGGCAGTTTATATGAAATAGTGATTTACGTCTACTTTATTTTAATTCTATTTTTGAAAAATATCTTATTTTAACATTATATCTTTTTTGTTTAAATACCTTATTTAGAAATGAACACTATGATGATGTTATTGAAATTTTGAGACATATTGCAAACATTATAATTGCACAATAAAACCTAAGGACAAAAAATCCATCTTTGACAACAACAAAATTTTTATTATTTTAAAGCATTTCAAATAGTGTCATCCTTTATTGTAGTTTAAACATAAATATTTTTGTTATTAATATACACACTGGAACTATCAATCACAATTTTGATTATATACTTAGTGTACATGCTAATTTATATATATATATATATATTGAAAATGTGTCTACATAAATCAACATATTATATTTTTGTACTAGATTTTTTTAGATATTTTTTATTTAATATATCTTTATGATGATAAACTAAGTATATTTAATATGTTTTAAACATGATAAACTAATACCATGTTTAACATTACATTTCAAAAATATTTTTGAAAAAAAATGAATTTTTTATTTTATTTTTTACTTTAATTTTTTTTTTGTATTTTTAAATTATTTTCATTTACTGATGTCAAAAATAATTGTTTTAAAAATAAAATAAAAATTATTTTGATACAATTCTAAACAAAAAATACTTTCAAAAACAACCAAAACCATAATCTCCAGGCACTAAGTATCTTTGTTCATATATGTACAAACTTTTATCTACAATTACCAGTGCCAAATATGTTCTTTGTTATACTATCAGTCATTACTGTCAAATCCAGCTTACATCAAAACTGGGAAGTGAAAACTTTAAAAAGCACTCTTCGTCTGAAAGGTTGAACATCTGTGTACAAAGGTTGATGGTAAATGATTCTTTATGAGATGTGCAATGGATTGGCATTCATCATCATTCAGTAGCATCAAACAAACCACTTGATCCACTTCACAATGAAATGATCTCTGTCCCATTCTTGAACATTCAAAACCGACAAATCCCAGGAGCCTCAATTCTGCTTAAAGCAAGTATTTCCTCGTACTTTGAACCATATACAAAGCCCCACAACTGCAATATCGAAGGAGAAAATGCGACTTCTGTAAGTTATTTTGTAACCAACCCAAAAGGAATCTGACACTGTAGAGCTGATGAACCACAGGAAATTGCTTCTTTCGTGGGTAAGTGTGTGTGTGAGAGAGAGAAGGGTAGAGGCTTCATGCATACCTCAACTTCCTTAACTTCAAAGTCTTCTGTGTATGCAAGACAAGGGTTCCCATAGGTTTCCGAGACCGAACTTGATCCGTTTAATCTTTGCATTGAACAAAAAGAAAAAGAAAATTAGATCCATAATATAATCATGCGTGTTGTTCTCTAGAGGTTATGTTTGGTTGGTGTTTCAGCAACACAAAGGATGATTTCAGAAGAAACAGAAACATGTTTGGTGAAGTGATGGAGTCGAAGAAATAAAAACAATGAAGTCTCATGAAGAGTTTTGAAGTAATTTTTGTCCCTTCAAATCAGGAAGAGGGGATCAAGATAAAAACCAAACGGATTGTAGGAAACAGACACAATTCACATTGCACATGGTTGCAGCAGAAATACATATATAACAGAGAAGATGGGTGCTCACAGATCACTGTCCATGTAGAGAGCAAAGCGACCACCACCACCAATTGCAAGAAAGTCAGTGGAGCACAAAGTGTAGTAACGATTAGCGCCTGTTTTAACATAGCTGTTAGGGCACAGAAAGATTTAGCAAAAAAGAAATAGGTTTTGAATAGATGTTAAAACTGAAATCCGGTAGAATTTTGAGAAAACACCTTTCAGGGATGGCCATGCATGTGCCCTCATGTTGTAAGCTTTTTCATTCTTCAACTAAGTTTCCCTCACAGTTTCAGAAATTTATTAAGTTCCTATTTAACTGTAGTTTTCTTGGCATCATGCAATTCGACTTGATCTTGTGAATAGCATGCATGGTTCAGACACAAGTTTCCAAAAATTCTATCTTCAGGAGCTTTAAGAGAGAGAAACGTACTGAGAACAAAGTTTGGGAACTGAGGGAGTTTTAACATGTGGATGTCCTTGTATTGAAGGACCAGTAAATTTAATCTTGTATGTAATAAGTTCAGTCTTCTCATGGCTATGAAGATCTACCAAGTTAGCATTTGCTTGTAGCAGTTCGATGTGATTACTTCATCTAAAAGTTAATTAATGAAATGCAGTATATGTAATGCAGTTTTTGTCCTCAAAGTTGCGTTTTCTGTACAGCAAAATTTGTATAGCAAAACAAAACACACTAGCAGAATATGAAACTATTTTTTATTTAACAATTATGTATAAGCTTCTTTCAAACCAATTTTATTGTAATTCCTGCAAACAATATCAGTTTGATGAACATTGTTTTACCCCTTACCACAAGACATATTTGCATGCTGATGCTAGAACTACATCCATAAGGTAAGCAAGTATGTGCAAGGAATAATGTTTTGGCACGTCAACAAAAAAAGCCAGATGTTTCCAATAGTTATCAAGTTAATTAGAATCAAGAGTTTTCACCTATAAATCGGAGAGGGAAATACCTGTGGGACGGAATATAACAGGATGACCAGGTGTATTTGTGAAAACAAATGTACTATTCGTTCCCTGTTCAAACTTCAAGGTCAACACAACAGATGAAAGAAAGTGCTCTCTCAATGAATTAATAAGTTTGTATCTACCTGATATTTTTTATTGGTTGGCCTTAGGGGAGCTTCAACCAAGCCACCAAATACCGCCCCTTTGCGATCTCCAACAACCTGAAAGAAAATTAGCATGGTAAAATATGTGGAGCAACTCCATTTCAAAAGCCTATAGGCTTGTGACTAATATGCAAAGCTTGTAATCAATGGACAGACCCAGTCATTCAACTTTGGAATAAATACAGATTCACCACATCCTCTTGGATACTGCACTCACAGGAGAGGTTTCCTGTGAGAAAGTTCGTCTCATTGACATTTTTCAGTTATTTCACAATAAGAATTATGAGCAAGGTAACAGTACAGTATAATCACTCCCCCATATATATATATATGTGCATGTCAGTTCCATTTTGCCAATGATTTGTATACATGCATGTGTGTGTTGGGGTTGGGGGGTTTCAAAGCTTTCCACTTGCAAAATAGCCTTCAGGAGACAGATCTAAAATAAAGACAAAAATTATTGAACTTGGCCAAAAGTAAATTAGCTTTACCAGCAAACTAGGTCCAGACCAAAGCGTGCTTCTTCTATACAAGGATGAAAGTGATATCCCATGCCTCCATGTACTACAAAAAACTCCATGGAAAGAGAGTCAAGGAAAGACTGTCATTTATAACCTAGCTATCAATCACATGACTATATATATATATAAAATCAATTGTATATTTAAAATATGTACTCCTGTACCTGTAGAGCAATAACCATTTCCTCCCTTGGACAACTGCTGGAAGGGAAACATAAAGGATGCTTCTTTCTTTCTCTGAAAGAAGCATCGAAGGTTCAGATATTCCTGGAAGATCCCCCAAGGCAACAGGTTCTTTCATGTTCTGCTTCAGCATACTCTTTGCCTCAAGTCCACCAAAATCATCAATCTCATCAGAATTTTTCAAGTCTGAATTACCCTTGCTTTCTTGACTCCGATATCCACCAATTCTTGTAGCTTGGTAAATAGATCTAAGAGTTTGCTTGCCCGTTGAAAACAACCCCTTTTTCATGCCACTCACTTTTGCTACATTCTCAGATAGCTGGTCACCCATTTGTGCTGAATGATCATTTTGCTCATCTAATTTTGGATTATTTCCAGACTCTGAGGACGATAACAAAGAGTAAAGGAATGCAGTGAATGAAGAAGTATCAGGTTCCTCAACTGAGTGCCCTGTATCCTCCTCAGCAACGAACTCTAGCTGACTCCTTTTTGACTCACTGACATCTTCCTATCAAAACAATAAGTGAATAATTACAGCTTCAGCAAACTTTTGGGATTCCAAACAAAGCATTGCTATGTTCTCAAATACTTGTTCGGTTAAGACTTAAAGAGTTTCCACTATCCATCATCAGGTTCGTTTTGGTCATGATTTGTAACATCAGTTGCATTTTAATTTTCAATGAAGTTCCTTTTTTGCTCTGTTATCAATTACTTGTTCGAGATTCCAAACATAACATTGCTATGTTATCAAATGCTTGTTAAGACAGGACTTAAAGAGTGACAATTATCCATCATCAGGTTCATTTTTGTCATGGTTGCTAACATCAGACACATTTTAATTTTTAATGAAGTTCCTTTTTTGTTTCGTCTACTAAAAAACACAAGAACAAACAGACACTGTTTCTCCTAAACCCCATGAGAAACCACAGTAGAGAAACATATTGAAGTTTCACGGTCAAAATTCTAGGTAAAAATAGTCCAATCGCAGTCATTCTTGGAAAGATCCATCCAACCTCTATAGGAAAATGATCACTACATAGACAACCTTTAAGAGTTTGAACCTTGAATTTGTTATATTAAGCTGCTAAACACTGTAAAAAACCACCAATATCTACTTGGATAAGATTATCATCCATCTACCTTGGAGCTCATTTCAGTCTTGATTTATTGCATTTAGATCATTTTTCATTTTGATTTGCAATGAAGTTCTTTTCCTCTTTTGTTTACAAAAAAGGCAAGAAGAGATAAAAACAGTTAATTTCATAAATACATTAAATCAACCCCAATGATCAAATGCATTGAGCTTTCCTTGATCAAATTCTAGCCAAAAATATTCTAGATACAATCATTCTTGAAAATTATTAACCAACAAAGAGAACTCACAAAAAGAAGAACAGAAAACAGATTTATAAGATCAAATACCAAAGTCCCAATAAAAAAGAAACTAACTAAACTCTTCCTACCCATAAGAAAATTAGAAGTGGGTATTCAACCAATTATCCAGAAAAGGCAACTTGATAATAAAGTCTCGACCTTTAACCCCAAAACATGAAAAGAAAGGAAAAAACATCAAGAGAGAGAAAGAGAGATGGACTTACAGGAGGCGGATGAGGAAGAGGAGTGGGATGCTTGGAGGGTTTATCAGAGATAGGATTAAGGATGACAGTGGTAAGATCAGACACAAAGTGGACTGCTTTGCTCCTTAATGACTTCTGCTGCTTTCCCATGCTCCTTTTTTCTTTAAAGCACTAAAAACTGGCAGAGCGGATTTCTTTTCCAAAACAATAAAGACTAAAACTAGACAAATAGTATACTAAAAGGGATTCTGTTTGCATAATCTTTCCTTTCATATTCCCATGGCCATGGCATCCCAGCTCCTGATTCCTTTCTGGGTTCAGCAAAAGATACGCTCATAGAAAATAAAAATAAAAAAGCTTTGTTTTCTCCTTTTCGATACCTAGAGGTGGTTGAAGTAGGGGAAGAAGGGTTCTATCCTACCGGTCGGAGGAGGCGGAGGGGAGAAGAGTATGTTCAAAGTCTTGTCTTTGGATTTTCTTGCTAAAAAAATGATGACGCAACAACACCCCAGACCCACGTATTTCGCCTTTTAACCCATCTATATATTTTTTTTATATAAAATTTTTAAGGAAACAGTAAACAAAAAGACTCCATGACCCTATGGATAAGGAGCTGGTCTCATTTCGATCCCTGTGGAAGTCGTTTATGGATCTTTTCAATTTAGTTTTACAAAATGAATAGCTCATACCACATCATTGATGAGTTTAGAGTTTTAATCAATCGTGTTGTAAGCTTTCGCCAAAAGAACCGATTTTTCTTTGTACAGAGGCGACAAAGGAGACTTTGCTGGGCGACTCCGCCATCCACATCCGTTCTTAAGGACGGCTTCGCTATCACTGGTTGGCGAGGCCGATGACTTCTTCTTTTTTCTATGAGATAGAAGAGTGGAAATATTTATATATATCAAAGTTATATCTCTCTTCAAGGACAAAAATATATAAATTTTGTTTCAAGCTTTTTTTAGTAGCCATCCATGAACAATGGTTCACTAAACAATTTTAATCCATTTTTTAACTTTTGTGTGAAATTATTACCTTATATTTTTAAATTTTATGCTGAGATTGGTTATTTCTAGATTGAACTCGTTTAGATTTTCAGGATTTGATCTTTACAAACTTATCATATAAAATTAAAAAAACAAAATTCAAAATAAAAAAACAAAAGTCACCACCTAATCTACTAGAAATTCTAACTTATCTTTTAAGATGTTTAGGTAGAGTATTGATTATTTGAAGAAGAAAAAAAGATGATGAAAATCACCTTAAAATCATCTTAAAATATTTAATCTTAAGTAAACTACATTATTATTTAATTCTACAATAAAAAATACATATTGTGCATAAATTATAATATTTCACCTAAACTAAATACATATATATGTTAGAGATAAAGTTTTCTAACATAGTGAATTGGGATTTCGGCTCCATAGCTAAGTCGAACCTTGATTTGTTGTACAAGCAAAATCCAAAATAATAATTAACGAAGACTCGGGTTATGATTTGTTTCTTTTAATTATTCAATTTATATTAATCTACCTAAAATTAATTATGTTACCAACTAACCACCATAAACAACCACAAATACTTTAACAAATTCAATTAATATAAACAAACATTAAAAAATATCATGAATACATTCAAAATAATATCAACATCAACATACATCTACAATTCGAAAAATCACAAAACAAATCGTAAAATTATTCGAACAACAAATAGATCACATACAGGATTAAAATTGCCTTTACAATTCTTCAACGTTAGCTCAAATGTCTTCTTTCAAAGCTCCATTCCATGCTTTGTTAGCTCGAGGAGGCATACGAACCACTCCACGCTATGCATAACAACCTTATATTCTAACTTTTTCGGCCTGCTGTTTGATAGTATGATTGAAATTATTTTTTAAAATATTTTTTATTCAAAAAAATATCAGAATAATAATTTTTTTATTTTTTAAAAATTATTTATGATATTGGTACATCAAAATGATCTAAAAACACCAGAAAAACTTAATTTAAAATAATAATAAAATATTTCTTTTAAAAACACTTTTAAAACACATTGTCAAACATGAGATCTAACACCAAAAAATAGTTGTTATTGTTGGATAAATTGGACTAGTGTTTTTTTTTTTTCTGTCTTTTTTCCTTCTTCCTAGGCTAGTTTTTGCTCATTAGACTAAGTTCATGCATCTCATAATCAATCTTTACACATCGCTTACCTTATGGCCCATGGCCCGAAATATTTGTTAAAAGGGGATTTGAACTTAAGACATGGAGAGGGGGAGCAAACCCTGAAGCCCATACCTAAATGTCAATAGACCTACCATTTAGGATTAACAATGAAGCCCTTAAACTATAAGGACTATAATGTAATACTTCTAAGATTATGTTAAGTTGGATTTTACTAGAATTTCATTTTATTTTAACTAATTAGCCCTTGCACAAGGACTTTATCCCATTGACCCAAGGCGTTTTTATTTGTTTTGTTTACCAATTTAAGTGGATGTTTAACGCTGCATTTCAAAAATATTTTTGAAAAAAATTGAATTATTTTTATTTTAATTTTTTATTTTCAATTAAAAAATTAGTTTTTTAGATTATTTTCATGTGTTGATGTCAAAAATAATTTTTTAAAATATAAAAAATATTATTTTAATTCAATTCTAAACAAAAAATAATATTAAAAACAAATTCAACCATATTTTCCAACTAACACTAAGACTCAAAGTACGGTCCAGATTGTTTTTGCTCTTTTTTATGGCCGGGCTCAAATTGTTTTCAAATAATACGCTTGCCACAATAAACCCATCACTGTTTTTCTAGCCCATCGTGAAGTTTTTAGAAAGACAGTGATGGGTTTATTGCAATTACAAAAAATACAAACTAAAGAAATTTCTAAAAATAATTCAAAAATCCAATAAAAATCCATTAAAGTATTTATTTTTGAAAAAAAACATTAAATTAAAGTAACTCCAATAAAAAGCCATTAAAGTGTTTGTTTTTGAAAAAAAAACATTAAATTAATATTTTTGATATATTAATGTAAGAAAAACATGATTTTAAATGAAAAACACATTTAAAAAGCATACTGTACAGCAATACCAAACACACGTGGATACAAAAATTAGTAAGCTATAAGAGCTAGATGGAACATTTTCAAATTACAAGGACTAGAGGATAATTTATCATAAAATGGGAATTGAAACGCCAACCTTGGTAAGCGGGAGGCAAGTGAAACAGTGAAGCACCATAACTTCTTATTTATATTTCACTTTAATTTCTTACAGAATTTGCATAATCATTTTAGTCCACTGACCCTTATAACTTTTTGTTTTTGATTTATGGGTCAAATACTTTATACCTCATTTTTTCTAAGCTATTAATATGTGGGTCAAATACTTTATACCTCATTTTTTCTAAGCTATTAATATGTGGGTCAAATACTTTATACCTCATTTTTTCTAAGCTATTAATATGTGGGTCAAATACTTTATACCTCATTTTTTCTAAGCTATTAATATGTGGGTCAAATACTTTATACCTCATTTTTTCTAAGCTATTAATATGTGGGTCAAATACTTTATACCTCATTTTTTCTAAGCTATTAATATGTGGGTCAAATACTTTATACCTCATTTTTTCTAAGCTATTAATATGTGGGTCAAATACTTTATACCTCATTTTTTCTAAGCTATTAATATGTGGGTCAAATACTTTATACCTCATTTTTTCTAAGCTATTAATATGTGGGTCAAATACTTTATACCTGACCCAGCGGTCGCCATTAGCTTTCATGAGCTGTTAATGATAAGGGGCAGCAATGAAAGTATTCGCAAGCTATTGACAGGTACCATTGAAAGTTATTTAAAGTTATATGGTACTGAAAGCACTTTTAATAAAAACAAATATATATATTTTTTTTACTTTAAATTAAATTATTTAGTATTTTTACAATTATTTCTATATATTAATATCTATTTTTACAATTATTTCTATATATTAATATCAAAAATATTTTTTTTAAAATAAAAATTATTATTTTAATATATTTCTAAATATTTTTTTTTTCAAAAATAAAATTAACTACACTTCGATCAATCATGATTTACTTTTGCTTCCCTTGTTACAGTAAGCAGCTGGCCAATGCCATCAGGTTTTAAAGTACACTGTATAATATATTTTCATGGAATTTTCTATAATTTTTAACCAACCACTTATTTTGTGGTTGGCGTCAGTTATTTCATAAATTTATTCGGGATGTTTGTTACTGTCATTTTTTATTTAAAATAGTTTTTTATTTTTATTTTTTATTTTAAATTATTTTTTAATGTTTTTAGATCATTTTAATGTGCTGATAATAAAAATATTTTAAAAAAATAAAAAAATATTATTTTGAGATATTTTTTTTTATAAAATGAAAATAAGAAAAATAAGAACTTATTTATTCAATAGTAAAATGAAAATAAGATAATCTTGTAAAACCAAAATCAGAGCTTAATTACCAGCAAACAAGGTCGAACTAAAAAAGTTATTTTTAAAAAAGAATAAGAAAACCTAACTCATATAAAAATATCAAATAAAATAACAAAGTCAACCAAACTAAATAATTAAATGTGAAACTACAAATATTCAATTAAAAAAATAATAGACAACAAATTGAGTTAAGCTAGGTTAACTCAATCAACTTGTAATCCTGGATATGAAATCTGGATAGTACTATAAAAAAAATATAAAAATCATGACACAATAATTTAATCTCAAATGATAAAATAAAATAAAATATGTATTTTCGGTTTTATTTTAAAAAATTAGTCAATGATATTATTTTTCAGGTAAAGGAAAATCGAGGGATAAATATAGTTTTTTTTTTAAAATAAAAACATTATTCATGAAAATTAAAAAAAAAAAACACTTAAATGGTACATGTCATTTCCTTATGTTTATAAAAGTTTTTGAAGTTATATAATATCATTAAAAAACAATAAAATGTTAATGTGTCCGTGAAATATAATAGCAGGGAGTTGCATGGAAAGTGAGATTAGGGTTGTATCACAAGGAACTCACTTTTCATGAAGTTTCCTCCTAAAAAATAAAATGTCTTTCTTACACATCATCTCATTATCATGAAATTTGTGGAAGGAGGAAGTTTCCTCCAATCCGAAGAGGTTACATGATATGAAGTTTGATATTTTATCTCACTCCTAGGACAATACAAAAAGCCTAATTAAAGAAGTTATAACGTGACGTGTGGGAAAGTACTTCAGCAGTAAATATATATTATTGTGGATTGTAATAGTGTAATTACTGATTTGACTATTAGTGTATAAAATTTAATTCCTGGTCTTTGGGGTATTTAGATTTTTTCATTGAGCATGTTGGTATTATTTGATCATTTGGGGGTATTTGTGTCTTTTCTGATTTCTTTGCACAGTGGAACTACTGTTTTTCCCTTGGTATCAGAAAAACAGTGTTTTAGATATTTCGGTTTGTGAATGAACAATGAAATAACTATTATACCCTTTAATGAGACAAAATATTAGAGTTCCTGGTGAGGGTATTGTCAGTTTTTACTGTTTAATTAACAATGAAACTACGGATGTGCCCTCGAAAACGACAAAATCAAAGAGGTAGCGTTGGGGGTATATTTGTATTTTCATCCGTGTTTTATTCTTTTTTTCAAAAAAGCTACTAACACGTCTCACTGACACTCCGATAATTGTCTTTTATCCGTGTCTTGTAGACGGCTCGTGCAATGTCATTTAGTGGTGGAAAATGTCCATTCGTCATCTCACTGGATGTGTTGTTGTGACCACTTCAACACGGTGATGTGTGTGTTATCGAGTGGTGATCGGAGACGTGACGGTGGTTGATTGATCCTTTTTCTCCCTTTTCTCTCTCCTGCAGGCAAAACTGCATATCAGTTCTCTGTGTTTATGGTTTTTTCCTTTCAGTCATTCGGCTTTTGTTTTGTTTTTTCCTCCTGATTTCTTTTATAGAAGTTTTGATTTGTTTTAATTATGTCCTTGAATTGAAATTGATGATATATATGATTTTTTCATTTCAGCCCTTATTCTTTTGATTTTTGGTTTATTTTGAATTCTTTTATCAATCACTATGAGAACACATAACATTTATATATTTGCTCTCCAACATTCACATTGTTTTCCTTTTATGTTTAATCCAATTAAGTGTTGGGAGATCTTTTATTTTAACAAGAGATTTATTTTGCAAGAAAACTCGAGAAAGTCACCAATCAATCTATTGAATTAGTGACAAGTCCAATCACTTTAATAGCTTAAGATCATGAAAAGCCCAAATTAATAGGGAGTTTTTTTCACCAGTACATCATTGTAAATACACACTCAAACACACTATTCATTGGAATAATGTAATGATTTTATAGTCTTTCCATCTAAAAAACATAACATTGGCTTACAAGGGCATTAAAATCTTTTTACACACTATTTTCATTCTTGAATAGAGTAAGAACAAATAAATATTTCTTCATCTTGGTTGCACAATGAAATTATTAGAATACCATTGAAAGTAAAATATTCAAATTTTGTGTCAAAGGATATTTTTATATTTTTACTATTTTTTTTGTTATTATAATTTAAGTTGAGGGGAAAATTGGTTTTTTCTTAAATAGAAAAAACATACTAAACAATTAAAATGAATTGTATAATGATTTCATTACTTTTAAAGTAAAAAAAAAATCAAGTAAGGGCATTTTCGATTCACCACAATGGTTTATATAATTATAAAGTGAGTTTAAGGGCAATTACATATTTGGACAAATAAAAAAAAGTGAGAACACGTGTAACACATTTGGAGATGCGTGGATTGCCTCTCAGCATCCAAAATTTCCCTTATACCATGTCATTAGAGGTGTTGCCCATGTTATTTTCTATTGACAAGGTATGCGTCACTAATGGTGGTTCTTTTTCACAGTGATGGACCTTTTGTTTTTTTTTCTTTTCCCCCCCTCTCCCCTAAAAATTATAGCTTTGATTGTTCTTATTCTAACTTAGTTTTTTTTTTTTTACTATTTTTTAGAAGTTTTATTTGTTTTCAATTTCATTATTTAATCTCAATTCATCAATTATTATATTCTCCAATGTGGTCTACATTCTTTGAATTTATAATTCTTTTTTCTTAACTCTATTGTAAAAGTTATTATTCTTTTATTAAAAAAATTTTACTTAATGTTTTATCCCTATTATTTTAATTTTTGTATTTTTCATAAATTGATTTAAAAAAAAACGTTACCCTTCAATTAAATATAAAATTTATTTTATATTTTAATTGTTATTTCTTAAAAAATATATATAATCAACTTTTTTTTCAATCTCACCATTCAATATTTAAGATTTGACTTTATAATTTTTCACAATTGGATGCTTCAAGTCTAATTACTCAAGCCACAAATTTAAAAAGTTAAAGTGATTTTTTTTCTTTTAAATTCATAATTTTTTTTATCATGTCTGATCATATGATTTGTACCGCAAGTTTAATGGGATATTTTATATTGTCTCAACTCTAATTAGTAATTACGAACCATCCGCGCTCCGCCTCAAGGATTAATTTTTTTTTGTCTAGTTTTAATACATAAAAAAGTATAAGTGAACATAAAAAAAGTATAAATAAAAAAATCATAAATTGGTCCGGGGATTAGTCGTGATGCGTCCAATCTGGCCTGAATACCCTGATTATCAAAAAAAAAAATTGGTCCGGGGAGTGGTGGTGGTGTGCTTAAACTTGCCCGAAGATCCTGATTATAAAAAAAATATAAGTGAAAAAAAAGTATAAGCGTGAAAGAATTGTAGCAATCCATATTATTTTTTAAAAAATTCACTTTAGGAATTAGTTGTAGTGTGCTTAAGCTGACCCGAAGATCCCGATTATAAAAAATATATAAGTGAACAAAACAAAAGTATAAGAAAAAAATGTACCAGCGAGAAAGTACTTTAGAAAAAAAAAATGGGTCTAGGGATTGTCGTGGTACGCATAAGTTGGCATGAACACCCTGGTTATAAAAAAAAATTAGATCTAGTATTAATCGTGGTGCTCTTAAGCTAGCTCGGACACCCTAATTATAAAAAAAAACAAAAAAAATAAATATAAGTGGAAAAAGAAAAAGATATAAAAAAGTATATCATGCAAAAAAAATATGTTTTGGGCAAAAAAAAATATAATAAGAATAAAAATAAAAATAAAACATAATAAGGAAAAAAAAAGGCAAAAGAAGAAGCAAAAAAATAGGGAAAAAACATTGTAGTGGAAAAAGCATTGTTGCAATCAACAATGTTATGTGTGGGGAGCTACAGTGCTTTCCCTACACCATTTACTACAATCCATATTGTTTTTTTTTTTAAAAAAATGGTCCAGGAGTTAGTCGTGGTGTGTAAGCTGACCTGGAGATCCTAGTTATAAAAAGTTTTTTGGTCCGGATATAAGAAAAAAAAAAGTATAAGTGAACAAAAAAAGGTATAAGGAACAAAAATTAAAAAATAATAAATTGGTTCAAGGATTAGTTGTGGTGTGCTTAAGGCGATCCATAGATCCTGGTTATAAAAAGAATATATAAGTAAAAAATAATAATAAAAAAAGTTTAAGCTAGCTTAGAGACCATGGTTATAAAAAATATATAAGTTAAAGAAAAAAAATATAATCGTGAAAGCATTATAGCAATCCATATTGTTTTAAAAACAAATTCGTTCTGGAAATTAGTCATGGTGTACTTAAGCTGACCTGTTGACCCCGGTTGTAAAAAAAATATATAAGTGAACAAAACAAAAGTATAAGAAAAAAAAGGAAAAAAATATATCAGCGGGAAAGCACTTTAGCAAAAAAAATGGGTCTGAGGATTAGTCTGGTACGTATAAGCTGGTATGGATACCCTGGTTATAAAAAAAATTGGATCCGGGGATCAATTATGGTGCGCTTAAGCTAGTCCGGACACCTCGATCATAAAAAACAAAATAAATTATATAAGTGAAAAAAGAAAAAAACATTAAAAAAAGTATAACCAGCAAAAAAAATATTTCATGGAAAAAAATGAAAAAAAAATATAATTAGAAAAAAATGAAAAAAATTAGATTCGAGGATTAATTGTAGTATGCTTAAGTTAGCTCAAACACCCAGATTATAAAAAAACAAAAAAAATTATATATAAGTAGAAAAAGAAAAAAAAATATAACCAGTTAAAAAAATATTTCATGAAAAAAACAAAAAAAAATAATTAGAAAAAAAAAACAAAAAAATGTAATAAAAAAAAAAGAAAAAAAGCAAGAAATGAAAAATAAAATAAAAATGAAATGTAATCAGAAAAAAAACAAAAAGCGAAAAAAAAGAAGAACACAGTGCTTTGTGTGGGGAGCTACAGTTAATTCCCCACACGGTTTAGCTTATTGTTAATAGGTTTTTAAAAATCAATTTTTTTTATATATTTTTATTTTATCTGAACACCTAAATATTATTTTTGCACTAAAAAGCAATCTAACCCAAATCGTAGGCCTATTTGGTATTGTTGTTGCTATTGTGGTTGAAATTTAACAAAAAATTGTTTCGTGAAAAACACTTTTAGCTGCGGTTTATAACTGAAATTGAAGTTTTTTTTGTTAAAATTGTGGTTTAGTTTGAGGTTTAATGAAAAAAAAATTCATGTATTTGGTTACCATGTTTTTCATATTGCTGTCAACTTGTGAAATTATTTTAAATGACACACACACACACACACACATATATATAATTTTTTAAATATTGTAGATTTAATCATCATAATAATAAAATATAATTAATAATTCAAGTTAATTAAACACTTGTTTTTATTCTCCCATCAAACTACTTGCATTTTCATCACGAACTAAATCCATACTTAAAGGCCTCTACGATTCCTTGCTATTTGATCGAGGAACAACATCTAGTAAAATATCATCAGGAACAACATCTGTGATCCGTACTGAGTTTTAGGATCTCTATCTACATATTGTAGAGATATAATTCCAAGGTCAAATCTAGTTGTAAGTTTCTGAATTTCATCCAAGACTCCACTAATCTTCTCAATTTTTGATCCATAATCAATCGAAAAGCAATAGGGTCATGAAGTAAAACGAAGTCATGCGTCTTTCCTTTTCATGAGGGCTGATCTCTCTCTACATATTTTTATTTATTTTTTAAATATGATTTTTATATATATATTTTTTAAAATCAGACTGAACCTAACCCAACTAAATGGACTGGCCAACTTAGTTGGGCCAAAAGGCCTAACTCTGTTGGGTTTGGGCTGGGCTGAGAGCAAGTCGAACCCAGAGTTAAAAAAAAGAAAAACAGGATGCTGCACTGTTCATGTATTGCATGAAAAGTACAAAGTGAATTAATTCACTCTTGCTACTGTTCACATGAAGAGTAACAGGGTGGTCGATCAACGGTAATGAGAGGCTTACCTGTCGATGTCACCAGGTAGAGGAGGTCGAGATGGTTTTTGATGTGGTGGTAGAGTAAAAAATGGTGGTCTGTGATGACAAGAAGAAGCATTGGAACTTTGGAAGGTTGTTGTTGTTGTTGCTTCTTGACACCGAAGCTGTGAGAGAAGACTGTACTGGTGCAAGTGTTGCCGTTGAAGATGAGAGGTTACTGGTGTCGAAGGAGCAGCTGGCGGTGGTCATCGGTGAATACTGCTGTAGAAGGAGCAGCTAGTGGTGATCATCGGTGAATACTGCTGCTGGAGGAGAGAGAAGGTTGCTGGCGTGGTTGTTTTTGAGAGAGAGAGCTGCCAAGGCTGCTGATTCTTTTTTGTGATAGATACTGTAAAAATATCATTCTTGTGTATTATTCTCATGCTCTCGTCTGCATCTCCTCCCCTCAGTTTGTTCTGTTTTTCTCCATTTTTTCTGTTTTTATCCCTAATGTATTATTTTGTCTATCGTTCCTGTCGTGCATAAATCAACTGAACACAGTCGCAAACACAGTTTTAACTAGTGTGTCATCAAGGACGAAATATATCTAAACATTGATTTTCGTAAACTACGGTTCAACCATAGTTTTAGGTGAGATTCACGATACAAAACTATGGTCCATCATTTTACCACATATTTTGGCTCTACAATGAATCTAAATGGCAGAAACCACCGCAGAACCAAACACTTAATGATATTTTTAGATTTTGTTAGAAAAAGAAAAAACTCAAAAACGAATGGCTGAGGAGGACATAAACGAGGTCGGTGAAGATAAGACACCGCTTGGTTTTGTATGGCCCCACCGCTCGTCAATCCTATCATGTGTTTGTCATGGTAGGGTCCACAACTGGATAGATTGGCCATTTGCCATATGTGTTTCACGTTCCGCTTCACAGCCAGTAGCCTTTTAATTCACTAGTCCCTATACATATAAGCTTTCTCAATTCAGTCCAAAACTCATTAATATTTCAATTTAACCAATTTAATATACTAGACTAATATAAAAGTATATCTTAAAATGATCCTAATAAAAAACTTAATCTTGTTTGATTTGCAAGATAATTCTAAATATCCTTTATTATTGACCAAATAATAATAATAATAATAATAATAATAATAATAATAATTGATGAATTGTTTAATCTGTAATGAAAATCAGCCAGGATTTTCAAAATATTTTTTAAAATAAAAAATCATTTATAAAATGAGGAACAATGGTGATTTTTTTGGATAATTTTTGAATATTTTAAAATTACATTTTTGTTGTAATTTCAATCAGACTAATTATTACTATTAATAAATACTATAAAGATGAATTTAAATAAATCAAACTGAAAATAAAGGGTACAAATTTTAGTCTCACCCATTACGGTGTCGAGGCAAATAAAAGAAAATATAGAAAAACAGTTTTTTTTAAGGGGCTCTCTTACCAAACGTCTAATACTATTTTTACATTTTAAAAATATTTTATTTTTATTTTTCATATCATTTTAATATACTAATATCAAAATTATTTAAATAAAAAAAATATTATTTCAAATAAAAAATATTTTAAAAAACAATACTATCATATTGAGGTATTAATATTTCCCTCGGGTTTTGATTTACTTATATTAGCTCACCGAAAACACAACACATCACAGCAGGGCCTGATAAAAAAAGTTTGAGAAAAGTTTTTTTGTTTTTATTTCCTAAAAATAATTCTGAAAAAATTAATATTTAAAATTAACTATTTTATAATTTGATATACTGAAATTAAAAATTATTATTTTAATATATTTTTAAATAAAAATTATTTTAAAAAATATTAATTACTCTAATATTAAACTTGTTTTAAAAAACATGAAATAATCATGCGGGGATTTCGATGATTTTTTATACCATCACATTTTTTCTCTTTTCATTTTCATGCACTATAAATGGAGCTCAAAAATCATCATTTCACCCATAGTTTCTGATTCTTGGCAAACACAAAACACAGAGAGAGTGAAACAGAGTGAAGAGTGAAAACAATGGTGTCCCTTAAAGTTCCAGCTTCTGTTCCTCCTCCTCATGAGGATGCTGAACAACTTCATAAAGCTTTTGAAGGTGACAGACATGATGAATCTATCCTTTCTCTTCGTTATGTTTTTCTTGTTGGGATGTTTTGTGGGTTCTTCTGATGTGCTATTTGATTCTGATCGTAATGTAAAGTGACATTCTTCATTATTTAATCTGGCAATCTGTGGTTGAAAACTTGATCTTGATTCATAATTTCTTGAAGAAATAGTTGGTTTGACTTTTTTAGTCAAACCTGATATGAATGGTATTTGATCTTGTAGATGTTTTGATTGGTGTTTGATCTATATGCCTACATTGTTAAGTTACCGTGTCTTGCTCTTGAGAAATAACACAAAAGGCTTTTGAAGGTCGCCCTTTACAGCTATTTCTCTTAAAGAATCTCACCTTTTCCCCCCCTTGTTGCTGGTTCGTTTTTCGGCTGTTTGATCTTGTAGATGCTGATCTTGCTGTAAATATACTGTTCATTATTAGATCATCTGGTAATCTACCTGGTCATGATTGATCTCTCGAGCCGGTGATAGGCTTGACTTTCGAGCACATGATGGCAGTGGTATTTGATTTTGCAGTTACTTTTTCTTAGTGTTTGATCTCTATACTGATCTGCATTGTTTAGTTCTTGAGTCGTGATCTGCAGAAATGAGACATAAGTTAGCTATCTAATTTTCTGTTTAATAACGTTAATGGTGTTTTGTAAATTATTTTGTCTTGATCAGTTCGACTAACCAATCATCATTGCAAAACATATTGGAATCTTTGCAAATTATATGGTGTTGATGTTGTAATCTGGACCTGAAAAAATTGTTCTATATCTATTTTTCTGTGATGCATTGCCTTGCTGCACTGAATTTATCAACAGTAAGCTGTTTTTTCTTTCTTTCTTTTCTTCCTCTTTGTTGGTTATTCGCCCACGAGGGATGAAACGGTTTATTTATCTAGAGAAGTTACTAAAAGGGAACGGCTTCTTTACTTACATAAATATGGAAATAACTTTTTATGAAAGAGAATGTTTTTCATAATTGAAGAAGATAATTCTCTCTTTTCTTCCATCTCAATTCTCTGCATTAGACTTGCTAAGATCTGCAAAGATATTCGTCCTGTGGAACATCAACTTAGCTCTAGTAATTGAAGTGACCCTGAAATTATTGATCCAGAAATAAAAAAAACAGAATCTCACAAGCAAGTTTTCCTTATCGAATCTACACTCTTCGTATGCAGGATGGGGCACAAATGAGGGATTAATCATCTCCATCCTGGCTCATAGGAATGCTGCACAACGCAACTTAATCAGACAGGTTTATGCAGAAGCTCACGGGCAAGATCTCCTTAAAGATTTGGACAAGGAACTTTCTAGCGACTTCGAGGTCAGAGTTTGTTTCATCTCATGTACCAAGAGTAATTTTATGACAACCAAGGCTTTTAATGCCTGCCAGATCCCAAAGTATTGCACTGACACTGAGGTTGTTTGATTCATGTTTTTTTTTTTTTTTTTTTTTTTTTGCAAATTTTGTCTACATCAAACAGAGGGCTGTGTTGCTATGGACACTGGATCCTGCTGAGCGTGATGCATATTTGGCTAATGAAGCGACGAAGAGGTTGACTTCAAGCAACTGGGTTTTAATGGAAATAGCTTGTACGAGGTCCTCACATGACCTTTTTAAGGTGAGGCAGGCATATCATGCTCGTTACAAGAAATCCCTCGAGGAGGATGTTGCCTACCACACAACTGGAGACTTCCGCAAGGTAATTCCCTAAGCCTCTTGAGTATTTTCCCAGAGAGATTTTAGGTCGTTTACATCATATAAGTTAATAATATGATTCACTGTATTGGAGAATAATATAAATCATATTCTGTGTTCTCACCTAACTGCTTAAGCTTTTAGGTGAGATGGTTCCTTGACAAATTGTATCGAATAATTTATTTTTCTTTTCTTGGAACCCAATTGCACTTTGTACAGAAATCTTCTGTTTGATTGATCTTCTCTTAAACTTTTGATTTCTTGCTATTAACAGCAATTCTGAACTGGTTGGTTCTGTGTTTGTTATTGTTCCGAGCAGCTGTTGGTTCCCCTTGTGAGTGCATTCCGATATGAGGGAGAAGAGGTGAACACGATGCTGGCAAAATCAGAGGCTAAGATACTTCATGAGAAGATCTCAGATAAAGCTTACAGTGATGAAGAGATCATCAGGATTCTGACTACAAGGAGCAAGGCACAACTCAATGCAACACTTAACCACTACAACAACGCATTTGGAAATTCCATTAACAAAGTATTCTGATCTGAATCTGAATCTGATACGACTTTTATCAGTTATTTTTTAAAATCAATAATGATTTCAAAGTTGTCTGAAGGGGCGAATAGAATAATCAATTTCCCACCAAGTTCTGAAAATCTATAACATGCCAACGTTTTTATTTAGCTCTTGCAGTAATATCGTCATCTCTAGATGCATTGCAGACATTTGTTTCGATTTAAATTGACAACGGGAAATTTGTTTGCAGAATCTGAAGGAAGACGCGGATAATGATTTCCTCAAATTACTGAGAGCAACGATCAAGTGCCTGACCTACCCTGAGAAATACTTCGAGAAGCTCTTGCGGCTGTCCATCAAAAAGCTAGGGACAGATGAATGGGCTCTTACTAGAGTTTTAACCACCAGGGCCGAGGTTGACATGGAGCGTATCAAGGAGGAATATCATCGCCGGAATAGTGTCACCCTCGACCGTGACATTGCCGGAGACACTTCTGGAGATTATGAGCGAATGCTTCTTGCCTTGATTGGCCACGGCGATGCATGATCTATTTCTTGCGGATGCGGAGGAGCTGTGCTTCTTATGAATGGTGTTTGTATTGCTCTTGCTAGACGTAATCTTCCAGATGCGAACTATTTATTATCTTTGCTTGTGTTGCTTATATTAAGTATCTCTGAAATATGTTTGAGCATATCTTCTGGCTTAATATATCTTTGAAAGGGACCAAGAGAGTGTTTCATCATATGAGTGTTAAGTGTTGCTTTCTTTTCATATATGTGTTAGAAATTATTATTATACCCACGACATACCTATGTTCTTGTTTATTCAAACCCATGATCATGGAGATAGATTATGAGGAATGATAATGGGGATCAATTGATTTATCTTTTCCTTGATGAGAGGAGACAATTAACTAATGAATTAATGAGAGGTGTCCCTGATCTACATATAAATAATAGTTCGTGTACTCCATTTATGACTGGTAGGTAGATCAAAAGATTTCTCTCGAATTTTTTTTCTATTATTTTGAAGTTGTGCTGCTGTTGTTGCACTGGAAATTTGTTTTCAGAGCTTGAGTAAAAAGAACTAGAGATATTTATAATCTAATTTTTCGTTGCTATATGAATTTACCATTGGATTATTTAAAGTATGTATAGCAATATGCTCATGGTTGACGTCTCTTGGAACAAATGTCAAAGAAAACCAAGAGGCTACAGGGTCCGAATCGTGTCTTTTCCGAAGAAAATAACTTAAAATCTTGAAACATAACAACATCTCAATTGCTAAATTGCTGTGTTCTCTATCTACATAAGCAGCTTGCAAACTGTTAGCATATTTATAAACACCTAGGCAGAAAATATTAAAAACTGGGCTACAAACTGGAGGGACTAATGTGTTTGGAAAATATTTTTGAAAAAAAATAATTGATTTTTATATTTTACTTTAAATTAATTTTTTTTATGATTTTAAATCATTTTGATGTGATGATGTCATAAATAATTTTAAATAAATAAAAAAATTATTTTGATGTATTTTTAAATGAAAAATACTTTCAAAAACAACAGCAACCACATTTCCAAACAGTCACTAAGAGGCTCATGTTTCATTCTGAACAAAAGCAGGGTCCTAATGCAAGTCCCACAAAAGGTAAAACCTTAAGCTAGCATGCCGAAGTGTTCAGGGGAGGAAAAAAAAGGTATTTGATCGAACACAAAAAGGCAGGACATTCATGGAACCTAAGGAAAGTTAATGAGAGGGAAAAAAGTAAGGGTAAGAAAATTAAATATTGGGTCACGGAAAAAAGGGTAAAGAAAAGAAAAGGAAGCACTGGAACTGCAGAAGAAAGATTTGAAAATCACGCTGCAAAAACAGCCAGAAATATAATAAAAAGTTGAGAAAATAGAAGAGACGACCTCTTGACAACAAACTATAGTGAAGACCAGGATGAACAAACTAAATTTATATATTTTAAAAATATTTTTTTAAGTTTATATTGAATGTTTAAATTGATAATATTATAATAAACTTATCTCATAATCAACTTGACAAATTCATCGAGGTCTAGACAGGTTCCAGATTAAGAAAAAAATAGAGAAATAATTAAAATACATCAAAAACAATATTTTTTTAAGTTTTTGATGTATTTTTAAATGAAAAATACTTTCAAAAACAACAGCAACCACATTTCCAAACAGTCACTAAGAGGCTCATGTTTCATTCTGAACAAAAGCAGGGTCCTAATGCAAGTCCCACAAAAGGTAAAACCTTAAGCTAGCATGCCGAAGTGTTCAGGGGAGGAAAAAAAAGGTATTTGATCGAACACAAAAAGGCAGGACATTCATGGAACCTAAGGAAAGTTAATGAGAGGGAAAAAAGTAAGGGTAAGAAAATTAAATATTGGGTCACGGAAAAAAGGGTAAAGAAAAGAAAAGGAAGCACTGGAACTGCAGAAGAAAGATTTGAAAATCACGCTGCAAAAACAGCCAGAAATATAATAAAAAGTTGAGAAAATAGAAGAGACGACCTCTTGACAACAAACTATAGTGAAGACCAGGATGAACAAACTAAATTTATATATTTTAAAAATATTTTTTTAAGTTTATATTGAATGTTTAAATTGATAATATTATAATAAACTTATCTCATAATCAACTTGACAAATTCATCGAGGTCTAGACAGGTTCCAGATTAAGAAAAAAATAGAGAAATAATTGGTTTGACTTGACATGGTCAGATAAAAAACCCGAGTCAATCTAGGATAAAACACATGTAAGAAAACCATTGGTTTTTCTTAATTTTTAGGCCACAATGAGGTTGTTTTGGCTCTTTTTCTTAGAAAAGAATAAACTCGGGTGTACCCTCCTGATTTGACTCAGGCCTTGTCCTGAGTTGACTCCCGATTCAGATTTTAAAACTATGATAATAATCATATTTATTCATATATTGACCTGGGTTGACCCTCATAACCCGAGATCTAAGTCTTACCTCAAACCAACCTCCAAGTTAGATTTTTGAACCATGATAATATCTATTTTTATCTTTATATTAACTCGGATCAACCCGATTTAACCTTCCCACCTTGAGAAATGGGTTTTGCCCTGGGTCAACCCTCAAGTCGAGTTTTAAAACTATGATAACAATCATTTTTATCTTTACATTAGCCCAAATCAACGACCAACTTGACTTATAACTTTGGCTTGCCACGGATAGATCCCAATGTTGTATATTTTAAATATAATAATAGTTATTTTTATTGCTGTTATAAGATGATCATGGAATGAAAAATGTTAGTATAAAATGTTGTTTTTGCATGCTTTGATGTTAGGCTAGTCTTTTTTTATGGTATGACAATATGTTTTAGGTTTTTTTTTTCTATTTTTGTGGTTTAGTTTCTTTTAGGTTAATCTGTTGGGTATGTTGAAGTTATAGGCAAGATAACTTTTTCTCCTTTTCAAACTCTTGTACACCATAGATTTTCTAATAACCTTTCAAATCATAATTTTATGATTAAATTTAATAATATAAACATTGTGACAATACAAATTGTAAATTAAACAAACATATTTATATGATTTTTCTATCACCCTGAACAACATTTTGAAATTCATTCCAAATTATTTTATATTTTGTTAGTATTCATTTACGTTTTATTTTGTTAATATTCAATGTATAAGAAAATTTAAAAAGATTCTTCTTGAACTAAATTTTTTTTATAAACATTTTTGAAAGTAAATTCAATTTTACTAGCACGTGTGGGAAAAAAATCAGCTCAAAACACAAAATCTAAAAATTGGACATTTTTTTAAAGAGAATTGTCAAGAGACAATATTTATCCAAAATATGATGGTTTAAAAATAAAATCAACCAGATTGATAGTACAAACATCAACTGCAACTGGCACAACCTAGTAATTCAAGGGCAAAATATCTAATAAACCATTTTGATTTATAGAACAATCGTACCCTAAGATTGTTTTTTTTTTTTGATATAACCACGCGGTGTCCTAAATACTGGTCCAGACTAATCCACGTTCGCACCGGGTGGGCCCCGAAAGGGTGAAAGTGCTCCCCAAATGGCCAGCTCCATACAAGAGTAGGGATCGAACCCCTGACCTCTCTTAAAGGACGAGAGCGCCCTCACCACTCACGCCAGGACCCCTTGGGTTACCCTAAGATTGTTTACAGTGCCAAGCTTGGCTTCTTCAGCTACAATCATAATTTGGATGTGAGTTTTCGTTTTTATTTGGGATTTCAATCACTGAGCGTGGTCCTGAAGTAAAAAAAGTTCGGAGAATAACAAGATTGAAAGCATGCAATCAGCCATCCAACCAGCTCTTTAATCTGAACGTTAAAAGGATTACACTGATTCTAACCCAGAGGGCATTTCACCAGTCAGAACAAAGCACTCACTTAGGGATAACATATAGATCAACATTCCTCCCGTAATGCAGCTAGATTGCAGCACAATTATACTAATGCAATGCTGCTCTGACCACCAGGGGGCTGGCGAACACCACCAAGAAAATCTCTGGATGCTGCCTTTCCATCAGAAAAGATGTCGCTGCCGCTCATTTCTCTCAGTTTTGCCGTGCTTAGTGGTTTTTCGGCAGATCCAGGAGGAACATCTCCCTTGAAAATGCCATTGCCTGTCAGCTCATTAAACTTCTGGTTGTGTATTTTCCTTGCTGTCTTCATGACTGGTTCTTCACCAAACAGGATATTGCTCTGACCTCCAGCAGGCTACAAAATTCAGTTGGTATTAAATAGCTAAAATTAAAGATCATTACATGGTCAATGCACTGTCAAAGTTGATTTTTGCAATTACAAATAAAAACCACTGATAGAAACCCTAGTCAGTAGGATAAGAATTACTATGCACACGTGCTTTCTAACATGTTTGAAGGTGGCATGGAAACTGGAGATGGATATGATCATATTTAGGGATTAAAAGGAAGAATATGTTCGTGTTATATTGATCAAAAGAACAGAAGTGTAGAAAGGAGATAAAAGTGCAACTTAGCATCCACAAGATTTTGTGCCAGAACAAAAAAAATTGAAATGACAAAGTTCAGAGACCTTTTAAGATATAAGAAGGATGCATGATAAAGCAACACGTCTAATCATTGTAGGTGCCTATTGCAGCATTTAGCTTGAAAGAATTGAGCTGCTGCACCAACATTAACATTTTGCATTTTACTAGTCCCTTTTGAATTGACACATGATAGGAAGTGCTCAGTCACTGTTCCTTTTTCACAACCCAACACTTTGCTCAAACACCCCAGATGGTGGCTGTGTAGAGCACAACAACATGAGATTTACTGCAACTTCCTACTAGATGATATTGATCAATAAATAAACAAATACAAGAAAAGATTTATCAAACACGTGAAATTAGAAACTCACATTTGAAACCCTGACAGATGTGCGAATGTTTCGAGGTGCAGGTTCCCCAGTGTCTTTGTTTTCTTTTGTTTCCAAGGTGCGTGCTGCAGCCAGTGAACGGGGAACAATTTCAGAAGGGGGGGCAAAAATGTCATGCCCACTAATCTCCTTGAATTTAGCATTTGATATTTGCTTTTGGCTCTTCATATCAGCATCATTTTGCAACGTCCCACTTAACTCGCGCTGCTTTGCCACTTCTGGGATAGAGGTAGGCTTCTTAGGGGAGATGCTCTCCTCAGTACTAAATGATATTTGGCTCATTCCAGTCATTGCTTGCTGAAAATCCAACAGTTGCAAACACCAAAGGAGAATAGCCATCAAGATTAACATTCAAGATAAAAGTGATTACAAATGGTGATAATGAACTTTGTTTTGAAGATAACCAAGTATGTACCTGATAAACACGCACAGTAGTTTTGTTATTAGGATTAACATCACCAGATTCAGATGTACCATCCTGATCAGTAAATATCCCACTGCCAGTCATCTCCTTTAATTTATACCCAGAACAAGGCTTTCTACAGAAAACAATGAAGGGAATGATTCAGATGGCTAAGAGAAAGCATGCATGAACAACCAACTTGGTTTATTAAATAACCCTTATTTGCAAAGCTCAACCGTTGCTAAGCTCGGAACCCATTAGATGCAAGGAAAAAATGACTATGCTTTATATCTCTGTATGTGAAGACGGGCTTTAGTTTACTTGGAAGCCAGAACTACATTGTCCAAAGTCCTTCCAAAAGACAGGCCAATCTACCTTTCTAAAACAACAAGACTATGCCAATCAATAAAAGATGTTAATTTGCAAATAAAGTTAAACGCAGAGTAAAATCAATGCACTTATTTAGCATTCAATGAAAACAAGTAAAAGATCAAATCTTTGTTTTGAAGATTATCAAAACCTCAAAAGTTTATTAATTTTAACAGGGAGTTCCAAACTTAAGCATCTATCAACTTGGTCACCTATCTATAATCGCTCTATAGCATATTGAAGAACCACCATCCTAAATATTACAGAGTATGGCTGCAAATTATCTGAGACCCTTGTTAGCTGGCACAAAGAAATTAACTATAACTTCCTATCAGAAGTAAACACACCAACCATTTTCTTTTCTTCTTAAAGAGGAAAAAATGAGAGGCAAAAACAGTTCTATTTTCAAGAAATTAAATCGCTTGCCATATTTGATATCACATTAACTCTCTTTACAATAAGAGACTACTCCTATTTCAATCATTAATGAAGTTTCCCTTCATGAATTCCAAAACCCATCAATCAATTTTCTTTCTTTTTTCCAAAACTTCAAATCTACTTGCTTAAGAAAATCATTAACATCCTTGAAACAGAAAATGCAGCAACAGATCTGATTCCAATAGAGAAGGGGGGGAGCACAAATCTTGACAGAGTATTCATTACATAATAAAACAGGAACCTTAAAAAATCTTAAAACTTGAAAGGCACAAAAACCAATATATAGTAAAGGGGGGATCTTTACTTGTTCATGAGACTCTCTGCTTCTTCTTGAGAGACCTGACCTCCAAACAGTACTTTACTGATTTTATCAGACGGCTGGGAAATAATGGATCAAAAGATCAGATAGAAAATAAGAAAGAAAGAAAAGAGTATTTTATAGAATAACGATGATAAAAGATGTAAAATTTAATTATGTAAAGTAGTAGTTACCTGGTGAGGGCGGTGGGAGGAGGAGGAGGACGGGGTAGAGGCAGAGGGAGGAGCCTCCTTCCATGTCAGCAGATCGGCGGTGGAAGTGTGTGGCTTCCTCACGGCTGCATTTCTCTCCATTGCTTACAGTCTTTGCTTTTTGAAAATCTCTAGGCCACTGTCAGTGATGGTGCATGTGTTTGTTTTCCGTTTGACAGATATTTAAGATATAGACAGGTGTAGATTTCAAATTTGATTTTTTTATTTCTTTTTGAAATTTGAAGCCATCTATCATTTTTTTAGAAGAAGAGTATATATCCCTAAAGTTTTCAGACTATTACACTTTGGTACTTGTTTTTTAACAATTCTCAACCTTTAATTTTCAATTTGGTGCAGCGCCCCAGTGGTCTAATCAAATCAAATTTCTAGTGTGTGTGCATTTTAAATTAATTTTTTTCAGCCCTTGTAACTTATTTCTTGTTAATTCCATGTGTTTAAAAAATAATATAAAATCATTTTATATTATTTAATCTTTATTATAGATTATATGATTTTTTTTCTAGAAATTTTATGATATTCAAGCTATAATTAATGAAATCTTATTAGTTACCGTTTAGTTTCACTTATTAACATGACATATTATTAAAAATAATTGTGACCCACTTTTCCATTTCTAGCATTTTTGTGGCTCCAAAATTGGTTGATTCATGGTGACTTTATATTGTAATTAAACTATGTTTCCCTCTTCCAGCAAGTAGAACATGTGATTTATAAATCTAAGATGTGTTAGTTTTGGAAATTATGAGCTTTATCCTCTTCATTATCAAACTATAATAGAAATATAATAAATTTATTAAGACAAATTGCTTTTATATTCAAATATGTTGGAAATTTTAAAAAAAATATATACACATGCATGACCATTTTAATGTTAATTAACCTAGCTTTTAAAATTAGCATGAAACAACAATAAGTTTTATTCACATAGTTGGATTGGAACCAAGATCATTGCCATGGTGTGACTTCTATAAGGAGAAATTGTAGAGTTTTCAAGCCACTTGATAAGCCAAATATAGATTATAAGATACATAAAAGTACTTCTATATTAATTTTGAATTCAAAAATCTTAATGATAATAATTATAATTATTAAAGAGTTGCTTGTAATTTCAGTAATGAACATCGATAGGCTATGAAGAAAAAAATCCAAAACAAACTCTTCATGGTTTTTGTATAAGATTCTAAGGCATAAACATTTGTGTAGCTTTTACATATTTCTCCTAACATAATTCAAGTGCATAAACACATTAGAAATATGACATTAATTGTATGATTTTGGTTTGGATTTTATATTATTAAATTTTATTAAAGGTAACAAGCAATCTCTCTAGCATGCCAAGAGTTATCGGGCTATGTTGATTTTCTTAAGATTTGTTTTAATATCACCTTTTTATTATCATGTTATTTATCATTTTTTATAACTTGAATTGGTCAAGTGAAAACATATGGAATGCTTTATTTGTCTATTCCTTATGTTTTTCCCTCATGGTATAAGGCAAGAATATTGATAATTGTTTCAAAACTAAGGATATCAACTAAAATAGAATTTGATACATATGCACTAAAATGATGGATTCAACTTTTGGTAAAGATTTGATACAAAAAGAAGGTTAGCGTGTACTAATTCAAATAATATACTCTTTTTTTTTTAATTTTTTGAATGTATGATAGCTTATATTAGTATTAACTTTTTTTTACCTACTTTAACAATATAGGTGTGCATGAGAGTGATACATCAAAGATTGCAAATATACATTATGTGAATGTAGAAATTTCTTTCAAAATTGGTTTGATTTTTCTTCCAAATGATCATGCTTACAATATCTATAATGTTTATTCACTTCAAAACTGTTTTGGAGTGAGGAGAGGCCAATAATATTACAATAAATATGGTAATGTATCTCATTGAGAATTTGTTTATTCATGTGAAGGGTGTTCTAAAATTGTCGATTCTCATGAGGAAAGAATAAGAGAGATTAGAATATAGATGTGGGTGTAAAACATATGTTGTGTTTAAGGTTACTAAAGAATTATATAAGTTATAGTATTGAATGATGATTATAATCACATGATGATTAAGCCTAGTCAAAGACACTTCATTACCTCAGGATAAAAGATACCCCAAACTAGTAAAGTATTATTGGCTCTATGGTAGATACTAGTACAAAAGTAAAGAAAGCTTACAATTATATTGTTGATGAAGGTTGAGCTGCATAAAATATAGGTATTATGGAGCAAAATTGTCATAATTGTTTATAGAAATGTAGGAGATGTTTGATTATTAGAGTAGTTGCTCAAAGTGTTTTGAATTTCATAAAAGTATGCAAGCATAAGACTCTAATTTTTTATTCCATCCAAACATATGAGGATGGTTTGCTAATGAATTTGTTATGGAGGTATGGAGTGTATAAATCACATTATAAAGTTCTTAGTAATGTGCTAATATTTGATACCACATATCGCACAAATAAATATAACATGGTTTGTGCACCATTTGTGGGTATAAATAACCATTGGAAAAATATATTTTTTGGATGTACATTTTTGTGTGATGAAACTCAAATTTCTTTTAAATGGTTATTTGAAACATTTTTTTGAGATAATAGATGGTAAGTCTTAACCCTTGTCAGCTGCATTAAAACACATCTTAACCCTACTCTTGAGACATCATAATAAACCAAGTAACAACCAGAAAAGCAACAAAGATAAAATAAAAGAAATAATAGGAGGAAGTACAAGGAAAAAAGCCACACCCACCTCAAAAAAGAAGCAACAATTAAAAAGACAAAAGTAAAATACAAATGACAAATCAAAGAACAAAAAAAGAAAGCTTCAGAATAGCCAAGCAATTAGAAGAGGCTGCATTTGATGCTTGGAGAAATCTCAATGGAAACAATATCGAGCAACCAAATTTACTATAGGTAATATTCTTTTTTTATTCAATATTTGATATTGAAGGGATCCCGTCATTGTTTTATATGTTCATGTTAGGGGTGCTTAAGAGTGTGGGTGTTATTGTTTTTAAGAGTGTTTTTCACTTATATATATATATATATATATATATATATATATATATATATATATATATATATATATTATTTTTGACAAGAGGACATCAAAATGATATAAAGAAACTAAAAAAAAATAATTTGAAGCAAAAATCAAATTCATTTTTTTTTCCAAACACTCCTAAATAAATGACTTATACAACATTGTGGGTCAACTTGATTTTTTTTTTCTAGCATAAGAGAATATTTAGGTAATGATAACATTTTCAAATATACAAGAAAAATTCAAGACGTGGGTTATTGATTTGATTGAATTTAATAAGCTTGACTAATTTAACAATATAAATCTAAATTTTCTTCCTAGCAAATATGGATGAATCTCCTCAATCTTGACTAATCTTTTAAATTTACAACCCGTGAAATTCTAGTTCTGGACTTAATTAAAAAGCTCAATTTTCAATCAATTTAATGTTGAAGCAAGAAATCAAAAGAAAAAATTAATTGAAAAAAATTGCAAGTTTTTTAAAATAACAATCAAAAGAATGTTGATCAATGTTTCATCTTATTCAACCTTATAATAACTAAAAACAAAAAAGATAAAAACACAACAAAAAACTCATAAAGCATCTTTGAGCTAAAACAAAAGAGATAGTACTTACATGATCCAACACCAATTTCTCACAACTAATACAAGAGGGGTCAAAGTTTAATATCATCTATGTTTTTAAAGTCATCACTAATTTCATTCAGAGAAGTTTGCAATCTTGTAATTTGAACCTTGATTTCATACAAAATACTATGACACATCTTTAAGCTAGCAACAACACTTAACACAACAAAGGCTCCCCTCATTAACTTATTTAAACAAAGTATAGTTGATGATGCGGAAGTACTATTTTTATAATAAATATAATTTCCCAAATTTAGTCCTAGCTATTCATTCTTTGTTATCTTTTAATAATATATTGTGAGGGGATAATAGAAAAACCTTAAATCTATTTGTAAGACTCATAGAGAATGACAACACAGTAAACCATTTGTCTTAAACTTATGACAAGTACAAATAATATAAGAATTAATTGCATCAAACTATACACTATGATTATTTGTAGTTTGAAAACATGATGAGTATCCTGAATTTATGCATCAATAATTCTTTGAGACAATGTTTGTAAAATTTCATGCTGAAATTTGAAGAATATTGTTATTGTATAAATTTTTGATGCATGGATCAATATCCCACAACTATCAAACAATGTTTTTGATTGAGTCATGCTCTTATAATAATTCAACAACTCAGGATCAATATTCCACATTTCTTCGACTGCAAATAGAAATTACTGTTGAAGTTTTCCATATCCCCAAGAAACATATTATACCACTCTCAAAAGCAAGGTTGTAAATTTTGTTTCGGTTGGTGTTTTGTTTTTTAATTGGAATAAAATGTTTTGGTTTTGAAGTGTTTCGACTCTCCGTTTCAGGATTGTACTGTTTATGTTTACACTCACACACACATAAATATATTAATTCAAGAAAAAAATAGTTCAAATCCAAAAATAAAATTATTTAGAATTGTGCTATTTAAATTTCAAATATAAGTAAAAAAATAAGAGTTGAACTGATATAACTCGACCGATTTGATGAGTTCAAAGATAACATGGAAAATTATAAAAATATAGTTTAAGTAAAAAAAATCAAGCTGACATCTTAAAAAATATTAAAACAACAATATATATTAATTCAACTGGGGTTATATTTTTAAATATGTGACATGCATTATAAGATCATGATAACCTTAAATAAAACAAATCAAATTAGATTATCAAGTTTAATTTGTAATAAACTTGTTGTTGAATAATGAAATTGACAAACTTGCTCAAAAGTCATGTATCTATGGACTCAAGTCCAGTCTTAATCATGAGCTAGCCCACTATTAGAGGGCTAAATTCATCAAGGGAAAGTTGACGAGAAATAGTGTTGGGAAGACACAATGAGACAGTGTCGAACTCGACAACACTAATGAGTTTGGCAGCGTTGATAAAATCGACAGCAAGGGCTGACAATAAGTCTTGACGACGGGACAGTCCAAAACTTGACGAAAAAACACTACCAGCACGATTGACAACCTGCATTGACACGTCTATGTGAGAATCAACGTGCATGGGCATTGACAAAATCGGCAACAGTGTACATCTAGCAATTCGATAGTAGTGGCTTATTAGCGCTGGTCTGACGAGAGTGTAGACTTTGGACAATGGACAGTTCAAAGGCATGCGAACACACCTATTCTAGTAGCGTGTGAGTTGGAAGGATAGACAACTGGTTTGTTGTGTGGTAGGCTAGGGGAGATACAACAATTTGGAGCAGTTATCGGCAATTACTACTTTGGGGGGAAACTGGCCTGTCATGCTCCAGGTCTTGGGAAGACATTTTCTGTTGTATTCTTGTGTGTTAGTACTCCTTGTATAGGATAATATATATATGAGAGTAGCATGCAAGGTCTGGGGGCAGAACAGATGTGTATAACACTCACACAAACAGACTTGTGTATATCCTTTTGAGTTAATAAAAAGGTTTGGATGAATTTCTGTAATTTCTTGTGTGCATGTGGTTGTTTTGGTTTGCTTGTGCATTCCGCTTGTTTACAATGTTAAAAGAGTGGGGAAACTCTTGTGTTTATGGGACAACCTAGTTGTAGACAAACACAAATAAATTGATGAGCAAAAAAGCTGAGTCTAGCAGGGTTAGATTGTCGCGCAGGGCAAAATTTTTGAAAATAAAATTGACCCTGTGACACTGTATGTCATGTCGAGTTAGCTCTCGCATAGTACAGAACAATAGACCATAGAGAGTCAATTACATGACCACAGGTGCTTTTGAAAACAATCCCTACTTTTGAAAAGTCCAATAAATTAATTTCAATCTTTATCGTGCCTGTACACTCATGACTACCTTAACAAAAATTTTGAAAAGTCCAATAAATTAATTTCAATCTTGATCAAAGTTATCAATCTCGTTCCGTTCCGGCCGGAACATCCCGTTCCAGTACAAAATCCGGGACAAAACGGCGACGTTTTTGTCCCGGGTTGAATTCCGGTGGGATCCGGAAAATCCGGCCAAATTCCGGCCGGAACGCTCCGGTTCCGTACCGGGCGTTCCGTTCCGGGTCCATCAAAACGACGTCGTGTCATGTCCCTTACAAAATACACTGAAGAAACAACCCCATCCATAATTCCCAAATCAATTTCATTTCTTCAACCGCAAAAAACACAGGTCAGTACACCAGAAAAATGGATCCCACTCATTTGAATCCCTACTCAGTATTTGCCGATACTGAGTAGAAGAAGAAGAAAGGATGGGCGGCTAGAGAAGAAGAAGAAGAAGAAGAAAGGATGGGCGGCTAGAGAAGAAGAAGGAAAGGATGGGCGGCTAGAGAAGAAGAAGAAGAAGAAAGGATGGGCGAAGAAGAAAGGATGGGCGGCTAGGGCAACTAGAGAAGAAGAAAGGAGAAGAAGAAATGTTGGGCGGCTGGGAGAAGAAGAAATGTTGGGCGGCTGGAGAAGAAGAATATGGGTAGGGTTGGAAAGAATATGGGAAGAATATGGGTAGGGTCCGTTGGAAAGAATATGGGTAGGGTTGGAAAGAATATGGGTAGGGTTTTATTCTTTTATGTATTGAAATGAAGGGGACAAAAACGGGGTGGGCTGGATTTTTTTTTCTTTTTCTAATTATTGGTTTTTATACTAATTATTATTATATACTAATTATTAATTATTATATAATAATAGTTAACATAAAAATAGGGGTATTAATTTGTAATTAATTTGATTGAATTATTTGTAATGGAATGTATTTTAATTAATTATGTTTGAACCTATTGATTATTTCTTAATGTGTTCATTTTGTTTTTTTAAGTTTTTCTAACATTAAAAATAATAAGTAACATTAATTAATTTCAAAATAAAAAATTCAAATACAACAACCATAAGAAAACATAGAATTACTTGAAAAACATACAATAAGTAGCTTAAATTTCAAATATTCTCGATCTTTTAATTATAATTAAATTCATTTTAAGTGTTCATTTTGCTTTGATGTTGTTGATGCTTGATAATGAATGCTTGATGTTGTTGATGCTTGATAATGGAAATGCTTTTCGTTTTCGTGCTCTATATTTAGTGATAATGGGATTATGGCAACATTGATCTATTGAATGAATGGATTTGTGAAGAACCCGGTCTTCTTGATGGAGATGACATAAGTTGGGAGAGTATCGAAGCACCTTTCGCTACTTTAAATTTAGATGATGAAGAGACACGTGTAAATGAGGAGAATGAGCTTGGTGGAGATGACCAGCTATTGGAATGTCTTGTTGACGACTTTCCTTATGTTCCACAGCCAGATCAAGATCCTTACTTTTATATTAATGATGTAGAGGATGTTTGATGTATTTTTCTTTTATTTTAGAATATTTTACTTTCATAATATTTTGGAATTTCAAAGATGTTTCTAATTTTGAGATTATGTTTGTATTGTATAATTTAAATTTCATTTATCTTGAATTTAAATTATACTTGTTAAATTAATATTTTATTTTTTTCATATATATAATTAAATAAAAATGAACAGTACAAAACCGGAACGGTACCGAAACCGGAACGTTCCGTTCCAAACACAAAACCGGAACGGTACCCGGGACGGGATTAATAACTATGATCTTGATCGTGCCTGTACACTCATGACTACCTTAACAAAATTTCCAAATGCTCAATTACAAATCAGAAAAGAAATCCTCGAACCAAGGAGCAAGTGGGTACTTCATTCGCCAATCCTCGGTGCTTATAGTGCTTCCAGAGCAGCCACTAGGAAAAAAATATCATAATCTTCGCATCTGCACCCACTATCCTTGCAACAGCCACAGTCATCCCACCTCTTCAACCTCCCATTTCTCCTTTTCGTCTTCTCCATCTCTGCCATTGCTGGAACTCTGACTCTCATAGCTATCTGCACTGAAGGGGGCTTGGCATCATCAGGAACAACGCCCTTGTTTGGGACCATCCTCACCCACTTTTCCATTTCTAGCTTTGGTGACTCGAGAACTGTTTTCCATGGAACCTCGGCTCTGCCTAGGAGTTGTGACCCTCTTACTTTACCAAGAATTGGGTTTGTGCTTCTCCATCTGAGCTCGAAAACTACGGTTTGTTGCTTTAGGCTGTTGATGGAGTCTTCAGTGCCTGAGCACTGCAATGAGAAAGACTCGTTCCAGAAGAGGTCGGCCTTTGCGGAGATTTCTCGGCTGTTTAGTTGGGCTCTCTTGTTGTTTCCTGTAGAGAGATAGTATCTCACGAAAAGGCTCCCGTGAGACTTGAATTCCACATTCTTTGCTTGCAGAATTTCTATTTCACAGCTAAGACAAGTCATGAGACCTTGAGTAGCGACACCACCCATGTAGAGAGAGAGAGAGAGAGAGAGAGATTGGTTTTCTTGAGGAGAGAAGCTTTGGTTTGTTTGGTGAATGGAAGCGATGGATTATGGAGTTGTATATGTAGATGCATGCAAGGCCAAGGATATCGGTGCGAAGGTGGCATCTGCTTTTGGGGAAGCTGCTTCCATCTATAAAAATAATGTGCAAGTTGTGGAGAATATCACCTACAAGATCTTAGCATGGAAGTTTAATAATACCATGAAATAAAAAGGGAATCAAATGAAACTGTGGGGGAGATTTTATTTCACTAAAATAAGTTTTTATGAATCCTGAAGAGCTGGATATCTTAATTTCATTCTTTCAAGTTGCCAACAGCATCTGGTTTTTGCGATCCATGATAACTGAGAAACTGAGGTGGGTTCAAGATTCTATATGATTTCATTGGATTTTAAATGAAATTTGAAGGGGTAGATTTTGTTTTACTAAGGCCTGTTTGGGATGGCAGTTGCGGTTGTTTTTTAAAGTGCTTTTCATTTAAAAATACATCAAAATGATATTTTTTTATTTTTTAAAAATCATTTTTGACATCACCACATCAAAATAATTTAAAAACATAAAACAAATTCATTTAAAAAAAGAAAAAAGAGAAAACAGCGTTTCAAACACCCTCCCAAACAGCTTCTAAATTAAGTTCTTATGAATCGTGAAAGGCATGATATCTTAATTTAGCTCTTGTGATCCATGATAACTGAGAAACCTAGGTGGGTTCAAGATTCTGTGCGATTCGCATAGAAATCATTCTTATCCTTCTATTTTGTTTGGAATTAAAAAAAAGGATTACTATTCAAATCCAAGTTCGTCCCTTTTACTAGTTTATTGTATAGCACTCCATAAAAACGTTTTTTGAATATTTATATTTAGACTACCAGAATTATTTGATATATTTTTATTAAATATGGTCTAGAAAAAACAATTTCAAAACCTTCCAACATGATTATTTTTTTTACTCAAATTTCAAATTAAACCATAAGATAGCTGTTTTGATATGAATTATTGACTTCATAAATCCAAAGACAACTCCCATAACATATAAAAATATGATTTTTTTTTTAATAAGAATTCAAGATGACATCCTTCTTTCCTCTAGTGTTGAAACAATGATAGATTAGGGCCCCGTTTGTTTGCTGGAAAGTGATTTCCTTTTGGAAAGTGAATTCCGGGGAAAGTGAATTCTAATGTTTGCAAGTGTTATGGAAAATGAACTAGAAAACACTTTCCAGTGTTTGTTTGTGTTATGGAAAATGAACTGGAAATTAATTTATTAATAAATTAATTTTTTTTTCAAGTTTATCTAATATATATAAAATATTTAATATGAAATATTTAATCACTTAAAATAAAAAAATGAAATCTAAAAAGTATAATGATGAATTTTTTTATTATATCCTATATTCATACATAGCTTATTTTATAAAATATAACAATATATGTCATATCATATTATAGAGAAATAAGCTTGTGAAATATTTTTAAAGTTAAACTTATTAATATATATTTTTTTCAATTTTAAAAGCTTAAAATAAAAAAGAATAAACATCACTTATTAATAAATATTCAAGTCCAACGGCTCATCCTTAGTAACTTCTTTATCATTTACGTTTAGATGAGAAGAATAAACAAGAACGAATGTTTCCTCTGTTCACACACTTCAATGTCCTATTAGGTTCTATACTAACTCTATGTTCCAAGTCTCTACAAAAGGAAAATGAAATACATCACTCATTTTCCTCGAAATCCACTTTCATAGGCTTAAATGTTGCCAATACTACAGCCACTTTACACGCAAGAAACCCCAACATTCCAGCCAGAAGTTCTTATGGAGTTAACACTGAGGGAGCATCGCCAGAGCTATACTTTACTGCTAGAAAAGTAAACTTTTCTTGTGAGGTTTCTGTACAAACTTTCACTTCTGTTGCTGGCAAAAGACGCAAAGGTTTTGCATAGCCCTGAAAATCTGAAACGAAAAGTCATTAGTCTTATAAACTAGAAGTTAATAGACAAATTCAGCAATCATGAACACAACTTAATTTTATGTTAATGGACATGGAAAGGATTGTACAAGGCATTATAAACAAATGTCTTCAATTAACCATTTCTTCAATTCAATGTCTCTGTAATTTCACAGTGAAATGGTACCTGGGGAGATATACAGAGTCTGGCTTCTAGAACATAAGTTACCACATACAAATCAAAGGTACATTTAAAGATTCATACTCAAATATGCCCCTCCTTTTTTTTGGGACTTCCCTGAACCATATAACGCATATTTCAAACTAAGTTTGTATCTTATTTCCAAGTGGGAAACCTAGTTTTCCAAGAGGCAACTATCATAGTAGCAACAGGAGGCAAGGATTGAAAGCATGAGTTTGGAAATAATTCAAGGCTGCATGTATGTGCACATAAAACAAGCACCTAACCATACTAAAAACCCCAAGCATAAGCTCATTAACATCACACATGCACACTACTGCAGCTGCTTAAAAAAAAGGTAACTATTAATATCACATAATGAATCCAAGGACCAATCATTTTTCCTAATCAGATGCAACAAAAACTTTTGCATCCCAACAAATAATTTCCATCTGCAAATTTCATAGTGCTAACTGGGCAAATTACCTTCAGTTTTGAAAGTTCAGAAAGCAGAAAGGCATCAATTTGGTATCCACTTCAGCATTTTAGAAACCATTTCTAGTACCTCCCTAGTAGGATACAAAGCCATCCACGACAAAATCATAGACTTCCAACATAAAACTCCTCCACTGAAACCCTTCTTCTATCCAAAAACCCAACAAAATACTTTTCTATCAACAGAATCATGAAATAAAATGTTCACACCACCAAATCTAGAAAACTTCAACTGTGGAGTTCTTAAATTATTGTTCAAATACCAGCAACTCACAGCAATTAAATCAAACAAACGGGGCCGAAATCAGCTATTACAAAGCAGATGCCACAATATTAGTTAATTACAATTAATAAAACAAAGGTTACCTTTTGCGAGAGGGACGAAGGTTAATTGCTGTGAGTTGCAGAGGGAGGCGAGATGCAGAGCAGCAGAGGGACTGAGGGAGGCGAGAGGCGAGAGGGTTTTGTAAGCAGAGGGTCAGGGACTGAGAGGGAGGCGAGAGGAGGCGAGAGACGAGAGGGTGATGTGCTGGGTTTGAAGAAAAAATGTGGGGAAGAGGGTGCTGGGTTACTGAGAGGGTGTCGAAAGGGTTTTATAAGCAGAGATGAGGGACTGAGAGGGAGGCGAGAGGAGGCGAGATGGGTGCTCTGGGGTTGCTATAGAAAAGGGTGCAGAGAGATGAGGGAAAGAGATGAGGGACTGGAGAGGGAGGCGAGAGGCGGTGCAGAGATGAGTGAAAGATGAGGGAAAGAGACATGCAGAGAGATGAGGCAAAGAGATGGGTCATGCGGAAAGTGTAATTTTAAGTTGACCGGGAAAGTGATGGAAATCACTTTCCTTTGACTACTTTTCCAAAGTGTTGCCAAACACTGGAAAGTGAGGAAACTGAATTCCTGGAATTCAGTTTCCTTGAAACAAACAAGGCCTAGATCAAGTTAGGTTTCACAACCTAACCCGTCAACCTTATTACTCGCATCATTGAATTTTATTATAATTTTAATTGTATTTCATTACATGATTAAAAAAAATAGGAATGTTGTTGCATAGTTTATTTGAGTAGTGCAAGCAGAATGTTTTGATATTTTTAATAATTTTATTATCCCAGAAATAATAAATTGCGATAGAAACTTTTTTATGGCCAATTGGGAAACATCGAAATATCCTCACTTGTGTTCTTGTTTATATTCGATCCAAATAAATAAAATATCATGAAATGAGTATTTCATAATTATATTTAATTGATTTTAAAAGTATCTTTTAAAAAACCTAAATTTAACAAATAAAAAGACTAAAAAAAACTTGGTTCATTTTCTAAATGAGTGATAAATTCTATAGGAAGTGATATATATATATTCAACAAATATTGAAATTATACATTCAAATTTTAAACATAAAGTAAAAAATTAAGAGGTAAATCAATATGACCTAAACAACGGAATTTGTTTTATTATTATTATTTTTCTTACTATAGTTTTAAGGTTGGATAAATCGCTCAGGATTTGCACTAAAAAAATGATTTTGTTCTTGCCATGAAAATCAAAAGTTCTTCAAAATAATCTTGACCAAGCAAATTGCGGATAGATTTCGTCCATCAAAAAGATTTTTTCTCACTTTAAGTCCTTCATGGAAATTGTAATCCTACACGTGTTTATGAATTTGGGCTTTTGAATTGCCTAATTTGGATACCAGAATTACAAGATATTTTGTTAGAATATCTGGTGTAAAAGTAGAAAAATCCCAAGTTCTTTGCAGCAATGTTGACCAAGCAAATTGTGGGTCGATTTTATCCATTAAAATGATTTTATATCATTTTATGTTCTTCGTGAAAGGTGTATTACTGCATAAGTATGTGAATTTGGAGTTTTGAATGGCCCAATTTAATGTCCACTGTAAAAGTAGAAAAATCTTGTTGCGAGAGTTATTGTTCATCGTCACTTTGAAACAGCCTCTGCTTGCAACTTCTTCCCTTTTTCACTACAACTTCCCATTTGGTTTTGATGATTTTCTCACTTAATCTTTGATCTACAAATCACGTTTTATCAGCATCAAAATCATAAAATATTAACCAGAATATTTCTCTCCCTATTTTGTTTATCTAATTGCATAAAAAATATAAATCTTGCATCCTAGATTAAATGCACTAAATCTTCCTTAAATAAGAGTTATTTCTAGGCTATATACCCTTTCCTGATGACCTAAAAAAGAGGAGAGAAAAAAATAGAGAGAAAGAGAGGAAAACAAAGTGAGAAAAAAAAGGAGAAGAAAGAAGAGAGAAAAGAGAGAGAGAAAAAAGGAAGATCATGAGAGAGAGAGGTTGTCAACAAAGATAAACAACAGCCCTTTCCCAATCATCTCAGCCTCTCTTTCAACCAACAACTGCCAGTAACAACTCGATCATACTTCCTCCTGTTGGCCACCACCAGTTTTGCATCCCTAGAAGTAGTGATCACTGGTTGCGCAGGGTTCCAGTAAGCATCACCTTTGTCCTTCAGTTACCAGGTAAGGCCCCCATGCATGCTTAGTTTAAAGTATGTATTTGCTTAATATTTTAAAAACATCAATCTTGTATTGAGAATACTCCATTTTTGGCGTGATGCGACAAATATACATATATACCAAAAACAAATGTTTTCATGCATACAGCCAATACGCTAAAATATCTTGAACATTTTTTTTTTGAAAAAAAATTATATATTCAGAGTTTAAAAGAAAATGTATTTTAGCATGGATTTGTAAACACAAAAAATTATTTTCTTGCATTTGAGGATTTTACAACATGTTTGTAAATTCCAAATGGTATTGGATAATATTCCAAAATTATATAATTTTTTTTTTGGGGATTCATATTATTTACTGTTAATATCTGGGTAAAGAAATCTCAAAGGGATTGATATTCAAAACATTAGTGGGGATAATCCATTATTGTTCACTGTTAATATTTGGATAAAAAAAGCCTAAAGTGGTAAATATCCAAAGTATTTTTTCAGGAATAACAAGTCATTATTATTTAATCAACACGTCTTTTAAAGAAACCCTAATTGTAATTGGGGACATTTCAATTTTTGACTTCACAGTTTACGAGCCATAAAAGTATGAAATTTTAAGGCAAAAATAGGCTTTTAAAACACCTTGAATTTCCTTAGATTTATAAAAAAAAATTTGTTCCTTTTCCTTGTGATTTACGAGTCGCGAACACTTGAAATACTAAAGTGAAAAATGAGTTTTTAAGCCCATTGAATCCCTTTAGATTTCTATTATAGCTATCTCTTGATTCATAGGTTGTGAATTTATCATCAATATTTTTGTTCCTTTTCCTTGCAAACCTATCCTAGGAAAATTGATTAGATAGCACCAACACCATACCAATCATAAGGCAAACCAAAATACCAAGCATCTTACCTTAGGTAGGGCTTACTAGGGGTGTTAAGACCTTGCCTCTATGCAACCAGTCTCTTATCATAGAATTTCTAAAAGACCAGTTAGGTTTTTTAGTAACCATAATACTAGGTGGTGACTCTCCTTTCCACAAAACAAAAAACAAAATCCAACATGAATCCTTGCTCACAAGGAGGGTCGCCGCGACGCCACGCTCTCGCGGAGGGTGCTACAAACTTGTCCTGAGTTATCAAGTATAAACAAATTTTAAATTTATAGGGGATGATAACTCTTGCATTATAGACAAGTTGGCAATGACAAAGACTTTCCACATGTCTCCGTAAGCACATGGAAATTAGTTCTGAAGTTTCCATATCACCGAGAAACATATTATACCACTCTCAAAAGTCATGTCTTAGCCAATTTTGTCACTTCCGTTTCGGTTGATGCTTCATTTTTTCAATTGGAACGGAATGTTTCGGTTTTGGAGTGTTTTGGAGCGTCGTTTCAGGGTTATATTGTTTAAGTATATATATATATATATATATACACTTAAATATGTTAATTCAAAAAAAATAGTTCAAATCCAAAAATAAAATTATTTAGAATTGTACAATTTGATCTAAAAAAAGACACAATAAAGTGATTTTTCTTAACAAAATTATGAACATGTCTAATATTACAAGAATATCATCATCAATCTCGCAAGGTCATTTTATTCTCTAATTGCTCTAAAATTTTAACATAATATATAAAAATATGTAAAGAGACTTCTCATAAAATTTTATCTCAATCTATCAGTCGGATTAAGAGATATGATTGATATTGTAAAATTATTCATTATTTAAAACAAAATCTATTTGGTCAAAATGGAACAGGCAGAACAAAACCGGAAACATCCGGCTGAAATTTGAGCGAAATTGTCAGAACAAACCAAAATTTTAATCGAGAAAAAATTGCCTTATTTTATCTTGTTTTTTTAACTAATACAAAATGTTTTTTCCATAATGAAATTAGCAACGCTGGTCTTAGCCATGGGCTAGCCTTAGCTCTCGCATAGTACATAACAATAGACCATAGAGAGTCAATTACATGACAACAGAAAAACAAACCCTACTTTTGAAGAGTCCAATAAATTAATTTCAATCTTGATCGTGCCTGTACACTCATGACTACCTTAACAAAATTTACACATGCCCACCTATACAGTCAGAAAAGAAATCCTCGAACCAAGTAGCAAGTGGGTACTTGATTCGCCAATCCTCGGTGCTTATAGTGCTTCCAGAGCAGCTACCAGGAAAAAAATATCATAATCTTCGCATCTGCACCCACTATCCTTGCAACAGCCACAGTCATCCCACCTCTTCAACCTCCCATTTCTCCTTTTCGTCTTCTCCATCTCTGCCATTGCTGGAACTCTGACCCTCATAGCTATCTGCACTGAAGGGGGCTTGACATCATCAGGAACAACGCCCTTGTTTGGGACCATCCTCACCCACTTTTCCATTTCTAGCTTTGGTGACTCGAGAACTGTTTTCCATGGAACCTCGGCTCTGCCTAGGAGTTGTGACCCTCTTACTTTACCAAGAATTGGGTTTGTGCTTCTCCATCTGAGCTCGAAAACTACGGTTTGTTGCTTTAGGCTGTTGATGGAGTCTTCAGTGCCGGAACACTGCAATGAGAAAGACTCGTTCCAGAAGAGGTCAGCCTTTGCGGAGATTTCTCGGCTGTTTAGTTGGGCTCTCTTGTTGTTTCCTGTAGAGAGATAGTATCTCACAAAAAGGCTCCCGTGAGACTTGAATTCCACATTCTTTGCTTGCAGAATTTCTATTTCACAGCTAAGACAAGTCATGAGACCTTGAGTAGCGACACCACCCATGTTGAGAGAGAGAGAGATTGGTTTTCTTGAGAAGAGAAGCTTTGGTTTGTTTGGTGAATGGAAGCGATGGATTATGGAGTTGTATATGTAGATGCATGCAAGGCCAAGGATATCGGTGGGAAGGTGGCAGTTGCTTATGTGGAAGCTGCTTCCATCGATCTATAAAAATAATAAGCAAGTTGTGGAGAATATCACCTTCAAGATCTTAGCAGGGAAATTTAATAATAGCATGAAATAAAAAGGGAATCAAATGAAACTGTGGGGGAGATTTTATTTCACTAAAATAAGTTTATATGTATCCTGAAGAGCTGGATATCTTAATTTCACTCTTTCAAGTTGCCAACAGCGTTGGGTGCCACTAGTTTTTGCGATCCATGATAACTGAGAAACTGAGGTGGGTTCAAGATTCTATATGATTTCATTGGATTTTAAATTAAATTTCAAGGGGTAGATTTTATTTCACTAAATTAAGTTTATTTTATTTTACTAAAATGAGGTTTTATGAATCTTGAAAGGCACGATATCTTAGTTTAGTTCTTGCGATCCATGATAACTGAGAAACCTAGGTGGGTTCAAGATTCTGTACTATTCGCATACAAATCATTCTTATCCTTCTATTTTGTTTAGAAATAAAAAAAAAGGATTACTATTCAAATCTAAGTTCTTCCCTTTTACTAGTTTACTGTATATCACTCCATAAAAAAAGTTTTTTTTGAATATATATATATATATATATATAGACTACCAGAACTATTTGACATATTTTTATTAAATATGGTCCAGAAAAAACAATTTCAAAACCTTCCAACTTGATTATCTTTTTTACTCGAATTTTCAAATTGAATCATAAGAGAGTTGTCTTGATATGAATTATTGACCTCATAAATCCAAAGACAACTCAGATAACATATAAAAATATGGTTTGTTTTTAATAAAAATTCAAGATGACATCCTTTTCTTCTAGTATTGAAACAATGATAAATTAGATCAAGTCATGCTTCATAATCTCACCCATCAAACTCAAGTCATGAATTTCACTCAACTTTATTATAATTTTAATTGAATTTCATTACATGATTAAAAAAAAGAGAAATATGCTTGCATGGTTGATATGAGTAGTGCAAGCAGAATGTTTTGATATTTTTAATAATATTCTTATCCCAAAAACAATGAATTGCGATAAAAATGTTTTTTGGTGGCCAATAGCAAAACATAGAAATATCTTAACTTGTGTTCTTGTTTATATTCAATCAAAACAAATAAAATATCATGAAATGGGCATTTCATAATTATATTTAATTTATTAATTTAATTTATAATATCTTTTTAAAAACCTGAATTTAACAAATAAAAAGACTAAAAAAAATTGGGTCATTTTCTAAATGAGTCATAAATTCTATAAGAAGTTATATATATATATATATATATATATATATATATATATATATATATATATTCAACAAATATTGAAATTTAATCAACACATCTTTGAAAGAAGTCCTGATTATAATAAGGGAAATTTCAATTTTTGACTCCACGGTTTACGAGCCATAAAAGTATGAAATATTAAGGCAAAAATAAGTTTTTAAAACGCTCTAATGTCCATATATTTCTAATTTTTTGTTCCTTTTCCTTGCGATTTACGAGTCGTGAACACTTGAAATACTAAAGTGAAAATGAGCTTTTAAGCCCATTGAATCTCTTTAGATTTCTATGATAATTGTTTCTTAATTCATAGGTTGTAAATTTATCATTGATATTTTTGCTCATTTTCCTTGCGAACCTATCCTACGAAAATTGATTAGATAGCACTAACACCATAACAATCATAAGGCAAACCAAAACACCAAGAAACTTACCTTAGGTAGGGCGTACTAGGGGTGTTAAAACCTTCTCCGTACACAACCTGTCCTTTGTCTTAGAATCTCTAAAAGACCAGTTAGGTTTTCTTTTAATCATAATACTAGGTGGCGACTCTCTTTTTCACAAAACAAAAAATAAAACCCGACATGAATCCTCGCTCACAGGGAAAATCATCGCGACACCGCGCTCTCGTGGAGGGTGTGACAAACTTCTCCTGAGTTATCAAGTATAAACAAATTTTACATTTACGGGGGATGATAACTCTTGCAATATAGACAAGTTGGCAATGACAAAGGCTTTCCACATGTCTCCGTAAGCACATGGAAATTAGTTCTGAAGTTTTCCATATCACCAAGAAACATATTACACCACTCTCAAAAGTCTTGTCTTAAACAATGTTGTCAATTCCATTTCAGTTGATGCTTTATTTTTTCAATTGCAACAGAATGTTTTGGTTTGGGAGTGTTTTAGCGCGTCATTTCGGGGTTGTACTGTTAAAGTATATATATATATATATATAATTAAATATATTAATTAAAAAAAAAGTTCAAATCCCAAAATAAAATTATTTAGAATTGTACAATTTAATCTAAAAAAGATAGAATAAAATGATCTTTCTGAAAAAAAATTATGAACATGTATAATATTACAACAATATCACCATCATTATATTCTCTTATTACTCTGAAATTTTAACATAATATATAAAAATATGTAAAGAGACTCCTTGTAAAATTTTACCTCAATCTATCAATTGGATTAAGAGATATGATTGATATTATAAAATTATTCATTATTAAAAAAAACACTATTTGGACGAAAGTCACGAAACCGAACAAGCAGAACAAATTCGTAACGTTTTGGTTCAAATTTGAACGAAATTTCGGGAACAAATTGAAATTTTAATCAAGGTAAAAACTACGCCGTTTAATTTTATTTTTTAACTGGTACGAAATATTTTGACAATTTCAACCTAAACAAGATGAAATTAACAACATTGGTGAAGTAGAGTTAGCTCTCGTATATTACAGAACAATAGACCATAGAGAGTCAATTACATGACCACAGGTGCTTCGGAAAACAAACCCTGCTTTTGAAGAGTCCAATAAATTAATTTCAATCTTTGACCGTGCCTGTACACTCATGACTACCTTAACAAAATTTTCCAAATGCCAAACTAAACAATCAGAAAAGAAATCCTCGAACCAAGTAGCAAGTGGGTACTTGATTCGCCAATCCTCGGTGCTTATAGTGCTTCCAGAGCAGCCACTAGGAAAAAAATATCATAATCTTCGCATCTGCACCCACTATCCTTGCAACAGCCACAGTCATCCCACCTCTTCAACCTCCCATTTCTCCTTTTCGTCTTCTCCATCTCTGCCATTGCTGGAACTCTGACCCTCATAGCTATCTGCACTGAAGGGGGCTTGACATCATCAGGAACAACGCCCTTGTTTGGGACCATCCTCACCCACTTTTCCATTTCTAGCTTTGGTGACTCGAGAACTGTTTTCCATGGAACCTCGGCTCTGCCTAGGAGTTGTGACCCTCTTACTTTACCAAGAATTGGGTTTGTGCTTCTCCATCTGAGCTCGAAAACTACGGTTTGTTGCTTTAGGCTGTTGATGGAGTCTTCAGTGCCGGAACACTGCAATGAGAAAGACTCGTTCCAGAAGAGGTCAGCCTTTGCGGAGATTTCTCGGCTGTTTAGTTGGGCTCTCTTGTTGTTTCCTGTAGAGAGATAGTATCTCACAAAAAGGCTCCCGTGAGACTTGAATTCCACATTCTTTGCTTGCAGAATTTCTATTTCACAGCTAAGACAAGTCATGAGACCTTGAGTAGCGACACCACCCATGTTGAGAGAGAGAGAGATTGGTTTTCTTGAGAAGAGAAGCTTTGGTTTGTTTGGTGAATGGAAGCGATGGATTATGGAGTTGTATATGTAGATGCATGCAAGGCCAAGGATATCGGTGGGAAGGTGGCAGTTGCTTATGTGGAAGCTGCTTCCATCGATCTATAAAAATAATAAGCAAGTTGTGGAGAATATCACCTTCAAGATCTTAGCAGGTAAATTTAATAATACCATGAAATAAAAAGGGAATCAAATGAAACTGTGGGGGAGATTTTATTTCACTAAAATAAGCTTTTATGAATCCTGAAGAAGTGGATATCTTTATTTCACTCTTTCAAGTTGCCAGCAGCATTGGGTGCCACTAGTTCTTGCGATCCATGTTAACTGAGAAACCGATGAGGTGGGTTCAGGATTCTGTATGATTTGATTGGATTTTAAATTAAATTTCATGGGGTAGATTTTATTTTACTAAATTAAGTTCTTATGAATCTTGAAAGGCATGATATCTTAATTTAGTTCTTGTGATGCATGATAACTGAGAAACCTAGGTGGGTTCAAGATTCTGTGCGATTCGCATAGAAATCATTCTTATCCTTCTATTTTGTTTGGAATTAAAAAAAAGGATTACTATTCAAATCCAAGTTCGTCCCTTTTACTAGTTTATTGTCTAGCACTCCATAAAAAAAGTTTTTTGAATATTTATATTTAGACTGCCAGAATTATTTGATATATTCTTAATAAATATGGTCTAGAAAAAACAATTTCAAAACCTTCCAACATAATTATTTTTTGTACTCAAATTTCAAATTAAACCATAAGAGAGTTGTTTTGATATGAATTATTGACTTCATAAATCCAAAGACAACTCAGTATAAAAATATGATTTATTTTTAATAAGAATTCAAGATGACATCCTTGTTTCCTCTAGTGTTGAAACAATGATAGATTAGATCAAGTTAGGTTTCACAACCTAACCCGTCAAACTTATGACTCACATCATGAATTTCATTGAATTTTTATTATAATATTAATTGTATTTCATTACATGATTAAAAAAATAGGAATATGGTTGCATAGTTTATTTGTGTAGTGCAAGCAGAATGTTTTGATATTTTTAATAATATTCTTATCCCAAAAATAATAAATTGCGATAGAAACTTTTTTGTGGCAATTGGGAAACATCGAAATATCCTCATTTGTGTTCTTGTTTATATTCGATCCAAATAAATAAAATATCATGAAATGAGTATTTCATAATTATATTCAATTGATTTTAAAAGTATCTTTTAAAAAACCTAAATTTAACAAATAAAAAGACTAAAAAAACTTGGGTCATTTTCTAAATGAGTTATAAATTCTATAGGAAGTGATATATATATATATATTCAACAAATATTGAAATTATACATTCAAATTTTAAACATAAAGTAAAAAATTAGGAATAAATCGATATGACCTAATCAATTAGATGAGTTCAAAAGCAAGCTACATAACTGCTAAAAATACAATTTAACTTAGAAATTGAAAATAATATATTTCTAAAACATATTGTGATAACAACATATTTGGTCGGCCAAGGTAAACCTTCCAAATTCAAGACTCGGGTAATGAGACCATAATAAACCCAACTAAAACAAATCAAAATAAATTATGAATTTTAATTCTCAATAATATATTGTTGGATGATGACATTAGGATGAATGCAATCTAAAAATACACAAAAAAATAACATTTTGAAACAAAATTATGAATTTGAACAACAATATAAAAATATAATTAGTAGTTTGGCAAGACCTTTCTAAAATTGGTTGCCGTAAAACAATTTTGACTAAGCAAATTGCGGGTAGCTTTTTTCCATCAAAACAACTTTTTATCACTTTGTGATCTTTATTAAAGTTGTAGTACTATATGAGCAGATGAACTTGAGGTTTTGAATGGACCGATTTGGATATCAAAATCATAAGATATCTTTGTTTTTAATGTCTGGTATAAAGAAGAAAATCTTGCCGCGAGAATGATTCTGACCCAAGATGTGCAGGTTTTTTTCGCGAAACCAAATTTAATGTTTCAAGGATTTATCAGGATAATAGAGACCAATTTTAAAATTTGGAAAAATTAATTATCTCATTGGAAAAGGCTGGGAGCTAGTTCAAGAAACGCCACAATAATTTATGTTGCTCGATTGTCGCGAGGGATTATATTTTGTTTCTTTCCATAGAACCAGCAGGTTTGTTTTATTTGTATTTTTTTTCCATAGGCTTAAGGTTGGATAAATTGCTCAAGATTTGCACTAAGAAAATGATTTTTTCGTTGTTGTAAAAATCTTTTTCTTCAAAACAGTCTTTACCAAGATGACTGTGAGTAGACTTCGTCCATCAAAAAGATATTTTCTCACTTCAGGTCTTTCATGAAAGTTGTAATCTTACATGTGTGGATGAATTTGGGTTTTTGAATTACCTAATTTGGATATCAGAATCACAAGATATTCATATTAGAATATCTAGTGTAAAAGCAGAAAAATCTCAAGTCCTTCGGAACAGTGTTAACCAAGCAGATTGAGGGTTGATTTTATCCATCAAGATGATTTTATATAACTTTGTGTTCTTCATGAAAGGTGTATTACTTCATGAGTATATGAATTTGGAGTTTTGAATGGACCAATTTGGATAACAGAATCACAAGATATCATCGCTTTAATGTCCCGTGTAAAAGCAGCAAATCCTACCTCGAGAGTTATTGTTCATCGTCACATTGAAACAACCCATGCATGTAACATATTCCCTTTTCAAATCAACTTCCCATTTAGTTTCCATGATTTTCTCATTCAATCTTTTGATGTGCAAATCACGTTTTTTTCTGCATCAAAATCAGAGGATGTCAATTAGAATATTTCTTTTCCTATTTTGTTTATCTAATTGCATAGAAAACATAAATCTTGCATCCTAGATTAAATGCACTAAATTTTCCCTAAATAAGAGCTTTTTCTAGGCTATATATACCCCTTTCCTGTTGACCTAAAAAAAAGAGAGAAAAGAGAGAAAGAGAGGAAAACAGAGGGAGAAAAGAAAAAAAGAGAAGGAAAGGAAAGAAGAGAGAAAGAAAGGTCGAAGATCACAAGAGAGAGAGAGAGAGAGAGATTGTGAAAAAAGAAAAACAACAGCCCTTTCCCCTTCATCTCAACCTCTCTTTTAGCCAACGACTCAGTAACAGCCCCGATCATATTTTCTCATGTCTGCCACCACCAGTTTTGCATCCCTAGAAGCAGTGATCACCCATTACGCACGGGATCCAACAAGCATCACCTTTGTCCTTCAGGTACCAGGTAAGGCCCCATGCATGCTTAATTTAAGGTATGTACTTGCTTTATATTTTAAAAATATCAATCTTGTATTGAGAATACTTGATTTTCAGCGTGATGCAGCAAATAAACATATATACTAAAAACAAATGTTTTCATGCATTTGGTCAATATGCTAACATATCTTGAACATTCTTTTTTGAAAAAAAAGTATATATTCGGAGTTTAAAAGAAAATGTGTTTTAGCATGGATATCATAAACACAAAAATTATTCTTTTCTTGCATTGTGGATTTTACAACATGTTCGTAAATTCCCAAGGGTATTGGCCAATATTCCAAAAATACAAAAATCTTATTTTTTGGGGATTCATATTATTTACTGTTAATATATGGGTAAAGAAATCTCAAAAGGGTTGATATCCAAAAGATTATTGGGGATAATTCGTTATTGTTCATCGTTAATATTTGGATAAAGAAACCCTAAAGTGGAAAAAATCCAAAATATTTTTCAAGGAATAACAAGTCATTATTATTTAATCAACACATCTTTGAAAGAAGTCCTGATTATAATAAGGGAAATTTCAATTTTTGACTCCACGGTTTACGAGCCGTAAAAGTATGAAATATTAAGGCAAAATAAGTTTTTAAAACGCTCTAATGTCCATAGATTTCTAATTTTTTGTTCCTTTTCCTTGCGATTTACGAGTCGTGAACACTTGAAATACTAAAGTGAAAAATGAGCTTTTAAACCCATTGAATCTCTTTAGATTTCTATGATAGTTGTCTCTTAATTCATACGTTGTAAATTTATCATCGATATTTTTGCTCCTTTACCTTGCGAACCTATCCTACGAAATTGATTAGATAACACTAACACCATAGCAATCATAAAGCAAACCAAAACACCAAGGAACTTACCTTAGGTAGGGCGTACTAGGGGTGTTAAAACCTTCTATGTACATAACCAGTCCCTTACCTTAGAATCTCTAAAAGACCAGTTAGGTTTCCTATTAATCATAATACTAGGTGGCGACTCTCTTTTTCACAAAACAAAAAACAAAACCCGACATGAATCCTCCCTCACGGGGAAAGTCATCGCGACGTCGCGCTCTCATAGAGGATGCGACAAACTTGTCCTGAGTTATCAAGTATAAACAGATTTTACATTTATTAGGGATGATAAATCTTGCATTATAGACAAGTTGGCAATGACAAAGGCTTTCCACATGTCTCCGTAAGCACATGGAAATTAGTGCTAAAGTTTTCCATATCACCAAGAAACATATTATACCATTCTCAAAAGTCTTGTCTTAGCCAATGTTGTCAATTCCATTTCAGTTGATGCTTTATTTTTTCAATTGCAACACAATGTTTTGGTTTCAGAGTGTTTCGGCGCATCATTTCGGGGTTATACTGTTTATATATATATATATATATTTAATTAAATGTATTAATTAAAATATAGTTCAAATCCCAAAATAAAATTATATGGAATTGTACAATTTAATGTAAAAAAATACAAAATAAAATAATTTTTTTCTGAACAAAATTATGAACATGTATAATTTACAAGAATATCACCAACAATCTCGCAATATCATTATAATCTCTTATTGCTCTGAAATTTTAACATAATATATAAAAATATGTAACGAGACTCTTCATAAAATTTTACCTCAATCTATCAATCGGATTAAGAGATATGATTGATATTGTAAAATTATTCATTACTTAAAAAAAAAAAAACATTATTTGGACGAAACTAAACATGCGGAACGAATTCGTAACGTTTTAGTTCAAATTTGAGCGAAATTTCATGAACAAATTGAAATTTTAGACAAGGTAAAAACCACGTTGTTTAATCTTATTTCTTAACTGATACGAAACATTTCAACCATTTTAACCGAAAGAAGACGACAACATTGGTCTTATTCATGCGCTAGCTCGATGTCGAGTTAGCTCTCGCATAGTACAGAACAATAGACCATAGAGTCAATTACATGACCACAGAAAAACAAAGCCTACTTTTGAAGAGTCCAATAAATTAATTTCAATCTTGATCGTGCCTGTACACTCATGACTACCTTAACAAAATTTCCAAATGCTCAATTACAAATCAGAAAAGAAATCCTCGAACCAAGTAGCAAGTGGGTACTTCATTCGCCAATCCTCGGTGCTTATAGTGCTTCCAGAGCAGCCACTAGGAAAAAAATATCATAATCTTCGCATCTGCACCCACTATCCTTGCAACAGCCACAGTCATCCCACCTCTTCAACCTCCCATTTCTCCTTTTCGTCTTCTCCATCTCTGCCATTGCTGGAACTCTGACTCTCATAGCTATCTGCACTGAAGGGGGCTTGACATCATCAGGAACAACGCCCTTGTTTGGGACCATCCTCACCCACTTTTCCATTTCTAGCTTTGGTGACTCGAGAACTGTTTTCCATGGAACCTCGGCTCTGCCTAGGAGTTGTGACCCTCTTACTTTACCAAGGATTGGGTTTGTGCTTCTCCATCTGAGCTCGAAAACTACGGTTTGTTGCTTTAGGCTGTTGATGGAGTCTTCAGTGCCGGAACACTGCAATGAAAAAGACTCGTTCCAGAAGAGGTCGGCCTTTGCGGAGATTTCTCGGCTGTTTAGTTGGGCTCTCTTGTTGTTTCCTGTAGAGAGATAGTATCTCACAAAAAGGCTCCCGTGAGACTTGAATTCCACATTCTTTGCTTGCAGAATTTCTATTTCACAGCTAAGACAAGTCATGAGACCTTGAGTAGCGACACCACCCATGTTGAGAGAGAGAGAGATTGGTTTTCTTGAGAAGAGAAGCTTTGGTTTGTTTGGTGAATGGAAGCGATGGATTATGGAGTTGTATATGTAGATGCATGCAAGGCCAAGGATATCGGTGGGAAGGTGGCAGTTGCTTATGTGGAAGCTGCTTCCATCGATCTATAAAAATAATAAGCAAGTTGTGGAGAATATCACCTTCAAGATCTTAGCAGGTAAATTTAATAATACCATGAAATAAAAAGGGAATCAAATGAAGCAGTGGGGGAGATTTTATTGCACTAAAATAAGTTTTAATGAATCTTGGAAGACACGATATCTTAGTTTAGCTCTTGCGATCCATGATAACTGAGAAACCTAGGTGGGTTCAAGATTCTGTACGATTCGCATAGAAATCATTCTTATCCTTCTATTTTGTTTAGAAAAAAAAAAAGGATTACTATTTAAATCTAAGTCCTTCCCTTTTACTAGTTTTTTTTGGGGATTCAAGGAATCCTTACTTCCAGAAAATATATTTTACGGGTCTAGGTGAGCGAGTAAAACCTTGGTTATCTCAGACTCTTACAACAGGTGCATATCCTGACTCGAACTCGAAACCTGCAGTACAGATCTCAAGCTTTTTTGTCATCAAGTCACACTCCTTGGGGACCCTTTTTACTAGTTTGTTGTATATCTCTCCGTAAAAACTCATTTTTAATATATATATATATATATATATATATATACACTACCAAAATTATTTTATATATTAACAAAAACCTAAAACATTCAGTCATCCATTGTAGATGGATACACAGATACTATAGATTATAATAATAAAATTATTATTTTACCCCTCAGTATGTCTCTGTCTTTGCCTTGGTATCAAAGGTATTTTTGATTTTTCCACGGGACTAGTTGACATTACCAAAATATTTGGGAGTATTTTAGTCTTTGCCCTGTACTTTTGCACAGTAAAAATATCGGTTTACCCTTCCATCAAACAATGAACAGTAACCAGGTCAAGGGTAATTTCAAATTTTTACAGGTTTTTGTATAATAAAATTATGACATAGGCCACAGATAAGACAAAAACAAAGAAATATCGTCGGGGTCTTTCAGGCATTCACATTTTGTTGAAATTTTGTAAATACAACTATACCCCCCCCCCCCCCCCCCCCCAAAAAAAAAGACAAAAGTAAAGAAATCATTGTAGGGGTGTTTCAGTAATTTTCTCTATTTTTTTATTTTCTCCCTGGAAGCACTGTTTGCGTGTCATTCGGGCACGTCGCTCTTTTTTCCATCACGCCTTCTGTCGAGGGCGCGAGCGGTGTCATATAGTGTTGAAAAATGTCGTTCCGGCATCTCCGAGGATGCGCCGCCATGTCCTCTACCTAATGGAGTGGCGTGTGTCAACCCATGATGAACAACTAGGCGACGGTAGTCGGTTGAACGTTGTTGTACCCTTTTCTATCTCCTGAAGACTATTTTACACTTCACCCCCTATGTTTATGGTGGATTCATTGTCATCCATTTGCTTTTGATTGTTTTGTGTGGTCTTGATTTCTGTAATAGAAGTTTCGATTAGTTTCAATTTAGTCCCTTAATTAAAATTGGATATGAACTTTGGTTTGTTTGGTGAAGGGAAGCGATGGATAATGGAGTTGTATATGTAGATGCATGCAAGGCCAAGGATAGTGGTGGGAAGGTGGCAGTTGCTTATGTGGAAGCTGCTTCCATCGATCTATAAAAATAATAAGCAAGTTGTGGAGAATATCACCTTCAAGATCTTAGCATGGACATTTAATAATAGCATGAAATAAAAAGGGAATCAAATGAAGCAGTGGGGGAGATTTTATTTTACTAAAATCTTAATTTTTAGTAAGATCTTGGATATTCTCCACAACTTGGATATCTTAATTTCACTCTTTCAAGTTGCCAACAGCATTGGGTGCCACTAGTTTTTGTGATCCATGATAACTGAGAAACCGGGGTGGGTTCAAGATTCTATATGATTTCATTGGATTTTAAATTAAATTTTAAGGGGGTTGTCCTATACAATCAACTTTATAAATTTAAAAATAAACTTAGATGACATGGGAAATTATAATTTTAGTTTTAAAAAATTCAAGATTATGTTGAATTTTAATATTAAAATAATAATAAATCAAATGAAACTAGATTTCATAATTTTATCTGTTAAATTTATAGTTTTGTTATGAATCTCATTTGATTATCTAACTTTTTTTATCTCTTTTTTATTATATGATTCAAAAAAAAAAGAGGGACGTTCTTGGACAATTCATACGAACAGTGCAAGCAGTTGATTTATCCTCAATTTTTTAAAATATTTTTTACACTTATTCCAAAAATAATAAATTGCGAAAGATTTCTTTTGTTACATGTACATAACCATGTAATCGATAGTTAGCAATAAATGACTTAAAGGATGTTTGACACTGCGTTTCAAAAGAGTTTTTGAAAAAAAAAAAGAAAATTTTTTATTTTTATTTTTCACTTTAAATTAAGGTTTTTTAGTGTTTTTAGATCGTTTTCATGTGTTGATGTCAAAAATGATTTAAAAAAAAATATATTATTTTTATGTATTTCTGAGTGAAAAACACTTTTAATTAATTGGCTTAATTTTAAAATATCTTTTAAAAAAACTTAATTTAACAAAGATAGCCATTGAACTTGTGTAATAAGAGGTGAGTCCACTTAGGTTAACCCGCAAAACTTATGGTGCAAGTCATGAGATTGAGATAATCGATAAAAAAAAATTGAAGAAAAACACAAAAGTATTTAAAAAAAAAAACTAATGTTGTACAATAAAATAAAATAAAATAAAAATAAGCAAACAAAACTATCAACTCACGTTAAGTTTTTGGACTTATGACCGAAATCGTTAGAGTAGAAGCAACTTACAAGTAAAAACTACAAAGCTCAACCCCTAACAAATCAAACATTGAAGTATAAAATGACAAGAAAAAAAGTTAATTACACCAAATGATCTAATATGAAAAAATAGAAATTAAAATAATTGATGTACAAATAAAAATAAATAAATAAATAAATAAATAAATTATAAGGAAAATATAAAATATCTACTGGCAGGTTAAATTGAAAAGAAAAATAATTTTAACAAAAAGATAAAAAAAAATCAAAAAATGAGGATTAAATTGAAAAAATATATAATTTATGACAAACATAATTGAAGGACTATATTCGAAATAAATAAATTTTTTTTTAACAAAGAGGATCAGCCAATATTTTTAAGAGGAGAACAAAGACTTTTTTTAAAAGGTTGACTAGCGAGAAACAAGGTAATCAAAATCGAGATTTTGACACGGATCGGAAAGGGCTCCGAAAAATCGGATCGTAAGATCGGATCGTAAAATCGTAGAAAGATCGTACCCGAAATGTCCGTACAAAATAGCATAATTATGGACATAAAACTTAATTAGTTTAGGTTCATACATGATGTAAAATAACTTCAAAACACATTACAAAACAATTATGTCAATAGAATTTCATTAGGTAAAAACAAACATATTTAAAATAAATATTTTAATGATATGCTATATAAATTAAAATCAGTCTCATGTCCGTCATTTTCCTCGTTATTTTTAATACATTTATCAAAAGTATTATTATTGAAAGGATTATCAGTACTAAATTACTAATACTGGTATCAACAGTCAACATCAATATTACTAGTACTAGCTCCAACTCCAACAAATTATTTTGACATCAGGATATGAAAATGATGTAAAACATCAAAAAAATTTAATTTAAAGTAAAAATTAAAAAAATTTAAGTATAAATTTTAAAGTTAATATTACTGATTTTCAAGAGTGAATCCATGATATATATATAATTTTTATTTTTTATAAAATCAACACAACAATTTTATTTTTTTATAATATATATTTTTTATAATTTTTTTAATATATATATTAAAAACATTATATATTTATATATATATATATATAATTTGTCTGATGTGGGACAAATTGCATTTGTCCCACATCGGACAACCACAATGTTCTCTCAATTGAGAGAACTTTAAATACAGCCGAGAGACTCTCGGCTGTAGAGTGGACAAATTGCATTTGTCCCACATCGGACAAATGCAATGTTGTCTCAATTCCTCTCCTTTTAAATATAGGGGAGAAGCCGAGAGTGTTAACTCTCAAGTGTTTCCTTCTTTAAGAGAAATAAGAAGGTAAATTTTTTTGTGTATAAATATAAGAGTTAATTAAATAAATCAGTGCAAAATTTGGTTTTAAAATAATAAAAATTCTGGATTGTAAAATTGGATCGATTCGGTCTGATTTTACGAGTCAACCCGATTTTGACCAAGTTTGACCAGGTTCAATTTTTCTACCGGTTCAACCAGGTTTTCGGAGCCAACTCGCAAACTTTGACTACCTTGGCGAGAAAGCATTGTGTTGCCGCCGACATGCACCTAACCAAGAATTAGAGGACATGATGACACCAAACACGCTCTCAAAAGTGTCTGGATGCCTACCACGTATGATCTCCTTCCACTCGCTGATGTGTACACTACACATGCTAGTAGTTTTTTTTAATTTAATTAGTATTTGATTTCTATTAAAAGACCATAATACCCTTGATGAACCTAGCCATCACAAAAAAGGCCCATGTACCCATGGTTTAAATTATTTTGATTTCAAGGGTAAGTATGTTATTTACTATATTTTAAAAAAATAAACAAATAAAAACACTCCTCTTAGCTAGTTTTAGAAATTATGAGGTGAAGGTAAATAAATTATTACCATGCTAATTTTAAAACAAAAATACTCATATATCTAATAAATGGTATGATAACTAATAAATCATGTGAAAAGATTAAAATACTATTAGAGTTTTTTTAGAAAGAAAAAGATATATAATTACACTATGAATAGTAAATTTTGAGCCATAAACTCACGTTCCACTGTTGGAAATTAAAAAAAATATCTAGTTTTAACATATATAATTTCTTGTTTTGCATTTCGGTTTTTATTCTTTTATTTTTTGGTTTAATTTTGATACCTTGATTTTTTCAGTCCTTATAGTTCTTAATTTTTTTATTTATATCTATACACCTCTGCTCTTAGTTTAGATTTTTATTTTTTATTTTTATTTGTAATAAATGCAGTATGTGTTAAAAAACATAGTAAGTTTAGTTTTGGTGGTGTAAAATGAGAGAGAAACTATCTCTTATACATTTATACAAAGATTATTTTGTATTTGTATATTATAAAAAACATGTGCAATATCCTTAATAACCCTAGATTTAAATGTTGATTTTTATCTTATTAGAAGGTATTATGGTTATTTTACTATACCCAGAAATATTAAAAATCTAAAATATACCTGAACAACTAAAATCATTGTTCACAATGAATTTTACTGTGCAAAATCTTGATCTCCTTTAGCTTTTTAGTTAAAGCTAATATATATATATATATATATATATATATATATATATATATATATATTATTCTAATTAAGAACAATTTAAAAAACAGTATAAATAATGCTTTTAGACAGGACTCATGCAAAATATAAAATGCAAATGACAAATTTCTAATACGTGCATATTTTTTTAAACATAATGTTGCTATGTATAAATATATAAGTGAGAAAGCACTATAGCAATCCACAGTGTTTTGTGAGAAGAGCTATAGTGCTATGTAAAAATAATTCTTTTAGACATGACTCATGCAGAATGCAATTGATAAATTTCTAATATATACATATTTTTTAAAATGTAAAAATAATTCTTTTAGACATGACTCATGCAAAATGCAATCGACAAATTTCTAATATGTGCATATTTTTTTAAAATATAATAGTTGTCATGTATAAATGTATAAGTGGAAAGGGATTTGCTCCCTTCCTCTACACCCGGGTTCGATCCTCTTTGTGCATGACTGTCACCATCGCGGTGCCTTACTTGCTCACTGGTCTTGCAGAGTGTTCAGTAGGTTCGACATTAGTCGTGGTGTATGTAAGCTAGCCCAGACACCCCGGATATAAAAGAAAAACCAAAAAAATGTATAGGGGGGGGGGGGGGGGGGGGGGGGAATGTAAAAAAACAAAAGTGGATCCGGAGATTAGTCGTAGTGCGCATAAACTGACCCGGATATCCAAGTTATATATATAAAAAAAAAAGACAATATGGTTAAAAATAAATGCAAGGAAAACATTGTAACAATCTACAGTGTTAAGTGAAGAAAGCTATAATGCTTTCCCCACACTATATATATATATATATATATATATATATATATATATATATGATTTTAGCGTTTTTTATATGCAAAGTTTTCTTGTCTTTTTTGGATTAATATGTAGTTTATCCTTCAACAACGTACAAGTGTTGAGTTTCAGTTGTGAAAAAAGTAAAAAAAAAATTCGAAATCTCTGCAAAAGGAACCTACAGCAAACTGAGAAATAATGCTATTAAAAATTTAGCACAGCATTCTAAGTCATCTGATCACATGCTCTTCTTCTTTTGGAATTTAACTTTAACTAAGCACGAAAAAGCAAGTATCATCATTATCAATATCAACAAGAGTGTGGTTTCACAAATTCACTTTGGACCGTTGATGCGAAGACCTATCAAAAGAATCTCTCTTTTGACACTTGTTTACAACTCGGAAAGTCCACTGAAAAAGATTGCATGCATCTCTTAAAGATCCTCAAAGGTACCCACTGTATCTCCATTACTATCTTATGGTCAAGAACAATGAACTCTTCTTTTCATCCCCACTAAATAAACATTAAACAAAGCTCGGTTCGATGACGAGCAGCACTCCTTTCTGATTAACACGTTAAGCAACACAGCAATGCCTTGAGCTTGTTTATTGCCAACCCGATCCAAAAAAAAAAAAAATACATGTGGTGCTTATCAGCTCAGTAATTCCTTGGCTGATAATAACTTACTATTATTTTATCACATTGCACCTTTCGAGTGTTATTGGCGACTTTTGTCACAGAACAATAGCACCTTTCTGTCTATATGGCAAATGAAAGGTGAGATTCGAAAAGTGCGGAGCTGCCAAGACAATTTGGGGACGGCAGGAGCAGGAGGGTATATATAGTATATTCTTTTCCTGCGATTTTATTCATGGGGCCAAATTAAATAATTTAACCATTCAATTCTTACACCATAAGCGGGCAACGAATTTTCAAGTAATAGCCCGAAAAAAATTAACTTGGTAAAAAAAGAAAAAAGTCAACCTGTACATAAGTATTTCTCTATTCTGCCACATGATTTCAGACTTGATTTCTAGCAGTTTCTGCAATAACCTTGTGTGTTTGGCTTCTCTTTCAGGGCCCTCCTAGTGCTTTCAGCAAAATAACTAGAGTTGTATATGATTAAGACGAACAAATCTTCATGGCATCTCTGCTTCGCGGGGGGGTCATAATTTTTGGGTAAACTATGATCATCACTTGAGATACATGACAGATAATTAACTCTGCTGAATGGCCTGATGACACCATTAATGAGATCTGAGAAGTCTTGAATGATCCAGATACTTTATGTCCGATGCTAGTGTCAAATCATCGCTTAATTGAACGAAGCTCCCACTGGCCCTCGCCATCAATAAGCCGTAATTCCAGGGAATGGAATGGTATTAGAGCAGGACGCTGTGACATGTGAGAGCATAATCAGTGATCCGAAAGCAGTAAAATCTGGTTTTAAAAAAATACATTGAAAATAGCCTCTTTTTGTGACTGAAAGAAATCATCTTGAAGGATACTATTGTTGTCATATTGAAGAACCCTGACTGGGGTGCTACTGATAATTTGCAAAAAAGATAAAAGATAAAAGTGCTCTCAAGCAGACCAATTATACAGTAAATAATTACAATCAATTATCAAAGCACCACTTACTTGAGAGGAGGTCACAAATGTGATGCCCATATCGTTAGCAAGTCGATACAGTTGTTCCTCAACATCAACGCTTGTTGCACTGCCAGAAAAAGACAATAAATAAATAAATTATGAGAACTGGTAATATTTCTTTGAAGATTAACTAATGTTAAGTTTGATGACATACTTGGTGCACTCATCAAGGATGGCAAATTTAGGCTTGTGAAAGAATAGACGAGCCTAGAAAAAAAAATTGAACAGTTGAAGATACAAGAGAAATCTTGATAAATTAAATCGAACTGCTTGATTAACTTCCTCACCATGCCTAATCTCTGCTGTTCTCCAAGAGAGAGGGTGTCTTCCCAATTCGAATTTGCATCCCAGCCGCCTTCTCTCTCCAAGAGATAATTTAGCCGAACATTCTCCAGAATATTTTTCAGACATGTATCCAGAATATTTGTTATTTCAGTAGATTGCGTACCTGAAATTTGCCCAATTATAATCCCCAGGGAAAGCAATTGATTAACAGCGTCAAAACTCTAGACAATTGAAATGACTGTTATTTTTTACCATGGACTGTGAATGGAGTCAATACTCTTTCGGCAGTAAATCTATTTAAAAAAACCAGTAGAAAACCTAAATCCTGCCACTCAGCTTTCATCAGTCTAGATGTCCTCTGGATGAATATAGCAGTTAGCCAAAGAGAAACCAAGAGTTATATATCAATATCTCCAAAATTCTACACATAATCTTTTGGTGCAAGGACCAAGTAATAGCTGTGTTTCCTATATATGATTATGCCTTCAAATTCAGGATAGCTTAAAGATGTATTCCCTCTCAATATTTAACGCAAATTTATCTATGTATCAAAAAACCACCAGTCTGGAACAATTACGATGTCATACTTTGCATTAGTTTACTCTGATGCATGATTTCAGGATTAGCCAGGAACAACCAAAACAGAAAAAAAGATACGTTTTTTTTTTTTAAAAAAAAAGCCCTTTCTTTTAACTATTTCTAGTAAACTGCCAAAAGTTGATATTGCTGTTTTTTTCCATTCTTTGGGAATATTAGGTTAAATCTTTCACGAATATTGAACCCGCATATGCTCTTATATAACATTCACTAGTCATCCATGAAATGGAAGAATGGGGCGGAGAGCAGATGCAATGCAGAATATCCAACTTTATACAGGAGATTGGAGAATTGAAACAAGGAAATTCAATTTCTTTGAGTATGCTACCTTTTTCAGACAACTTTAGAGCCATGACTTCTGCTTCATCACGAGAGAGAGGATATATAATTTGATCTCTCAAGGTTCCCAAGCATGTATATGGTCGTTGAGGAACATAGAAGATACCACAACCTGATCCAGTCTCTTTATTAATATGTTGCAATGGTTTAGCAAGTCTTCCACTCGCAATGGGCCAAAGACCTCTGAGGACTCTGAAAACAGAACTTTTCCCACTCCCATTCGGACCTTAATAGTTTTGACATGAATATCAGGGTCTTAACACTGAAATATCAATAGCCTGTATGATAATATAACAGTATAACAAGATGCATAAGAAATCATATCACTAACCAGTGAGAAGCAAGCTTTTTCCTTGCCCTATGTCAAACGTCAACTGCCTCGCCAACAATTTCTGTGCTGGGGTAATGATATCAACCTCCACAAAGGAAATGGCATCTTCTGAGTAAAGTTCACTGTTCTTAGATGGAGATAATTTACCATTCAAAGAATCCCCTGGACATGCAAGAACTTTATAAGGAAACTTTATTAGAGTAAATGTACAAATTCTAGGACATAGAACCAAACAATAACCTAACAGTAATGGACTCTCAGCACTATTAGTTATTTAGAAAATCTAGAGAGAGGCTCAGTATGCACGAACCAGCATATTGGAAGAACTCCCAAAAAAAAAAGAGATCGATCCAAATGCTTTCCAATGAGATATTACATATTACAAACAAAACCTAGCTCAATCATACAGTATCCAGATTTCTGATTTGGATACACTGCACAGAACTTCAATTTGCTGAACTCTCTGTGGCATTGCATTTAAGAATAAATTATATCAAACAGGTTTGTTTCTTCTCCTCGAGGTTTAGGCTTCTATTTTGCTATCTTTGGCAACTGCTACTGGCCATCTATGAATTACAACCAACAAAAATTCTAACAGAAATTACTTTTTATTGACCACCATCTAGATAAGAGGAACATATATCTCCATGCAGACTCTGGGAAGAATGATCTTTCTAGATTGGAATGTATCACTACAGCCAGAACATCACTTGATAAGAACAAAATTATACATCTCAGAGATATAGGGCAGATGTCCTAAACTTTAAGCACAGTACCAAAATTCCAGAAGGAAGATAAGCTTGCTAATACCGATGGCTGCCATTGTGGCAGTTGTAGGGTGCTTACATAAGCCTGTTGAAGCTACTAATCTCACTAAATTAGTTTCTTCTGTTAAAAAGCAACCATTTTTTATTTGGGGAGATCTGGGATGAAGGAAAGTAGAATTCCCAAGAGGTTGGTGATGTCAATCAATATTCTAACCCCACCCCCACCCCACCCATAAAAAAAAGGGCAGGAAATAGAAGTATAGATGGTTACAAAATGATGAGTGTACCAGACTGTGCAGAATCCAGAAGCTCTTCAAGCTCAAAAATTCTATTTATACTTCCAGAAAGCTCAGCAAACTTCTTATGCAATTCAAGGATGTCTCCAAAGGCAAAAAAGCTTTGAGAGACAACAGATGCTAAGTACCGCAACGCATGTGCCAGCTCACCTGAAAAAAATAATCAATAGGAGAGAATGAGAGAGATGCATCTTTAGTATCATACAGGAGAGAATGAGAGAGATGCATCTTTAGTATCATACAGGAGAGAATGAGAGAGAGGCAACTTAAGTATCATACTAATCTAACCTTGAGTTGAGGACATTGCTCGGTCTCCATTGTTTTCCACAGCATACAACAAGCTCAAACCCCAAGTAACATTATTTGGAAGTTGCTTCGTCACAAAATCATCTAGTATGCCATATGACCATTTCTTTTTCAAAAGTAACATGGAATGGTCAAGGAGTTCCCTGAATCTTGATTCAATCATCTGCAATTGAACAAAGTGTGAACCAAATGAATTACATAGGGAAAAAAATATACAAGTGAAGGACATGCCACACTGCATTACAACATAAAAAAGCTAAGCAATAAGAGAAATATAATTTATATGAAAGACACAAATTTACAATAAAAATTCAACTTCTCTGGATGAGAAGATAGGGGATGGAGATCAATGGCACCATTTTAACATGCATAATACAAATGGTAAATTAGTAGCGACCTACATAATGAGTTTCAAAGCTTCAACATTTTTTTCACCCTTCATCTTTATGAGGAAAAAAAAAAGACCAGGAAAGGGTGTTAGACACATACCATGTGTAATGCAGTCTTGATCAAAAAAAACTTTGTAAGTTTTCCTTGTATTCAAAAGATCATACACAATTCTAAATGTTCATATGAGATATTGAGCGTATCCAACTAGGTTTCTAAGAGAAAAAAACTTTAGTGATACCACCCAAATACAGAGGTGAAAAATTTCAAAAGAATTCCCTTATGCCAAAAGTATATATTGCTACTCCAATAATCAACTGAAGAGAGGATTTCTCTTCCCCGCTCAATGTTGTTCAATCACAATCCTTCCAAATAAAAAAATTTATATAAAACAGTTGATTCAATACTCTCTTTCTCTACTCCACCCCTCAATTGACCTGACACCCATAGCAGTGAATCGGTCCTGCAACTTACAAAATTTTGACAATATCTATTAAGAAATAAAAAAGAAAAAGGAGACTGAAAAGGTTCTGGCACCAACTAGCCACTCAAATATAAGTCTATTTTCCATATCAAATTACCCAGTAAAGGTAGATTTAAGGAAAATGGTGGACACTTAACACCAGCAGGATTACAATCAATAACATGCTGATCAGACTTTGAATGTTGCAAAGTGTCAAAAAGGATACCAGGGACACTGCTACATTAGCAGGCATCAGCAAGTAAACTAAGGAGGAGTGCAAGTTCACTTTTGAGGAAAAAAAATAACAAGCACATCCGATCATATTTTTCTAAGACCTAGAAAGTTCCACTTTCAAGTTTTTTCTCCAAATAAGTTTTACCTTTATTATTTCCTATAACACCCTACAATACATCTAAAAACTAGTGGTGTGACATTTCTAAAAATCTTTATGACATGGTATGTAATTGCTTGCTAATATAATATTTTCAGCTTCTTAGCCAAAAACAATTGTTTAAAGTATAGTAGCCTTGCTATGATATTTAAAAATATAATGCAATTAAAGCCTCACATATTATGATGTGATGGCTGTACAATTTTACTCTCGCTTAGATTCTTTCAAAATATAAAAAGTTTAGAGCACCTCCTTTTACAAATGATTAACTTTTTCATTTTTCAAAAATAAATATTTACAAATATGTTTACCAAGATTCGCAATAATGATACGATATAGCAGAACTTTCGTTACAGTTATTAAACTAATTTATAATTAAAAACTTCAAAAAAAATCTCATAATAGCTTCTTGGGCCAAACAAAGTAAAGAAGAAAAAACACTTAAATGAGTATTTATACAAATATATAAAAAAGATTTTATAGTTAGAATAATCAAATATGAACTTCAATGGAAAAACAGTTATAAAGGTAAACTTATTGGTCATTAAAAAATATAATAGAACTTTTTGGTCTTTCACTTCATTAAAACAAGCCTGCCCATACTTTTTCCCACTAGAATAATGTGCGCGTTCTATTTGTCTCATGAATGTGATTCAAGCAGCAGCTAAGCAAAAGTTAAACATCAATAGTAAATAATATGAATAATATTTATGTCTTGGATCAACCGTGCCGGTATTTACCAAAAAACAAGGATTGACTCTCCTTTGCGAATTGAATCCAAAATAACAGGTGTCGTTATTCTATCCATGGTCATAGACTTTTATGACTTGAACCACACTCAATTTATTGTGCATCATGCATATCAAAAAATATGAAAGCCCAAAATATTTAGCAAATATCAGTTAAAGCACTACTTAGTATTTAAACATATGAAATGGTACACTAGCAAGATACAAGCAGCTTACATCTTTTTCTCGTTTGCCACCTCCAAAGAAAGCAACAGATTCAGCATGCGTGCGCAGTCTCTCATGCATGAACCTAAAAGTTTCATTGACAATGTAAGGACTCACAAAAAAATGCAACACTAATCATAGTTTTCCATGTTATCATCCATATTCCAATATACTTTTTTTTCCGTTTTGGAAGGGATGGACATGTAAAAAACACACAACAAGATCAAATGTGCAAATCAGTAACTAGATCTGAGATTACCTAAAGGTTCCTTCAAGTTGTTGCTCTTGACTTGCAAGATCACCAAAATCAGGAGTAACAGCCCTCAGAAAACCCAAACCAAGCAACATATAAGTATACAATATGGCAACTCCCCTCTGACCAGTTAAGAGCTTCATTCTCCAGGTGAACCTTACAAGTTGAGAAATGGAATTATTATTTTAGTGAGGGAGAGGGGGTGTTCAAGAGTTTATGGAAAGAAGAGACTAAAAATAAACCAAACAAAGACTAAAATTAACACGAGTACTCACCACAGGATATCTACTGAAGGCTTTACCATTCCAGTTACCAGTCCAGACAAGTCCGTCGTCAACTTTTCCAGATCATGAGTTATTCTCTGATCTGCATCAATATTTTTACTAGACATGTTGAAGACCTACAAGGAATATATTTGACAAGAATTATAACCATATTAGACGCAACAATCAGAGTACGGGGAATAGAAAAAGAGCTTCAAAAATGGAAAACCATTCTGAAGAGCATGTTTAAGAGAGAATTGCAGCCTGTAACTTACATAAACAAAATGTTCCGTTGTACACTAACATATAGCTAATTATACAAGAATTTAACTTATTCTCCAATATGTTCTGCACACCCAAGCTCAGCACACTTCTGCATCCAAATAAGAGGCCAACAAGAAGGAACTGGTATCCGCAGATTACCTTGTAAAATGTATTGTTTCTCAAGTAGTTCTTTAGTAGATGTTGAGTCAAACGAATCCTCCATCCAAGGGCCAGCAGGGCTTTCAAGTGTCTGTAAATAAGAGATAATTTACAACAAGAGAGTTTAGATTACACAACTAAGTCTGCGCCAAAAAGATAACATACTTTTGAATGCAAGCCTTAAGACTATACACCTTATCAAGCCCAATAACATCCAAACGAAACTTTCTGCCATGAATTTGGGATGAAAGAAACAAAACACAAGTTCTTTGAAAACCACCCCTAAGCTGATTTCTTCCCTTCTACAAAGAGGGATACAAGACAAGGACTTCCCAGAAGGTCACCCATCCTAACTCATGTCCAAGCACATTTAACTAGACAATCTTATATCACAAGCAAGAGAAAAGCATATAAGCCATCAGAGCCAAATCAACTTTACAGTTTTGACACTGTCTAGTAATGACAAGGGAAGCCCCTCATACTGATCATCCTGACATGAGTGATACACAAACTATGAAGTGTAAACTTTTGTTTCCATGTGACTGACATAATTTAATTGACAACCAAAGATTTGCAAAATGCAAGGATCAAATAGTCTAAAATAATCTATAAGGCTGCACTCATAGTAGATCAATGGATCTGGTTTGAGTTTCTATGCAAGTTAATTAAGCACCAGCAGTACCTCAATGAAGGTGCAATAAAAGAAGAAGCAGCACTTTGAAGAACACTAACGCCTATTAATCGAACAAAAGAAGCTCTGTCCTGCTCCAAAACAAACTTTACAGTTGTACCTGTGAAAATCAATGCATTCCATACCAAGAATGTTATCCCACAGAACACTAAATGCATAAAACCAAAATGGATATTAGTACCATTCAATGAGGCTATCCGATCTGACACAAATGTTCTTGAGACAACAAGGAAAGCAACTGCCAATAAGTGTGCCCCTTGTTTGTCAAGTATAGATGGTATCTGAAACATAGGTAATGAAAAGATCTGTAAGGAATGAAAAGATTGAGAGAAAAACAGAGGCCAGATACTGAAATTTTTATGAAACACCTTGGATCCACTGCAGGTCATAGAAAAATAACAGTGCAGACCAGCAGATGGTCTATGTAAGAGTCGCAGTTGATGGCGATTCTTAGTCCCAGAAATATTAAGGTATCAGTTGTTATTCAGGGCAGGGGGGACGAAAACATCACAAAACAAGTATTACAGCAGAAGAATTGCAAAAAAATGAATAATGAAGTTGGAACAGGATAATAAGGTTAAGGGCTCCATAAAGCAATCTCAAAATTTCAACTTCACAAAGATAAGCAGATAGGGATTCAATTACCTATGCAATATTAAAAACCCAGATCTTCTCTTCAACTTACCTCAAATACAGTTTAGCACGGCAGAACGAGAAGACATGAGTTTTAAGACAAATCTAAAACAGTCAGAATGCCAGCTGCAGCTTTGTACTAAGCATTCACATGGGCCACCAGCAAAATTAATTACTGGTGACACATAAGGGGCACATGTCAGCTAAAATCAATTATAAAAGAAAATAGAAGCAAGGGGACACTTCAAGCATATTGGCACATAAAAATCCAGTAACCTTCCCCGGGAAAAGGAGACTAAATACTTTTATATCACCAAGTGAAATTGAGAACTTGGAACTTATTGAACTTCTTACTTAAATTGAAATTAACCACATTTCATTTTGTGGGATACTGAGAGGCATATGAGGGAGAAATTTAATCATTTCAATAAACAACTCAAAAATGCTACAATTTGGACCATCAGAAGCTCCAGAATCATGAGCCAGCAAGGAATTAGTTGGAAGTAAAAGAGCAAAGCAAAGGGTATAAAATGACATGCAAAGCAGAAGCGAGGAGAATGATAAACAAGAAGAATAACCTGAAAAGCACTCTAGAAAACCCATCTCTACAGTGATTATCTATTTCAAAATTCTCCATTGACTGATAACGGGTGTTCCAAAAATAAAATAAGCGCCTTATACAAACACAACAAGAGCCCTAATCAAATAAAAAATAAACTAATACTTCCAATCACCATAAACAGTTTGATTTTTAAGTTATATAATTTTTTAAACCATCCCTTTAGATTTAATTTATTTTTTGAAATTAATTTTGATTTTTAAAGGACACATAGCAATAACCAGTTAAGATAATGAAAAAAGTCAACACCATTTCTAATAGTGATGGATAAAAGGACTAAGCAATGACAAATTAATTATGTAAGAGGTTGATATTGGTGCAAATAAAAGTAGGGGGTCCAAATTAGTACAAAATTAATAGTAGAGGGACCAGTGCATCTTCAAACCAAACGAAATTGTGATTGTTTCTCAGCCCCTCAAAAATCCTCAAATCCCGCCCAACATCATATGGTTCCCCTGATTTTTTGACATGCCTATAAGGGGGTGTAATTTTATCATGGTACTATTATCAAATGTGAAGAACTAAACACTTGATCTAGTGAGAAAAATTATATATTATACTGCTATTGAAATGCTCGGCAAAACTAATGCTAATTTAATATATCAATGTCAACACTTAATAATATAACGAACAAATAATTAAATCATCACAAACATATGCTAAGAACAATTCATATGAATAATGTAAGATTTCAAATTTGTAATTGCAATTTAAACAACAAGGAACTCTAAGTAAGTTGATTTGTGGCATAAATGCATTATCATGCTGCTATTAAGTTTTTTTTTATCCACATTGTCTCCCACTTCAAATTGATATATATAAAAAAATTATTTAGGATCTCATTGAAAATTGTTGGGCAATATAGTGTAACACATGAAAAATGTTTAGAATCTATTCACATTTTAGTTCAAATGCTAAAATGGATCACACTAAAATTGAAAGTTAGAAATAAACTTAACTCACTTCTGAGAGTTGAGAAATAAAATCACCATAACAAAAAAGGAAAATATTTGATGGTGAAAAACTATGAGAAACTAAATTATCTATAAATAAAGTTTTGGGATTAAATTGTAATTAATCTCTACACATGATTGCTTACCACCAAATAAAGCTTTAAGGGACTTAATTGAAACCAAAGGAGAACATTTAGAGTAAAATAAAACTTTTGAATAAATGAATTGATCATTCAAGGACTACGGGGTGTTTGGGAGTGTGGTAGTGGCTGTTTTTCCAAATATTTTGCGCCAGGAAATGCATCAAAATCATGCTTTTTCATTTTTTAAAATTTATTTTTGATAAACACATCAAAATGATTCAAAAACACAAAAAATAATTGGAGGGGGAAAATCAAATTTTGATGAAAAACAAGTTCAACACCAATTCATAACACCCCTAAATTGTTGAGATATCTAAAGTTGAGGGAACAAAATGAATTTTGCCCAAATGGACATGTGGCAAACGACGACCCATCCAAGGCACTCTTATGTTTTATGACTAGATAGATGTTGATGTTGCAAGACAAGTTTGCGATGGCAATGACTAAATTAGCAAATCCTCTAGTCATCAGTGCTTATTATTACCACATGTGATTTTGAAAGGACTCACCAGTATTTTAAACATGGCAGCTACTCTCAGAGGCAATACCCTTGGAGCCCCTTGAAGTGGTGGAACAATGGGCAATGGAAGATTATGATTCACACTACGCGACGCTGCTATAACCTCAGAGATATACGAGTGCTCGACCTAGATAATTGTTGATGATGAGTTCTCCAGAGTATAATAAATCCAATGGAACACTACAAATCCATGTTCACAACAAAAATATGAGAGCATTGATGAGACCTTATCACTTGTAGAAAATGCCTTTTGGACTACCATTGCGTCGTTTTTGCGATCTGTCTCAAAAGCCCCTGTGATATCACTCTCAGCTTCAGTCAGGGCTGGTGAATCCTTCCTGTAGTTCAAAGGGTTTTAATGAACATATGTATGCTTTAGGTGAACATGCAAGCCAGAAGATTTACCAACTTTGAAGTACTAACCCTTTGTAATTAACACGCCAGCCTCCTTCTCCATCCAAGGACAAAACCACATCATGAAATGCAACTAGAGCTGGACGATGTGATATGGTTATGCAAGATGTTCCCATTGCTTGTACTTTAGTACAAAAACGTTCCTCCATATCAGTAGTCACAGCACTAGTGCACTCATCAAGAATTGCAAATTTAGGCTTATGGTAGAACAGCCTGGCCATCCCCAACCTTTGTTGCTCCCCCAATGACAGTTCCTCTCCCCAGTTAACCTCTTTCGTAGGTGGATAACGATCTAATAGATACTCGAGGTCAACCTAGAATATTAACACAGATAGATCATTTATGCAAGAAGCATTTAAAAAAAATCGGTGCAGCTACAGAATTGTCAAAAATATTGTTCATGAAAGCAAATTTTGGGAGAAAAAGAGGGGGGAAATTAGATAATTACATTTTTTAATAGCTCCACCATTCCACTATGGGTCAGTGGTTCAATTTCTTGGTCTGCAGTGAGGGGATAAATTAATTGATCACGGAGTGTTCCTACAGCTGTATATGGCCTTTGTGGAACATAGAAGATCTCCTTGTTAAGATCAGAACCGACCCCCGGTTTCACAATATGACCAGAAACCAATGGCCATAAGCCACCCAGAACTCGAAAAAGTGAGCTCTTCCCGCTGCCATTTGGACCTTCAAGAGAAATGACAGTATATTTTACATGGCAGCATAAAAACAATGCACGGATTAGAACAATGATTGGAAGGCAAGGAAATATAATATAAATATTAATGAAAAGATGTTGCAGGATTTAGATTCTCTTTCAAATTCAAAGGATACCTGTAATCAACAGATTCGATCCTGAGTCAACTTTAAGAGTCAGATCTTGAACCAAAACATTACCACTTGGGGTAACAACCTGGAAAGCACTTTTATTATTAGAACAATGAATATCTCTTGATATAGAATGGAATTGTCTATAATTACCACAATCAATAAATTCCAAGTACCTTGACACAAGAAAACTCAACATAATCAGCTTCACTGAAGTAGTTCTTACTTCCACTTCTTTGCAGAGATGATTTATCATCATTGCTCAGCTCTCTTGATATGGATATTAATTCATGAATGCGGTCAGCATAACCACTGCAATAAAGCACACATAAATTCATCATTGTAGACATAATGCTTGAAGTTTTTGCAGAGGAAGTGGAGAAAGAATTTCTTAGAAAAGAAAAAAAATGAAGAAATTATAGTATTAAAATAAAAAAAAAATTAAAAAAAAAAAGGCCTCACTTTAGTTCATAACCATCGTGTTTAATATACCTGAGTCGATTAAGTCGTCTTGAACTTGTAGAAAGAGTTCCCAGGGACTGGAATAGAGATATTATAACACTGGTATGATATCTTAAATTGCTCAACATTTCTGCCCTTCCCAAAGTTGAAGAGTCAGGTCTAAGTTGGCCAGAAAAGAAGGGTTCAATAATCAATATAACAGCAACAGTAGCACCAAGATACTTGAACAAAAAGTCTTGAATCATTCCAAACCACCAATGGTCATGCAGGACAGTGCTCATGTGTCTAATCAGGGTCTTAAACTTCTGCTGAATATGAAATTCTTCTCTGCGTTCCCCACCATAAAATGCTATGCTTTCTGCATGGGTCCTCAAACGTGAATGAAGCTGCCTATATTCACCTTCTAACTGCTGTTCTTTAGACATCAGCTTCCCAAAAGCAGGAGAGAAGTTTTTAATCAAGGTTCCTGCTCCCAATATATAGGCCTGGACATCACATGTCAAGTGGAAAGGTATAAGACAACAATCTTATTAAGCTGAGAAGGCCATGAACAGCCATTCAAGAAAACATGTCTTCGGGAAATCTATAATGCCATAAACTCCTATATCTAAATATAAAATAAAGGGTCAAATAATTACCACCATCCAAAACAAATACTTAGGGCTGGTGTATGAACACAGGCGCCATGTATAGAGCACACCATCGGTAACTGCTGTCAAATCATCCAGGACAAGTTCACTCAACTCTGAACAGAACCTTGGTACGTCACTTGCAATTCTTTGTTCAGGGTTAGTAATCCGACCATCGACATGTGATATTTTATAATATGCCATGTTCTGAAACCCAAAGGAAAGCTTAATAAACAACTGATAAAACAATGTTCAAAGACTGAGCAAAGTTCAAAATATATTCATTAGGCAGCATCTCATCAAGGATTGCCTTTGCCCACAGCAAAGAGTACGTTGCAAGCCGCATATTTCTGAATTGCTGGATAGATTTCAGAAGATCAATATTTGATTCTAAATTGCAAGTGCCGTCATGATTTAACAAAACAGGATTTCAGACAATCAAGTATCTAGATATTTAGTACTGAAAAGTCAAAACAATGAATGATAGAACTGCCTGGGGGGTAACTTTCCCAGAAACTTGAAAGGGAGACAGACTACAGCAAAGAGAAATAACCATACATGCCAGAGAAAAGTTATCCTATCCTAAAAGGTGACCATTTTACCTCAAAATAATGCGCATGGATAAGTTTTGTCAGTATTTTTCTGAAACAGAGACTTAAGGTCCCAGTTACATACTTTGAAGTAGAATGCATGGTGGATATAAGGAAGCACAGTAAGATATTTTCAGATATCAGCCGGAAAAATAATGGCACGCGTCGGAGAAAAGCAGCGCGGAATAGAAAGCCCTGCACTTTCGCTAATCTGTTGCTCAGAGTAGTTTTCAAGACCTGCACAAAGGATGCAAACACATATTTACTTAGATAATGCCTTCATTCATGAAAAGAAACCCAAGAAAAACTGAATGGGTGGTAAATTTTGCATTAGGGAAAGGGGGTGTTTTAATTAATCAATAAATAATCTACACTAAATGAACCAACAAAAGATTCATTGCACCTATGATCAGAAATTAATAAAGAGACTTGAAAGTAAAAGTCTTCTTTTTTTTCCAATGTTTAACCAAAAGTACCGGAATGAATGAAAATGTCTATTGATGCAAATCAAGGATAGTCTACTGAGCCCATGGACCAAGTTGCATCAAATAACGCTTGATGTACAAATTAGTTGTCAAGTTTAGAGAAGGAACAAAAGGCAAAAAATACGGAACACTTAACAACAGTTTTCATTCTACTTTTCTCATTCAGCAATCAGTAGCACTTTTGTTTTCATTTTTTTATTTCACTGTTGAATACTGGGTAGCTGGTTGCAATTTGGTAGTCAGCATGAAGATGATCTTTGAAGTCAATTGTGAATACAGCACCAGTTTTTACTATAATAACAAGCTTGAAAGAACTTCACATTGATGCAAAAACATTATTTTCCCTAAAAGAAAAGCTCTGGAAAATTTAACATCAACGCAGGGGGTGCTAAATCTTCAACTTCGGAGTGGAAAAAAATGTGTAAACTACCTCTTCACATTATTTAGTTAGAATTGATGACACCATGTAACTGCAAGTTCAGGCCACAGCAACAACAGAGTGCACCAAACATACATAGTATGTAATATATCATAGCTCTATCATGTTTTACAATTAGTATTATGTTGTTTCATAAATCTTTGTTCACTAAGAGCATCCAAAAACCCAACAATTTACAAGGACATTTATCAGGAATATTTCCACATAAAGAAGGTAAGAAGTTGTTCTGGTGATTCTATAACTGAAATAAATCACGTTAGAGCCATTACCAACAGAGTTAAAGAAAATAACCCCTCTTCATTTAAATAAAGACATCGAGAAATGTTTCATATCAACAGGAAACAGACCAAGATGCACCAGTTTGCTGCTAAAATCACTTTTTATATTCATTTGTGACACAGGTCAAAAACAATTTCCCTTTAACCTAACACCATTTCTAATGAGTAAGATAGTGAGCCATATACCAGTAACAATAAGGTGAAAATGCATTTATACAGCGCTGCTTCAAATCATACTATCGTACACAAGTAATCTACATTTGAAACTTTTATAAAATGTTGGTTGCATATGATGAACTGGAATAAAGTTTAAGTGAGTATAAAATCCTCAGGTAAATCAGTGGTATATACACCATGAACCTAGAAGAAATCCACAGTTAAACTACTATCTGATTAAGATTTAGCAGAAGATGATTGCAAATTTTGGACTAAAAAAGGGAGGAGAGAGGACAAAAAAACTTAAGAAGATATGCAATGGATTCAATTGTGCAAGTATTGTACAGGATAGATTCACACATGATAAACAATCAAGAAATTCAATTCAAAAAATGGAAAGCTTAGACGAATAGGAAATATATATATATATATATATATATATATATATATATCATATTTGAGTAAGCAGAGAAGAAAAACTTACTGCTATGGCAATCATAGCCAAAAGGTCCTTGGCACCCATTTTACCCATATGAGACAGAAGAACTGCAGCTAAAACTTGCAGTGACTTTAAACCTCCTTTCTTTTGTGTAGTTTTCTTGTCATTAGTAACCAGCTTGTTTGATATCTTTTTATCATCTTTGAGACCATTGGAATGAAGGAATGAATCAGATTTCTTAGAGCTAATTCGTGACTGCACATACGCAGCAGTCCCACCAGCAGCCAAGATACCAGCTGCAAGCAGTAGAGATTTCCTGCATCAACAACAAAGTTTTATATGAATGTAGTTTCATCTGTATGGAAGTTCTTTTGTAAGTGCATCGAGAGCAATGGCATTTTTGTAAGCTGTTTTAAATGGATTTATGATTCCTCTGACCAACTTTCTTCTATATTATTTTATCTTATCTTATACGCAGGCAAATTTCACACACCAGCTGATTTTATTTTATTTTTTTTCATTTGATGGGTGAACGTGTAAGAAATTAGCAATCAAGTAAGGAAAGGTTAATAGCTGGTAAATAAGCAAACAACACGTTAGTCCAATGACAATATATAAAATAAACAATTTGTGATGTTTAAGAACCCCCTTCCTATCAACCAAAAAAAAAATCCAAAGGCCAAAAAGTATAAATCTTTAAATGAAGGTCCTAGAGAATACACTCTTTAATTTCATTTATTTAAACAAAAACCAAAATAACGCTGAGTCGGATCCAAAATTTAACACATTAAGACTGCCAAGGGTTTCTAGACTAATGAATAACAAACAATAGCACCAATTAAGCACATCCTTCTTTTCACTTTCAAAATCTAGATAAATAAATTATTCATTGATTATTATCTAAATAATCATAAAAACTGTAACATCCTCCTCAATATAAATTAAAACAACGGTTTTTCGATCACTCTTTTTCACAAAAAAAAAAAAAAAAAAGGAAAAGGAAACAAAGGCGAAATAATGCAACAAGTGCTTATCAAAAAAAATCCCTCCGAATAGGATGAAACAGAAACTTGTGGATTCTATTTGATTAGCTAATTTAAGCTAATAATACTGCTGGTTGGGAATAACAACTTCGATAAATTATTGAAGAATGTGAATAAAAATCAGTACCTTCTGTTGGCCAAGAGACCACGACCACGCTCGGTTAATTGCAAAAGTTGAAGAGAACTCATGACTGGGAATCAGTCAATCAAGCAGCAGCAATAGCAGCTGGAGAAGAGTCGCTACTATGCCCTCGATTCATTCATCTGCTTGTTCTTCACCTTTAATCAATTTGCTGTTGTTGTTGTTCGAAAATGAAAACCTAGAATTTTGGTTTGTTTTCTGCAAACAGCATATTAGAATATGGAGGAAGAAAAGGAGGGGACGGAAGAGATGTCCTGGCAAGTTGGGGAGAGAGAGAGAGAGAGAGAGAGAGACTGGGACAAAATGGAGGATGAGTGAACGAGTGACGACGAGTCCTTCCCGGGAACTAATCTTATATTTTATTAATTAGTACACTCTTCCTTCTCACAGCTACGTTTTTTCCTTACTTACCTTGTGGGTGTGTTAGTTTTCCGGTTCAGCCCGTTTAGATTGTTTTTACTTTTTATTGCGCAAAAAATATTTGCCCCTAAAGCAGACAAAAAATGAAGCAATGTCAAAGGTATTTTTGGTTTTCTAAATTGACAATGCAAGGTGAATTAACATTTTTATCCTCCGATGAGACAAAAATAGTGGTTGACAATGATGGTATTTTTAGTTTTTCACGGTTGAGAGAACAATACAACTACTGAAATACTCTAACAAACGACAAAAGATAGATAATTAGAGTCGGGGGTATAACAGTATTTTGATTCCAGGATTTTTCGTTAGTATCGCCACATTTATTTACTATGTTTTCGAGGGTGATTGCAGGAGCGTCTGCATGACGCGTTAGTTGTGTTGACTTGCATATGCCTTCAGGCTACGTGTTCGGTGTCCTGTGACAGGTGAAAATGCTCACTCATCATGTCTCCGGATACGCCATCATATCCTCTTCCACAAGGTATGCGCATTTCGACAGACGGAGACTGGGTGGTTGTCAGTGATTGATTTTTTTCACTTTTTTCTCTCTCCTACAGCTCCAAACAGCATGTTAGTCCTCTTAGTTTATAAGTTTTTCATTTCAATCCCTTATTTTTTTAATTTCATTTGTCTTCTTGATTTCCTCTATAATTTTTATTGTTTTTTTCAATTTATCATTCAATTAAACTTAATCATATATGTTGTTTTTCATTTCAACAGTTATTCTTTTGATTTTTTATTTGTTTTTTGTTCCTTTAATTTTTTCAATCTGCTGGTTTTGATTTTTTTCAATTTGTCCTCCAACTGAAATTGATCGTATATGTTATGTTTTATTTTGGACTTTTTTTTTGTTAAATCTATTTAATTTTTTTGGTCTCAAGGTTTTGATTTGTTATAGTTATGTCTTCCAATTGAAATTGATTATATTTTTTTTTCATTTCGATCCTTATTCTTTTAATTTGTAATTTGGTTTTAATTTCTTCTATTTTTATTTTTTTTGCAATCCTTCTTGTGCAATCTTTATTTTTTGTTCGTGCTTGTGTGGCTACGCTTTTAATTTTGGTTTTTTTTGTCATTGTTTTTTACTTTTATTTAGTTTAGTCACAAAAATTTTAATTCATGTTAGTAATCATTTTAAAATTGATGTTTCTTCTTTTTTTTCTTTGTTATTTTTTTTTCTGTTTTGTTATTTGTTTTCAGATCAGATGATTTATTTTATTTTCATGATTTTTTTTTTTTTGTTCTTTTGTTAAAGTTTTTGTTAATTTTATTTTTCAAGGTAATTTGAAGGTTTTAATTTTAACAAAATAATAATAATAGGTTTAGTGATTTTTTTTAATTATTTTCTTACTTGCTCTATTTTGTTCTTTTGTTAATTTTTTTTTTATTCTTCGAGGTAATTTAAAGGTTTTAATTTTTTATGAAATAATAATGATAATTTTAGTGAATTTTTTTTTAATTTTTTTCTTACTTGCTCTATTTTGTTCTTTTGTTAAAGTTTTTCTTTTTTTATTTCTCAAGGTAATTTCAAGGTTTTAATTTTTTACGAAATGATAATGATAATTTTAGTGATTGTTTTTTTAATTGTTTTATTTCTTGCTTTTTTTTCCTTAAAGTTTTTGTTTTTTTATTCTTCTAGGTAATTTTAAGGTTTTTTTTTTTTACAAAAAAATAATGATAAGTTTATTTATTGTTTTTTAATTGTTTTCTTGCTTGCTCTTTTCTAAAAGTGTTTTTCTTCATTTTTCAGGTCAATTTAATATTTTTCATTATTTTTACAGTAATGGTGATGATAATTCTAATTATTATAGTCTTAATAATAATAATAATAATAATAATAATAATAATAATAATAATAATAATAATAATAATAATAATAGTAATAATAATAATGGATTTTCAATGATATTTTCTACTTTTTATAAGTAAAAATAACGACAACTTTTTTTTTTGTTTAGTTAGTATAGGTGTTTACAAATTTTATATTTTATTATTTAGTTTAATTTAAATTAAAATATTAAATAAGTCACTCCTAATACAGTGAATTTATTGATCCAGGTATCATATCTTTTTACTTTTTTAATGGCGATGATAATTTTATGTTGATGATTTTGTTAAAACCTGTTAAACAAATAAATTCATATATTTTATTAGAAACTCACCGTTCACAAAAATTCTAAAAAAAAAAATTAGTTTACCCAAATTTATAGCATTATAAAAAATTCTCACTCTTAAATTCTTTTTCGATGAAAAAACAATGATTTTGATTCCATTTGTTTTGATTGTTTTTATTTGCTCTTTTGTTAAAGTTTTTGGGTTTTTTCTTTTATTCTTCAAGATAATTTTATGGTTTTCATTGTTTACACGATAATAACAAATAATTTTAGTGATTGTGGTTTATTATTGTTTTCTTGCTTGCTCTTTTGTTACAGATTTTTTTTTTCAGGACAATGTAATAATGTTGATGATAATCATTTTAAAATTGATATTTTTTTTCTTTTTGTTTGTTTTGTTTTTTTTTTCTTAAAATCAAATGATTTTCTTATGTTAATAGTATTTATTTTGGTTTTGTCATTTATTTTAGTTGTTTTTGTTTGCTTTTTTTTTGTTGAAGTTTTTATGCCTTTTATTCTTAAAAATAATTTTATGGTTTTCATTCCTTACACATTAATAATAATAATAATCTTAGTAATTGCTTTTTTTTTATATAAATGTTTTCTTGCTTGCTTTTCTAATGCTGTTTTTTATTATTATTCTTTGGGATAATCTAATAATTTTATTATAATCTAAACGATTATAATAATTATATTCATAATGATAATAATGCTAATTTTGCTTTTGTCCTTTGATTTTCTCTTTTTATTATTTTCATTTATTCTTCCAATTAAATAATATTTTTTTATGCTGCTAATATTTTTTTGTGTTTTTCCTTCAATCATAATAATGACAATGAGAATAATAATTTAGATAATTTATCATTCAATGTTATTTTTATTAAGAATAAAGTTTTGTAACATCTTTATATATAATGTTTCAAATCTATTACCCCAAATTAATGGTTTGGAAAAAATTTATGGCTCAATATTGTCTTTATTTTTTTCACTTGTTTCTTTAAAATTGTATCACTTGAGATTAGTATTGAACACAAAAATTTGTCTTATGTAATTTGTGCTTTTCATCTCAGTCCTTATTCTTTAAATTTTATTTTAGTTTTGATTCTTTTAATTTTTACGACCTTCTAAGACTATTTTTTGTTCCTATTTATCTATACTCATAATTTTTGTTTTTAATTTTTATCATTTTCTCTTTTATTAGGGTTTTATTTTTATTCAATTTAATCCTGAAATTTTAATTTATGTTCATAATCATTTTAAAATTGATATTTATTCTTTTTTCCCTTTATTCCTTTTTTTATTTTTTAAATGCTAATAACATTTATTATGGTTTTGTCATTTATTTTAGTTTTTTTTTTATTTGCTCTTTTGTTAGAATTGTTTTGTTTTATTATTCAAGATAATTTTCTGATTTTTATTGTTTACACAACAATAATAATAATAATAATAATAATAATAATAATAATAATAATAATAATAATAATAATAATAATAATAGTGGTTATTTTTTTATAATTGTTTTCTTGCCCACTCTTCTATTACATTTAATTTTATTATAATCGAGTAATAACATTTATATTCATAATGATAATAATACTATTTTTGTTTTTGTCCTTTATTTATTTTTCTTTGTTTTTCAAATCAAATAATATTTTTTTATGTTGACAATATTTTTTTGGGTTTTGCCTTCAATCATAATAATAACAATAAAAATAATAATTCAACTAATTTATCATTCAATATTGTATTTATTAAGAATTAAGTTTTAAAGCTATTCTACATATAACGTTTCAAATATGATATCACTGATTAATGGTTTAAAAACATTTTGGAACTCAATGTTATTTTTAATTTTTTATCTTATCTCTTTAAAATAGTATTACTTAATATTGGTATTAAACATAAAAAATTGTCTTACAATTAGTTTTTTTAACATTACTTTACAAAAATCATGTCAAGGTTGATTATTTTGCCCAAAAAGTATAGCATTATAAAAACAAACTCACAATATTATCATTTTTTGTTTCATTTATAAAAAAATTGGTTTTGTCTGCGCCGAAGCGCAAAGCAAGTGACTCGTTTTATTTCAATTAATGTTTTTTTTAATATTTTTTTAATTATTTTGATAATAAAAATATAAAAGTATTATATAAAAATAAGTTAATATATTTGTAATTAAAAAAAATACTTTTGTATAAACTTTCTTAATTTATCTCATGACTTTCTTCTCTAGATGTTCCTAATCATTTCATTTTTCTAAATAAAAATTATATAATTTTACTTTATTTTATTTATTGATAGTTAGTCATTAAATTAAAAATTAATAAAAAGATTTGAATCTTCGGTGGTCATGTTTTGTAACTAGAATGCAAGTCCAAAATGATGATATAAATTAGAAATAATTACAAAAACCTTTTATAGTTTGAACCTCTTTTATAGTTTCATGTGAATTTTAGTTTTTCTCTGTATTTTTAGAAGTTGCACCTTTTATCCCGTGGTTTTAATGTTTAATAACATTTTATCTCATGGGATGGTATTTTGTCTAACTCTTTTATTTTACCTAAAATATAAAATATAATTTATGAAAGTATAGAAAGAAATTGAGATTCTTATAAATTATAGGAGATTTGTTTTAGTTGTCCTTATAAACTATTGTATTTATGAAAACACTCATGGCAAGGCAAATCCAAATAAGTCTCTGATCATAAAAATGAAGTTATTAACCTTTTAAACTCATGATCCATTCATTAGGCTCAAAGCACCGCAAATAAAAAAACCATGAAGTTCAATTCTCGACCATTCAAATATTGAATGATGAAATTGAAAACAAAATCAACTATACTATATGCTTTCAAAAAATATAGATTAAAAGGATGATAATTAAAATTGAAATACAAAATAAATTTTATATTTAATCGAAAAAGAAAATTGAAAATGAAAATCAATATAGCAAAGTAAAAGAGCAAGGATCAACATTGACATAAAAGAATAAAAAACTATTTTTGATTTGAGGGTGAAGAGAATAATAGCTTCTACAGGGTAAAGAAAACATTATGAATCAAAACAATGAGAATCAAATTGAAAAATATAATGCTATCAATTTGAATTGAACGATAAAATTAAAAACTAATAAAATGTTTAAAAAAATGCAAAAGGAAAAAGTTAGAAATCAAAAGACTATGAATCAATTTGAAAAATATAATATTTGATAAATTAGAATTGAATGATAAAATCTTAAACAAATAAAACTTTTATAAAAAAGCCAAGATAAAAAAATTAAAAGCAAGATAATAAGAATTTAAGTTGAAATATTAATAATAAAGATTGTTAAACTATATTTTTTTAGGTGGTAAAGAGAAAAGAATAAGAGATAAAAATCTAATGGTGATAAAATAGACCATCATCATCTATACACATCGCTCCATCGAGAAGAGAACGTAGAAACCCTTTTTGGACATCGATAGGCACCACATGCCCAAAATCTCACCTCCAGGTGTTGTACGCGTGTCTAGCTTTTTTGTTTTATTTTTTATATTTACACAAATACCAAATTGTTTTTGAGCTGACACCAAAGTTGTAAAATTCGTTCCGGGCGCCATTCTGGTTTTTTGATTGGAACGAAATGTTCTGGTTTCGATACATTCCAGCGTACCGTTCCGGTTTCGTACTGTTCATATATAATTAATTAATTATATATATATATATGAAAAAAATATTAATTTAACAAATATAATTACAATTCAAGATAAATTAACTTTAAATTATACAATACAAACACAAAGTCAAACAAACATAATCTCAAAATTAGAAACATCTCTAAAATTTCAACAATAAAATTATTTTTTTAAAATAAAAAATAAAAAATGAATTTAATTATAATTAAAAGATCCAGAATATTTGAAATTTAAGCTACTTATTGTATGTTTTTCAAGTAATTCTATGTTTTTTTATGGTTGTTGTATTTGAATTTGAATTTTAAAATTAATTAATGTTACTTATTGTTTTTAATGTTAGAAAAACTTAAAAAAACAAAATGAACACATTAAGAAATAATCAATAAGTTCAAACATAATTAATTAAAATACATTCCATAACAAATAATTCAATCAAATTAATACCCCTATTTTTTATGTTAACTATTATTATATAATAATTAATTATTATAATAATTAATAATTATTATTATATAATAATTAGTATAAAAACCAATAATTAGTATAAAATATTAAAATCCAGCCCACCCCGTTTGTACTTTGTCCCCTTCATTTCAATACATAAAAGTATAAAACCCTACCCATCCAACCCTACCCATCATTTCTTCTTCTCTAGCCGCCGCCAAACCCTACCCATCGTTTCTTCTTCTCTAGCCGCCGCCAAACCCTACCCATCCTTTCTTCTTCTCTAGCCGCCGTCCCCTCCACACCAAACACACCTAGGCACCCAGCCATTAGCCTCTCTTTCTTCTCTGCGATGGTGACCGATGTGCCGGCAGTTAAGCGGTTTCCCATCCTTCTTCTCGATTTGCCAAATAATATCAGTATCGACGAATACTGAGTAGGGATTAAAATGAGTAGGATCCATTTTTCTGGTGTACTGACCTCTGTTTTTTGGTATACTCACTCACTCTCAGCATCTCCATCTCTCACCTTCACTTCATTTGGAACAAGTGGAAAATTGTCAGCTACTGCGAACTTTTTTTTATTTTGATCCCGGAACGGCACACCCGGAATGGAACCGGGACGTTCCGGCCGGAATTAGGCTGGAATTTCCGGAACGGGCCGGAATGAAAACCGGGGCGAAAACGACGTCGTTTCATCCCAGTTTTCTTACTGGTATGGCACGTTCCGGCCGGAACGGCACGAAACTAACAACTCTGGCTGACACGGTAATAATAAAAAAAACCATTGTGAAAAGGTCCATTTAGGCTAATTATAATTTTTTGACATCTAAGTATTTTCGTTGTTTTTATGGTTGTTCGTTTCGACCAAAATATTTTGTTTTAATTAAAAAAACAAGATTAAACGATATTGTTTTTATCTCAGTTTCAATTTCTATCTATTCTAGATTTTTCGGTCCAATATCGGCCAAAATATTTTGGTTTTGTTTCACCCATTTCGTTTAAGCCAATTAATGTTTTATTTTTTAATACTGAATAATTTTATAATATCAATCATATCTCTTAATCCGGAAGTTAGATTGAGATGAAATTTTATGAGGAGTTTCTTGAAATATTTATATATATTATTTTAAAATTTCATAGCAATAAGAGAATATAATGACCTTGCAAGAGTGATGATGATATTCTCATAATATTATACATGTTCATAATTTTGTTCAGAAAAATTATTTTATTGTGTTTTTTTAGATTAAATTGCACAATTCTAAATAATTTTATTTTTTGATTTGAACTAATTTTGTTTTTGAATTAATATATTTAATTATATATATATACACACACACACACACACATACACATAAGCAGTATAACCTCGAAATGACACGCCGAAATGCTCCAAAACAGAAACATTTTGTTCCAATTGAAAAAACAAAACATCAACCGAAACGGTATTGACAACCTTTACTATGATTTTATTTTATTTCTTTAAATACAATTTTTTTTTCTTACATGATAACAAAAAAAAAAACTATTTTGAAAGTACCAAATTGCCCCTTAATGCCAATATTGAAATTTGTTGCTTTTAAGGTTATTTTGGTTTATTTACCGTATTTTTAAAATGATAAAAGATTTATTTATCCTTGTTAAAACTTAATAGTAGCTAATGTCATATAAAAAATACTTTATTGTTTTAAAAAACTTAAGTGTTTTATATTGTTTTAAAAAACTTAATAGTGTTTGCTCTAGCGTGTTTTGAATTGTTTATATATATATATATATATTAAAAGAATTATTTAAAAAATAATGATAATATCAACACATCTAGACAAATATAAAAATTAAAAAAAAAATTAAAATTAAAAAAAAACTCAAATATTTATAAAAATGCATACGAGCACAAAGTCAAACACCATTTTAATAACACCTAAGAATATTTTGATAAAAAAAAAAAAATTGTTTTGAGACCTCCTATACATCATCTCGTTTTTAATTGTTTAAGACATTTTTTATGGGTTTTTTTTTTTTTACCTTTTTAGATCTATGGAAATTATATTGCTATGCACTTCAATAACGGAACTTAATTTCTTTTTAATTTTACCAAATGAAGTTACACTGCATGATTTTATGTTTTTATCTTATGTATAGTATAATATCCTCTCACTTATTTTTCTAAATCATCTAGTTTATTTTTTTTACATAGTAATCAACCTTTTTAATTGTTTTTATAATTTTATATCACTTCAAAGTTATTTTTATAATTTGTCTTTCATTTTTCTCTCTTAAAGTTTAGATAGATAAGTCGTATTGGCATAATGTATTCATACTGTTAGAGAATAATATTAATAATATTTTGGGATCTCATCTAACAGTTTAATCTCTTAGGTAATATGATTTTTAAGTATGATATCAGAGATTTGTTGACCCAACGGTCAAGAGTTCGAATCTCACCACCCCCAATTTATTGGATAAAAATCAAGCATAATGTAGTATGAGTATGCAAGTTTCAAGGTCAAAGGATTTTCATTGAGGATACGTGTTAGAGAATAATATAAATCATTACAAATAACAAATTATTTGCACATGAGGATCATATTTAACTTTAAAATAAATAAATTAAAAGGAACAACCATGGTAAGATATTTCTATATGCATTTATCTTTGTATCTCACTGATTTTTTGCTTATTTCTATATGGATCTTTATTCTTTTTTGTATAGTTTCTTTTTGAAAAAAAAATCTCCACTCATTATTTTGTTGTTATTTTTTAGAGTTATTTTTTATAGTGGTAGTCTCATACTCATGATTAGGATCATGAATTACAAAAGATCATTCTTTAATATTTGATTTATTAGGAATTGATCTTCATATTTTTTTAATTTTTTTTTATAGAGTTATCTTAACTTTATGTCGATGGTTACATGGTAAACGAGTTAAGAATTGACTTGAAGTTTTTTTTATTTTTTAATCATTATTTTTTCTAAATATTTTTTTTTAATTTTGAGTTGTTTGATAATTGAGTTTTATAGTTATATTTAATATACTTTCAACGTATATCATGGCCAGGAAATAAATTTAATAGGCTCGAGTTGAGTAATTTTTACTTTTTTATATTATCAATTTCTTTTGTTGATTCATTTATTGTAGTTATATTTATTTATTCATTCATATTAATCAAGTTGATTAAATACATTTAGTTAATAATTCAAGTTTCATATTTTTTTTGAATTTCTTAAAAATATTTGTGTTATGCTATCATTACCTTTCTATGTCAGAAAACATTAAGATGGGGGTGAGATAGTGACAGATATCTTCCATTCCACAGCCTAACACATAACACAAAAGTGAAAGTTGATTAATTGCCATTCAATGTGTGGTGGTAGGTTTCATGCTCATGGATGCATCTGTCTATCATTCATTACTAGCACTATGTTTGCAATATCTCTTTTTTTTTTTCTTTTTTTTTTGGTTCCTTAATTTATAAGATGTCTATTATTCATTTCTGTGATTGTAGATCTTTAAACCCGATCTAAAAAGTTAATTTTAAAATCTTCTAATCTGATTATTTATCTAACCTTAACCCTAATTTAAAATTAAATTATATTTTAGTAGTGGGCTCCATTGAGTTTAAAAGCTTTTTTAAAGATTATTTTAACTAAGCTATATGATAACAAAAATAAATATTTATAAAATCAAGCAAAACTCAAATATCACAATGCTTGTTCGAGATTGCATAATTTTATAATAAATAAATTAATTAATTAATTAAAATCAAGCAAATATTAAAGAATTGAATTTAAAAAAAAAACTAAAACCAAAGAAAAAAGCAGTACTGTATGCTAAAAGTATTTGGTGGTAGGTATTGACTATCGAACCCATTTATTAAAAAACGACCTTATTGACCTTATTTTAATTTGACCGGCGTAATTCAAAAGGTTATACGGGGTTAATTTAACTATTTTTAATAGGCGTAATGTTTGTGATCTACATAATAAATCTCGAATTCAAAACAGAATATACAGCTATTATAAAAAAAATTTAAAACAACTAAAAATCATATTCACTCATCTAAATCTATAAAATATATTTATCTAAGAGTTGAGATTTCCTCATTTATATGGGATTGCGCAACAACACTAGATTAGGGCAAGGACTTGTACGTAACGATGGACACTACTTTTGATTATTGTATAATAGATTGTCTTATATATAAATACTAGCAAATTGCCCGCGCGTTGCCGCGGGTATTTTTTTGTATATAATTTACAATTTTGAGTTGAGTTTGTAATGTAAGCATAGATTACATCTTTTATAATATAGGTATTGCGTCATAAACGATCACAAAAGAGTGTACACTAACATTAGAAAAAAGAGCAAAATATTTGAATAAGAAAAAAAAAACTTACTTAAATCATTATTGTGCAGATAATAAAAGTATAAAAATCAATTAATAGAAAAAGCCAAAAAAAAAAGGAAAAAGAAGCAATATTAATTTAAAATATTATAACAATAGGAACATCAGAGTCTTAACATTTAAAATTATTATTGCCGCTAGAATAAAAACAACAAAAATTATTAAATGATACCGAGGGAAAAAAATAAAAAGCATGAACAAAACGGCAAGCAAGAAAAACCAATTAAAAAATTATTATTATTATTATTATTATTATTATTATGAAAGAATAAAGAATCACTATTATTATTATAATAGAATACACAATAACTATTATTATAATATTAATAATAATCACTATTATTATTATTATTATTATAATAATTATTATTATGTTAATAATGAAAGAAACAAAAATAAATGAAAGACTAAAAACATCCTATAAACTTTAACAAAAGATTTTAAAAAAAATTATTGCTATTACTGTAAAAAAAAAATGAAATTATCTTATTATTCTCAGTATTATTATTATTGTGTTGAATACACTTTTATATATACATGGACAAAAGTAGGGATTATTTTAGAAATATAAAATAATAAAAGTATAAGGACTTAAAATGAAAATCAAATATAAAGGGCTGAAATTAATAAATTAAAAGTCAAAGGGCTGAAATGCAAATTACATTTATTCTAAATTGAAATCAGAGGATAAAAATGCAAAAATCGGAACTTTTGTACCGAATTGATTGAGTTATATACAGCCAATCCGGAAATTGAAAGTAGAAGGACCGAAGTGAAACTTTGACATTCAATCAATTGAAATCGGAGGACCCAATCGAACGAAATTAAAACTTATATAACAGAAATTAGGACCAAAAACGAAATTAAAAGTAGAGGGATCGAAGTGTAAAGTCAACATAAATGGGGGACTCTCCTGCACATTGACGTGCAGGAGAGAGAGAAAACGTGGCCGGCGACTTCAACCGGCCTCCGCCGCGTCCACGTACATCTGGTGCTTACACGCACCACCGCGGGAGGAAGACCACGCGGCGGCGAATCGTTCTGTCAGCCGGTATACCATTTCCGTCCACCGGAGGCGGCCGCACGCGCCGCCTAAACATGGAGTGAGGCGGGAAATCGGCTGGCGCGTGCGGCTCACGCCCTGACAGACGCCGATTATAAAATTCAAAAAATAGGATCAATTACCGTTTCACCCCTGCACCCAATTAAGTGTTTTTGTCTTATTAGGGGCTAAAACCGTATTTAGCCATTTCAGAAAATAATAAAAAATCCAAAAGTTGCGGCGGACCGGGCCGGTCCGGCCGCGCGCAATTACGCCGGGGCCCCTCAGCCGTAAGCCTGATTTTGTCTTATTATCGGGGACAAAATCGTCATTACACTGTTCATAACTGATTATTTAAAAAAAAATAGAAAATTAAAAGGAAAAACCGAAATTAGCCCCGGTCAAACCCCTCCTCTTGCCGCGCGGATGAAGGCCAGTTTCGGGCGTGCACTGTAGCAATGAATAGTTTTTATTGAGAGGTGCTACAGTGCAAAACCCCACGTCTTTTATTGTGTTTTTAATATATTTTTTTGTTTTTTCAATGTGAGATAACTACTCGATCCATTCGGAGAAACCCCCCCTTCAACGAAATTATTTAACAATCCAAGTACGATGTCTGAGGTTAAGGAATTGGGTGTGCATGAGGAAACAAACAGAGTCATAGGAGGAGGTGGTCACAAACGTCACTGTCTCAATCCAAATCAATTAATTCGATACCAATTTATTGAGAAGTTGTCCATGTTTAGGGGAGATGCATGGACCTCTATTTCCATATTATGACTTCTGAGCAAGAATAAACACTTTCTCTCGTTCAAAATCATAAATATTAGCTTTTGGGGTTTGACAAGGTGAATAAGTTTTTTTTAATTGATTTGTTTTAATATTATGTTGTTTGAGATTTGAGTTTTTTAAAAATAATTTAATTGTTTTCTATGAAGTTGATATGATTTCAAAATTTTTGTTTTTTTTTTTCAATTTCAACCTGCAATTTTGGATTTATTGTAATTGTAGTTTCATATTTATTTTTATTTGTTTTTTTAATAAAGTTATATAAATTTCATGATCCAAGTCACGTGTTTAGAGGGTATTTGAGAGTGTGGTTGATGTTGTTTTTCAAAAATATTTTTTATTTAGAAATACAGTAAAATATTTTTTTTATTTTATTTTTAACATCATTATATCAAAATTATCTAAAAATACTAAAGAAATTTCATTTAAAATAAAAAACAAAATTCATTTTTTTTTAAAAAAACACACACTATTGGAGTGCTTCCCAAAAAAAGCTCTTAATAAATTAACCAAGTTGATTTTAAGTTTTTTTTTTTGGTCCTTTTTTAATTGACTTGAGTAAGGGAACAACAATTAAATAACATCAGTAAGGGAGCAACAATTAAAACAGAAAGTAGTTTTAAATAAGTATCCATAAAAAATGGTGATATGGTATATAACTTAATAAGATTTTTAATATGTATTAAAAGTCAAACTTGATGATCTTCAAGAGGATATAATATGTATTTCTTTGTGAGATATGTTTTTTGTTATAAATTTTATGAATTATAAGTCAAATCATATGAATATAAGTCCAAAGTATAGCCATGAGTCTTTAATGCACGTGATGTAGTGACAAAGAATTTAAGATCTGTATTGCAGGTCTCGGGTTCAAGTCAGAACATTTTTATTTTAGAAGAGTTTGGGATAATCAGAGTTTTTATATTCTTAACCTGAGCCGACAAAGAGTGTCTAAAAAGAGAGTGAAGTTTTCTCCAATAAAAAAAATATAGTCATAAAATAAACATTGAATAATGATCAAGCCACCTCTTAAAGATTATCATGTGAATGCTTTCTTAAATCAGAAGTTTTTTTTTTGTTCTAATTATTATATATAAAAGTTATTTATTGTTCAAGAAATGCATTAAAAATTAATTGTTTTGATGAACTCAAAAATATTTTTCTAGCTCGAATAACAACAACTTTTTTTTAAAAAAAAGCAGAGGCATTGACAGTGCAGCTTTGGTTAGGAGTTGGGATGAATAATTGCAATTGCATGGTTCGGTTGCCGGATTTGAAGTCAAGATTCTCATCACAGTATCTGTCTCAATTTTATTTTGATTAATGTGAATATTTTATTAGCTGGTATATATCTCGACTAATCTTATAAATTTTAAAGTTAACAACTATGTAATCTTCTAATAGCTATTATATTAGTAATTACAGTACTTAAACCTGAGATAACAGGAGAAACACACTTTATTCTTAAACTTTTACTAGCGGTCACTTACTAGATAATTAATATCTAGAGGAGGAAAAATATTTGATCAAATTAAAATGACAAAACTAAAACAAATGAATTGGTTATTTGACATTTTGGTAGGCTTTACATAATTCCTGTATACAAATCACAGTATTCATAAATATTTGTAGTTGTGGTTGAAATTGTTTTTTATTTAAAAATATATTAAAATAATATATATTTTTTATTTTTGAAAAAAATATTTTTGATGTAAACACATTAAAATAATCCAAAAACACTAAAAAAATTCATTTCAAGCAAAAAACAAAATTCATTTTTTTACAAAAAAAAAACACTTTTTGAGTGTTTCCCAAACACTAGAAAATCAAACAAATTAAAATGATAAAACAAAAATATAATAAAAAATTTTTGTGTGTTTTAAAACCATTTTGATGTGCTAATGTTAAGAATATTTTTTTTATTTTAAACAAAAATCACTTTAAAAATAATCTTAAATATACTGTCAAAAGACTCCTGGAGCAAAATCAACTACTAAAACTACAAAGAATATACATCTGGTTTGATTTTGGTTTTAAAAGCGCGAGACCAATTGAACCAGACCAAACCGGTTCAACACAATTAAAACTGACACAAACCTTAACTTTGTTGATCTCCCTCGACAAAACCCAGCAACACAGCCCAGGGTTAACCTTCCTAGCCGAACACAAAACCTCAAATCCTCGTAAATCAAACACTATTAATCTCCCTCCACGAAAACAAATTTAAGATAAATGTGGTTTGAATTTGAAAAATTGATTTATTAAAGTTTTTATTCTATTTTATTTTGGGTTGTACAAATCAAGAAACCAGATTAGACTATAAGAAAATCCACTGGTTTTGTCAGCCTTTTTCTTAAAAAACCTAAATCAAATCGAATAGAAAATATTCATCCTTATTACTCCCATTTATTTATTTATTTATTTATTTATTTATTACACATCGAGGGGTTTTCAAAGAATTACAGCCGTTGAAACTTTATTTACTGTGGGGTCATGTGACGAATAATCCCAGTTTTTTCCTTGCAATTATTTCAAGGGAAGAATCTGCTGGTATTATTTCTTGTCATGTTCATCACTGTACTTGCTCTGCACTTTGGGCATGCTTGGAAGAGCACAGTTATGGTAATTTTTAAAAGTATTTTTTGTGCTGAAATATATTAAAATAATATATATTTTTATTTTTTAAAAATTATTTTTAATATCAGCATATCAAAATGATCTAAAATCAAAACATATTCATTTAAAATGAAAAAAAGAAGAAGGGGGAAACGACGTTTCAAACGCCCTCCCAAACACCCTCAATTTATTTTCTCTATGTAATGGCTATCCGATGGCCCCATTTAGATATTTTTCTTGTTTTAATTTTGAAATATATTTTAGGAAATAAAAAATAGCAATTTATTTAATGATAATGGATATTCTTTAACCATCTTTTTAAAAAAATAAAATAAATGAACATGTTAATAATGGATATTCTTGGACAAATGCAGTTTTATTATTACCATTTTCCAATAATATGAGAGGAATTTCAGTTTTATTTCACCTCGATATTATTAATTAAACATATAAGATTCACTAATAATAATAAAAAGTCTGCCATGTATAATAGGTGATCCAGAGGTTTGCTCTCCTATGATTTTAAGTTTGAGTTATATAATTATTAATATAATAATTACTAAAGATTTACATGATTATCAACTTTAAAACTTATAAAATTAATTAAAATACACACAAATTAACCCGAACATCTACTTTACCTAAGAAAATCATGCCATTAATATGATACGGCTCATCACATGATAACATAGCAGAACTTGGTGGGCTGATGAGATTTTGGATGGAACCATATGTCCTGTCCATGTCAAGTTAGATGGAACATTTTTTTTTTTTTTTGCGTACCAAATATCTATACATGTAATTGAATTTGTCCTTTACTATTTACCATTAACACCAAAATGTTTCCCCAAAAACAGTAAATAATTAGACAATTGAGTATAAAATATATAGTGTATAATCATGGAAAATTATAAGTTGATTGTAAACGTGTAATTATAATATAATATGTATACAAGATAAATATTATATTATATTATATATAAAAGACTAAAACTAACTTTTAATATGCACTCTAGAATATATATATATATATATATATATATATAAACACTTAGTTATCGAAATTATCAGAATTTGATTAAGGTGAAATTTTCATTACTGTTAACAATCAATCATCTGTATTTAACGATTTATTATTGCTCAATTGATGCAAATAGCTAACTTTAATAAACACTATAATATCCCAACAACTCTTTCTTGTCTACGATGTCATTGAATGATTTTTAAAATACAATTGCAATTATTTTAATTTTTTTTAAAATATTTTAAGATATAAAAAACATAATAATTAAAATAAAAAACAAAAAAGTGAAAAAAACATAATTTAATTTGTTTTTATATAAAATATATACACAAAAGCACCATAAAGAACCTCTATAATCTACTCTAATTAGACTAAAGACTAAAAATATCAAAACAATGTTTTCCTTTTTGGGTTTTGATCTATTTTTTTACAAAATGATTTAAGACAAACCACCTATATTAAATCTTATCTTCAAAACAAATCCATTGTCACCAAAATTAGTGTTTTTTTGGTGGCTAACAAAAAGCCTTATCTCTTCCTTTTCTCATTAGCACCCCTCCCTCCCTCCCTCCCTCCCTCCACTCTCTTAAATGCCAAGGATTAAAATGTGAAAAAAAAAAAGTTTCATAATTTAAATGTAAACTTTGAAAACTATGAAGACAAAAAGACATGCATCCTAAACAATGCAAATGAATATTGAATGAACAATGTTTGAAGAGTGTGCTTATACACTAAAATGTCTTATTTTATTTTTAACTTAGTTAAATTTAATATCGAGATACCTAGGAGGAATAGGAACAGTTTGTTCCATAATGAAGATGCTAGAATTTGAAACAGGTTCCTGTGTTCGGAAATTTAGGCTTGACTGGATTACAAGAATGTCTCAAGAAATATAGAGTCAACATATCAATTTACAAGTCAATAAATTAATTTTAACCACGTCAACTAAATCACTAAAAACAACACGATTAGATTAATTAATAACACAACTTGAAAGCTAACTTTAGTGGAACTAAATCATCGCCCAAGCCGAAGTTAATACAACCCATGCGGCAAACAGACGAGTAAAGATTAAAGTAACTATACCAAGTTATGGTGAGAATGTTGCAAGACATGCCAAGTTACTAACCGCCGCCACCTCACGTAACATTTTGCCAGCATGTTCAAGATGGGAAACCCTAGTTGATCATGCTTGAAAAAGACACCAAAATTATTAAGAAACAATCTAGGTGAAATCCTAGAATATGATTTATATTATTTTCTAACATATCCCCTCAAGTGAAAGCTCTTTAGGCTTTAAACTGGCACAAATCCATACTATCTAGTGCTTGATTTTTATCGAATAGAATGACAGTGGTGAGATTCGAACTCGTGACAGCTAGGTCAATAAGACTCTGATATCATGTTAAGGAATCATCTCACCTAAAAACTTAAACTGTTAGGTAAGACCTTAGAATATGATTTATATTATGCTCTAACAAAAACAAACATCGAAGTAAGGAGCCAACAATCAACCACTCGAAAACAAAGAATTGATAGTTAAGGAGGATTTATATACACAGGCATCCTTAAATGCACTAAAAGCTCCACATTCTCTATAGACTATAGCTGTACTCTACACTCAAAACCTTTGTGTTCAATTTCTACAGTTGAAATCAACAGGAATCGGGGAACAAAAATTAAAGAAATAAACAAAACTAAGAGAACAAGTTTGTTTCTAGACACAATGGGCACTCACATATTCCTATGTTGATGGCGCCTCTCCATTGTTGCTGGTAATTTATGCCAGCATTTGGATGATCACCTGCTGGTCTGAATTCAAGATTCATCTTCTGCATGATGCACATCGTACCCATGCTTCATATCTGTATCAAAACAGGTACTGAATAACGAACAAATGTATTCAAATTCATTATAAACATCATCGACCATTTACTAGAAATATAAAATTGCACCTTTTAATGTTGTTTTATCATATTTATCTTTCCTCCCATCTTCGTTATTCCATTCACTATCATCATCTTCGTCATCAACCATTTCAACCCTCCCATCATTTCCCATGTCACTTTCACTTGCTGTTTCCCATTCTGAACCATCACTTTCCTGGCCATAGATGTCACTGGCATCACCCTCGCCATGGACACCTCCATGTTTGATGGCTGCCTCTCTAAATAACCAAGCTGCACGCATCTGCTTTTTGACCAGTCGCTCAGCATAGTCAGGAACTTTGTTCTGCCTCAAAGAGAGGTCAGGATCATTTGTCTGAGAGCATTCATTAATGAACAGAATGGCATCTAACAAGCTCTCTTTAGCTAAGCCAAGCATGTCATAAGCCTGAGCTCTTCTCCAGAGGCTTTTGGCATGACGGTTAAGAGGGCTGTGAAGACACACTGCACGAGTAGCATCACTAATCGCTGCCATTGGCTGTTGTAAAAGAAGATAACACTGAGCTCGATTACTGTACAGAACAACTCTCTCTTTTTTGGATCTCATTGGACACAATGACAATGCCTCTGAATATTTTGATGCAGCGCCAGCTATGTTTCCTGATGAGAAGAGTGAATTTCCTTCAAGCTTCACCACCAGTGCAGCTGCCTGCTTAATATGAAGATCCTCTTTGGGCATTTTCTTTTCCCATTTCAATCTTTGTTTGGAGTTCAACAGTTCCTCAATCAGTTCCTTTGCGTGGTTGCTGATAGTGTTACGCCCTGTCCCTTGTGATTGCAAACACTCCTGCAGAACATTAACAATGGTGTCCCCAAGCCTTTTGTGATCACCCAGATTTGTTATCTCTGCGAGGTCTACAAGTGCAGGTACTGCCTTATCAATGACCTATCAACAGGTCAAGAAGAATTCAGCAAGAAATAGCACAAATTGTATTTACAAATATTATAACACATATTGCAACAAAAGAGGTTATATAGGACAGTAGAGACTTTGTATCACATTTGAAATGTATTTCTACACAACAATTTAAGCTAGATAAGTGGTAGATCTACATTAAGAGAAAACACTGAGATTTTCACAAATAAAAATCCATATAAACAAAGCAAATAGGAACATACATTAATATTTACAGAACATTGTGATATTTCACATTTACGCTGCAACTCTGATTACAGAACTTGAAAAATCCGAAAAGCTATGTGGACACATGTTCCCTAGTTAATAAAATTGATGAAAGAAATAATTTTCTTTTCATTTTTGTTTTTCTTTTATAAAGAAAATTCATTACAGATGCAAAGGAACACAATCCAAGAACTGGATAAGCAGTAAGAGAAACCCCAACAAGGGAAAAGAGTAAAAAATGAAGATGTCAAGAATCAATGAAATCCACGGGAGAAAGGAATGGGGAGCTGTAGAATATTCAAACAACAACAACCAACCCTCAATCCCAAATTAGTTGGGTCAACCATATTGATTATGTAGAAATAAATATGTGCAAGTATGCATCTAATAGCCCATGCGAGGAAGACTCTTCTCTTCAAAAAATTTAACCATCCCAATTATCCACATATTTCAAACAAATAAGTAAAACATCCTTGTCAGGGTCTCCAACGAGAATATAACAATATTCAAAGATGGTGAAAAAATGTTATGCAAACAGAACTAACTAAAAAAGCATGTGCAGACCAAGGATGTAATTATTCTCCCTTGAGAAATCTTAAATACAAGACGTCAAGTCATCCTAGTCCATGGTTGCACTTGCAATATAAATTTCAATGCACAGATAATATTTTAGTAGAAAAAGAAAGAACATCTCGTGCAGCACCAAAGTCAAAAATCAATGAATTGATATTCAATTTACCTTATGGCATGTACTCGGATCTTGGATCAACCAAAGAAGACAGTCTATAGCCATACACTGCCAGTCATCTGATGACCTAGCTATATTACACAATGCCTCAATAATACCAGGACAGCTAGCAACAGGTCCCCTACCAAGCTTATGATGACAAATTGTTCTTAATAAACCGATACCAGCAGGGGAATTTTCATTAACAAGTCCACCCCACATGCCTGGGAGTTTTACCAAGAATTCCGGCTTGCATATGGTAGGAATAAATTCGGGCTTGAAAGCAAAGCAATTAATGAGTTGAAGTGACCAGCACTGTAACTGACTAGCCCATTCCTCTGCTTTCCTGGACTCCATTTCAACACCACCCATGCCACGGGTAAGCAAATCGCAATGATATCTTAGCCTTCTATCAGCATATTGGTAAAAATGTGTGTAAACTATTTCGAGTGAACTGATTGCTAGTTGAATGGAGAGTTCAAGGATTTCACCATGACTTGCCACAGCAGGAAAAGTGTTGGTGTATGTCGCCAAGTGCCCTAGTGCTCGTACTGCCACTCTTTGTTCAACCCATGTCAATCTCCCCCTCAAAAGCTCAACCAAGGGAGAGATTACGCCAGCATGGACAGCACTTTCTGCAAACTCTTCCATGTTCATAGTGTAGGATCCAATAATATGAGCTGCATAGTAAGGAATATATATGTTCTGGTCATGAGAAAGCCAGCGGCGATTCTTTAAGCCCTTCCATATCAGAGCAGCCATACATTCAAATATTCCCAATTCAATGAACTCGGGGTCATTTGGATGTGCCATAGCAGTGTTCCAAAGTCCACTGATTGGGAGTACCTGGCCATCATCATCCTGTGAAGGAAGTTCTCTAAAGAATTTCAGTATACTTGCTCTGCGCTTACTTGGGTTTCCTTCCTTCATGACACAAAAGAAGCATCCTGGATATGGACAGTCGGGAGAAACTTTATCCATTTTCAGACAGCAACTACTCTGAATTCACAAACTGCCAAGTGAATTAGTCATTGACCTTGGTGATTCAAACAAATACATTCAGCATGCATAACTTCCAATAACGACTCACAGTAGATCATGAAATTTCAAGATAGGACCATATGAGGATCGACACTTCCAGTTTTCCTAAGAGAGTTTCATCTAACGTGTATGCACAGAGATTGCTAGCCAAAATAAAAATGGATATACATAACGGACACAAAAACCTACTAAAGCAAATAGGATCTTTGCCATCATATCCAAGTTCACTCCAACCCCGACATTAAAAATATCAGCTCCTGCCACAGTAATGAAAATGGCTAGAGGGCAGCTAGATCAACCACCCCTCTCTCTACCTCTCTTTTTTAAACAAATTTCATTTTGTTATTCGAGTTCTCAATCCCTTTAGCTGTTTGAATCAATTACAATGGAGCCAGTCATCCTCTTTAAAATCATGTCGAAGAAACAAAGAAAATTAAAACTCTATAAGAATAGAGAACCAAGGAGAAAAAATCGTGGCATAAAGAAAATACAAACATGACAGTTTTTTCTCACGCATAGCAAAAGCCCAATCTAAAAACAAATGGATCTCTACAAGAACCAAACTTTAACACCCAAAATTCAACATAAACACCAAAAAAGCTAAACCCAAGTTTTTACATAAGATCCAAAAACAAATAATGTCCCAATCACAGAGACATAGATAGATACCACAAATGAGTCCCCCCCACCGCGCAAAACACACACAGTACTAGAAAATGGCATACCTTTGAGAAGGGTTCCTTAAAGAGAGAAGCAAAGAGAAGAACAGCAATCAGCTAACAGTGAAATTGCAAGCCGAAAAGAAGAAAAAAGTGCTTTTCTGGTGTACTGTTTGAAAAACCAGATAACTAAGACACGCTCCCTTTTTTTGTCTTTTTTTTTTTGTGTTTACTCTTGTCACCGAATGATAAAAGGAGAGAGATGGATGAAAGTGTCGTTTGAGGAGATGGGGACGGTGTTTTTTGATGTGTTAGATTCTGACAGCGGAGAGATAACGATCTTATTCTTGTAATGAAAACATCTCTCTCTCTCTCTCTCGCACTCCAGAGGCAGTACTATTTTAATGCAATAGCAAATATCAGATAAAATAAAATCCATTTTTTCCAAATATACATTTCTTTGCTCCCCCACTCGCTTCTTCCTTTTAATCCTCCCGTCAGCACTAAATCTTTTATTATTATTTAAATTCAGCCAAGGGTAAAATACCCATAACATCACAATTAAGCAATTCCTTAACCCTTTTTGTCTGTAAATAATAAATTTATTTCGAGGGTCAACACAGCTCCCCAGATCATGCATCATCTTACCTTTTTACTTGGGAATGAGATTTCTTAAGCTCCTTAAATTGAATGCAGCTTGCAATGTTTAAAAATTGAAAGGGTGAGAATGTGAGAGAGGCGGCGCGTGGAGATGTGGACAATGAAATGCGTGGAGGATGGGGCTGGCAGCCATCATTGCACCACCACTATAACACCCGTTGCCTTTGTGTTTTCGTGGTTTTGGGTCCCATTTTCTTAGACGCCTGCCTTTCTGTTCTTCTGTCCTTCCTTCTTTACCGTTTTTGAATTGCAGAAACCTGACCCCTCTCCATCTACTTTTACTTTATTACCATGTTTATATATGCAGATATATTTTCTCCTTAAAAATCAGTTATAATATCTAATTTAAATTTAATTAATAAATAAGTTGCCTTTATATGTTTGAAAAGGATGAGATTTAGTTATTTTACTTCTATATCATTTTCATTTTATTTCTTCAAAAATCTTTAAATAATATGGCTAGATGGATATTTTTATAAAAATAGTTTTGACATTATTATTTTTAATTGTAGATAAGAGAAACTTACATTTAATTTATTTTTATAGTATGTTTAGATCTTAAATTCAATTAGGAATTCAATTCTTAACATTTAAGAAAGTTCCAAATATAAGTTTTATTAAAATCTCTAAATTAAATTTAATTAATATAATTCCAACCCTATTATATCCTATCTACACGAAGGATTTCTTTTCATTTCCTTTCTCAATTATCTATATATATATATATATATATATATATATATATATATATATATATATATATATATATATATATATATATATATTGAGATTCTAAAGTTAGCATGTTAATCTCTATGATGGACACATTTTTGTACTGAAAAAGAGAGGGAAAGATTAAAGAAGTTTCTAGAAACATGGTTTTATTGTGCTTTAAAAAATGTTTTTTATTTTATTTTATTTTTCAGTTAATTTCTTAAATATTTTTAAATTATTTTGATGGGCTGATATTTATATTATTTTTAAAATTTCTTTATATATATTTTAAAAAAAATGCATATATATATATATATATATATATATATATATATATATATATATATATATATATTGAAAATCAAACTATCAGTATTTCCTGTTTTTATTATTGTTATTACTAGTTCTTGAATAAAGTAAAATGGGTCGCCTAATTTGCGAGGGAGGAAGATACTCCTTCCATTCTTTCCTTCTCAGGGTAAAGATTTTCCGACAATATATCAACGGCTACCAATCACTGTGACGTTCAAAGCTCCTCGAACCCTTATGTTGTACTTAAAAAGATTTTCCGACAACATATCAACGGCTACCAATCACTGTGACGTTCAAAGTTCCTCGAACCCTATAATGCTGTACTTAAAAAGATTAATTTGTGCTTTACATGGTAGGCTTATGCTAAACAGGCGAGGTGAATCCCAGATCGATTCCTTGCCAAAAACCTGTGCTCCATCGCATAACTCCTAGAATCAAGGAGGTGATGCTATTTTTTATGCCTTTTCTTGGGACAATTCTTTTTTTTTAGAATTTCATTTGCGTTTACACCGTGATTAAAATTGTTTTTTAAAATATTTTTTGTTTAAAAATATATTAAAATAATATTTAAAAAAAAAATTGACATCAATTTATTAAAATGATCTAAAAACACTATTTTTTTAATTTAATGTAAAAAACAAAAATATTTTTTCCAGTTTTTTCAAAAATTCTTTCCAAACACATTCCTAAACACCCTGTAAATGTGGTTGAAGTTACTTTTTAAAGTGATTTTCATTCCAAATTATATTGAAATAATATTTTTTTATTTTTTAAATCATTTTTAAGAGCAACACATGAAAAGATATAAAAAAACCAAAAAAATTAATTTAAAATAAAAAATATAATAAAAATTCATTTTTTTTTTAAATATTTTTGAAATACAATTAAAAAAAAACCATAATTGCACCATGGAGAGAAAATTATTGGTTCAGATGAAATTTTCAAGATATATTATGATTGTGAAAGGCGTAATGTTTCAATTCAAATATACGACCATCCTATGTATTTATCCCTTTTTTAAATAAAAAAAAAAATTCCACGACAGAGTTCATCCATTTTTGGATCCACCAGCTTGATGTCCATATCGATACGACAACATTTCACATCCCCATGCAAGTAAGTGACGGCAGACCTTACAGCCACCTGACATGCTGACAAGTTCCCGTCGAGCAACCGGACGTTCAGCATCTCTGATGATTAAAACGACAGCAATAAAGATGACGATAGCTGTCGTTGTATCAACGCCTGCATGAAAAATCTATCTGATGGACAAGTTTTAATCTTTTGTCTTAGTTTTTTTTTTTACTTCTGGAAAACATTTTATAGTTATTTTTTAAACTTGATTTGTTTATTAAAAAATATTTTCAGCTCGGAAATTATTTTATGAGTAATAATCTACTTACAATATATTCAACTATTTTAGCCTGTCAATTCGGACTTTTCAATTGACTTATATCAAATACAAAAATATATATTCTATATGTTTTTAAATAATATTGATTATGAAATATTTAATCAGTCAGATTTGAAAAGAATTTTAAATTTTATTTAAATAATTAATGATTGTAATGTTTAAAACTTAATTATTTTAATACAATAGACGTATTTCATGCTATAATATCTAAATTAGAGCATTATTGATAAAAATATAGTAACTACATCAATAAATTAATCATTGAAAGTTTGATTACGAGATAACCATTAGTTGGAAGTAAAAATTGGATGGTTAATTAAGTATGATTGTCAGTAAATTTTATAAATCAAAGGCTAAAATATAATTTATACAAAGATTACAATTCTAGACCTGATTGAATAAATTTATAAAATTAGATTAAAAGAATACGTGTTGTAAAATGTAAGGGGCAAATTAATATTTTGACATTTATTTATAGAATTTTTAATTAGGAATGTCAAAGATCGAGTTGTAGGTGATGAACGTTTGAATTCAGATAAAATGTTACACGTGCTTTGTTGATAGTCGATGCATAGAATTTTGAAATAGATCCCTGGACAGGCTGGCGGTGCCCCACTACATGGTTCCTTTCTGGAAAAAAAATAAAATGAAAATTCATTTGTTGATGTACGGACGGGATTGCCCAGTTCAATGATGATGGTTTCAACTTAAAATGGGTTTTTAATGGGCTTTAGTCGCTATTTTTATTACCTGTTAGTCTGATCCAGCACTTCAAATGCGGCTTACTGGGCTCTTGGTGACTGGCTTGGGCTCGATTTCATTTACGTATTCAAGTTTCAGTTTTGTATTTATTTCCAAAAAGATAATTACATTACCCAATCAAGTCCTGACATGTGCAACTGTACTGTGAACGTAAAGCTGATATCCCAAGAAACCGGACGATAATTTACAGGTTCCGGCCAAAGTTGTCGGTATCATTTCTGTTTTTCAATTGAAATAAAATATTTTAATTTTAAAGTATTTTAATATGTTGTTTTGGGATTATATATATATATATATATATATATATATATATATATATATATATATATATATATATTTCAAATTTAAAAATAAAATTATTTAGAATTGTGCAATTTAATCTAAAAAAAACATAATAAAATGATTTTTCTGAATAAAATTATGAACATATATAATATTACGAGAATGTCATCATCAATCTCGCAAGGTCATTATATTATCTGATTGCTTTGAAATTTTAACATAATTTATATAAATATATTAAGAGACTCCTCATAAAATTTCATCTTAATCTAATGGTCGGATTAAAAGATATAATTGATATTTGTAAAAATTTTCATTATTTAAAAAAATATTATTTGACCGAAACAAAATGGGCAGGACTGGTACGTTTCGGCCATTATTTGACCAAAAAATCAATAACATACTAAAATTTAAATTGAGATAAAAATAATATTATTTTTTTTAACTGGTACAAAACAACCATACAAAATGAAATTAACAATTATGGTTCCAGTCGGTTTCAGTTCGTTTTCATTTTTGCCCTTTCCTCTCTTTCATGCCGCCTTGCAGCAGGGTTACTCAAGCCCTTCCCCTTCCAATCTGAAATTAACATTTCAACACGTGGCTGATAAAAAAGGTGCAAAAGGATACTGTTAATTTTAAAAAAAAAAACTAGAATGAAAATAAAATAAATATTGAATTTCATTTACAATATATGTGTACCACGACTAGCATAATCTTTTTTTTTTTTTAGATTTGAGAAAATTACACTTCTTGAAAAACGTATTTTGTGGGTCCAAATGAGCGAGTAAAACTCAAATTATCCATGCTCTTATAAGAGGTGTACATTTTGACTCGAACTCGAGACCTGCTATACATATCTTAAATCCTTTACCATCACACCACATCACTTGGAGATCATCATCTTTATTATTGTGTTCTTAACATACACAATATCAAGAAATCATTCAATAACACATATTCATTCCTATCTATATAACATAAAACAACTATTCTCTTTTTAACTGATACATCAAGAGACTCATCAACTAAAATAGTAAGGAATTCATTGCGAGGATCATTCAAGATGATAGTGGTGGTTTCTATTACATCAACACAAACAATATTTTTTTCGAATATCATAAGCTATAATTTTTAGATCACAAGGATATATGTCCAAAACAACATCTTTGATTTTCTGATTATGATTGGTGAAACATAATCTCAAATCTCTGCTAGCTCGTTAGTTACTCCGTTCACATCTTTTCTGATTATTCCCTTCGTTTTAATTCTTCTAAAATTAGCAGCCATGAACCCCATAACAAAGAACCCTAACTTTTTTTTTCCTTTGGATTTGACTATGTTCTCTTATACAGTAAACAAAGAGTGTATTTTGTGATTGGGGCAAATAAAAAGATAAAAACTTTCATAGCTGTTTCGGCTGCTAATTATATGGGCCTCCTCATTATATGGGCCAGTAACAAAAGGATTAAAATGCATGGCTTTCAGTTTAAATAGCATGGGCTTGATTTTGATTTTTTTTGCAGTGTGGGCAAGTGCCCACATTGTGCAACCGTCCTTGCATATAGCAATGATTTTTTGCTATTATTTAGTATACCTCAAAGTGGAGGTATTATTATTATAAATGTTTATATATATAGGGTTATTTTTCAAAAATATTTTTTAAGAAAATTATCTTTTATTTTAAATTTATCTTTTTGGATATCTTTAAATTATTATTATGTACTGATATAAAAAATAATTTTAAAAAAATACAAAATAATATTTTAATATATTTTTGGATAAAAATCATTTTTAAAAACAACTGTAACAGTCTAAAATACAATCTTAATTTTCCATAAACAGTCATTATTTATTTTCTTAGATTTACTTCCAGACATTCAAGGCCTAAAGCTTGTACTGCTTGCTAAATGGGTGCATGGTCATATCTTCCCTGATTTGATTTCCATGGGAGAAAAGGCTGCTCCAGTTCCTACAGAAAATGGGATTTATAGGAGAAAGAACAAGAATCTTGCCGCTGTTCTTCATGCTAAAGCCTCCATTAAAACCCACGTCTGCATTGATTATTATATATTTATTTGATATTGAGATGCTTATGTTTTTTTTTTTTAATACTAGCATATTTAAACAATAAAAATATACTTTTAAACCACACTTATCATGAGTCCCGCTCTATCATCTATCACTTGCAGCTCTTGGTGCCTGAAATTAATTTTAAGAGCTTGAAAAGTTGCCATTTTAAAGGTCAGCAAATGCGGGTTAAAAGTCAAGATGAAGCTAGAGTCGTCAGAATTAATCTGACAGCGAGATATCAATAGTTGGACCTCCCATTTGGAGGAGATCACTACCAAATTCTATCTTCAATGGAAAACTATCTGCAGCTTCAAGTATAAGAAAGAGAGGTTTTGTTAAGAAATTATCTTATCTAAAACTTTAATCTATTAAGTGAGATCATATAATATGATTTGTATTATTCTCTAACACTCCCTCAAGTGAAAACCCTTTGGGTTTAAAACTTGCACAAGTTCACATTATCTTGTGGTTTATTTTATCAAATAGAATAGGGATGGTGATATTCGAACTCGTGACCGCTGGGTCAACAAGGCTCTGATACCATGTTAAAAAATCATCTCACTTAAAAGCTCAAGCTGTTAAGTGAGGCTTTATGATATAATTTATATTATTATCTAACAGTCTCTAGCGGGACGTGATGACAAAGAACTTGTGATCTGTATAACAGATATCGAATTCATATCAGGATGTGCATCCGTGTATATGTTTGTTAACATCATTAATTTATCAAATACTATCTTCAATGGAAAACTATCTGCAGCTTCAAGAATACAGAAGGAGTGACCAAGACAGAGTATTGTCAACGTAATGCACAACTTCTGCCTTTCCATACGCAAATGTTAACAATGTGGGGGAGATGATGCGACATTTTCACTAGCTAGTTTCATTCTTATTTTCCATTTCTTTCCTTTTTTTTCTAGGAAGAAAAACAGTGTGGAGATGTTCAAAACTCTTATTTTTAATACAAGGATTATATGAAGTTTGATAAAATAGCAAATTTCCACCAGCTAGAGTAACACCAAGGTTGCTTGGCCATAGGTTACAGTCAATGCCCACTAGACATTAATGGTGGGATACATAAATTCTACATTCCCACTTCATATATGTATATATATATATATATATATATATATATAGATAGATAGATAGATAGATAGATAGCAAGAAAAGGAAGCATATGGTAATATCTAAAATTGAGACATATATTATAATTAAAAAGAGAGAGAGAGAGAGATAGCAAAATAGGCCTTATTGCATTTCCTTGAAAAAATATCTTCCGTGAAATTGCTTTGGGATAATTTCCTTACGAATTAGTTCTTCTTGCCCTCTTCACCACCCTCTTCCAAGTAAGCCTTCTTTCTCCTCTCAGCGTTAGCAAACAGGCAAATCACGAGGAAACACGTGGCATAAATCCCATGAATCTTCCAATTGGTCTTGGGTGGCTGGTGCAGCACAACCCTATGAAACACTGCCACGTAGCAATGCAGCCCAATTGCAAAGCCCACCAGGGTCTGGCCTAGGCCCAACAACTTCGAGCTCAGCCCACACTCGGCGGAAAAAACCAGGATCAAATACATCAGGAGAAGCAACAAGTACAGAACATAGCCTAGGGTTTGAAACACCATTAAACAAACGTAGGTGGACTGTGAAGTAGCATAGAAAAACTTCAAGGGCTCAAGGCCTGTAACTAATGAAGAGAGGCAGAGAATGGTGAAGTAGATGGAAAGATAAACTTGGATGAAAATCAAGATCTTTTGGAGGGAGAAATAGGCTTTGATACGGTTAAAAATAAGAGAAACCAGAAGTAGGGGTATTAAAATGAATGCAAAAGAGACTGCGGAGGCAATGGTAGGTGCATACGTATTGCCAACAATTGGCTTGAACCCTTTAGTCAAATCTTTGTTGGCTTTCGTAAGGTATTTCTTGGAAGTAATTGAGAGTCTCTCAAGGTCTGGTAAGATAGTTTGATGAAACTTTGATGGCAGATCTCTGAATTCAGCAACCAAATCATCATCGTCATTATCTTGGCCGACCCAGCTTGGTTCATTTTTATTTTGAGTGGTCTTGGTCTGTTTCTGGGATCCTGTACTGTCACCGACTTTCTTGTCTACAAGGCTTTGTGTTTGTTTTGTGGAAGTCGGTTTGGTTGTTTTGTTAGTGGACGAGCCTAGTTTCAGAAGATCTGATGATTTCTTGGTGGAGGCAGAATTGGTGGCGGCTTTTGACGTGGAATTGAGTTTCTTGAGCTGAGAAATGGATTTGGGAGGTGTGGGTGTTGCTTTAGTTGAATTTGTAGATTTTGTAATCTTGGTTTGGTTCTTGGTAGACAGGCTGCTAGTCTTGACGAGCTTGGTTTGGTTTTTTGCAGATAGGCTAGGCTTGGCGAGCTTGGTTTGGTTCTTGGTGGATAAATTGGTGCTCTTTTTCTTGTTTACCTGGTCTCCATACGTCTCAACCTCTAACATTCTTCTTCTAACAAGAAACTGTTTTGCTTCAATCTGTGTTCGATCACTGTCTGAGGAGGCACAGTGGAGAAGAAAAACGAACATAAACAAAACAAGAAAAAGCAGAAGCTGTGCCTGTCGACTGAAACAGATCAAGTACTTGAGTGGAGCCATTTGTGAAATCTAGGTTGCTGTTGGTCTTGAAATTAGGATCTAATGGGGATTTGTAGGATCGAGAGAGAGAGAGAGAGAGAGAGGGAGAGGGAGAGAGAGGGAGAGATCTTATGTTGAGTTCTTATGTTCAGCAAGTGAAGACTTAAATGAGAAAGCAGTCACATGATACGGCTCCTTCCGATTAAACGCGGTTTTTCATGTCCCGGTGTGCATGCCTGCTGGCACCGGGTAGGCCGATCGAGCTTAATTTATCTATTTTTTCCACTCATAATCAACTCCTCAACTTGGGATTCTCTATTATAATTTATAAATAAAATGTGTTGAAACCATGACTTATTGGTCCTCTATATATATATTCTTCATTTTTTTATAAATTGACTCACATGAAATTTGACTACAAAACGAGGAACTTGTATAAAGTTAGCAGTAGCTCATCATCATGTACCTTTCGGACAAAAACCTCTGTTTAGTATGTGAACTCAAAAGAGGTAATGCTTGCCCGATGGACAAGGTGAATCTTGACTTCTTTGCCCGTTATTAAAGGGGGCAAAACAGCATCTCTGCATGAATCACCGACATAGTAATTTGATGAGCAATATTAATGATTTGCAATTGTGTCATCAGTTTCAATCCCATAAACATGATTTGCAATGGTGTCATCAGTTTCAATCCCATAAACATGATGTAATGATAAAGAATTTATAATATATAATAAGTTTTGAATTCAAATCAATACTGTATTTTTTATAAAAATTTAGAACAACTAAAATTTTAATTGTGAAAATAAAAAAGTATCTTCAGCGAAACGACATCGCATCAGAATTGATAGTTAATATCTCAAAGATAATCCTTAATATTGATCTGACTGGAGATTAATTTGATCATCATAATAAAATAAAGAGTTAACTTTTTCCTCAATCCTTGACATTAAATATAAATAATTAAATTTAATGTTTCCAACTTTATTGAAAATTAAACTTGTGACCTCTTGCAAGTATTAAGAGATGATCGCCACTTAAACTAGAAATTATGACATCAAATGTATAGTAATTATACATGTGACGGGAGAATGACTTGTATTTATGTGTAGAGAGAAAATAAATGATATTCTTTATTTGTTTAAAATGTCTAGAGAAATAAAATCTAGAAAGATCTATTTATATAAACTTTGTTATATAAAACATCTTAATAAGCATCTAAATTTTAATATAGTTTATATAAATATCTTATAAATATCCAAGGTATTTACAAAGATATTTATGAAGATATGTAAATAGTATAAAACAACCTTATAGTTTTTTAATGTGTCATCACTTAGTTTACTTTGTAGTTGATAATAAAAAAAATGCAATCCACCATACAATTTAATTATAGCTGATTTAATTCAATAAATCAAATTCATGTCAAATTAAGTGCCCGTTTGGGACGGCATTTCAACTACCGTTTCCAAAAAAATTGAATTTGTTTTTCATTTTAAATGAATTTTTTTTTGTGTTCTTAAATCATTTTGATGTGCTGATGTCAAAAATAATTTTTAAAAATAAAAAAAATATCATTTTGATATATTTCTAAATGAAAAGCACTTTCAAAAGCAACCGCAACAGCCCTCCCAAACAGGCTCTAAATTACTTAAATGTGAGAGTTGAGCAAGGTAGTCAAAATCGCGAGTCAACTCGCAAAATCGTACGATTTTGCGAGCTGGCTCCGAAAACCTGGTTGGACCGGAAAGAAAAATCGAAACAGGTCAAACTCGTAGAAAAATCGTTCAAAATCGTAGAAAAATCATAGAAAAATCGTAGAATAATAATAATAATAAAAAATAATAATATTTAATTATATTTAAATTCATTTTTTAAATTTAAATATAATTAAAAATAATAATTTTTGTACGAACATTTTACGATCTTTCTACGATTTTACGATCCGATCTTACGATCCGATTTTTCGGAGCCCTTTCCGATCCGTGTCAAAATCTCGATTTTGACTACCATGGAGTTGAGTAATGCAATTGACACATAAAATGTATTCTTGAAAGTGGACATTAATAATTAGTAATAATTCCTGACTTATATTTTTAGCATCAAGAAACTAAATATAAACTCAAATTTCTTTTCCTTTCATATCACCAATTTTATAGCAGGAACACACGAAGCCAGGGGTGGACGAACAAGACCACAGCATGATCTAGATCCATCAGATTCCCTTCTACTATTTTATAGGAAACATAAGTAGACCATAGTTGAAATCGTTGACTTTTGCAGCCAGTTTTAATATATAAAAAATCATGCTAAGTTATTGGAATCAAGTCTTAAAAACAAGAAAGAAGATTTTATGATTTATATGGTAGATTTGATTGTGTAAAATAAGTTATTATTATTTTTTAATTGGAAGATTAAAAAATAATCCGTAACAATAGGTCAATTAAAATTAAAAAAAAAATGATAATCAAAATGACTTGGGAAAAAATATTTTTTAAAAATAGTATCTTAATTCCTAACTTATTAAATACAAAATGACAAAACTAGATAAAAAAAGACCTAGAAAAATCAATCAAAATCAACAATACTTATCGTGACAAACTTATAACCCTGATAAGTAGAACATGGTCAACCCAGATTGTTATGCTAAATCCATAGCTCAGATCATGCGGTCGAGATAACCTGATAGAAATGAAAAAAATAAAATCACAAAGATCATTAAAAAACAAATATAAACCCGAGTTAGCCTTTTAAACTTGTGACTCGTGTTACTAGACCCAAAACACTATATTTAGAAGAAAAAAAACATTGCAATTCAATTTCAAAAAAAAATAATTATACAAAAAGATTAAAAAAAGAAAAATAGAAATTAAAAGAATGAAGATCAAAATTGAAAGGTAAAATTGAAAAGAAAAATTAATTTAACAAAAAATAAATAAAAAATCAAAGGAAAAAGAATCAAAAGAAAGATGATCAAGATTGAAATAAGAAATATAAACATTTTTTTTATTGAAAGGTGAGATTGAAAAGAAAAATCAATTTAATAAAAGACTAAAAAAAATCAAAAGAATGAGAGCCAAATTATAAAAAAATATTGGACATATTGGAATTGAAAGGTGAAATAGAAAACAAATAAACTTGCATAAAAAAAATAAAAAGAATAAAGATTAAAATTGAAATATCAACAATAAAAAAACAAAGTTGTAATTTTTAAAGAAAAAAAAAGAAAAAAACCCGACCAATAATAAATTATACCCCTACAGCCTACACACACTGTATCAACAAGAAAAGAATTGCACAAATGAAAGGGATTTTTGATAGCTAGAAGGTGTAACACGCCAACCACAAATATCTAATACCTCTCCCATATCACATACCATTAAATTTTTTAGATATTTTAATTATTTAACAATAAATTTCAAAAGTAAAAGAAATCAATTTCTCTCGATTAATTCAGTGCGCCTTCTAAAAAATACTATACGCTCCCATTATCAAATATTAAGATTTAAAGTGTGAAGGACAAAACCACCAATGCAGTGTATGTTTCCAAAATAAATTCGCAAAAGAAAAACGAAAGGATGTGATTGGACTGTTAGTTTGTGTTGATCACCTACCCGCGTGACCGACCAGCTCAAGCATGGGACCAGAAAAACGAAAGGATCCTAGACAGTAGGTCCCGCCGTCGAGCTGCCCCGCATTACCGGCTTAACTCCACTCGTAAATTCCCCAAATAGAAGAAGGTGAAAGCATCGATGTTTCCTTCTGGGTTTGTGATGGGGTTATTCGGAGACCCATCTTGTGTGTCTGTGTGGACCGTCAGATCATGATATTATTGGATGATGATGAGATGGGTGTCGTCGACAAGCAACTGGTGGTGGGACCTTGAATACTCTGTGAGTGGGGATTAAGCTAACGTGCCCTTTAATACTCCAAGATGACGACGAAAACGATCGATGATGAACAAAACACACTACTTGTCTCTTTTCGATCTCCTTAGTCTTATGTATTTCTGAGCCACCGATAATTACTAGTTGATTGTTTGAAAGTATGGTTGAGTTGTTTTTGAAAGTGTTTTTTGTTTATAAATGTATTAAAATGATATTTTTTTATTTTTTAAAAATCATTTTTGATATTAGCATACAAAAATGATCTAGAAATACCAATTTTTTTTAATTTAAAATAAAAAATAATTTTATTTTTATTTTTTTTCAAAATCTTTTTCCAAACACACACCCAAACACCTTTTAAGTCGTCCTCCGCTTGTCACAGTATTTTCTGTTAAAACTTTACTGCACTTTTATTGTAATGGAGCTTAAGATAAAATCAGTGGATCTACTTTGTGATATTGATTGCAGACTCCAAAAAAAGAAACAAAAATAAATATATATGGCCGGGATTGTGAGTGTTCGATACGCATGAACCTTAGAATTTGTGTGTGTATGTATGTATGAACAGACAGGTTTACAGTTTCAAGAAACGTGGTAACATTTGTAATTTTCATAACAAGTTTCGAGTTTGAGTCAAATTGTGTATTCTTTGTAAAAATATAAAATAACTAAAGTTTTACTCGTTCATCTAAATTCACAAAATACACTAGAAGGAAGATTTAAAAAAAAGGATTCTCTTCATAATTAATCATGTTCAGTGTATATGGCTAGTTTATTAGGTGTTAAGATTGCTATTTACATGTCATTAATTCCATGCATCGCAAGATATCTATGATTTTTTCACGTTGATAGTCTTATCTGTAGGTAACTTGAAAAAAAAATAAAAAAAAAAATTAATGAGTTTCATAGGAGATATCCACGCTTATTCAGTGGACGAGATTCTCATTCAAAAGATGAGTTTTTTAAGAATTAAATTTGATAAATGCTTAATAAATCTAAATCATTAATTCAAATTAAATGCATGGTCGTGATTTAATATATGATAAAAAAATAATAATAAAAATTAAATACTTGATATTTTATTTATCATATCTAAATCATTGAATTTAAAATTAATGATGGAATTTAGAATAGAATCGTTCAAGCTCTTTTAAAAACACAAAAAGTTTAAGAGAACGAGAGAGTGAAACTCATATGAGGCACGAAAAAGTTCACAGTCATTTTTGTCACCACATGCACTTGTCATGACTTTTTTATGATATTTCAAATTAGCTAAAATAGTAAAACCTTTCTTGAATTTAAAATTATTTGATAATTATTTTTGGTATTTTAAATTTCAGTTATTTTTATATATTTTGATATATTTAAAACCAATTCATTCTGTTACTTTTTTAAAAATACCCTCTGCATTTTTCATAAAACATAAAATTAATAATATCTTAAACCTAATTAGTTGTTTTTTATTTTTTATATGATTAATTTTAAAATTTGAAACTAAATAAGTAGCTTTAAAATTTAATATCATAATTTTAATCCCCCATCTATAAATTTTGGTATAAATTAAAAAAAAAACTAGTTCCCTAAATATCATTTCTTCCTTTTCTAAAAAAGCACCAACTTAAAACCTCTTTTTTGTTTTGTTTTCCAATTTAAAACCAAATTATGACATTATATTTTATTTATAAAATTAAAATTAGTTATATATAATACTTAAAAGTAATTGGTAAAATTGAAAGTATTTAAATCATTTTATTAGTTTTATATTCCAAATATGGAGGGGATCCTGAAAAAAACATGATTTCAAAATTAAATATCGAAGTATAGAGTGGTTAAAACTAAAATAAAATAGTTTTAATATTTCAGCCTTTTAAATATTTGAAAAATATATAGAAAAAAACATGAATCTTAAAAAAAAAAAAAACTCAATTGCCCTCTCTTTTTATTTTTACCTCTCTTTTTATTTTTAAAAAATAAAAGGGAGATGATTTTAGCTTTAAATGAGAAATTCTTTTAATGCACATGGAGATGCGGGCTAAAAGCCATGGAGAAAAAAGATGTAAACTACCTGTCGTTTTTATATTAAATTTAAAGTGAGGTCTGGCCCTAGCTAGGTCTGGCCCACTTTCCATGTGCTAATTGTTTGCATGTTTTCTTCGACCCTTTTTCCATCGTAAAATGTATGCACATCTTTGCATGCATGTACAGATTTTTTGTTGCACCCATCACCCAGTGACGTGGAGTTACTAACACTGTATTTATTACATTAATGGATGGGGAAGGGCCAGGAATAATACTAATATGATGTTTTGAAATGACGGTGCATCTGCATCGGTGGACTGCGTTGAGGTTTAAAAGTGTTATTTTATTCAAAAATCTTTCAATATAATATATATTTTTAATACTATCATATTAAAATGATTTAAACATATCATAAAAATTAATTTGAAATAATTTTTTGAAAAAATAATGATAAAAAACCACGAAAAGGGCTGTGGCATGGCCATCATAGCAGGAGCTAAATTGTCGGTGGTGAAGCAGTTAAGAGGGCCAATGCTGTGGAACGTGACAATTTACTCACAGTAAAGAAATTGTTTTTCAAGAAATTAGGAGAGTTTTGAATAAAATGTGCTCCAAAATCCAACATATTTGCACAAAGAATGGAAAAAAACAAAAAAAGAATGGGGTGAGAGAGGCTCGAACTCTCGACCTCAGGATAACTCAGAAGCTATGAGACCTACGCGCTAGCCAACTGCGCCACCACCCCTTTCTGATTCATCTAGTGTATTAAGTTATATTAACCTATGCATCTAAAAGCTTGTTTTCTTTTAAATTTCAATGAATTTTTATATTTTAGCTTCAAAATCCAAATTGCTTTATAATTCTAGTTGTTTATTTTTGAATTTTAAAACTTTATTTTACTATTTTAGCTCGTCCATATTAGAGAAAATGAACACACAAAAAATGTTATATTATAAAGCAATTAGGTTTTATTTTTATTTTATATTGAAAATAGTTTTATAGAATGTATTTTGTGTTTTCCACACAAGTTAAAAAATGAGTTTTGAGCCCTAAAATTTGGACTTTGCTTTCCTGGTCTCTAATAAACATGACTAGTAAATATAATAGGAACAATATATTATCGGTTTGTTTTTTAATTTTAGGCTATGGTTCATAATTTTGGTTTTTTAGATCCAACAACGTTTAAGTTATCTTTTAAACGACATCCAATTTTATTTTATTTTTTATTTTAAAAATAAAATTATCTCTTTTTACCATGATTTTTAAATAAAATTTATAGTTTATAGTATTATTAGTGATTGTTATATGAATAATAATTTATGAATAAATTTGCTCATAAATATTTATTAAGAATGAAATACCTGTTTTGTTTTTTTCATTATATAATTTTATATGATTCTCTCAAATTAATTATTTTTATTTTTTATATAATCATGTAAAAATCATGGAGACATAATTTTTTTTATATTTATTTTAATCGCTGTAAAAATAAACAAAAATAAACTTTAATCATGACCTGGCGACATCATGGGAGAGAAAAAAAACACTAATGTGCGTCCTATACGTTTCCAGAAAGTACAAAGCATGTGGAATATAACCATATATTTTTCATAAAAAAACCACATCTAAGAACCAAATAAATATATAAATTAAGAAAATATATTATCAACATTTAATTTTCAAAAATTACAATCATGGGCACTTAATGTTTAAACACAAAAATAAAATAAAAAATAGATTTTGAAGGGCAGATGGGAAAAAAAAAGGTTTTTATTTTTATTTTTCACATCCCGAATTGAAACCAAGTCAAATTTTATAATTTCCAATCAAGAACATTCACCAACAAAAGTTGATCTTTATTGATAATCAAGATATTTAGATTTTTTTTGTCACCCCAACTTGTATTAAAGTGATAGATCCTACATGAAGATGTTGCAAAACCAGAAAGGAAAGCTATTTTATACACAAACAAGTGAGTTGCTGGAAGATATTGAAGACAAGAAAAAGGTGCCCAAATTTGATCCCGGAAAAATGCAGCAGAGCTTGAGGAATCAAATTTAGTGAAGAAACACGAGCTAGCATCAAATCAATGAATGAATCCCAGATGAGTACTGTTTTGATGAACTTTTTTCTGTATCTATCAATTAGCTGAGTATCATGCAACAGCAACACAGCTTCCGCCTGACAGGCTCATCAGTCTGCCAAGTTTGAGAATGTTAGCTGCCGATGAAGTAAAGCCTTCTCATAATCATCATCATCCAAATCAGTGCTCTCATTGTTTTCGTACTTGATGTCTATTTCGGTTCTTTCCTCTCTATCCAATCCGTTTGTTTCCGAAACATTCAATCGAGAGTGTTCTTCTCTCAAAGGCGAATCATCTGACTCTATTTCTTGCATTTCTAATTCTATCAATGCAGTCATCCTTGCCCGGTCCCGGTCTCTTGGGTATGTGCAGTAGAGGAATGTGTAGATGAAGCAGCATAATGCCATTGGAACGCCAATTGCTGTGTAGAGTGCCTTGGCAAGCGATGCAGCATTTTCTCGGTCTGTTGTCACTGAGACATTGTCTAATGATTTTTTGGGACTTTTATAGCCATAAACATGCTGAGCCAAAATCCCTACTGTAGGGGGAGCAAATGAAGATAGCACGGACTCAAATGACCGATCCAGAGCATAGACACTCGCCCGAGATTTCTCTGGGACTATCTCTGCAAATATCGGACTATAACACCAGTTATATACATAACAATACAACACAATTGAGAAAAAATGGGAATATATATACTCTAATTTCATCATCTAATGCTTCAAGGGAAGTAGGAAACCGATTAGTCCCCTTGACTTCACAGCACATGAACAATACCAAGTAGTTTATGCAGCAGCGGAAGACATGCTACTAGTCTCAGCATTAGGGGCTTAAATGCTTAAAGATAAATTTATCATCAAGATCCAGATCATAATTCTTTGCAGTAATTAGCCATCTAAATTAGCCATCTAACAATATATATATATATTTCTTTATTTTAATGATGCTTGTATGCACAACAAAAAAACATAACATCAAGAAGTGGAGAAATTAGTTGACGATTGCCCTTGTTAAGGAACCATCTCACCTAAAAACTTAAGCCGTTATGTAAGGTCCCAGAATATAATTTATATTATTTTCTAACACCTCTTCTCAAGTGAAAGTCTTTTGGGCTTGAAACTTGCACACAGGCCCACTCTATCTTGTGCTTGATTTTTATCAAATAGAATTAGAGTGGTGAGATTCGAACTTGTGACCGCTGGGTCAACAAGGCTCTGATACCATGTTAAGGAACCATCTCACCTAAAAACTTAAGCTGTTAGGTAATGTCACAGAATATAATTTATATTATTTTCTAACAGCCATTAAATACATCTTTGCATTAACAATATCAGATGGGCCATCAAAACCATGACAGAAGTAGTTAATTCAAAGCAAAGCCTATCCAAGGTGGTGATGTAAAAAGCTTTAAGGTTATATAAAGGAATGGGTTTCTTTGAATTAAATAGTATTATCAAATGCTAATTGCAAACTGGATTTTTGTATCTACCAATCTACGCGCGTGACCTCTACAACCTATTAGTCAAAATCATAACTATTCTCCATAACAATTGATGCAAATCATATTGACATTGAATGTGTGAGGATATTTTTGAGGTAAAATTCAAAAAGAATTTCAGAGTGTCAAACTACTGATTTGACGAAAACATACATAACTTTTAATTTGATTCTTAGATATTACTTATATATTCTACAAGCCCAATTCTTTAAAAATCAACATGATATAACTCACTGAGATTGAGAAAGCCTTTACATTAGACCTATTAGATGTTTAATTTTTTTATTATTGTCCTAATTTTCAGATTTTTATTTTAATTAGGCTACCTAATTTTACTTTCTTTAGGTTTATTTAATTGGATTGATTCCAAACAGTATTTAAATAGTTTGTATGTAATTTTTAAAAAGATATTATCACTATTAGTAGTATTATTATTATTGAGTTCATAACTTACCAAAACAATTTTTTCTTTATAATTTAAGGTTGTAACCTTAGATTTGAGATATTGTGATTTTTTATTTTTTATTTTTTATTATATGGTATGTCATTTGATATCACAACAAATTAAACTATTAATGTACATAGGTATTGACAACAACTTTTCATTTTACAACAAAAAAGAGAAGGCCATTTGGGCACCATAAAGGATTGAAAGGCAAAGAACTCTATCCTAGAGATTTAATCAATTGTATCAATTGTCAAGGAGAACTCTATCTTAGAGATTTAATCAGTTGGAAGGAGAGCATAAACATGAATTGTGATGCAGCATGGGACATACTCAGAGACTTACCTCGTAGTAAATCAAACCCCTATCTATCTTCCAAACCTATATAAGCATCACATCTATTTGGAGAGTAACATATATGATAGACAAGTTTATTATATGGTTGTCAAATTGTAAAGAGTATTTTCAATGGAAAAAAACTTCTTGTTATCCAAAGGTAGAACTTGCAAGACACAAACTTATCTATGGTGCCGAAGGTTGGTGGTTAGATGTTCTAGAAGACAAAGTTCATGTTGGTAAGTCTATACTACCATCATTTAAGCAACTAAATCATTTAAGAACCAATCATTATTGAAGAATTAACAAATGAAGTTTGTGAAATTGAATGATGATTTTGTACGAATAAATATTTACATTGAGGAAGATACGATGATGAAATCAAAAGTTTTCAATAATAGTGATGATATAAAATAGATTCTTCAAAGCCTTAATGAGGATTCAGGTTTTAACTTAGAATCTACGATGTCTCCTACTAAAGAGCCACAAATTACTAAGAATTAGGAGACTATTATTTAGATTATAAAGCAATTTAACATTGAATGCATGGATGGACTACTTTATATTTCATTCGAAACTTCAGTAATATAGTTGCACCAATTACTGAATACACGAAGAAATGGAAGTTTGACTAAGGAGAAAAGGTAGAAAAAAACTTTGTTTCGATTAAAAAAAAGTTGAGTATCACTCCAATTTTAACACTTATAAATTTCAACATGTTTGAGGTCAAATGCAATGCTTGTGGTGTAAGAATTAGATTGTATTGTTTCAAGAAAAGAGACTCCTGACATTCTATAGTAAAAATTGAAGTCATTCTAGATTAAAGTGGTTCACATACAATGAAGAATTGTAAGCTATTTTTAGGACTCTGAAGAAGTGGAAGCATTGCCTGACAAGCAAGGGATTTGTGCTATATTATGTGATCGTGAGGCATTGAGATTCCCACGTAAATATAATCAAATTAGTAATGCCAATATGCATGTGAGATGTGTGACTTGCAGTAGTTTCCAATCAGAATTGTGCACACATTTAAGAGTCCAGAATATGGTTGTCAATACTTTGAGAAGAAAGATAACATTGTTAGTAACCTTAAGAGGAGAGATTACTAGATTCGATTGTTTGTTTGAAATAATTGCAGAGCATGATGAGAATTTCAATGAGTTGAGAGAAAGTGACAAAACCTGCTTATTACGATTTCTAAATTTATTATAGGTTATTGATGTAAAGAACTTTGCATTTCTTATCTTCATTACGAGAGAGAATGTGATTTAAGATCTCCATGGAGAAGGCTTAATTAGTTATTTAGAATGAGAGAAGAATATTGTTGTTGTCGGTAAGAGACATTATTAACCTAATTTGAAATGAGATACTAGTAAGTTTATGCAAAATTGTTATATTTGACAAATTACCAAAGGCCAAACTTAAAATATTATTTTATATATTCTTTCTATTAATATATATGAGATGACTTAACCATGGATTTTATGCTTAGATTATCCGATACATAAAAGAGAATGACAGATGTATTTGTTGTAGTTAACAAGTTCTCAAAGATGACATATTTTATCCATTACAAGAAGACAACAATGCCTTTAGTATCGCCCGACACTTCTTCTAAAAGGTGGTTCGATTGTATAGGGGGTGAAGACATTTTAATCAAGACAAAAAGTTTTATAATCACTTTTGATGGATATTGTGGAGAAATGTATGATTCATCCTTGAATTCCAATAGCACAACGCATCCAAAATAGATGGGCAAACATAGTTGATGGATCAGATACTTGGCAATATGATTTGCAGTATCTATGATGACAAGTCGAAGTAGTGGGATATGACTCTTGCACAAGCAGAATTAGCACAAAACATTTCTAAACATATGCAATAGGTAAATCACCATTAAAAATTATGTGCATGTTGTATCCCAGATATGTACTTGATCTTGAACTAGTTTAGAAGGGTGTTGGTAATAGTACTTTTGTCGAGAAGATTGTTGTGAATGCAAAACTATATGGGTTGAGATGGGACATAAGTTGCAACAAATCGATGTTAAGTACAAGGATGATGTTGATAAAACCCATCATGCTAAACTGTTCAAGGAAAGAGATAAGGTGATGATCTTTCTACGCAATGAGAGATTTCTAGTTGGGACCTATAACAAACTATAAAAGAAGAAAATGATCCTTGCAGCATAATAAGGGTATTCTAATGGACATGATAAAAGGAAAATGTTTAAATTGTCGATCTGCCAAACAATATGGATATTCATAAGACCTTCAATATTTTTGACATTATCCTAATTATGATGACGGGCCATTATATCCAAATTTAGATGTCGACTTTAGGTTGAGTCCTTCTCAAGCAAAAGAGAATGACATGGAATCTTTGTTAAATACATTTATGGACCAAATAGACAAACAATTCTCAAAAAGAAGTCCAAACATGTCAAACAAATATTCTGATGAAAACAAACATAACTTTTAATATGATTATTGGATTGTACTTAAATTTTATTAAATAGTTTTACAAACCTTGTTCTATAATAGATAAGCTCGCTGTAACTAGGCGAGATAGAAAATATCCTTTAGGCCTAGAGGATGCTTTTTATTTTTTCATTGTTTTCCTACTGATTTTTCTATTCCTTAATGAGGACTAAGAATTTAATTTAATTTAATTTAATTTAACTAAGTTGGTTCCAATCACTATTTAAAGTTTATATGTAATTTTTCAAGAGATTATTATTATTGAATTCAAAACTCATCAAAAGAGAGTTGTAGAGCTATGATTTAGAGTTTCAGATCCCCTGATTTTGACTTATATGAAACTATGTTTGTGCAGATATCTTATTTCAATACCATGTTATCAGTTGATTGTAATTCTCTAGGATGAAAAAAGCAAATGCTGCTGGTAGTCGAACATGAAAATCAAGGGAGATGATGAGTTGAAATGCATACTTGTTTGTAGCTGGACCATTCCAGGATATGCAGAATCCCATGATGAACAAGACCAGACCATGGATGAATGTTGCGGATGGATCATCACGTAATACAAGCAGCAAAACTGCTGCCAATGGAATGGCTGAACCAGAGCTTATCTGTGACAAAAATATCCTCCCAGAATTGGGAAAGCGTTTAGCAAGGACATCCCCCATCTTCCCTCCAAACAGGCCACCAAGTGAGCCAGCAACTACAAAAATAGTCATGAGAAATGCTGTTTTCTCATGGGAGAAGCCATTGAGCTCCAACCACATAGGAGCAAACGATAAAGCTGACCAAGGAAAGGATCCAGATACACCTTGAGCCACAATTATTTGGAATGATGGTATTTTTATAACTGACTTTGCTTCTGTCACCAGGTACTTCACCTCAGAGATAAAAGACTTTGGAGTTTGGTCTTTAGCTCTGCTATTAGTATCCGAAAAGCGTGGATCGTCAGCAAAAAGGCGGACCATAATACCAACAATTACACTAATTATTCCAACCAGATGAAAAGCAACTCTCCAGCCAGGTATTCCCATGAATGTTCTTGAGGCTATTAGAACTGAACTGAGCCCTCCGATGATGGAACCAAAGTTTCCTGTCAGCTGTAACCATCCAAATGCCATGCCACGGTTGCTTTCATCAGTTGAATCAGCGACAAGGGACTGAATGGCAGGTGTGACTATGGCCAGTCCAATCCCATTAAGACCTCTTGAAACTGCTACCTGATAACCAAATGTGAGAACATTAAATTAGGCAAGACGTCATGCCATGAGAAGTATGAGTTCTTCTTCTATTATTATCCATCCAGGAGACTCAAACCACCAAAATTAGCAAGCTTTGTATTCTCAAGAGTGTTTTTTCTTGCTTCTTCAAGTTCACTTACGAAGTATACAACTTGCTGAAAAGATTCCTGATAAAAGTATCCAATTTAACCACAAGAACTCGCTTTTCAAACCAGAAAATTGTTCGGCTTACCTTCATAATCTTCTTATATCTGCATAACAAATGAGAGAATGCAACATAACACTTTAACATCTCTAATAAAGACTTGGAAAATTATGACAATATTTGTCTTACATCGAACTTCAGCTCCATTGAGTAAAATTTTCTCCAACAAAAGCTTCTTGATGCCAATCATATTATTCTCACCTAAATTCTGGTCATAATAACGAAGTTCTTGAACAAGAAATGTAATATACTTCTGACTAGTTTCCTTCACTACATTTCTCTCAGAAAAATAGCATTTTTACTAGTCTAATATCAGCACATGATTGAATCACAATTTCAACACTGCTCAAGAAATTTCTTCCAGGTCATTATTCACCTTGAGCTAGGACAGTCATTGCGTAGGTTGAACCTGCAATCTATGGCTGGTGTTGTGGTAATAGGCCAATAGCCGTAAGAGACGAATGACATTCATGGAATAGAAACCCAGTTTCCTCATTTTATTTGGAAAAATCCTATATTCCTAGTAGCATAGCAATTAAATGGACTAATCCAGGCAGCCCAACATTTCACATATACAACTATGCTTCTGCTAAGTACAACAAACCAGCCTCACCAAGAAAGTCATTAGAACCTATCTATCGGTCCTCTAATAAAATCATGAAAAATAACCCAAAATGAAGAATCTATAACAGAAACCGACAAAATTGGAAAAAAAGGGGGGGTACAGATCTTGAAAAAAAAATAGAAAAACAACACAAATAGAGGGGTTAAAAATCTCAAACCTCGAAGAAAGTAGAGGAGATGGCAACGAGGAAAGTGGCGGCAGCCCAAAGAAAAGCACCAAGAGCAATAACATGGGCACGATTATGATGCACAGCAAGGTAAGCAGCTAATGGATAACAAGAAGACTGAACAATGGATCGAAACAGAGTTAATGAACCCAAACCAGTGGGGTCAGTATGTAAGGCTGCACCAACCTCTTTGTACACTCCTGGTAACAACGACTCATCAGCTCTCTCCATAATCCCTGCTAGATTCACTAGCAGTAATGTCAGAGTCTCTTGTTTCATCGTTCAAGTTTCTCTGAAATCAGAGTACTCTGGTTTTTCGGAACCGAAGAAAACAGAGTATCCTCTGTTTGGATAGAAAGAAGGGTTGACTGAGTGGATTGATACGTTGCTGATACAGGGGAATTTGATCTATGAAGTATCAAGTCATTTCTCTCTCTCTCTCTATTAAAGGAAGAGAAGGACCACAGAACCCACCAATCCAAATTCAGAGATCGAGCCAAGAATTTTGGTATCCTGCGTGGAATCATTCAAGAAAATTAACGTCTGATTGCCTCTCGAGCCTTTTACCATTTTGCCTCCCTTTACATCCTTTTCTTAGAAAAAAGTCTATGATGGATATTTTTATTTCCCTCTTGATATGATATTCAATATTTCTCAGAAATTAAATATTAATGAAGCATTTACTAAGAAAAGCAGATGTGATTCTTGAACCCCACGACTTTCATCAGAGATCATCCCATGAGATGTTAGGACGAATAGAATTCTCACAGGTGATGCGATGCGCCTACTACTTCTAATATTCAAAGGAGTGCTTGTTTACTTGTTGCCGTGTGAGGATTTCGTCAATGTTGTAGACTATATTCTTGCGTTTAAATAAGACTTTATCTGTCACAAAGATGACTTCAATTTGGCACATTTTCAGCCAACAACATTCCAAGTGATTTATAAATAGGGCTCAAGTGGTTTAGTAGTCGGGGGCCTTGCCCTATTGTGGCTCATTGCTCTTCATGACCTTAGGCTTAGACCAAGAGACTAGTAAATCAAATGATTTCGTATAGATCAAATTGTGTAATTTGGTGTTTTTTTTTCAATTGGAACAAAATATTTTGATTTCAAAGTGTTTTGACGTATCATTTAGAGGTTGTACTATTTATGTATATATATAATTAAATAGATTAATTCAAAAAAATTAGTTCAAATCCAAAAATAAAATTATTTAGAATGATGCAATTTAATCTAAAAAAACACAATAAATTGATTTTTTTTTAACAAAATTATGAACATGTATTATATTACGAGAATATCATCATCAATCTCAGAAGGTCATTACATTCTCTGATTGGTTTGAAATTTTAACATAATCTATATAAATATGTCAAGAGACTCCTCGTCATTATTGTTAAAATCGCGAGTTGACTCGCAAAATCATATGATTTTGCGAGTCAAAACAACAAAACTGGTTAAATCGGGTAGAAAATCGGACCCTTTTAAAATTGGATAAAAATCGGTCCGGGTCGTAAAATCGGTCCGGGTCGTAAAATCGGTCCGAATCATAAAATCGGACTAGATCGGTCTGATTTTACAATCCTACAAATCTTGCCAAGTGTGAATTGCACATGCCCTACTGTCCCTTCCTCCCCCCTAAGGCTTAGGTGCCTAGCCCTGTTGTCCGATTTTCCTCTCCTCTCTCTCTCTCTCTCTAGGGTAACCCCCCTCTCTCTCCTAGTTTAAAAATTAAAAAAAATAAGTATTTATTGATTATCATATATTGTAATTGTTTTGTAATGTATTTTTAATTTATTTTAAACTATGTACCTTAATTAATGAAGTTTTATGACTATAATTATGTTGTATTGTATTTAAAAATATTTTACTTATGATTTTACGATTTTTCTACCTCCACGATTTTAATTGCGATCTTACGATTTTTGTACGGTAAAATTTCATGTACGATTTTACGATTCCGATTTTATGATCTGAGTTCAGAAGCTACTTCTATTTTGTGTCAAAATCGCTATTTTGACAACCTTCCTCCACGTAACATTTAAGCTCAATCTAATATCGGATTAAGAGATATGGTTGATATTGTAAAATTATTTATTATTTTAAAAAATACTATTTGACCGAAATGGAAAGGACGGAATTTTCGGAACGTGCTAAAATTTAAACGAGGTAAAAACTACACCGTTTTATCTTATTTTCTTAACTGATACAAAATATTTCGACCGAAACGAAATTAACATCATTGCTATAGAATATTGTACCCAAACTAAACAAATAAAGGATGGAAATAAGCTTTCAAAAGATAGACATAGAATCTGCTGCGTTACACGAGCCTTGAAACTTGCAGCAGTGATCAAATAATAATAAACATGGCCACAAAAGAGTGTTTCCCTTGATCATGTAAACCTGATTGGCTTGTTTGATTAATCGAAATCATTGAAAGTGTTAAACAATGGTGTGGTTATTTCCCTTTTTCTGAAGTTAATGAGGACACTAAATACCAATAACCATCTTCTACCTCACAATTTTACCAGTGTCCTAATCTGAGGATGTTAGTTTACTTGAAAGCAGAGCCTTGTTATCGCTATCATCATCGAAATCCAACCTCTCGATTTTTCCATACTCTACATCACTTTTTGTTGTTTCCTTTCCATCAAGCCCTTTTGATTCTGAAAGATGTAGTTGAGAGAATTCTTCTTCGAAAGGAGAATCATGCGCCTCTGCTTGCTGCATTTCTGATTCTATCAACGCATTCATCTTCGCCCGCTCCCGGTCTCTTGGATACGACCAGTAGAGGAAGGAGTAGATGAAAACACATATTGACATTGGAATGACAAATGACAAGAAGAGGGCCTTGGCAAGTGATTCAGCATTTTCTCTATCTGTTTCAACTTTGACAGAATCCGATGATGTTTTGGGAACTTTGTAGCCGTACAAGCGCTGAGCCAAAATGCCAACTATTGGGGGAGCAAAAGAAGAAAGTACGGTCTCAAATGAATTATCCAAAGCATAGATTGTCGTTCGAGATCTCTCTGGCACTATCTCTGCAAATATTGGACTGTGCAAGTATATGTCAGACAAATCAGATTCATTAAACAGCAGAACATGCTCGAATGCTTACGAAGAAATTTGATTCATGAAAACTGAACTTTTCAAGTACAAAACTTGGGGTAATTGTTGTTCAAGTGCTTGCAGCAGGTATAATTTGTAAGACATGCCAATGAATTTAGCGTAATCAAGATACAAGGCCAGCATAATCCCTGACACTCGCAAATTGCAAACTTTGAAATTAATGCTTACACAAGGGTGCTTATCAATCTATCAAAGTTTTCTACAAGTTTTAGGAAATTTTCTATAATCTTAATCTAATGAAGGTGAAGGAAGAACTGTGTTAATATCATTTTGCAAGAAATTGGGAAATCCTTTGGCTAATGCTTCTTCGGGACAAGCAACCTAGTCCAGCACAAAGATCTATGTGTAATGGTGAAAAAAAATGAAATCTTCTTTAAGTGAATAGGAATACATACTTGTTCGTCGCGGGAGCATTCCAGGATGTGCAGAGTCCCATGGTGAAAAAAACCAGACCATGCATGAATGCTGATGATGGATCATATGGCAACACCAGAAGCAAAATCCCTGCTAACGGAATGCTTGAACCAGCACTTATCTGTGATAGCATTACTCTCCCAGAATTAGGCAAGCGTTTAGCAAGGATATCCCCCATTCTTCCTCCAAACAGACTGCCGAATGAAGCACCGATTACAAAAATGTTCAAGAGGGATGCTGTTTGTTTATGAGAGAATCCAATGAGCTCTAACCACATAGGGGCGAATGATAAACCTGACCAAGGAAATGTTCCAGTGACACCTTGAGCAACAATTATTTGGAAGGTTGGTATTTTCATTACTGACTTGGCATCTTTGATCAGATCCTTGAACTCTGAAATAAAAGTATGGGGAGTTTTATCTTTAGCTCTACAATCAGTATCAGAGAAGTGTGGATCCTTGGCAAAGATACGGACCAAAACACCAACTACTACACTTATAATTCCAACCAAATGGAAAGAAACTCTCCAACCAGCTATCCCCATGAACGATGTTGTGGCTAGCAGCACCGAGCAGAGATTTCCAATGATGGAGCCAAGGTTTCCTGTTAGCTGGAGCCATCCAAATGCCATACCGCGATTGCTTTCATCAGTTGAATCGGCAACGAGAGACTGAATGGCAGGTATGACTATGGCAAGTCCAATCCCATTTAGACCTCTTGAAATTGCCACCTGATTAATTGATCAGATGCAAAATTAAGCACTAGCAAGAAATTCAGCTCTTTCTCATCAAATAATCAAATTCTCGAATAAGCAACATCATTTTGAGCTTATATCAGTAATCCATTCCTTCATTATCTTCTAACAGCAGAGTGGCTCAACAAAAAGTTCATAGCACTCTCAAATCTCTATCTACTGCTATCAAACATGAATCTGTTGCAATCGTAATAGAGCCAGCAAATTAACCATTTGGGACCTATGCGTGCCCCATATAATGATCTGTCCACTTTCCCACATTCTAGGAAGTAATGATAAGTTCTGATCCTCTGTTGATAAAAGACTTTACGTTGAGTAAAAATATCGTACAGTGGCATTCCCTTATTGTAATAATTATACAAATCCAATGTATTAAGAAAACATCACCTAGTGCTAGCATGTGATGCAACGTCTTTTTCCCAGACAAGCACGTAAGATTTCACCCAAAAAGGCATGAACTCACAAACCCCATATCACAGACCAGCCCCCTCTTTTGTTTTGCTTGAACTAGCTAGATCTTCTCATGTGACCATAATGAAAGCACACCAAAATGGGTTTCTTACAATAACTATAAGAAGTCACTCAAAAATAGAGAGAGATCAAGAGGGGAACCTGTGAATATGTAGAGGATATGGCAACAAGGAAGGTGGCGGCAGCCCAGAGAAAAGCACCAAGAGCAATGACATGGGCACGATTATGACGCGCAGCAAGGTAAGCTGCTAATGGGTAACAAGAAGACTGAACTACTGATCTAAACAAAGTGAGTGAACCCAGCCCGGTCGGGTCTGTATGTAGAGCTGCACCAACTTCTTTATACACTCCTGGCAACAAAGACTCGTCAGCTCTCTGCATAATCCCCGCAAAATTCACCAGCACCAAAGTGAGTGTCTCTTGTTTCATTTTCAAAGTCTTTATCAAAGCAAGATCCTCTATTTTATTTCCAAAAATAGACCATCCGATGTCTCTTTTACCTTTCTAGCAAGTACTATGAGAGAAAAAAGGACATAACCACGTAGCCCTGTGATTGACCAAATAACTGCTGGATTTTTCGGACATGTAACAGCAAACTTCCCCTGAAATCACTGTTCTGGGAAAGTGCTTCTGCGCTGTTGAGCAACTTGGGTTTTGCTAGCAGTGGGTGTAGCGTAGTGCAAGGGTTTTGCACGAGTAGTGACACTAAAATAATCAGATCTGTGAAGTAAATCTAAAGACAATTTACAGGCTGTGCATGTGCTTCAATGGCATCGCACAAGTTGCTGGATATTAGTTTAATTTGCTTGGTTATGGGGAAGATGCACCATGCCATTATGAAAACATTAAATCTGTTTTGTATAGCAGGCCTCTTGATTTTATTGATGGAGTCGTGCATGCCTCCCCTCGCATGATTAGCAGGAAAAAAATATATATCGCCCCCATTTCTTGGAGGAAGGAAGTTCTTCAATTTATACCAGAGCCACGTAGGTTATTTATGATTGGTGGAACATAGTTTTTTTGATACAACATGGCAAACTTTTGATAAAGCCCAACAAAACCCAAATAAAAGCCCATAATCAAACCCACTCAAATCACAACCATGGAAACCCTGTATTCTGCGTGAAGTTTTTTTCCCCGATTTTATACAATATATAAAAACCTTTTGTAATTGTAGGCCATCGTTCCAGTGGCGAGAGAATACATTTTACTCTTATTTTCAAACGGTCCCTTTGGTTAAAACCTTTTTTATTTTAGTTGTGTTTGATATTGTATTTTAAAAATATTTATAAAAAAATTTGAATTTTTTTTATTTTTATTTTTGTTCTAAATTAAAATAATTTGATGTTTTTAGATTATTTTCATGTGTTAATATGAAAAATAATTTTTTAAAATAAAGTTTATCAAGATTTTTTGGATCACCGCCTGAATTTGTTGTCGTTTCTTTTCATGGGCACTTTGACGGTCCAAATTTCCATATATTTTTATATACCAGACACAACCAATATTGAATCGATCCCCCCTTACCAGCTAATTGGATTAAAAATCTATAATAATAATAATAAATAAATAAATTACTAATTGCCTACAGATTGAATAAATTCAACATACTAGACATAAATTAAAACCTCGAACAGAAAGAAAACGTAAGAACAATGTTTCAAAATAATTTTTTAAACAAAATGTACTAGGAATTAAAATCTTTTTTCATTTCACAAAATTCCGAATTCATCAATTCTTTACTTTATAGTAATAAAACAAAAAAACTCTGTAACATCGTCTCACTGGAGATCAATGAAATGGATCTCACGCTCGTTTCCCTAGACGGCTGCAGTCAACATTAATGGCGGTTGACTCTTTGATGCTTGTGGCTGGAAAACATGATCCTGTTCTTGAGCATTAAAGTTATTTGGAAATGACTCGCCGAAAGTGTATCTACTCTATATGTAATCACATCTTTACTTGGTTTTGGTTAGGCTAAGTATTCTTCCCACCTACAGGGTTTTTTTTTTTTTTTTTTTTTGTCTCGCAAAGTTATTACAATCTTATATATACAAAAACACTCTAGAAAGTTCTATAATACCGAGGAAGAAAAATAATATAGGAAAACTAGTATCTTCGAATGACATTTTTTATATATATAGACGCATAATAATACAAAATTCAAAATTAAATTAAATACAAAAAATATTTATTTTCTCCAAAAAAAAAAAAACACCCTCCATCAATCTTCACGGGTTGGAAGCAACTCGTCCCTAAGTTTAGATATCGATAAAAAATTGTCTTTTACCATGCGCATCTATTTAATGTCCTATTTAGCACTGCGTAAGAAAAAATATTTTTATTTTTTATTTTAAATTAAATGTTTTTGGTGTTTTTAGATCATTTTTATGTATTAATATAAAAAATAATTTTTCTAAAAAAAACATCTTTTTAATTTATTTTTTAACAAAAATTATTTTCAAAAGCAACTTCTACCGCAATCTCAAACAGGCATTAAGTGTTACAAAAAAAAGAGATCAATTAAAAACCAAAATTGCAAGGAGATATAGGTTTTAGGTGTTATTAGAGAGAGAAATCAAGATTTGAGAACTAGATATGAATCTAAAATGATCAGATTATTGAAATTTGAGGCTTAATTGCATAAGATTCAAATTCTAAGGAGCAATTAAGGACTTGATTAAACAAATTTAGACCAAGGAACAGTTTGAACAATGCACACTACTGCAAGGGCTGGAATCAATGGCTTCAAGGACCAAAATGAATAAAAACAAAGTTATATTGACCAATCCGGGACTAGATTGACAAATCAAAATCAATGACGATAATGAAAAAGACACCCAAATTCAAGGCTAAAATAGGATATCGATAGTGGGTGAAATTACAAGGGTGCAATTGAACAAATTAAAAACATAAGGGTGCAATAAAAATTCTCGATCTAGAAAACTCTAATTTTAAGGGTCAGCAAAACGACACCATTTCATGGGTTTTGTCCACCTTCACATGATTGAACGCGATGAATTTGACCATATTTGAGGCTAAAACCACTCCCATTCGACTCGCAAACTCTTCATGTATAACCTTATGATCTTGAATTCAAATGATGATATCTCATACCTACCATTTATTACTTTAACATTTTGTCTCTAATTAACCTTCACTTTGTGTTCAAAGAAAAACTAATTAAGTTAAAAAATTAAGCAATAAATATGGAGCTATAGACATTCAAATCAAACAAAAAAGAATCCAATGAAAAGGTGTGCACCCTTAAAATAATTAACTATTATCTTCAAAACAAAATCATAACTTAAAAGGTTAAAAGTTTGGATCCCATTATCCATATTCTTCTAATTATAGTTAGATTTAAAATAAAATAGCATATAATAATGGTGTATCTATATAAGTTTTTAATCTCAAATGACCTTCATTTAAGAAAGTATATTAGTGTATGTGTTAAATTATGTTATGATACTTTACCTAAAGGTTGTAGTTTTATAGTTATTTAAAATACAAGTGATTAAGAACCCAATTTTTGTGAGAGAAACAATTAACAATTTTATAAGACATATCTCATTCTAAGATTTTAATCAGTATTTAATATTTTAATCTTAGCGTGCCATACAAAATTTAACCCTAATTGTAAGTAATGACTAGTGAAATGAAACCCTAATTCTATGATTTTAATCAGTACTTTAATCTAAGAGTGCCATACACAATTTAACCCTAATTGTAAGTAATGAGTATTGAAATGAAATCATATGCAGTGGTGATGATAATTGCATTTTGTTTAGCTTGAACAATAATAAAAATAAGAACACCAAAAGTCTGTGATTTGAAGAGTATTTCCAATCTAATGGCCCAAAGTTCGTTTCTTAAAATTTGAACGCACTCAAGCTCAAACATGTTTTCCCACTATTTGGTCTTAAAGCCCATTAATCATATGAAGTGAGGATTATGATTTTTTTATATGTAAAAAAAATGGTAAATTATGAATACTTAGCATGATATTTATAAACTAAATTAATTTAGAGAGCGTTTGAGAGTGTGTTTGTTGTTGTTTTTTAAAGTATTTTTCACTTAGAAATGCTTTAAAATAATATTTTTTATTTGATTTTTTAAAAATTATTTTTGATATTATCACATTAAAATGATCTAAAAACACCATTTTTTTCATTTAGAGAAAAAATATTTCATTTTTTTTAAAAAAGCATTTTTTTCCGTGCTTCCCAACCACCCTTTAAGATCTTGTCTGACACTGTATTTTAAAAATATTTTTGATAAAAAATAATTTTTTTTATTTTTTATTTTAAATAAATATTTTGAGTGTTTTTAAATTATATTCATATGCTGATATTAAAGTTATTTTTTAAAATAAAAATACTATTTTAATATATTTCTATCATTTTAAAAAATAATTTTAACAGTGATACATTTCTATCATTTTCAAAAAAGTTAGTAACGAGTACGACAAATTGAGAAATAAATTGACATGAACAGTGAGTTCTATAGGTCAAAAAGCCTATAACAGTTCTTTATGGAGTATTTTAAAGTTTTTTATTTGATGCCAGCAATTACTTTATTTATTTCCTTAGAATTCATCATTTCAAGAAAACTAGCCACGATAAAAGATTGATTAAATATTCATATGCTACAAATTCCATCTAAATTGTAATTTTCTAAGAGTTGACTTTGCGTTTACAGAGTCTAACGTTTTTGTTAAAAATGTTTTAAAACAAGATGAAAAATTAAAAGGATTTAAATACTAAATTCATCCCATCTTTGTTCTTACATTATAAAAGCGTGTTTTTATTATTTATTCTGAATTAATTTATTATTATTTTGAAATAAAAAATATGTTAAGAGATGGCAATATAAATACATGAAAAGGCTGTATGTAATAGAAGGCACGGAGGCTAGGGCCTAGGGTTATAGTGTGGGACCCAAGAGCTGCGTGGCTTCACAAGCTGACTCACTCGCCATGATTTCATTAATATGGGAGGTGGCATGATGAAGGGGGAGGGAGCCATCATGATGAGAGAAAGGACGGGTGGCTTTGAGAAGGCCCCACAAAACCCCTTGTCTCAAGGTGGATGCACATTCTCCATGTCAAAGACCTTGCTTGCCGTGCTGCGGGCTTTGCTGGGAGACAAATCTGATCCGAATAGCACCTCCAATATTTCTCCAGAACTGTTTCTTCTTTCTCACAGTTTCATTTCATATGTCGTAAAAAGCTTTTCAAATCTCAAGAGTCCCCGAGAAACTGATTCCCAGATTTTGCCAGCATCCCAGTTAGCTTATCATATGAAATTGCAGAAAATTCAGAGTTTTTTTCTGATTTAATCTTCTGTGCCAATAAACCGGGCTCAAAAACTGTAGCTTCATCATTAATCATTGACAGATTTCCAAGAACTGATTCCCAGATTTTGCCAGCACCCCAGTTAGCTTATCGTAAGAAATTGCAGAAAATTCAGTCTTTTTTTCTGATTTAAACTTGTGTGTTCATAAACCAAGCTCAAAAACTGTAGCTTCATCATTAATCATTGACAGACTTGTACACGGGTAGCATCAAAAATTGTTTTGAAATGATGAAGAACGTCTGTCTGTAACCTTAAACTCTTGTGGTTAAATCTAATGAAGGAGGTTAATTGATTTGGAGGCAATGAAAAGGGACAGCTTGCTTTGTGAAAACTTTTAGGTTGCAGTTCGTGAGTTGACAGTAGTGGCAGACAAACGTGGACTTCATGAAAATCACTCCTGACCCACCTCGGCAGACAAGGGATAATGCGAGATTTTAAATAAGCAGCACCACAGTAAATGGACTCACTGTTGCAGTACTGGTTTTTACTTCCAAAAGTTTTTCCAGAGGAAGTCGTCGAAATAAATAGTAAGTCACCGTTCTGTATTTCTTTTTGCTGGAAAAAAAACACTAAAATAATATTTTTTTTGGCATTTCCCCCCTCCTCAAAGAAGGGTTTTAACATATCAGTGTGTTTGTACCGTTTATAGCAGTGCTAATTTATTTGGAATTTTGACAGCCATTGATAGGAAACGGAAGTGTCTTCATACATAGCTTTATATATTTAAAAAATCAGTATATTAATTAAGGATTAATTTGAATCCTGGTGTGCAATAAAAGGAAGCCAAATATATAACTGTGCTATATAACACCACCATTAAGGGACGCGTGAAGTATACTGTTTGAGAATGTAATTAAAGTTATTTATAAAAGTGTTTTTTATTCAGAAATGAAAAAAATAATATTTTTTATTTTTTTAAGAATTATTTTTGACATCAATATATAAAAATAATCTTAAAATATTAATTTTTTAATCTAAAATGAAAAATAAAATTAAAAAAATTTCATTTTTTTTTTAAATATTTTTGAAAACAAGTGACAAACATCTCTTGAGCGGTGTTATGTCTTTGACAAGATTAAAGTGTTAGCTATGCTTTTAACTTGTTTGATTATCGAAAGTAAGGGGGGGAAAAGGAGTTCTTTCAAAAGTAGTAAAAAGCTGAGCTAGATGCTAAAAAAGTTGACCTCAAAAAAGAGTTTTTGAGGGGGAAATCTTCCTGATCTTGATTTAAATATGTGTATGAATTCTGTAATACTGCTATGATTTAATTCTGAAAGGCGTTTTTCATGTTATCACCGGGTGCCGTTTACTTCTTCTACTGCCATATACGATCTCACACGACTATGAAGCTACAGCCTACAGTAGAAAAGTCGGCACTATGAGATGATTTATTACTGTTTGATAATTATGTTCGTAATTTTTTTGAAATTATTTTTTATTTAAAAATACTTTTGAAAAAACACGGATAATTATAATGGGTTGTAATTCAAAAGGCAATCCCTTACGCCTCTTCAGTTTTATGTTCATGGTAGAGAGGTTTGCGTACATGACTCATTTCAGTACTGTATACGCACAGATGGATAGCTTTTGATGTGTAGTGGCACCAAACATCTGAAGAATTTTCAAATCAAGCTCCTAAAAACACCCTTTTTGATGGGACTTCTCTCGATTAGAATCTCTTGCGAGTTAATGTTAAACAACCATGTTATAAATGATCTGACGTCAATAATAGGTGCGTGAAATTTATATGAAGCAAGATTCGCTCGGCGAAGCATCAAGATATGGGATACATGAAAACATGGATGAAATGAAGCTCGTGAGGTCCGATGATGAGGATATGGCCGCACCAAAAGAAGGTCCATCTCCATCCCGACTAGCTAGGTGGCCAGGATAGACGTGGGAAGAAGCCTCCTCCAGGAGGGAGACCACTAAGTATTAGCTGGGGGGGGGGGGGGGGGGGGGGGGATTATTACATGATTTTTGGAGACTTTACTTCTACCTAATTTTTATTTTACATGTATAAAGTTATATATCCTATGTAGCAAGGTCATTGTTTAACATGTTCATGGCATCTATCAATATTTTGCTTGGATTGGGATATAAATATATATATATATATTCTTATTTCAATTTGATTTCTTTTCAATTTCCTGCTCTCTGTTTTTCATTCGTATCGAAACAATACCTTGGATGGTTAGGCATTCTGGTTTTGGAAAACATAGATGCCTGTACATGGGGATGGGCATGATATGTGCGACACCTATATAGATGCTTAGCTAGTGTTAATTAGGAGAACCCACGCTACAAAATTGAGGTGCAAATAAGTCAAAAAGCAGCTTAAGATTGGATCTATGCAATGGGGCTAGCTCTAACCAGAACCCCTTTTCTTTCTTTCCATTTCCCTTTATAATATATAGTTTAGGAAATGAACTTAGCCCAAATAAACATGATGTGTGGACTTTGGAATAAGATACTATTATTCTGCAAATATGAAAGTTTTGTCTTCTTCCAGTATTGGGCACTTGAATATATGCTTTTTCAGATGAGGGAATGGTTTCAAGTGAGGAGGAAATGGAGGGAGCCAGCCAGCCTTTTGATGAAGATGTCAAAAGTTGTACATCTTTTTGAGCTTGGCTCAAAAATGGAGGGCACCACCATTTTTTATATTTCTGTACAGAGAAAGAATGATGCCCTCGCCAGTTTGTGAAACTGTTCCACCATAACACCAGCCTGTGGGCTGAGAGATAGTCATCATTGCTAAAGAGCAAAGGCTATAGTTATACTCACTGGCATGGACCATCCCCACTACTCTCTCTCTCCCCGCCTATCAGCGGTGCCTGGCCGTGGCTGGCCCTTTATACTCGCAAAATCCCTTGGCTAATCATTTGAGATTTATTTTCATTGAGAAAGGTTTGGATGTATTAAAACACAGATGAATGGTGGGAAAGAAGACAAAAGTATCTAGCCAGAATCCTATATGTTGGTTATCCATGATTTATATGAATGCGTCTCCTCTTTAGCAAAAAGATTCACAAGTTCTTGAAACCACACCACTGCTCCCTTTCTCATGATTCAAAATTTAAACACCAAAGGTGAAAGTGGTAGATATTGTATAATTGAAGTGAAAAAGATCATGATCTATCAATCAATGTGATGAGAGAAAAGATTATCTACTTTTTAGAGTTATATATCCATTTCATGCAAAAGACATTGCCCGCTTTTGATCATCATAGCTGTTGCAGAGGAGTGCCTGCCTTGCTATGTCAACCTTTTCTCTTATTTTGAGAAACTCCACACTATTCATCAGTACTCTCCGCTGTGCTTCTTCTCAATAGCAAAACGTTCGGCGGGAAATAAGATTTTTTGTCACGCACAAAAGCTACATATACATATTTATTTATTTTATATATATAGTTTGAATGCCGGACAAAAAAAAAGAAGATTGGATACGCTAATGAGTACCCTTAAATGATGTGGAAAATGGTGATTGAATGAGGAAAACTTACACGCTCAAATCTTCAAGGAATGGTAGGCCTCACCATTGCTTGAGCTTCAGGAAGATGATGGTATTAGCTATGTAAGCAGGACGTGTGTGGTTTTGGCATGGCTGCTATGCGCTGCGTTTAATTAGAGGGAATTCAAGTAATTTTTTTATTTATTTTTAATATCAGCATTTCAAAACTAAATCAATAATAAAATTAAGTGGGTTTGCCATTGCCATTGATTTGATGCATTCATGCTCTCATGGATTTTGACATTCTACAGAGCAACCAATCACCGGATTATCGAAAACATAACCGGAGCAGTTCATCTGAGAAAACACAAATCTTCTCGTAAACCAGTGATTAAAAAATCGCAGGGTGGAGGTAGAAAGCTCATCAAGAAACCTTACGAAACCCTATCCCTTTGTCAATCTCTTCGAAGTAACCTGAAAGCTGTAAAGCACCTAAGAAAAATATGTGAAAAATGACAAGTCCCGTACCACACGTGTTTTAAAAGCGAAGCTCCAGCTAATTTGAGCTAAATAATATTCTTGTCCACACATGCATTGTCTGCGATCCTCACAAAATTTGATTTCTTAAAGCTCATAGCGCACCAACATTTTTAAATGCAAGCTTTTGTGAGGTATAATAATCAAATCACTTGGCTCGTTCCAAGGGGGGAATTTTTATTTAAAAGCAATCGATCTAGATCGGTGGGAAAGCGAGGTTTATGTAATATTTAATTAATATCTTTTTTTTAAGGCTTTATTTCTTCACATAGGGCAAAAAAATTATCTCCAAGCATTTTATTGCTGTGCTAGAAAGCCAAAGCCAGCATGAAAAGGCACTTTTGTCAAGCACCCACAGTCGGTCTCGACTTGAAAATCCTATAATGTATATCAAAGATTCAAATTACCATGCAAAAATGAAGTAACATAGGAACTTTTGTTAATTCTTTTATGGTGGAAATAAATATAGAGGTGTTTTTTATTTTTATATTTGTTTTGTTTATCTCACCATAAAAGAATTTAGAGGAACACGTAAATGTAAAAATAATTGTTTGTATTTGTTTGTTCTTATATGAAATCAAAATGAGATATGCTAAAGCTCCTGGAATTTTTTTTTACTATCACTTTCAAGAAACTTTCGTTAAATCGGTTTCTAGTATTTTTTTTTCAGGAAGAATAATTAATTACAAGAGTATTTCCCACCGCAATTCATCCTAAATACTACACCTCACAAATATATCAAATTATTCGAGAAATTCATATGATTTAAATTAATATCTAATCATCATTATTTAGCGCAGCTTCTCGAGTAAAATAAGATGCATTAAAAATTATGATTTAATAGATGGTCCAGTGATAAGAGTTTGAGGTTAAAAAATTTGTTTTCTCTATAATCTCGAGTTCAAACCTTGTGGTTACTAATACTAATACGATAATCACTGAAAATATATATAGTTGGAATTAGGCGAATTATATGCAAGCTAAATCATACACAAACATTAATCAAAACAAAAAAGTTGCATTAAAAACATAGGCTACTATATTGGTCCATTATAAATCCTACCCTGATGAGTGTGAGTGTACATGTGAAAAATAATATAGTGGGGGGGGTTAAATAAAGAAAAGAGCAGAGCCACAAGAAGAGATTTTATTTATCTTAGACAAGATTGCGGCGGCTAACGTTCCCCCAAATCTCGCCACCAATCACTCCCTCCCTCTACATTAAACAAATTAACTTATCATCCACAAAACATACCGAAATGGTAACGAGAGAATACATCATAGATCGATAGCACAATCCCCACTATCATTCATTCTGGATGGAACGAAACCAGACAAGACACCAATCCCATGTGTTGTGTTTTTCTTTTTATCAATTTCCTGGGTGTTTTTGTTTATCATTCTAGAGTAAGTGATGGGAACACGACATCTAGCTCAGCCAAGACTCTTCATTCTTTCAGAGTAGGCGACAGAATAAATCTCAGATTTGACTTCCTTTAGAGAGAAACATATGATCACATTTCAAATACTAAGAGAAAAATGGAGCTTCATAAAGTAAACGAAAGCATTTTGCTATCAAAGACTAGGGGAACTAAAGTGCCATGATCGTTTGTATAGGGATGTACAAGGACCGGAGATTAATACATGGAAAAGAAAAACATTAAAGGCTATTATTTACATATAACCAGGAGAGATTACAAAGGAAATAATCTTTTTGTAAAAAGAGAAAAGTGTCCTAATTAGGTTAACCAAAAGTCATGGTTCGAATCGAGAGAGACAAAAAATTATTCTTTTTCTTTCATGCATCAACATAGATACACACCGCCATTTTAGCTTTATCCTCTTCATCTTCATTCTCTCTCTCTCTCTCTGATTATGATCTCGTAATCATTTACTACTTCTTAATGGTGATCATTATATTCTATTAATAAGATACTTATATTCCTAATCAGAAGAACAAATCCATGATTCCATCATACCTTCACTTCGTGTAGCCACATTCTCTTGCCCCTTATTATCACCACGAAAATCTGACGATGAAGAAGCCAGGAAGTTAACTTTCCCATTTGTAACACGCTGGGTTGAGTTATTGTAATTGCCATTAATGGACCTTAGAAGACCTTGCTGTTGATGGTGGTGGTGGTGGTGGCCACCGTCATTTGAACCAACCCCATCTCCCCAGCCTGCAAGGCTGTTGTTGTGATCATTTCTCATTAATGTCGCATCTGCTGATGGCGACGATGATGACGAAACTATATTTTGAAGCCCTGTAAGGTTTGTGCTAACATGGCCATGGCTCATCCCGAACTCTTCTAAAACACCCATTTTGAGATGTGAATCATTTGATGGGATTTCTAAAGAAGACCCTTGTGCTTTTGTGGTGTCAAGGATATTGGGTGAATTTGGAAGTGGATATTTATGAGGGGCTTGAAGAAGAGGGTGGAAGTTGAGAATTGGGTTTTGGACGTTGATGTTGAGTAAGTTATGTGGGTGTTTCAAAAGGCCTAAATCAGAAGGTAGTTGGTAGTTAATGGAAGTTGAGGAGATATTAGAAGTAGTGGTACCGTTAGTGCAAGCACCGGAATTATTGATGTTAGCTGTAGTAGTGGAGGCTATAGCATCAACCATAGAGGAGGTAGAGCCTGAAGAGACAAATGGCGGTGCTGGTGGCGGAGGTGGTTGGAATCTTTGAGCAAAAGGTCTTAGGAGGTAAGGAGGCGGTGAAGGGTCCAAATGGTGAGAGACGGCTGATCTGAAAGTGGAGGCTGCAGTTCCAAATAGATCAAGCCTGCTTCTTGGGAAAGGTGAGGATGTGAAGGGTGGCGCAGGGATCCCTGTAAACTCCTGAACCATGGCTCTGAAATTGGTGGTGTCTGTGGTCAAGACAGTAGTTGGTGCCCGCCTGGAAGCTCTTGATCTTTTCTTCGGGTTTCTAACCCCTGCAGCGTTACCGACTTGATCATTTGTCCCCGAAACTGGACCTCTTGTAGCACTTTCTTGTCCATGTGGTGGTACAGATTGAAAAGTGGTTCTAGCTTGAGCTTGGTTGGTAAACAACTGTTGGGTTGGTGAAGAAGACGTAATGAAGCCACCGAGATCAGTGCAGTTGGGTTCAGATCTTAAGCTCTTAGACCAGACCATGTCAAGATTGAGGAGTGAATTGGGGTTCGTGAAAGGAGGTGGTGGTGATCTTGATGATAAAGGATCAAAATAGTTCGATAAAGGGTCAAACAACATCGTTGACGATGAAGAAGGGTGGTGGGTTTGGTGGTGGTGGTGGTGTTCTGGTTGTGGTGGTGGGTTATTAGACATGGGACCAACATGACTTAATGGGTTGTTATTGTTGTTCAAGAAAGCAGAGATTGACTCAGCGCGTGAGTCATACTCTTCATCTCCACCACTGGAGGATTGCATACTTCCACTATTGCCAGAATCCATATATTTTTCTTCAAGAAAAGGAGAGAGAAACCAAAAGGGAAAGACGTAGAAGAGAGACAGAGATATGGAGAGAGAGATGTATCTATATATGCAGTGAGATTTTTTCGTGCTTACTTATTGACTCACCCACACAGACTCGATCAGGCTCATTTAAGAAGGGGGGGAGAAGCTACAAAACAAAGCATGTGGTAATATAAAGAAAGAAAGAGAAAGATCTTCTGGAAGATGAGAGCTATCTCAGATAAAGCACCCCAACTTGTCTTTAAGGTTCTGATCCACGAAGAAGACAGCGTTTGGCTTGCTTTTACTTTGTCTTTGGACAAGAGGGTATATTATGATTATGGTGTACAGAACGGAATAAACAGCTCAGTATCATGAAATTGATAGTTCCCCAGTGAAGCAAGACATGGAGAAAAATGGCACTGGGGTGAATTAGGGTTTTCTTCCAGAGAGAGAGAGAGAGAGAGAGATGGGGTGGCTCTCCGGCCTTTTCTTCTCTCAAACAGACGCTGTTTCTGCTCGCAGTTTCTCTCAAAAGATCAGGGTGGGGGTAGAGAGAGAGAGGTAGAGAGGGAGGGGGGGTGATGGGAGGCAGGGCAACTGGTCAAAGTATGCGAGAGGTGTGGTTTTGATTCACAGTGTGAAAAGAAGAAAAAGATGAGAGGCGAAGGAGCGCTGTTAAAATATACTACCTCCACAGTACTCGTACGAGATCGATAGAAAGTATTGAAAATGTCTCCATGCACTCATTAAAATTATTTATGTGTATAGAATAATGATATGGGCAAGCAACCAAATTAGGAAAAATGGTAGTTGAATGGTATAAAAAGAGGTATAACAACCATCACCAATATTGACCACCATTACTTTCATATATATATATATATATTGATGAAGTGTAGTTAGTGATGAAATCTGGAAATCTAACATTATCTAGATTTTGGCTCGTGTTTTCGAGGAAGGTTAGGTTTAATGATGGACAATTTTGATGCTGTATATGTATATAAAAAAGAAAGAAAAAAAAAACATAGGCTAGTTAATTATAATCGTAGCCACAGCCTTTGACCAAGTCAGGAATCGTATGATAAAACATCAGGAAAAGAAATTTATATTATTTGTGTGGTATAATTGAGGAACCTGAGAGAATCTTTCACAGTTGTTTCTCTGCTGAAACGTATAGAAGCAAAGATAATCATGATTTTTTCTATCTCTTTTTTAACACCTTTAATTGGTTATTTTATTTTTCTCCTATTAATAATTACACCTCTTAATATGTAAATGATTATAAGAAAACTATCCAATCTATGGATAGATGGACGGATGGATCTGCTCAACAACACCCTGAGTTCGCTGCAACCATCAAAACTAAAAAGAAGCTATATAATTAATATTTCTATTATCTCCTCCTCTTTGTTTCCTTTCAAATATTTAATGATATTGTATTATTTATGTAGCTTATTATTAAATTACTCAACTTGGGACGTCTTCATCATGGTACGTGGTCTGATATGATACATCTCTTGTCAATGATCTGTTTCTGCCGCTACATTAACCAAACCCTAATCCTGAAGACCCGAATTGTCATCACGTATTTCAAATCTATACGCTGAAGCAGCTTCTAACGCCCGATAGCCCGCGATGCTTTATTTATTTATTTATTCCCAACTATAGAATATAATATCTACCAGTTATATGGGATATCTTTTTCACAGTTCTTGACAGGTACAACTTACTGCCCATCCTTTATTCTGTGAAATAAATTGGATTTCACTGCCTCCTGGAAAAAATATAATTCGATCCATTTGATGAGTCTTAAGATAACATGAAAAATTAATAAAAATATAATTTGAATAAGAAAATCAAGGTTGATATTTTAAAAAAATATATTGAAATAATAATATATTGGATCAACTCGGGTCAGTTTAAGTTAACATTTCAAATGTATGACTTGATTATATCAAAGTCAATTTGATTACATATTGAAGTTTTAAACTTAAAATCAGTTCAAATCTTTTTAATTAGAATTGTTTTTTTCTTCAATTTCATCATTGTCATGTCAATTATAATCTTCTTCATTGAATTGAAGCTCGTTGATATCATCAATTTCATCAACTTTTGTGTGTCCACTGCTTCACAACATATCATTTAACTTTTCAACATCAACAAAAATACTCTAATTTACATGAAAATTGGAATTTTCTCTTAAGTCGACAAATGAAGTAACTCGGTATGCATCAACTAATCCATCAAGTTAAAAACATCATCCCACATAGTTACTTCATCATTATTATCTTGAATAACTTAAATACAACTTCTAAATTTGATTTTCACTATGAAAAACTAATCAATCGTAGAACTTTCCTTTCAAAAGAAAAGAGTGTGTTATAGGTTTCTTGGTATTGTTTGGCCAAGACAAAAACACCATCGATATTATGAAGTCTAGTTTTTGTATTAATTTTGATCAAATTATTATGGGAATCTATATTTTTTTTCAATGAAAAAACAAATGTATGTCTATTCTAGTCCAAAATTAGTAATATCATGAAATTTGATTAGAAATGGCTAAAAAATATTTTTAGTTCAAGTGAAGCAACAATCAAAACATAATTAAAGTGGAGGTGTAAAAAATTATTAACTAATGCTATTTTTAGAAGAAAAAAAATACTTATTAAATAAATAACTTAATATAAAAATCAAGTATTTTATGAAACATCTTCCACATATTCAAATTCTACATAAAAATAAATTAAGTTTATTACAATGAAAATTTTAAAACCAAACTATAAAAGGTGTTCACTCTCCCAAAATAAATTTCATGAGTTATTAACTACTAAATCTCACTAATTATAAATTGCTTTTTTTTATAAAGTCATAAAAATTCTAAAAGAAATATTAAAAACACACCAAGAGTCTTTGATAACATATTAAATAAAAAAATTCAAATTTTGAGGACATAGAATGTTTGGGGTGAATTGCACTCTCAAATTCACTAAGAGATGGTTTCAAAATAAATTTTATGTTCGTATAAACCTAGAAATCATAAATTCAAGTGTCATCAAGCTTCATCCACAACTCCAATTTTAACAAATAATCTATCAAATTGAAGAAATCGTAATATATCCATAACACTCCTTGGAAGATGAAATTCTAGAGTTACCAATTCATCATATACTTTTTTCCAACTCCTTAACTTTAGTATTACTTCAAATTAGATCTATGAAATACATATAAATTCACTTCAAATGGTTCCTATCAATTTTAGACTCCATAGTATAATACCTTATTTGACATTGTGTTTTAAAAGTATTTATGAAAAAAAAATGAATTTTTTTATTTTTATATTATATTTAAATTCATTTTTTTTGGTATTTTTAAATCATTTTCATGTGCTAATATTAAAAATATTTTTAATTTTTTTTTTATCATTTTAATGCATTTCTAAATGAAAAACACTTTCAAAAGTAACTGCAACCAAACTTCAAATACTAAGGGTGTGTTTGGTATTGCTTTTGCTTTTGTGGTTGAGGTTTAAAAAAAAACAGTTTCATAAAAAGCTCTTTAGGTGCGATTCAAAATAATTTTTAAAGTGTTTGGTTAAAATATTTTTTTGAGGTTAATGAAAAACAGTTTCAAGTGTTTGGTTACCAAGCTTTTCATATTGCTTTCAACTTGTAAAATTACTTTAAAGTATGTGTGTGTATTGTTTTTTAAATATTTAATAACCATAATATTAAAATGTAATTAGTAATTCAAGTAAATTAGACACTTGTTTTTATTCTCCTATCAAACTACTTGTAATTTCATCATGAACTAAATCTATATGTGCAGGCCTCTGCGATCCTAGAACAATATATGGTAAAATATCATCTGAAACAAAATTAGGATTGCGAGACAAAAATTATAATGTGATCTCCTTCTAATATATTTATTTATATTTTAATTAAATTTTAGATTATTTTAATATTAAAAATATATTTTTTATATTAATATATATTATATAAAAATTATTTATATTGTAATTAAATTTTAGCTTATTTTAATATTAAAAATATATTTTTTATATTAATAAACATATATTATGCAAACATTATTTATATTTTTATTAATTTTTAGATTATTTCAATATTAAAATATATATTTTTATATTAATAAACATATATTATGTAAATATTATTTATATTTTAATTAATTTTTAAATTATTTTAATATTAAAAATATATTTTTTATATTAATAAACATATATACCCCCAACAGCCCCCACCCCCTAGATCGAAAAGCAAGAAAAGCAGCTCTTTTCTTGCCCTGAAGTTCGGTGCAAAATTTTATGTGAGACCCATGCTATATTTCTGCTTTTTACAATTAACCAAACATTAGATTAGGGTACTTTTTTGCAACCTCTAGTTGCACCAGAATCTCAAACACCTTCTAAGACTAACACCTTAAAAGTGATTAAAAAAACTCTAATATCTAAAACTTTCTAAATAACCGTATTATACATGCAAAAACTTAATTAAAACGTAATGATAGAAAACGCATGCCCTAAATTGATATAAGAAATTAAAGATTTTGATCTAAGATCAAATCTCCTCATTAATTTTCATTTTTTTTTTCTTTTGTTGATTTAGGTTTCGTTTTTTTTTGAAGACAAATAGAGCACGGGTTACTATAGGATTTTGTTTTTATTTTATTCTCTGAATTATTATGTAATTACTAATATACCCACTGTTACTTAAAATATACTTAATTAATAAAAAAAATTTACTAATATACCTACTATTACTTATAATGCACTTAATTAATAAAAAAATAATATAATAAAAGAACTAAATAATAATATTATTTAATTTATCATTACTATTTACGTATAAGAAAGCTAAGAAATGTTTTTTCATTATAAAAAATAAAAATAAAAATAAAGAAAGCGAGCATCCCATCGATTGCTATCGGTTACTTAACAACAAGGGCCCTATTGAATTGTACGAGAATGCAAAGTGAATTTTCTTGTTTTAGTCAAAATAATTTTTATTTTGATCTATTTTCAAGAGAAAAAATACATTGAAAAACAACTCAAAATTTTATATTTTAAAAAATATTTATAGAAAATAAGAATGGTATAAAACAAGTTGAAAAATCTAGGTGATATTGGGGGGCATTTTCACAAATATGTAGACCACGATGCACATATCACTCTCAAATCACTTGCCTAATTATGTCTAATACAAGTAACGTCCACTTACAAAACTAATTATGAGGTATTTCGCATTGTATTTCAAAAATATTTTGAAAGAATTTAAAAAGAAATTATTTTTATTTTTATTTTAAATTATATTTTTTAATTTTTTTAAATTATTTTGTTGTGCTGATATAAAATAAAAATAAAAAATATTATATATATATATATATATATATATATATATATGTTATTTATCAGAATGTGGATTGATGACCCATCATTTTCATTCTACCTGTGGCTTAGCACAGATAAGATTATTTTTTTCTTTGATGGATCAATCGTGTGTCAATAATTTGTGGCTCATAATTAAATTAAAAGAGAACCTTTGTAAAAAAAACAAAAAAAGAGCCTAAATAAGAGTAATTCCAAGAGGGTCCCTTACAAAACTCAATTTTTTTGGGTGCCTGTTTTTCTGCACTTTTGCTGTCATATGTGGTACAACCTGCAGCCTATCCATCACATCCTGCCAGTTGCTCGGAACTCTTACAAAACTTAGCTGTGATTGTATGGCTAAACAGTTGAACTGCTATTTGGTTAAATTTTTTTTTTTTATTATAAATAAATTTTTTTTTTGTATTTTTAGATCATTTTGATATGCTGATATTAAAAATAATTTTTTTAAAAATAAAAAATATATTATTTTTATATATTTCTAAATGAAAAGCAACCACAACCATATTCCCAAACAACCTACTATTAATCCTCGTTTCATTGAGGATTTGATTAATTTCTTTAAAATGTAAGAAAATATTAAAATATAGAAGAGTTTTTTTTTTTTTAAAAAAAAAGTGGTCCTAAATTTTAATATGACCAAAATAAAAAAGAAAAACATATATAGTATGCGGGTAAACACCTAAATTTTTTTAATTCAATTACTTGTGCAAGCAAATCAAACTGTTAGCGAGTTATAAACTCTATCATGATCATAGCTGTCAATTCCATTCTGGTCGCCGTTCTGGTTTTTCAATTGGAACGGAACGTTCCGGTTTCGGAGCATTTCGGTGTGCTGTTCCGGTCGCCGTACTGTTCATATATATATATATATGAGAAAAATAAAATATTAATTTAACAAGTATAATTAAAATTCAAGATAAATTAACTTTAAATTATATAATACAAATATAAAGTCAAACAAATATAATCTCAAAATTAGAAAATCTCTAAAATGTGTGCACATCTTGGCCGGGGCTTTGAGATTTGAAAAAAAGGCAATAATGGATAGATACCTTGTTATTGTTCCAACGAACGAAAAAAGAAAAAAAAAGAACGCCTAATTAATGCTTCATAAATGCTATGAGCTGGATGCATTGCAGCTCTTTAACGTGTTCCTTGGGCCGCACCGGTGATCAGGTCATTCACCAGCGCGTCTAAATTGCGCCATGAAGATCCACCTCCCACCTCCCACCTCCATAGCTTTTCTGGCAAGCTCCCCGTAAGGGCAAGTCCAATGGCAAGAGCCATTTTGGAGAGTCAAATCTTTAAAATGGCTCCTTGAATAGTATGTATATAGTTTTTTTGATGATGTGTATTCCAATGGTAAGAGCCATTTTGGAGAGCTATTTTTTATATTATTTAAAATATAGTGCAATTATTTTGTATATAGTTTATTTATGCAATTAGTTATACAATCAATAGGAGTAAGTTATATAATTAAATAATTGCTTTTGAAAAACCCTCCAACAATAAAATTATTATTATGTTAATTATATTTAAATTAAAAAAAGGAATTTAAATATAATTAAAAGAGCCACAATATTTAAAATTTGAAATTTAAACTACTTATTATATGTTTTTCAAGTAATTTGTATGATTTTTTTATGGTTGTTATATATGAAGTTAATTAATGTTACTTAGTCTTAGAGTGTTAGAAAAACTTAAAAAAATAAAATGAATACATTAATAAATAACCAATAAGTTCAAACATAATTAATTAAAATATATTTTATTACAAATAATTCAATCATATTAATTACAAATTAATAACCTTAATTTTTATGCTAACTATTAATTATTATAATATAATAATAATTATTAATTATTATATTATAATAATTATTAGCATCCCACCCGTCCATTCCTCTCAAAGTTAAAAAAAAAAGCCACCCCATCCGTTCATTCCTCTTAAAGTAAAACCCTACCCTCATCCTTATCTCTTCTCCCTTTGGCCGCCGCTCCCACCCCCCACCCACCCATCCACACACTCTCGTCCACTCCTCTTCAATCGCTGCCCCCATACCCGTCCGTTTACTCCCTTCCCCCGTGCCATACTTTTATCTCCTCCTCCACCATTCATGCATTCAAAGGCTGCTCAGCCATCATAGGCCATGCTAGAATCGGCACTCCTGCACATATGCTTTCCAACACCGAGTTCCATCCATAGTGACTCAGAAAACATTGTTGAGATTTGAGGTGAGCTGATGGAAGAATTATGGAAAATTGATTTGGGGAAGAATTTTTAGGTGCCGGGGCTATATGTGTGTGATTTAAATCGGAGACGAAATTGACAAATTGAACGATATCGTTTTGATTCTGTTACCGGAACGGCACACCCGGAACAGAACCGAGGCATTCCGTCCGGAATATGGCCGGAATTTCCAGAACGGGCCGGAATGAAAACCGAGACAAAACCGACATCGTTTCGTCCCGGTTTTCTCACTGGCATGACACGTTCCAGCCGGAACGACACAAAATTGACAGCTATGTCATGATTGTAATTTTTTATTTTTGAAATTATCTTTTATTTAACTATATGATTATAAAAATAAACAATTGAGAAATCAAACATTAGCTTATTATCAAGATTTTCTTAGACCACGATAATCTCATAAAAAAACAAAACCAAATCAATTGTGAAACTAAATTCTCAATTCACCTCATATTTAAATATAAAAATATAATTTTAAAAAGATAAAATTTGTCGGGCCTACGAATCAAGTCAACCCACCAAACCTATGAACAAGCTCATTGATTTTATAATGTTTATTGACATGACTTTTATCTGAAAATACTGTGTTTAGCTATATGAAAAGAAATAGATGATAAAAAAAGTCAACTTTAATTAAAAAAACATCATATCAAACTCGTAAACCAGGGTAATCAGGTTACTCTAGCAAACATGCAAATTACGTTAACGTTAACCTTATAGGGAAAAAAATATAAAGTAAAGTTCTCAACCAACCCAGTACTAAGATGTGAAATCAACGAGAAAAAAAGATTTGAAAAAGAAATCATATAAAAAATTACAAAAGAAAAGAAAAGAAAGCAAAACATTATGGATTACATATTGCAATGATTGTGGGTGAGCAATAGTTGCCCTACATCCTGTAATTATTGTTATTTTAAAACGTTTAATAATATGTTTTTTCTCTAAAACTAATTGTTTTTTAAAAAAGACACCCACCAACCCATAAATTAGGGCATCCTCCGTACATATAAAAACAGTTCAAGAATTTTTTAGTTGATATTTTGTTTTGAACTTTACTGATAGTTTTTTCTATCTTTTTATTCATAAGTAAACACCAACAGAAATATTCCATAGGTATGTTCCGATAGAACTATAGTAGGAAAAGAATGCATAAAAAAATAAACATTAGATAACATTTGACTTTTTCAAATACTATTACCAATGGAAACTGTCCCTCGATAAATGTTGATAATAAATATAGCGAGAGAATTATGGTGGGATTAAAAAAACCTCTGAAGTATAATGTTGTGACATTGTTACCGATAAAATTATCGACAACTTGATTGACAGATATATTCTGTTGGTAAATCTATTAGTAATTTTTTTAATTTATGAGCTTACCTTCGACTCTTTTCTCCCTCTCATCTTGTTCTCTTTTTATTCCAATGAAACTAACAATCACCCCTTTCCCTCTAATTTTAGTACAATTCAATCTTTCACAATAAATTTGTCAATCATAACACTTGGTTGTGGTCATTAATATAAGTAATGGAGGATCGCTCATGGATGTATCGAGAATCACCCCGAGAATTGTGTAAGATGAGCTATTACAATGAAGTTTAGGATTTTATTAATTATGTAGTATTTAATCCGAGAAACATTAGTGGAGATAATATTAGATGTCTATGTAGAAAGTGCAAAAACAAAAAATTTATTGATTCAGAAATTTTCAAGATAGATCTTCTACAAAAATATTCATGGAGGAATATGCACACAAAGAAGAATTTGATCCTCATGAGACTATGATATAAAGGATGGTTAAGTTAACCTTTAGTTTCAGCAACGTGCATGGAGTTTTAGAAGCCAACATTAATCCTTATAAGAATATGGTTATAGGGGCAATGAAAATAAACCAGGGTGGTATAAGTGAACGTCCATTCATATATAAAAAATCTAATACGGACAAGTTTTCTACTTTTTTAAAAGATTGCGACGAATCAATTGTTAGAGGCAAGACATGTCGTTGAACCCGATATAAATCAAGTTTACAAACTCTAACATTATGGCCAAGAATTTATGAATAACTTATAGTGTTTCAATTGTTGGAACCTTGTCAAATCGATTCATTTATGAATTTATTCATTTTGTTTTATTTCAGTAAATGATTTTTTTTCTTTTTTTAATCACAATTTCTTTTAATGTTTTAGTAAGTATTGTATATTTTTTTTTGGCTTTACACAAAAAAAAAAAAACTTGTAGGGAAGTAGTGGATATATCATGACCTGGTCATAATTGAATCCTTAGCCAAGAGAATGAATAATCCTGTGGAATGTGAATGGTCGTGGATCGAGGAGCATATAATAGCAAAAAGTAAGGTTCATGAAGAAATATTATAATACAGGAGTTGGGGGAAAGATTGAGTGTTTTATTTGTAGTGTTTGGTCAGTATTTTATTATAGAAAAGACAAATAATTGAGATAGAGAGGACGAGAAAGAATATAAGATACAGAAAATAAAGATAATGTTTTTGTATTTTATTTGGTTGATTAAGATAAGATAAAATATAAAAACTATTTTTTGTCTCCTTAATTAGTACTATCATCAAACTTTGCCATAAATTATTAATATATTAATTTTTTTATTTTTAATATAAATTTAAACGAAATATTATTTATGTAATAAATTGTAATTTAATCCGGTTAATCCATTTTTTTAATGAAACTTTGCCATATATAAAAATCTCCTTCTATTGTGAGCCTTCTAGAAATAATCAAATCTCAAATCCTCCATATAAATCCTCTCTTTGGTTTTATGATAAAAAAAGATTTTTTTTCATGTTTTTGAGAGACTATTTTTCAAGGCCATTTTTAGATATTAAAATTTATTATTATTATTTTTTAATATTGTTTTAAAACTTTGACTAACGAATGAGTTAAATCAGGGATGAAAAACAAATCTAGCGAATTTAAAATATTCCGTCAACTTGGATCTACTTTTATTTATTTATTATTATTAAAATGATATATTTTTTTATTTGAATAAACCTTCGTCTCTCAAATTTTAAAATTACCTTATGTTGCCGTCAAAATTTAGACGGCCTCTTTCGTTTTTTCAACATGTACGAAAACACATTTACATGTTCCACATAAACATGTACATTAAATTATTATTTTTGTTTAAATACATTAAACTGATTATTTTTTATAAAAATAGATATAAACCAAGTTTTTTTTTTTTTTTTTTGAAGTTCTTCTACGAGATTCTGTTTAACATCCACATAAACACAGTACATTAAATTATTATTTTTGTTTAAATACATTAAACTGATTATTTTTATAAAAATATTTTTGATATTAAAATATCAAAATTATTAAACAAAACTAAAAAATAAATTCAAAATAAAAAATAAAAATAAATTATTAAAAAACAGCAACTAACACCTTTCGCGCGCGTGGATAGCTAATTTTGTCCACCTCCCTATGGATATAGCCTTGTCCTTGGAGTTAGATGAGGATCTACCTCTCCAAGGCCCATTTGGCTGCGTTTGACCACTTCCCCTCATAAATGGGTGCTAGTGGAGGAGGAGGGGTATATCACACGCTTCCAAACAGTTGAATTAGATGGTGAGCAGCTGGCTTAGGCTGTGTTTGGGAATCATTTAAAAAATTATTTTTCAAAACATTTGAATCTGTTTTTTTTTTGCTCTGAATATATATTTTTTATTTTTTTATATTATTTTTATGCATTGATATTAAAAATTATTTTTAAAAAATAAAAAAATTATTTAAATATATTTCTAAATGAAAATTATTTTGAAAAACAATCACAATAAACTCACAAACACCGACTAGGTCACCCAAGCTTGCATGCTTTATTTGACATGTTTTTTTTTTTATAAAAAAAAAAACATCTCTACCATTGGGTTTTTGATGGATTTTTTTTTAAAAAAAAACAATTATTTGTTAATATTAAGTTGGTTTTGAGTTGATCTTTATTTTTTCTATTATATAACTAAAATAATATATATATATATATATATATATATATATATATATATATATATATATATATATATATATATATTATTGAATTAATTTGAATTTACAGCCCAAGTCATGGTTTTGAAAAATTGACGCAGGTTGTCCGTAATGAATGCTAGGGGTGTTTATGAATATATTTAGGTAGGGTTTGAATCTATAATTATAACTAAACCAACTTTTAATGTTTTATAAATTGTAAACCCAATCTATTCATTTTATTTGAACTCGAGTGGATTGACTATATCAAGTTGAGCTTTATTGTTTTTTTGTTGTAAATATTACAGATATTCACGAGTTAAACATATTAATTCTCCTATTTTTCAACCATCCTTAAAAAAGTACGTGAGAGTGCCACAATTAAAATAAAAAATCAAGCAAAAATCAAATCATACTCTACCAAGAAACAACACAGTCAACTGAAGACTTTTAAATTTTGAAATGTATATGCACCATCACCAGGGGAGAATATGTTGAATACCAAGTTTTGGACTTCAAATGCAACCTAAAAACGGCATCCAGGTTTTATTGTTTATTTTTTCATTATGTACCTATACATATATCATTGTGGATTATGATAGTAAAAGTACCATTTTACTCCTAGGTTCGAAAAATTTAACTCTCAGGACCAGACTCATTTTTGACATTTCCAGGGAAAATGAATGATATTTCCGAATTCCTTGAGCAGTAAAACCACTATTTTACCCCTGGATCCTGACAAAAGAACGCGGGACAGTGGGGGTGTTTTTCATCTTTTCCCAAATTCCTGCACCATACAAATACTAAAGTAGCCGCGAAAACAACAATAAAGAAGCCCTGGAGCCGGGGGGTATTATGGTATTTTCATCACCACTTTTTTTGAGGTTATCGCTGGTTACAAGGGTGTATAGATAATGTACCATTTTTTATTATTTCTTTTCGGTAAAACTGAAGGCGCGTCGTATGGACGCGCCCACAGAATTTCACGAGCACACGCCTTTAAGGCACCGCGTGTTACGTCTTCCGGCGGTAGAAACAGGTCGTTCATTGTGTCATCTGGTACGTCGGCATGTCCTCTGTCACCTTGGATTGGAGCTAATTATATATATATATATATATATATATATATATATATATATATATATATATATATATATATATATATATATATATTTATTTATTTATTTATTTCGGACACAAGGTTTTTATTTATTTCAATTTTTTCCTTCAAACGGAATTAATTATATATTTTATTTTTATTTTTTTTAATTATGTTCTCCAATTGAAATTAATTATATATGCTACTTTCATTTCGATCCTTATTCTTTTAAGTTTTTTAATAGATTTACATTGCATTTTTTTTGTTAAAAAATACCTTTTTTTTTTGTTAATTATGTAGATTTACATTTACATTGCATTGCTAATAAATAATGTTTTTGCTTAGTGTTTTGTTCATTAATGCTAGAATTTCTCTCTCTCTCTCTCTTGTTTTTTTTTTTTCATCTTCTTTGAATTTTATATTCCAACCCACCTAGTTGTGCCGAGAACTATATTTGTTTGGTAGTTTAGTTGATGTTGTTTTTTAAAATATTTTTTGTTTAAAAATACATTATAATGTTTTTTTTTTTAAAATTAATTATTTTTGACATCAGCACAATAAAATGATCTAAAAACACCAAAAAAATTAATTTAAAGTAAAAATAAAAAAATTTCATATTTTTTCAAAAATATTTTCCAAACGCATTCTCAAACACCCCATATGCCGTTACAGTGATGCAATACATTCTCGTTCTCTATATTCCCTAAATAAGAATGTGTCCAATAAGACCTTACGAATATCTCCTCCTCCTCCTCCTCCTCCTCTCTCGCTCTCTCTATCTTTTCTAGGACCAATTTACACCAGCCATCAAGAATATAAATAACGAAAAAGATGTATTTAGAATTACAGTACTTGAGTATTAGCTGTATCTGTAACCCTACAAGAGATAAAAAGGAACCTCTCAAGAACTTTAAACATGAAGAAATATAAAATATTGTGAAATCAAAGCACTCATGGAATCATATTTTCTATATGTCAGTCGAAACACTAGCACACATTTTATTTTGCTCCATAAAAAATATGCTTGTTGGGACCAAAAATAATCAGAGAAAGATGAAAATGACATATTCTCGAGAATACTGAGACTGCATATATACCTTTGTAATTGGGAGCTGTATACTTGTAGCTGAATTTCGATATCATACTTTACCTAACCCCAACAAGCCAATTGTGTTTTACATTTCATGTATGATTAGACACCACTCTCCCTCTTTTAAGTTTCCTTTTTTTATAATCTTTGCTGGAATATCTGATGATTTCATTATATTTTTTACTGGTCAACTGCGTAGCAGGTTAACCCATAGTTATTGATCCCGTCCCGGTCCCGGTTCCGGATTTGTGTTTGGAACGGGACGTCCCGGTTTCGGTACCGTTCCGGGTACTGTTCCGGTTTTGTACTGTTCATTTTTATTTAATTATATATATGAAAAAAATAAAATATTAATTTAACAAGTATAATTTAAATTCAAGATAAATGAAATTTAAATTATACAATACAAACATAATCTCAAAATTAGAAACATCTTTGAAATTCCAAAATATTATAAAACTAATTTTATTTTTTAAAATGATTTTATTGATAAGTATATTAAAATAATATTTTTATTTTTTAAAAGTTATATTTTAATATATTTTCAATTAAAATAAAATAAAATAAAAAATAATAAAAATCTGTACCTGCAAAAACAAAAAGAGACGAACACACACAGACCCATTCAATTGCAATTTGCAAATGAAATCCAACTCTCTCTCTCTCTAGTCTCTGCAAACTTCCCATTCCAGCTGCTGGAAAAGAAAGAAGACGAGCCTTGCTCGTCCTCTTCTCCTTACCCTTCTCTTCCCATCTCCACTACCGAACCAAACAACGACGACAATACTAACACAAGCCTCTCTACCTCTAATCTCCAAATTGTTTCTGCGGAGCAGTCGAAGAAACCCCCTCCAAAACGAACATCAACGAAGGACAGACACACCAAGGTGGATGGACGTGGCCGCAGAATTCGCATGCCAGCTCTCTGCGCTGCTAGGGTTTTTCAGCTCACCAAAGAACTTGGCCACAAATCAGACGGTGAAACACCGGAACGGGACCGCCGGTACAAAACCGGGGCATTCCGGCCGGAATTTGGGCGGAACGGCCGGATCGGTCCGGAATTCTACCCGGGACAAAAACGTCGCCGTTTTGTCCCGGAATTCCGACTAGGACGGGCCGTTCCGGCCGTTCCGGCCGGAACGGTACGGGATTAATAACCCTGGGTTAACCTATTGCAACGTCGTTGATTTACACCATAAATAGACACCACCACCATCACTTGTAGGTAAATAACTTGGGATTGATAGTTTTGTTTTTTTATGTGTTTGTTAATATAATAATTATTAAACGCTTATATAATTGTTATTTTCAGCACCTGTGAGATTAGTCTAGATATTTGTAAGTTGGTCCAGAGACCTGTTAATAAAAATATAAAAAAAGTTGAGAACCTTCCCTTTGTCTCGTGCTATAATACTGATTTCTGATTGAATTTATATAAAATAATAATAAAAATATTAAATCCATGTTTTTCTAGTGATTTTAAGTTTGAGTTTTGTAGTTGCAAATATGATGGTTACTGAAGATATATATGGTCGTTAATTTCATGGTCTGTGAGATTAGTCGAGGTGCATACAAGCTAGTTCGGATATTCAAGCTAATAATAATAATTATAATAAAAATAGTAATAATAAAAAGCTAATAACCTTCTTCCTTTCCTCTTGTGGTATAATACTGATTTCTGAATGAATTTAGATAAAATAATAATAAAAATTATTAGACCCACACAGGAATATATTATTTGCCGGTGTTGTCTTCCTACAGACCCCTAGTCTCCCGAATTTATGAGCCATCATCTAACACATGACCCGGTCAATTTTACTTGTGTAATGTTGCTTCTTGATAGAGGCCCCCACCTACAGGAAGGAAGAAAGGAACCACCCACCAAATTTCTCCTGCACGTCACAGCATTTCTGTGAACCCTACTCTAGTTTGATTTTATAAAAGGGTCGGGTCGGGTCACTATGTTTTGGTGCCGGTTCATAGATCACCACCGGATCAATATATAGATTTAATCGAGCTAATATAAAAAATGGATCAAATTGATTTGAACAATACTTCTAAAAGCTCCTAATTACTGGGTGCCTGCCCTGTTCTGGACATGAAAATGGATCAAATGATACGATATTCATGAAAGCAATGTCGGAGCTAGATGTTCTTCAACCTAACAGTAACAGCAGTCTAGTCAATTTCGAGTAGGAATACAATCGACACCTACCAGAAAAATTGACCATTCCTTTTTGTTTCTCACCATGCGCATGTATCAGTCGAAACAGGGATAAAAGTCAAGACAGCTTCATCTATCAACCCAGTTTTTTTTCTGACAAACTCTCAAAATCTAACTTTCCCCCCCTTGAGATGCATCAAATTGCCCATGTTTACTCTTTCCATTCCATGGCAGCATAGCTTCAAAATGTAAATCATATATTACGAGTCAATTTAGTGTTAAATTAACAGTTTATAGATCTACATGTACTGGATATGTTTCCTTGTTTCCTCATAATTTCCGAGGCTGGGTCGTCGATGCTTGAAGTTTCAAAATGGAGGAGCGGTGGGTTCGGGTCAAACATCACAGAAGTCGATAAAGATGGTGCTGGTCGAATGGTCCCGATTATGTTCTTCGTTGGAGCTTTGTGTGCCATGAGTTTAACATGAATACTTGTTCGAGCAGTTGAAACATTTGACAGTTGAATTGTCTTTCGCCCGCAAGTCTCCAGCACTGGATCCCAGGCTCTGACTACTTTATCTTCAAGCAAATTTGCTGACAAAACTGGGGTCAACGACACAGACATGGGACAGCAAAGACTTGTCATTTGCTCAAGGCACAGGCTTGCAGGGCAATTTTTTCCACCATTACGAGGCGTGATCGTTGATCCCCAGTCAATGCAGGCCCAATTATCGTAATCCTCAACCCGTTGTGTTGACTCTTATGAAACCTTGAAGGTCTGATTTCTTATAGAAAGCCCAGGATAAATCCAATGCTTTCTTTCTCTGGGTTTTCTCCAGATATTTTACAGAATCGAACTAAAAGTAAATCCCGCTAATTAGAGGGGGGAGCCAGAAATAGAAGATTGAAAGGGAAAATAAGATTTTGATAGCACGTGGTTTAGCAGTTGAAAATAATTATCGCTATGGTGGTGTGTATAAGGTGTTGGATGTGTTACAGAAGATAAAAGCAGAGGATGACACATTTTTAATTTGTGTCTGTTCATCTTTCTCTTTATTATATTAATCTGGGAAGAATAATCATATGCTACTAGGTACCTGTTTGGCACTACGGCCAAACCAGCGTTGGGCCAAAATTCAAATATTTGTTTTTTCATTTTAAATGAATTGTTTTTAGTGTTTTTAGATCATTTTGATGTGCTGATATCAAAAACGATTTAAAAAAAATAAAAAAATATCATTTTAATGTATTTTTAAACGAAAAACACTTTAAAAAACAATCACAACCGCCCTCCCAAACCGTTCCTAAATTGACTAACTAGCCTCAGCAAATAAGTTAGAGCCCAAAAATGATTGGCGGTGATAACAAGGGCAAGCAGATGTAGGGCCTTAGCCCAAAACGTTAAGTTTGACTTTGATTAAAAATATTGGAATCTAGAAAAAGAATTATTACAAAACCATACCACATCATCATGGATAGTTTCTGGGCTTAAGGCTTAAGCCTCCTGGGCGCAAAATTAGAAAGGAAAAGTACATCCCAAAAAACCCATTCCCCTTCCTACAGAGAACAGAAAGCATAGAGCTGATGTCAACGAGGCATTTTTATTTTTTTTAAATTTTTTTATATATAAAAATAAAAATAGGCTCGGGTTTTGCTTGGTTAGAAATCCTTAAGAAAAGAACCCAATTCTTGAGAAACCAATTTTCCTGTAATAAAATAAATAAATAATTATGCCCATTTCTCGCTTTCTTTCCTTTTCCTCCAAATACCGCCCAAGACAGGCTCTCAATCTACTTCAAAGGTCCCTCTCTCTTAAACCCCTTAAACCCCTTTTCTTTTTGTTATTTTCTCTGGATTATCAAGAAGCTTTGTTATGCACCAATTACCAGTTTTTCTGGTGCAGTGGAAACTCTATTTTTCTTCTTGTGTCTGTTGATGCTTAAGCAAAAGGGTTTACTTGGAAGGGCTTAGGGTTTAGGCTACAAGAATGCATTTTAGTTTATATATATGTACTTCTGGAATTAAACTCTGTGTAGTTCTGTTTACCGTTTCGTTCATTGAAACTTGTTGGGTTTTTCTTACGATGCTGTTTAGTTTAGCATTCTTTAGTAAATGTCTTTTCTTTACATTTAAAGGATGGTTTCAAAGACAATTATTGGTGAATTTTTTCTCTGGATTTTGTGATGTTATTAGTTTTCACTGTTTATTTTTTGGGGCGTTTTGATTATACGTGAATCATTGGTGTAGGCTTGGTCCATCTAAGAGGGTTCAATCGAGTAATTTTTCGGAATCAACAAGACAGAATCACGGGAAGCGGGATGGTCGTCTTGTAGAACAAGTACAAGTAGAACCACGGGTTCCTCGCTCCTATGCCATTGTATGCTGCCTAGCCCCTTCATTATCGCTAATTGATATGTGTTGGTTCTCGATTCGATGTGCCATTTTTAGAATATGGTGTTTTTTAATCATTAAAAGGAGGTGGATTCTGCAGTCGAAACTATAAATGTTTTTAAAATGTGTGATTTTGCAGCCAGCTGCTATACTCGGATTTGCTGGATTGGCAGCTTTTGTGCATTATAATGACGAGAGGCGAGTAGTTCCAAAAGGTACATTTTATATGTCTTACTATTATCAACTGACTGTTTGTAATGGATCTGGAATTTTACTTGCAAGAAAATATTTCTCACTTCAACATTTTGTGCTTATTGGTTTCAAACATAAGCTGATTTCCTCTTGGTTTCTTAGATGGAGATATTTAATGTTTTGGCTCCTTGTTATGCATGTCAAAGGGAAAATTCTCTGACCATTTATGATTAATACGAGTCAGTCCTGGATAGTAATTATTTAGCATTTCCTTGTTCAGTACCGTGGTTTGAAGGTTTTACACACACACACACACACAATATGTGCTTTAACGTAATATTTGCTGAATTTGCTTCGTTATTGAAATTTATCTTGAGCACATTTCGCTTTACTGAAACTGCCTATCAACCTATAGACTCCCTTGAGCTCTTTGTTATCAAGAGGCCATTAAAATAGGTGCAGCTTTTTAGGGGAACACAGTGCTTTCGATTGGATCAAGTTCAATTGAATCTTATGAAAGAAGAGTTGCTGCGCTACACCATTAGGATTAACGTAGAAAAGTCAAATTAAAGAGTGTCACTGACATTCTCCTTTGCCAACTTTCTGAGTAATTATTACTGTCCAGGCTCTCTGAGTTGTGTGACTCAAAATGTTGCACTATGGAACCTTACACAGTTACACCTTCTGTCTGGCTGGATTCATCTTGGAATGGATGTGTGTAGGATGGAATACTGAACATGTGCTCTGTCGTCTCAATAATTAGAGATTTGTTCACCATATTGTTGACTACTGTATGGTAGCCATCGAACTAAAGGCAAATGCTGTGTAACAATCACGTTTACTAAACACTCAACTTCTGCTTCTGGAAGAGCAATTGGTGCTTGGTTATCTTCTTTCTGAAAGAAATGATGAAAATAATGTGTTGTGGCCACCACTTGGCTGCCATGTGGTGGTGACATTAGGTTCAAAGCAGCTTGTTTAGGACTTCTTTTAACCTTGTTCACCCACATTTTTAATTGTATTTTTTCTGTATATTGGTCAGGTCAAGGGAATGATCGCGTCAATGTCAAGGGTCCAACTATTGGTGGTCCGTTCACCCTAATTAACACAGAGGATAAAGTAGTTACTGGGAAAGACTTTCTAGGAAATTGGGTCTTGCTGTACTTTGGCTATACATCCTCCCCTGATGCTGGACCTGAGCAACTGAAAGTGTTGGTCAAGGCCATAAACACGTTAGGTCTGATGCATTAATCAGCATAAGCTTTTTTTTCCCTATCTCTTTTTGTTTATTTTGGTTGGAGGAGTTGTACATCTGACATCTGTATTTTATATGGATCTAGAGACTAAAGCGAATCTCAAGGTTTTGCCAGTATTTGTCACACTTGATCCTCAGCGTGACAATCCCTCACATCTTGGTGCTTACCTTAAAGGTAACTCATATACTCCTACTTTACATGTTCCATACAATCCATTAATTGTGCTGTAATAACTGGTTGTGGTTAACATATATATTAATGAATTTGAATGACTGCAGAGTTTGAACCAAGAATAGTAGGATTAACAGGATCTGTGGGTGCTATAAGGCAGATGGCACAAGAGTACCGGGTTTATTTCAGGAAAATTGAAGAAGAAGGAGAAGATTATCTTATCGAGTATTCTCATGACAAGTAAGCCCCAAGCTCAACTACCGGTTTCTTTTCTTCTCATTTTTTAGTTTCTTCATCTTCTTTGGCTAGATCTCAAAGTGGATTTTATGTATTTTAAAACATGCAGGTATTTGATCAATCCAAACATGGAGGTTGTAAGATGCTTTGGTGTTGAGTATAGTGCAGAGGAGCTATCAGAAGCAATACAAAAGGAATTGAAGAGAACCTCGGCTTGATTGTTTTGAAAATTTTGATGTGCTCTTAGTCTTCGGGGAATTTTGTATTTTTCAAGGTGTCTAACTCACATTCCTATTTTTTCTGCTATTTTCTCAAATATAGTTGAAGCGTCAGGAATGAACATTTCCAAATGTCACAGACTTTTGAAAGAATGTTATGATTTTTTGCTATTCAAATCAGTTAGAAAATGAGGTAGCGTTTGATAGTCTCCGGAATTATGTAAAGCATTGATTGTTCTCTTCATCTGACCAACATCCCCTGGGAAAGTATTTTCAACTGTGAGTTTCAATGCAGTTATGTCTAGCACACCCTTCATACTGGAGAATTTGATGGTCCATTCAATCGAGAAATAAGGGTAAGGCTCTGCTGTATGTGCATTTTAAGACTGCTTTTCTACTTCCATTTAAAGGACACGCTAGTCAGCAACAACTTGGCATAGCTAGCTAAGATTTTGTCTAGTTGTTGCAGGGGCTCGAACCCTTGACGTTGACTTCAGAATGAAGGTATCAAGAGGTTAGTTGGTTGCCCTCACAAACTTGATCCTATCTACCATTACAGAATTTTTATTTTGGTCTTTCGTAGTGGTATGGAAGTATCATGGAATCAATAAATTTGCTATTGCGATGGAGAGACTTATTCCTATGATTAGACCCGAATTTATCGGTCGATTTCTTTTCCCTTTTGAATTGAGTATTAATTAGCACATAAAGTCAATTCTATTATTGCAAATAAAAAGGTACAGGAACTTCGATTTCACTAGCAGGTTGGCTTACAAATGCAGCTTCTCTCATACGTGCATACCTCAAAGCCTCAAACATGCCAACGTGCCCACCTCTATTTCTCTTTTATCAATATGTGCCTTCATTGGCTGTAAAGAAAAAGAAAAGTACTTGGAAACTATGTTTTCTCTTTCCCATAATTCCATTTCTTTAATAGTATTTTGTGATTATGTAATCACTTGTAAAGTATATTGCAAATCTAATAGATGGTTGGCGATTCGCCTTGATTTACGCCCGTGATGTCCTGTAATGATGTGATTTTATTGGGTATTTTATGCCTTGAAGCATAGACATGGTGCTTTTATTGTGGGCTGGGGGCAGACAAATCACAGTAAAGTCTTACTCTGATCACAGGGATTTGCAATTGTTTTTGAGTAAATCAATCCTTTCCAACGTTTTCCAAATCCAATTACATGCAGGGTATTGCATCAACATCTAAGACACTGGAGAATTTATCACGGATACAAGTAACTATAATTAGGGTCAAGCCAAGTTAGGTTCTAACAATTAATTTTTCATTTGGAAATAGCAAGTTTTATTTTCGTTTGTTTTTTGATTTATGTCTTAACTACATATAAATGTAGGGCAAAGACAGGGAAATACTTCTTTTTCTTTGCTAAAATTTTAGAGATCCACGTTCCATAGAAGACCGGGTCTCCTGGTTCTTTTCCACCACACCAGAAACATAAAATAAAGGAGAACAAAAAGAATTGAGCAATCAAGACCATCTTTCCCCTTTTAGATATTAATAAAACTATACCACCTGTAAATTAGTGTGCTCTTTTTGGTAAAAAAAATTGACATTTTCCCCTTACACTCATCATTCCATTTCATATCTTGTCTCGAACAGAAAGAGAGCGACAACAAAGAGATTCTATGTCCTGGCAGCCAGTTCAGGAGCCCTTACAAGCCATCTCCTGGAGCTAGCTATTTTCAAACCCCACGTTCATTCTTTCTTTCTTTTTTTCCTAGCTTAAGGCAGGGTTCAATCTTCCTGACTTGCAGAGTCCATGGCATCTCTCTCTATATATATATACACATACACATATTTATAATTCGAATCTCTCATTCTGATGGATAATTTGTGTTCAATGTCTCTCCATCATAATTTTTTCATATTGTTCTCATAGCTAAATCGCTAGCAATGTTCTGTGTCTTTGCTGGTTTAAAAATGTGCCATCCTTCTCTACCATAGAAGCTGCATTACCTGTAAGACTTGAGGAGAGAGGCTCGAAGGTCAGAACAGAATATGGGAGATTTGTCGCCCGAAAAGAAACCTGCAGGTTGTAGCCTATTCTCAGCGGTTTTTGGTCGAAGAGTTTTATGGACAAGAAGATCGACATCTACTGGTTCAATTGCTACAATGAATGCAGCCAGTTTAACCAAAACACCTAGCACGCCAAAGAGGCGAAGGAGTGGCTCAGATGAGTCTGCATTTCTAGGAAATTCGTCTAGCGTAGCAGAAGAACAGCGAAAATCTATCACGAAAGCTCCCATGCATCCCAAGATCCCTCCTTCGAAGAACCAGAACTACGGTGGAAAACCTCCTGAGGACGCAACCAAAATATCATCTGATCAAGGCCACGGTAATCAAAATGTTTATGTTAAAAATGGCAGGAGGGTTCCCAAGGAGGCAGTTGGTATTTCAGGTGAGCTCGAAAGCTATATCTCTGATCACCAGAAATCTAAAGGAAGCAGCACGCTTGTTCGTGCTTCATCCAGCAATGTGATGCTTCATGGTAACTTGGGTAACTTGCGGCAGGGAGGGGGTGGGGGAAATACGACTTCTCGTGATGTTCTTGATTACCTTCCTAAGACCGCAAGAGAAGAGGTTGCAACTCCTAATGGAAAATACCCTACTAGTGTAATGGGAAATGTGGTGAAGAAACAGAATGAAGAGAAGCCAAACGTAGGTTCGCTGCCTGCTGCAGGTTCTTTATGCAGGGCTCTCTCTACTAGAATGGACCCTGAGCAGCTTAAAATTATGGGCAATGAGGATTACAAGAACGGGAATTTTGCAGAGGCACTGGCTTTGTATGATGCAGCAATCTCGATTGATCCTAACAAGGCTTCTTATCGGAGCAACAGAAGTGCGGCATTGACAGCTCTAGGTAAACTTCTTGAGGCAGTTTTCGAGTGCCGAGAAGCCATTCGAATCGAACCCCATTATCATAGAGCTCATCTTCGTTTAGCAAATTTGCATCTCAGGTAAGAAAAAATACCATAATTGCGAGGATACTGATCTAATACAGTTTGGTGCCATGCTAATTTTATACGGTGTTTCTTCTTTCCATTGGTGAAATCCTTACGTGTTCATAGATTAGGCGAGGCAGAAAAAGCTATATATCACTACAAACGTTCAGGGCCAGAAGCTGACCATGCTGACATTTCAAACGCTCAAGCTCTTCAAGCCCATCTCAACAAGTGCACTGAAGCTCGTAGACATCGAGATTGGAACACCTTGATCAAGGAGACTGCGGCTACCATATCTGCCGGTTCAGATTCAGCATTGCAAGTAAGCCACCTAGTTTTCATTGAACACATTCTGATATTAAATATTGCCATGCTTGCTAAACCAGTTGTGTGTCTAATATAGATATATGCCCTGCAAGCCGAGGCCCTGATAAAGCTTCATAGGCACCAAGAAGCAGATGAAGCATTGCAAAAAGGTCCGAATTTCGACGTGGATGCCTGTACAAAGTTTTTTGGTCCGATTGGTAATGCAAATTTGTTAATGGTACGAGCTCAGGTTGACATGGCTATTGGCAGGTTAGTGATCTGTATTACATAGTCGCACATCATTAGAATTGCATGAGAGCGTAGCAAATGATTGCACAGGCTCATGAAAAATTAAGAGAAAGGAATGACTGTAATATGGTGTTGAGGAACAGCTCAAAAGGAATATTTTTTCTGGTAAAAAGTGGAAAAATTACCCACCAGTCACCAACCTGCTCAACTATTCCCTAATGATTGTCTGAGTTAAATTCTTTGAACTTGACAGATTTCTATTGTTTGAGCCAAACCATATATTTCACTGTAATTTAACCTGTCTAATTGACATAATTAATGCCAGCTTTTAACCTATGGATGAACAGATTTGATGATGCTCTGGCCACGGCACAACGAGCAACTAGGCTCGATCCGAACAACAGGGAAGCAAGTTCGGTGCTGAAAAAGGCTAAAGCTGTAGCAGCAGCTCGATCAAATGGCAACCAGCTTTTTAAGGCAGCAAAATTCTATGAGGCATGTAATGCATATAGTGAGGGGCTTGAGCATGATCCCTACAACTCGGTGCTGCTATGCAATCGAGCTGCCTGCCGCTCCAAGCTTGGCCAGTGTGAGAAGGCGGTGGAGGATTGCAACGCCGCCCTTGCTGTGCGGCCGGGCTACGCAAAGGCCAGGCTAAGAAGAGCCGATTGCTATGCAAAGGTGACTATATATATTGAAGAAACAAATAATTTTTAGTCTGTACTGCATGTTTTGATGCAGTCAAATTTTGTTTGATAATTTCTAATGTTTGCTTCGTTGAAATAGTTGGAAAAATGGGAAGTTTCAATCAAAGATTATGAGATGTTGCAAAATGAAGCCCCGGAGGATGAAGAAGTGAGCAGGGCCTTGATGAAGGCCAAGGAACAGCTCAAGAAGCAGAGAGAACTAGATTATGAGATCAAGTAGTGTAATGTAGAAAGAAATCGATAGAACAGCTATGATCAGAACCAATGAGACCAGGAACCAAAAACGAGAGACTAGTTATGGCTGGCGTTGACCCTGAGGAGGGAGATGGAACACACATGGTTGAAATCAAAGACAAGAAACTGCTATCGTTAAGGGAAGAAATTTCACAGACCGGGCATCGTGATCAAGAACATGATGTAAAGGGCTTAGTTTTTTTTAGGTATAGTTAGATGCTTGTGTGAGATTTTTGAAAAGATGTATGAAACTGAAGAGTGTGCAAAAATCCCAAGAAAGGATGGTGTAAAAAGTTCCATTTTTTAATTTTTTTTAATCGAGAATTGATGTTATAAACATGAGCTAGAGGTTACTGGTTATTGTCATATAATTAAACAAAAAAATATTATTTTTGGATAAAAACATTATTGAACCTAATGACGAGTATGACTTGCATCACATGTTTACTTAGAATTTTTTTTATCAAATCTTTCTTCAATATTTAAGTTAATTAGAAATGACCCAATTAGAAAATAACAAAAACAGAAGACAAGAAGGAGCGTAAATGAGTGGAGTTAGGGCCTACCATAGGTGGGTTTGAAAAACAAAAGTTCATAAAAAACAGGGATTCGTCAAGTGGGGTCTTGGCCTAGCGGTGAAAAAAACTTGTTCTCTTTCTTTGTATCAGAGTTCAAAACCTATTATGCATGTCTGTCATTCCTGTAATGCCTTACTTGTTCAGTAGGTTCAGAAATTAGTTATAGTATACGTAAGCTAGCCCGGACACCCTGATTATTAAAAAAAAACAGGGCTTCAGTTTTATTTTATCTTTTTGTTTAAAAACTTATTTTAGCCTATTTTGATCCAAAACATTTAAAGAATACTATAAAAACCTTGATAAATTTATTTATAACCGTGAACAACCCGAAAACAACTTGAAAAACAAAAAAATAACCACAAACTTGAGAATCTTCCCACAACTAGGTGAAAGTCATTAATAACAAGATTAACCATTTTTGTAATTGAAATTAGTCTCAATGGTAAATCTATATCTCTATGCTGGAACCCAACGAGTCTCTCTCACTCTAAAAAAAAATCTGAAAAATAAGAGAAATGAAATGAAGTTTGGTGTCAAAATCAAATATATGACAATTGAAGAGATTGGGCACTATGAACTTAAAAAGGGACCAAACCAAACTTTTAAAATAAAATTTTAAGTCTTCATTTATTTTCTCCATCCTTTTCTATTTAGCTCGTACTAGCAAAGTTCCCGCACTACGTTGCGGGTGTAGTGCGGACGAAAAAAATAATTTTTATAGCTGTTAAGATTAAAATATAATATTTTAATATATAAAATTTGGTATACTCAAAGGTATCAACATCATTTATTATAATAATAATAATAATATCGAAGTCTCAACTTCTAAAATTATCATTATTATTATTGTCAAAAAATTAAACACTATTGAACAAATCTAAGAGGGAAACAAAAAAACATATTAATAAAAAAGCACGTCGGAACAAATACTAAAACTAGTATTATTATTATTAATATTAATATTATTATTGCTTTAATAACAGGAAGAAAATGAAATTAAATCAAAGGCTAAAAAAAAGCTTAAAACATTAACAAAAGAGCAAATAAAAAAATAAAATAAATGATAAAAAATAAAATAAAAGATAAAAAAAATAATTTTATTCGAAAATTTAAAAGATTAAATCATCATCATCATCATTATTATTATTATTATTATTATTATTATTATTATTATTATTATTATTATTTTATTTTTTATAATAAAAGAAAAAAAATGAAAGAGCAAAAAAATCCTAAAAACCTCAACAGAAGATCAAACAATTTTTTTTTTTTTTTTTTTTATCATTGTTATCACTGTTAACACAATAAAAATTATCAAATTATCCTAAGAGAAAAAAACCTAAACACATTAACAAAACAGTAAGGAAAAAATATTATTATTATTATTATTATTATTATTATTATTATTATTATTATTATCATCATTTTTATTATTATCATCATCATCATCATCATCATCATCATTATTATTATTATTATTATTATGTCAATAATGAAAATAAAACACAAATATCAATTTATCAAGGGATTAAAATCAAAAATTAAAACTATAAGGGCCAAAATGAAAATTCAATATATTATCAATTTCAATAAAAGGATCCAATTGAAGAAATTGAAACTTCTGTACTGTATTTATTGAATAATTTAAACCGAATCTGAAAATTAAAAGAAGGAGGATCGAACTGAAACATTGACATCCAATCAATTCCAATCGGAGGACCCAATCGAACTAAATCAAAACTTATCCAACCAAAATCAGGACAAAAAACAAAATCAAAAGTCAAGGGACTGAAGTAAAAAGTAGCACAAAATGGGGGATTCTCCTGCACTTTTACGTGCAGGAGAGAGAGAGAAACATGGCCGGCGGCTTTAACCAGTCCCCGGCACGTCCATGGACATTTTTAGGGGACACGCGCCACCGCGGGAGGAAGAACACGCCCAGACGCATCGCTCTAGACGTCGGCAGATCGTCTCCGGCCACCGTATGACGCCGCACGCGCCACCTAAACAGGGCGTGGGGCGTGAAACAGGTAGGCACGTGTGACACACGCACTGACAATAACCGAAAAAATAATAAAAAATATGGTCAATTACTGGACAGCCCCTGGACCAAAATCAATGTTTTTGTCTTATCCGAGGCTAGAACCGTAATTAGGCATTTAAAATATATTAAAAAAAACTGCGGCGGACCGAACCGGACCGGTCCGGTCCGTACGCGTGCAATTACATGAATGACCCTCATCCTCAACCCTTTTTACCGTCAGCCCGAGCCCTATTTTGTCTTATTACCGGGGCTAAAAGCGTCGAAATATTGTTCATCAAAGAAAAAAAAAAGGTGGACAAACTCGCGCAACGTACGGACGAAATATGTCCAGTCCACAATGCAATTGTCTTTATGGCTACAGTAAAAGACTGAGCTCTTTTAGATAGTTTTATAATGTCTTTTTAATTCAAATCTTTTATGAAACAAATAATTAGATACTAATTTGGGTTCAAGAGATTCAATAATTTTAGGAACTAGCTTGAAAAATTAAGAAAAAAATTGATTCGATGGAAAGTGATTTGTGAAATAGTTTACGGTAAAAAAATCATCACTTAATTTTTTTATATATAATTTTAAAATTTAAAATATTTTAAGAATAAAAAGTAAAAAGTATCATCTATGTAAACATATCATCTTTTATTTTTTATTTTAAAAACACAAAAATACATTTCAAAATTACTCTAAATTTCTTCAAGGAAATACATTTCCATCTCTATTATTATTATTATTATTATTTTCTCACGGGTTATTTAAATCTAATTTTTAACTTCGGATCAAATAAAATGTAACGCCTGAGAGATTAAAATCTTTCGAATGCAAACAAGCTCATCTATCGCTGTCAAATTGAAATTTCGTGGAAAAGTATTTATGGGTACTTGATTGACGCGATCTCATCACCTTCCATGAGATAAGATCATGATTTCAAACCTGTACGATTACGGGCCTTTCTTCTGCCCCAAGGCCCATTAATATCCAATTTATGACCACTAAAGCACACCACGACAAATTCCTTCCTTAGATCCAATCTTACCGACAACAATAATAAAAGCACCACCACATTCTCAGCACCTCGCTAGTTGACCCTCGAGCAATACTCAGAAGCCTAAACTTTCATCCTCCTCCTAATTCATAACGAATTAGTCTCAAAACAAGTTTCATTACCATTTTAAATCCTCGTATAATATAAATTATACATACATACATATGTATATATATATGTATATATAATGTCAAGCAACCATGTTATTCAATAACCAGGAACTTTTGTCCAAATTATTTCTCATCAAAAGATGATCACAGAGCCATTTACCAGACACAGACACGCACAAAACCTTCAAATTAAGATCTCTGTCACACGGAAGAGCTTCCGGCAGATTTCTTAACATTGAGATAGTCACAATAATCCCTAAAAGCAACTAAGCTATAAGGCGAAGTATCAAGAGCCAGCCATTGCTCAACCTCGAACTTCTTCTGTGAACAAGCCGCGTGGACCCCTGTTGTGGTCACCTCCACGTAGTTAACGTACCACCCATGGCCGGAACCTGACCCATCAGAGGTCAAGTTCAGGGCACACACCGGTGAGCTCAAGCACGGCGCTCTCCCGCTGAAAATGTCCAAGTTGCCCCTCTCGAAGTAGTTGTGTCCAGGCTCCATTAGCCCCCCCCATCTCTCAAGATCTGGGACCTCCACGCCATAACCATAAGTGTCGTACAGTGTCGCGCTTATGGTGGAGTCTGTGCCTCCTTTGATGACGGATCCTGTTCTTACATACATTGTGTACACGCAGTCTTCATCCTGCAAGAGCAAAAAAAAAATAGAAAAAAAGATAAGTAAATGAAGAATGATAATGATACCAGTGATCGAAAGATGAAAAGGGATTTTGAGGGAGTAATGGGAGTTTAAGAGATCGGTAACTTACAGAAAACGCCATGGTGGAGAAGGAAAGGAGGAGGGAGAGAGAGAGGAAGACAGAGCTGAGTGACATTTTTTCCATCTTTTGATCTGTAAGAACGTGAAGACTTTGATTGGGTGGGAGTAGGTTATATAGAACATGTGAGCATTGGATTAGGGTATCAATTTTAAGTTTTTAACCAAAAGGACACCAAATTTATTTATTTTTGAATTGAGTAATTGCTTCAAAATTTTGTCAATTTCCCCACTTTCTATATCCCATAAAGTGTATTTTTTTTTGAATAAATTCCTACATGTTTCATATTTTTACCAACTTGAATTCAAGATTTGTTGTGTATATTACAAACCTTTTTATTATCACATCATATCAGTTGTAACAAGTTTTCCAATTTCTAGAATGCATTGCTTTTTAAAAAGTTTCAAAAAAATTTAAAAATTTATTTTTAATTTTTACTCTAAATTAAAAAAAATTGGTATTTTTAGATCATTTTTATATATTGATATCAAATAAAATTTTTAAAAACAATCTTAACCACACTCCAATACAACAGTCACCTAGTCACTGAGTTAGATTCTGAGTTTTGAATAGCTAATTTTAATTATTATTATTTAAAAGAAAGAGTTAAATAGTGTCATAATTGATAAATCCAGTATTTTTAAAATTCCTAAGAAATCGGTGCAGCTTATCTTGTTACTTTGGATGGATGGTGTGTTTATTTTGTGTCTGTTGCGCTCTTATTGGCTGTTCAATTTGTAAAGGAGTTACATGTGAGGGGCAAAAAAAGTGAAAGACTGACTGTAAATACACTTGTAGGATTAATGAGCTCCTGAGTTGTCGTAATTATTTATTGTCTTAATTATGCTCGTTTTTTTTTTATAAAAAAAAAAATAGATAAATAATTGTAGGACAATTAAGGAGAGAGAAGCGAGAAGCAAAACTGGGTTTGATGGGACCCACATCAACCAATCAAATTAAGACACGTATTTGTGTAACGACATTAATTGTTATTTATAGTACACATTCTGCTGTGGATTTGATTAAAAAAACTATAATATTGTTAACAGGATGTTTAATATTTTGTTTCAAAAATATTTTTTTATTTTTATTTTTATTTTTATATATTAATTTCAAAAATATTTTTTAACAAATAAAAATAAAATATTATTTTTAATATATTTATAAATAAAATATACTTTGAAAAACAGCATCTATAATACTTTTAAGAGATTGCTATTTTTTTTTTTTGCATTATCATTAACTTGATATAATAGACCTAACCTATTTTTTTTCTTACCTGTCTGATTAACATGGGAATTAAATTAACTCATGTGAGAATTGTCTCCCATAATTCTATCGACTAGATAGGTTCAAAGAAAAAAAATCAGGTTTACCTTAATTAACTCATCAAATTTGTGACGCGAGTTATGGACTCTACTCGATTGAATTAGTTTTTATTGATTTTATTGTATGATAAAAATTACAAATAGTAAAGAAAAAATACAAAGACTAATTCACATTCAATTCAATATTGAATAAAAAAAATCAATAAAACCTAAGTTGAAAAGATAAAATTGAAAAAAACTTAACTAAGAGATGAAAAAAGTTAAAAATAATAAAATGGTCACTAAAAAATCCCAGACATATGGGACAAAGATATACCCATGCATTTAGATCTTTTTTCTTACAAGGTGGACAATAGGTCTTTTGTCATATAATAGAAAATGTCACATCAAATCATTATTTCTAACCCATGAGGTCCTAGCGGAGCGGTTAGGCGCGCTCTCGTCGCTTACGAGGTCAGGGATTTGACCCCTCTCTTCGTTTGCAGCCGGTCTCTTGGGGAGGACTTGCCACCCAGTCCGAAAAGGAATTAGTCTGGGCCAGCGCTCAGGATACCCTTGGTTATACCAAAAAAAAAAATCATTGTTTCTAAATGATCTATTAAAATTGAATTATAAAATAGGGATTTGATTGAATATTTTTTATGAAATAATATATGAGATATTATTCAGGGGGGATTTTATATTTTGTCATTTATAAGGTTTTCAGGCTTTCTTAAATATAAAACATTATGTCTTTTATTTTTTTTGAGTAAAGCACAATAAAAAAAATTAAACACAAAAAAGATTTAACACTTAAAGGTATAATAATCTTTATCTTCGATGATGATTAAGAATATTTTTTATTCATAGTTTGTGTTAATTATCATTAAAGGTCGGACACTTGGATGTCTTATAGTTTGAGATAATCCAACCTTGAATTAATTTTTTAAAGTAAAAAAAAATATTTTACTTTTAGATAATTTTCCTATACAACTTTAGATTTGTCTAACAAAAAAATTTTGGGACCCATAAGGAATTTTAAATTTATTATTTTTTTTCTATAAATGTTTGGAGAAACCTAACCAACAACTTTATCTTCAAAAGTTTGGATACAAAGATTTAAAAAAAAAATATTAAAACAAAATTGATAGCAAAATAACTCGAAAGCTCATTAATCCAAAAATTCCAATAATGTTTCTTTCACATTTTATCAACAAATGATTATGATACTAGAAAATATACAATGATTATCATATATATGGTTAAAATACTAGAATGGCTGCCAAGAGCACAATTAAAGTTGTGATTACATGTGATATGAGACAACAATATCAAAATGCACACGTGTTAAATATAAAGGACTGTGAATTTCTTTAGGCTAATGGGTTTAAATAATATGTGCGTGTGTGTGTGTGTGTACACACAAACACAACAACATATACTAATTTTAAAAAATAGTAATGATAACCTAAAAAAATAACAAATGACATTGGCCAATTATGAGCTCTACAAATATGAAAGGACAAAATCAGGTAAAAGAAAGACATAAAAAAATGATCTTAGTTAGAGTATAACATGAAAGAAAAGCAAATGAAGAAAAGTCACAAAGCTTGTGTTTTCGTTTTTTTTTTTAAAAGCAACCTTGAATAATAAAATCATAAATGAAAATAAGTAATTTTTTTTATATATAAACCCACATTAACTTTTCAAGCCCATTAGACTAGAAACATCTTATACATAAAAGACAAGTTTTTTTTTTTCAATCAATTAAATGATAAAGGATAAAATTTGAAATAGAATATCAATTATATAAAAAAACTAAATTACCTTGTTTTACTTGGTAATAACAAAAAAAGAAGAAGTGAAAAAGACTAAAAAACCCCTTAATGTAAGCTTTAAAAATTCTACTAAAACAAAGGATAAAATTGTTATTTTACTATAATTTTAAAGGTAAAAAGACAAAAAGGTGTAATGTGTTAACTTCTAAATTTTTATGTTTAAGGGCAATGTAGCCATTTCACACTACTTAAAAAATCAAAAAAGACATATTTACTCCTAATAAATCTTTTAATGACTAAAGAATAATGTGAAAAGACTTATCAATCCTAAAATACCATGAAATCACTTTTACAAAACAAAAGTTTTTTTTTTTTATAAAAAAACAACACATCAATCAAACTCGTCTTGTGAATAAAAAGCTATTGACATAAAAATATTCTTGTTCATGGGCGAAATCTGTCAAACAAACAATTATATCTTCTACACTGTTTTTTAATGAGATTCTCTCTAGTCTCTTAACCCAAGGTCAGATAAATAAATGAAATAATTTTTTATATGTTAATAACTTTTCATGTGAGTTTTAAATTGATACAAGAATTTCCAGTGTTTTAAATTTTTTTGTCTTCTTCATTTGAGTTTTTTTTGTCCTGCCAAAATTAAATTAGTAATTATACATAGAGAAACCAATATAAAAGCCCCTAGTTTACCCTAAAAAAAAGAAATAATTTCAGAGTAAATAATAAAATAATCATTTTAAGAATAAATCATCTTTTATAGTTGAAACTTACTTGAGCCCTTATGCGTGTATATTTTAATTTTAATGATAATAATAGTAAAATCATCATACTTGTGATGTGGCCAGAGATCTATAGTCCAAAACTCTTTATACCTCACAATAAAATTAAAAAAAAAATATAAATTATTGAGAATGAATATAATTAATGCCTTTTATTTATTTATTTTATATATCTAGCCCATAACTATTAAGTCGGCGAGTGCCCTCGTAGAAGTATAGCATATCAACATCAATATTGATAAATGCAAGGCTATTAAACATAATTAACTAGTAAAACAATTATCAAACTCAAATCCAATATAAACATAGGAGAATGTCCGATGCCAGCTTTAATTGTAGCAACATTTTTATTATCACCATAGTAGGAAATTTAAGAACTTAAGCCAGTAGATTCTTTAGCTCGATCACCCGCATAATAATCACAATTATTCCTAATAGCAGTCAACTCGTAAGGTGAAGTATCGAGAGCCAGCCACTGCTCAATCGTAAATTTCATCTGCGAACAAGTCGCATGGACTCCTGTTGTCGTCACCTCCACGTAGTTAACATACCACCCATGGCCTGACCCTGTTCCATCGGAGGTCAAGTTCAGGGCACACACCGGCGAGCTCAAGCACGGCGCTCTCCCACTGAAAATGTCCAAATCGCCCCTCTCGAAGTAGTCGTGGCCACGACCCATCAGCCCTCCCCATGCTTCGATATTGGAGACCCCCACGTAGTCACCGTAGCTGTCGTAGAACCGCGCGCTTATGATCGAGTCCGTGCCACCTTTGAAGATCGACCCTGTTCTTATGTAGAGCGTGTAAACACAGTCTTCATCCTGCAAAAATGGAAAAGAAACTGTTTAGAGATAAACTAATTGAAGGGATGTAGATGGTATTACGTGGGTTTGAGAGGGTAACTTACAGAAAAGGCGATGACGGGGAAGGAGAGGAGGAGGAGAGAGAGGAGGAAAGTGGTGGGGGACATTTTCTCTTCTTCTTGTATGTGGTAGGGTGTGTGAACGAGGAGGCTTGATTGGGTAAGTATACAGTGATGCTTGGCTGGTATTGTCTATTTATTATTTCTGTTTAATTTTGCGGTGCGTGTTGCTCCATAGCTGTCTCGTCACGAAAGGATAAATAAGGAAATAACAAACGTGAAACAATGTTGTCAATTGCTTTAATTTTAAAGTATTTTTGTATGCTGTTTTGGGTTAGTATTATATATATTAATTTATTTTTTAATTTAAATCTAAAAATAAAATTATTTAGAGTTGTACAATTTAATTTGAAAAAACATAATAAAATAATTTTTATGAACTAAATTATGAATATGTATAATATTATGAGAATATCATTATCAATCTCGTAAAATTATTCTCTGATTGTTTTGAAATTTTAACATAATATATATATAAGTATGTTAAGAGATTCCTCGTAAAATTTCATTTCAATCTAACGGTTGGATATAGAGATATGATTGATATTATAAAATTATTCATTATTTAAAAAAAATCTATTTAGCCGAAATGAAATAAGTAAAATAAATCAGGAATGTTCTAGTTAAAATTTAGATAAAATTTCAGGAACAAGCTAAAATTATAAATCCAGATAAAAACTATATTGTTTTATTTATCTTATTTTTTTAATGAATACGAAACGGCATCATCGAATATGCCATCTGTCCCCTCGGCTCTTTCGAAGTCAACTCAGCAGTCTGGTCATTTGAAATCACTAGATTAGCCTTGCCAAGTGTCTATCAGAACGATGATGAAAAGCAACACATGTAATTATTGTTTTGGCTGGATCTTCTTTAATTTTTGAGAGAGAGAGTAGTAATTTGACAGAAAAGAGTGGCAAGTTGGCAGCAAAAAGGTGCAAAGTGAAATTAACAAGTAGTTTAGGTGGCAAATTGGTCACTATCACACTGCCTTAATGGAATTATATGATTTCATCACGACCTTTTTATTTAAATAAATAAAAATACATATATTTTATGTTAGAAATTAAAATTTATATGTTAAAAAATTATTTAGTATTAAAATTATAAATTATCAATGGAAAACCAAGAAGTTCCACCTTCTTGGCTTTTGGCATGAGGGTGTGGCCATATATCCCTTCCACACTCCAACTGTTCCAGACGTTGAGGATATCGGGCCCCAATGAGATTAAAACTCATTTGTAGATTAGGTCAATAATTTTTATATCATTTTGCTTGCTTAAAATATATTTCTATTCTATTAGTTTTTTTTTTAATCAGTTTTTATACCTAAATTAAAAACCACATTTTTTTAATGGTTTTGAACAAGTAGGAAAAGTATTTGATGCAATTGAATTAATTTTTTGACAATCTACATCTATTTTTTTGTTGTTGAAAAGAACATGAATAGTTTTTTCTCTGAAAGAGTTGGGCCTTGAGGGATTCAGGCCCCCTCATCGACGTGAGAGTGAAAAATGATCAGATGCCCAAACTAGCTCTTCTGATATCAAATTTAGATGGGCTTTATCGTAACTGAATTGGGATTAATCTGTATAATCTTGCACAAAATAAAAACTATGGGGTCGAAAACAAATCTCAGGCACATATCAGAAGATCTTATGAATCATTTTCTGACATTACATGTGGATCAAAAGGTAAGCCTCAAGCCCCCTTCCCTTGACCAAGTCAACATCTAAAAATAGGCTCAAATTGGTGATATACCAATGTTTGTATTCCTACCGCACCTGGCATTACTTATGGGTTGTCAATCTCAAATCCTAACCTTCTATTCTTCTCTCTCTTCTTTAATCCTACCAATTAACATCTCATGCAACAGCCTACGCCCATGCAAACCCTAAATCCTCGATTCCCGTTGTTATTATTTACCCTTGCCACCGTAACCTCCTTTTGTCCACCGCTCCCCATCTCTACATGGAGGAGCGGGTCCCAACTGAAGGTGGTGACAGCAGCGATGAGCCTCCTCCCCATCCAAGACCCCCGCCACCCGACCATGACCAGATTTTGAAGCCAAGTCGATGCTTTTCATCACGCAACAAATCTATCAAGCACCCATCTCCCCTACCAACCGAATCGGAAACCTATATTGTTCAGATCCCAAAAGATCAAATATTTAGTATTCCACCAACTGAAAATGCTGCAATTGCAGAACGCCACCGCCTTCCGCAGAAGAAGGAGCAGAGGTCATGTTGCAACCGTTGGCTGTGCATCATTGTTTCATTGATCTTGCTTGCTCTCATTATTGGCACAATCATATTGACTTGTCGTTTTCTTTTTACCCCTAAAGCTCCTCTCTTCACCGTTGCGAATCTTATTGTCAAAAATCCACCTTCTACTCGAAACAAATCAAATCCTGGGTACCAAATCACATTCGAAACAAAGAACCCAAACGCAAGAATGAGTATTTCTTATGGTAGCGAAGGAGACGCTACGTTAGAGTACAAGAATCACAAGATTGGAACAGGAAAATTCCCGAAGTTGGATCACGACGCTGATAGTTTGACAAACTTTAAGTTGGATTTAAAAGGCACAAAAGGAGCATTGCCTGATGATGTTGAAACGAGCATCGAAGACAGAAAGGGAAAAAAACACGTCTCTCTATCAATAGAAATGGATATTCCTATCAAAATGAAAGTTCTTGGGTGGCTCAAGTCAAGTAGTAAGGAAATCAATGTGGTTTGTACTTTCAACGTAAGCTCTTTGGGGGCAGGTAAGGCTGTTCTATCTCAAAAATGTCAGTCAAAATTCAAGTAGATGGCGCAGTCATGAATTATGATGATTGTAATGGCGTAAGTTGCCATCAATGAAACCCCAATAAATAAAGCTAATACTCTAGCTAGGTCTGCGGTTTTTTTTGTTTCATTCGAATGTTATTATGTGATTATTCTGGTTTGTTGGATCATGGGATTCGCATATATTTTTGTTTTTCATTTCTTTTGTAGGAAATTAATCATATGATATTTGATAATTAATGGCTACTGTCAAAGTTCCCAACTTTTTACTGTCTAGATGACGCCCCATTCATCCAGAATTCTTAGTTACTGAACGTTAAGATTTTGAAATTCAGGGGGCGTTTGTTTCTTGCAAGATCAATTGCTTTATGCCTCCCTTCTAAGTCTCAACGAAACTTCGACATCCCTTGTAATTGATTTGGTTCAGGGCAAAAATAATTGCACTAATCTTTGTTCCAATTTAGCTGTGATGTTACAGCTAGATTTTAGATTCATATTCATATTAGAGGTCACAGATGTTTGGTTTTTATATATAACTCGTATTTTATATAATTAGGGTTAACATGTAATAAAGGATAAAAAAACTGGCATGCGCATATTATGCTTATATCAAAACTTACAAAGTTATTGATACCGTTTTGTTTCGGCTGAAACGGCCGAAACGTTTCGTATCAGGTAAAAAAACGAGATAAAACGATGTCGTTTTTGTCTCGTTTTAAATACCGGTCTGTACCTGAAATACCGGTCAAATACCGGCCAAAACATCCTGAAATCACTCTAGGTGTTCCGTTTCGGTCCTGGGAAAAAAATAATTCCCACGTCTCCCGCCCACTTATATATATATATATATATATATATATATATATATATATATATATATATATATATATATCCCGCCCACTATTATTTATATATAAACACACACACGCTACTATTATATATATTATATATATACTTTTGTTTATGGGAAAACTATTGAAAAATAAAAATAATAAAAATTAAAAAATATATATTATAAAAAATAAAATTATGTCAACTTTGATTTTATAAAAATAAAAAATATATTTAATTTTTTCACCTTTTAAGTTTTTTCACATATATAATTAATTAATTATATATGAACAGTACAACCCCGAAACGGCACACTGAAGCGCTTCGAAACCGAAATGTTTTGTACCAATAGAAAAAATAAAATGGCAACCGAAATGGTATTGATAACCTTGATCAAAACCTATACTTGAATTAAAATAATATCAAATAGTATTGAAGCACTTAATTCAATTTAGCTGAAATATATTTGTTGCTAAAGACCGAGTTTTTGTTTTTAAGGTTTTATTGCTAATTACTTGTTGTAAGCAAACAAAACACAATCATCCTTATAGGATTTCAGCAACATCAATAGAATGCATTTCCTCTAAAGTCTACGAACTAAAAGAATTAGGAACTCAATATTTCTCAGTGTAGAACCTGAACTTAAACTATAAAATAGAGGGGGAAAGGCAAGAGAAGAGGATAATAATGGTAAAAGAAAAAAGAAGGAAAATGAGTTTCTTCTAGTTAGAGAGAAAATATCCTATTCAACGTATGTTTATACTGATTTTTAGACTGAAATTGATGCAGAATTAATCATTTTTATACGTTAAAGAAAATGCTAAACATTCTGGTTAAGGTAGACTACATGGTCGGTCTTATATTCAAATATAAAGAAAGACACAGCGCACCACTGTGGCTCATTTTAGGACAAGGATTTGGATCTACAGCCCATGGGTTCAACCTGTAGTTTTGACAGAGCCGCATTCCAACTGCCCAGACCTCTAAACGAAAAGAAAGAAGAACAATTCAATCATGGCCTCCACCATCAATGGCCGTTTAGTTCCCAAAGCAAAACAGTTTTCTAATTGGGTTCTCCATCTTCTCCACACGAGCCGACGTTAAAATTGTAAAGGGAGAAAGAAATGATGAGCATATATTAAAGTTTATTCATACTGAGATTTATGAATAAGATTCTGTGGGGTATTATAATTTTAAATGATCAACGATTTGATAAAAATAATAATTTTATATCTTGAAATATCATTTTACAATAAACCCAAACCCAAAGCATGATCCTCTAAAAACTTTGGTTTATTTGGGCTCAATTTAGCCTTTTGATTTCTCACTTTATAAACACTAGTTTGTTCACTCGTCCATGGTTTATTTAAATTAAGTTTGATATTAATTAAAAACTTATGTTGAAGATTAAATTCCAAAAAGAATTTAACACAAAAAATAAATGCATCCCATTTTTAATTTTTAATTTTACCTCGAATATACCAATTAACCTGGTTATAAAACAATATTCCTAAGAATAACAACAATAATCTAGAAACTCTAAATCGATTTTATTTTCTTCGTTTGCCGGACTACGTGATAAGTAATAGATGTCCTAATCAGACAAGTTAATAATAATTCTTTATACAAGGTTAATTAGCTCTCCAATAAGCGTGGATGTTGCTTGATTCATGTTTCCAGCTCTGATACATAAGATCTTAAATTCATATTCCTTCAAAAGATTATAGTGAATGGCAAAAAGAAATCTCCGAAGTAGGCAATTATTGTGCCTTGTACAGGATGTTTCAATTTATTTATTTTAGAAAAGCAAGTAGGTTAAAGGAGGTGGTACTTTGAAGAAAGTGCTTGATTAAAGCTAGGGAAATTTTCAAAGAGCATTAGCTATCCCGAGAATGCGAACTTTTGAGTAGGCTTGTTCCTCTCTCGCTCTCCACAAAATGCTTTACAATTTAGTAATTAATTAATGAATATTGGAAAGAAGGGTTTTCCCCGACCTCTTGATTGCCCGCACTTGCAAATGGTTAGATGGAGAATATGCTCCTTCTATTTTGAGTTTAAAATTACTGTAGAATAATATAAATTATATTCTGGATCTCATTTAATAATTTAAATTTTAAATGACATGGTTCTTTGATATGGTATTTTATTTAATAAGAATTAAATACAAGATAGTGTTTATATATACAAATTTCATACCTAAAAAACTTTCACTTAAAAAAATATTCACTTAAAATACTATAAATTATATTTTAGAATCTTAACTACCATCATAGACTTTTAAATAAGATAGTTTATTGAGAAAAGTAAAATTATAATTTGTATTATATGCATACACGTTGCTCTCTCTCTCTCTCTCTCTCTCTCTCTCTCAATGACTACTATAGTCAAGCTAAATAATTTCCTTTTCCATTCCCGGGTTTTGCCGACTTACTATACTTTGCTAGCTAACATTCCCAGGTCAAGTGTTGTCACACTTTGATTGGCTACACTACTACAGCACATATGAAACTGCTTTACTTGCATATTATTTAAAAGTTTAAATTTTTAAATGAGGTTTTAAGATATAGTCTATATTATTCTTTAATAAATTCTTTCAAATGAATATTTTTTGAGATTAAAACTCGCATATACTCATACTAACTTGTGTTTAACTTTTATCAAATAGAATAATGATGAAGAGATTTAAACTCGTGACTATTAGATCAACAATAATAACATGTCAAGAATCAACTTATCTAAAAGCTTAAGATTTCAAAATATAATTTATATTATTTTAAAAAACAAATCCATGCATCTCCTTTCCATACAAGCAACGAGATAGATTCTGAGTGGAACACAAACGCACTTTCCCCTAACTTGTTCCCCAAGACAAGAGCATCTTAGACTCATGTGAATCCATGTGACCATTGGGTTTTGCACATTGACCTCCGACCACTGGTCAGTCCCATTGACATTTTCATCTCTATGCTCTCAGATCTTTGCCAAATGTTCTTCGCAACTGCCATTTTTTATATTCTTTTTCTTAAGAAGTAAATGTAATAATGCCATTCCAAGACAAACCACACAACTGCTCTCCTGTCGTGGCTCAATCCTCAAGGCGGGGACCTGCTGAGCTATTCTATACATTGTCACACGTGTTAAAGATCTGGTGACACCTGTGCTAAAGCACCATTCCGTAGACAGCCTGACCTCTGCCACCACTCACTCAAATAATACTCTAATGAGAGTTATTTGATACTGCGAAATCGTTTTTTTTATTTTTTATTTTTTATTTTTTATTTTTTATTTTTTATTTTTTATTTTTTATTATTATTTGTAAATTTGCTACTTTTCATGTGCAGTCCTTGAAACCAGTTATGTGATTGGATCATAGTGTTTTCCCCTGAATTGGTTTCGGGATGGATGTTGAAGGCCGAAGTCGGAACCTCCAATGCCTTTGTCCAAGGTTTACTTTCACGTGTTAATGGTGGTGGGTAAGCAGTCTCTTGCTTACCCAAAGTGTTTTTGACACGAAAGCACTATAGATGGTGGGTATCTGAAGGTGATGGGTTCTGTGGAAGGTTGTGGAAGGTGCCTGAATGTTTGGAGATATTGGAATAGTAGTGATTTAATTATTGTTTTAATCGATTGCTATGGATTTTTTATTTATTAATTCATATCATTTTTTGTTTTTCCAAATTTATTAGTTTTTTTATTTAATTATTTGTGGGTACTGTGATAAATGAAATATATATACAAGCTCGAAGTCTATTTTAGACAATGATTTCAAAAATAATGTACGGTTAATAAGAAGATTTGTATAGATAATGGGAGGATTTGTAACAGCTAGAATGTTAAAGATGGAAAATTCTTGGATGGTGAGATGTTGATTCTTGTAGAATTGTTGCCAAATGAATGCTAAGCAGATTTGGTGCAATTTTCCTCAATACACCCCCACAAGATAGAGCTTCTGTCAATAAGGCCAATCTTGATCGTAAAATTGTAGTGCGTTGCTGGGACAGAGGTTTCGTCAGCAAATCTGCAAGTTGATCCATAGTGTGATCATGCTGAACAATGATAGTGCCTTTTTGAACTAGATCATGCACAAAGTGAAGATCAATCTGGATGTGCTTCATTCGAGAGTGATCGAATGGATTGTAGCTTAGATGAGTGGCACCAAGATTATCACACAGTATGGGAGGAGGAGCCTGAAGATAAAATCCAAGTTCAGTGAGAAGATTCAGGATCCACATTGTTTCCGAGGCTGCATTAGCTAGTGACCGGTATTCAGCTTCGGTGGAAGATCGTGCAATGACTCTTTATTTCTTGGAGATCCAGGATAGAGGTTTTGGGTCAAGGAAGCTGATGTAGGCTGAAGTAGAGGTATGATCATCAAGATTCCTAGACCAATCGACATCAGAATATGTTGTGAGGGTCTAAGAAGTATTCTTCTGAATTTGAACACCATGAAATATGGTGTGCTTCAGATACCGAAGGAGTATTTTGACTACCGTCTAGCGCGAATGTGTGGGCTTGTGCATAAATTGAGATAACTTGTTAACAACAATGAAATATCAGGACGTGTAAGTGAGAGGTATTGAAGACTCCAAATTACACAATCAAATTCAGTGTTATGAAAGGCAACAGTGCCATCAACTAATTTTAAGGGTGAGCTGGTACATAAGGGTGGTGAGACATCCTTAGCACCAATCATGTTGGTTTTGGATAGCAGGTTACAATTGTACTGATGCTGAGATAGACATAAACCTGTATGAGTAGGAAGAACTTCCACCCCTAAAAAATAATGAAGAGTACCCATGTTTTTTAATAAATATTTAGAACTAAGATGCTGACTAATGGAGCACATAAAAGTTGACTCATTCCCAATGATCACAAGATCATCCACAACATAAACAAGCAAATAACATATAATAAACCCATTGTGATAAATAAATAGAGATGAATCAACTTTGGAATTGAGAAAACTGAGAGTGATAAGAGCATTCTTAAGAGTTGAATACCAAGCCCGAGGGGCTTGTTTAAGGGCATATATGGCTTTACGTAACCAGCAAACATGATTGGGTTTATAAGGATCCTTACACCTTGGGGGCTGGCTCATGGAAACATCTTCGACAAACTGCACATGCAAGAATGCATTGTGTACATCCATTTGCCTTGAGGGCTAGCCTTGTATGACAACTATAGTGAGGATTGTCAGAATAGTTGTTGGTTTGACCACAGGGCTAAAAGTTTCAGTGTAATCAATTCCAGGTCTTTGATGATACCCTTTGATAACTAGTTTGGCTTTGAAATAATCAATGAAGCCATTATCTTTTTGTTTGACATGAAAAACCCATTTACTACTCATGGGGTTACAACCGACTGGTGGTGGGACTAAATCCCAAGTGCCATGTCTTATAAGAGCAGTGAGCTCATCAGACATGGCTGCACGCCATGGTGGCATGAATAAGGCTTGTCTCACACATGTTTAGTCACAACATTAAGTTGTTTGGATTTATAAATATTATTCATGGATAGTGTGGTCATGGGGTGTGTTCTGTGAAAATGGGTGATGGGGGATGTCTGCTGGTCTTGAGGAAGAGTTGTGCTGAGGTGAAGGATATTATGCAGTGACTACTGAATGGGGTTGTGAATGAAGATGAGGTTGATGACCAAATGCATTATTATGCGCAGATAGACATGGATCAAGATGTAAAGAACTGAAAGAATACAAGGAATGTGAAGAAATTGGAGAGAGATTGGAAGGATGATTACTTGGAGGAGATGAAGGCATGGTGATAACAGATCTCGAAGCCACTGGTGCAGTAGGTGGAGATATGGGAACAGAGGTAGAGTGAAAGTCAAGAGAAGGAGATGATGTAGATGGAGAAAGGGCTAACTCGATGGAGGCTAGGGTTTTTTATTCATCAAAGATATGCCGGGAGAGGTAAAGTCTGTGGGTATTGGGATTTAGACACCGATATGCATTTTGGATAAGTGAATACCTAATAAAAATACATGGGACGGACTTGGGCTGGATTATGTGGGTTGTATAGGATCGAGTTAAGGAATAACAAATGCACCTAAAGGTTTTTAATTTGAGATAGGTTTTTTTTCTTTCAAAAAGAGCTTAAAATGGTGATTTGTATGAAGAAGGGGTATCAGTTGATGATTTATGAGATAAGTGGCGATATGAAAGGTATGAGGCCAATACGAGAGGGGTGATTTGACATCGTGGAGAAAGGTGAGTCCAATTTCAACTAAGTGACGATGACGACACTTAGAGACACCATTATGTTGAGGTGTGAGAGGAGCAGTTGTGTAATGACTAATCTCATGAATGGACATAAATGGTTTGAGACTGATGAATTCATCATCATTGTCGGAATAAAGACTTTTGATGCTAGTTTGGAAACGTATTTTGACAAGTGAGGAAAAATAGTATTGACACAAGATTTGATATTAATGGAAAACCATATATATATATTTGGTTTAATGATCCATAAATATTAAATAGTAGTCTTGACACAAGATTTGACATTAATGGGATAAAATCATATATATTTGGTGTAATGATCCACAAATATTAAATAGTATCGAGAACCATCTAAAACACATAATGAGCAGGACCCCACACATCACTATAAATAACATCAAGAGGAGTGTGACCTTGAATACTCGTGGGTCAAAAAGGAAGTTGATGGGCTTTATTAATGGAACAAGAGGAACATAGACAATTAAATTGTTTTTGTGTTTTTTCAATAGGTATAGAAAATGATTGACAAGACTGCGAACAACTCTAGAAGATGAATGTCCAAGACGCTTTGTGTCAGTTATCAAACAAGGTACGTTCATGCATATTTGCAACAATTTTAGAAGATGAGCCCACTAGTGAATTTAGCAACTGATATACAACATCCTCACATGCACCTCTTTGCAATATCACCCTCGAAGTCTGGTCCTTCACAAGACAATAAGACAGGTAAAGTTCAATAAAAACATTATTTTGAGAGGTGAAATGATGATTGGAAATTAAATTTTTAGAGATGGGGAAACAAAGAGTATCATTAAGAATAAAGGTCCGCATGAGTGATTTTAAATTCAAGGAGCCAACATGTGAGATTGCCAAACCTGACCCATCACCAATGATGACTTCATCAGTGCCATCATATTCAAAATGAATGGATAAATTTGCCAAGTCACTGGTAATGTTATGCTAGGCAACAGAGTCAAGAAAGGTGTGAACATGAATTTGCTGTGTGGCCTATTTGATCACATAATTGAAACTTTATGGTAAAACACCCTTAGTTGGGCCTAACTGCTAGATACTGTCAGTGAGTTTTAAATGGGTCAAGAGAGTGACTAAGTGGGCCTGTGGACTGAGAAGGCCCACTTGGCTTGTAGCTGCCCTTTCGTGAAGACCCACTTGTAGTATAAGAGGTTTGGTGGTGACGATGAGAGTAATTAGTAGATGCAAGGAGCTACTGTGTTGAGGAGTCCAGCCGACGCAGATAGTTGTCATGCCTTACAAGGAGGTCGTGAAGTTCCTCATAGGCCAAAGATGTTGGTATTGCTCGTATGGAGGCAGTAATGTCCCTAAAATCAGAACCCAATCCATTAAGTATATAAAGGGTAAGATCATCATCGGAGATTGGATGATCGATAAAGGCAATTTCATATGCAAGGGCCTTCACGACGTGCAGGTAATCAGGGATGGCATAATTTCTTCATTGAATTAAGGTGAGTTTTTCTCTGTAATTGCATGGTTTTGGTTCTAGATTTGTTGGCATACATGTGATGAAGCTTCTCTCAGGCTTCATGTGAGGTTTTGGCAATGGCGATGAGTGGGGGTGATGGTGGTTGATGTTGAGGCCAAATAGCACTTAAGATTAATTTGTCCTGCCAAACCTAGTGGGTTTTGTTCAACTCAGTGGTGAAAGTGTTGGCCAGAGAGGGACACTGTGAGACGCCATGAACATAGTCAAGGAGATTGTATCCAATGAGGAGTGCTTCAAATTGTGCTCGCCATTGGGGGAAGGTAGATGACTTTAGTTTCTCATTGATCTATGAAGTAATGTTTAGTGTAATAAGAACATTGTTAGGGGAAAAGGTAAGTTGAAATATGGGATATGGTGTTGTGATTTGACCTGCAGGGGAAGACATTGTGTTCTAAGGGGAGGGATCTTTGTGCTCGTAAAAGACATGCTCTTCTGATACCATATACAAGTTTTGATTTCACACTGTTTCAATGAAAAATGCCATACTTTTTATTGACAAGAGATGAAATATACAAACAAGATCAAAGTCTATTTTAGGTAGTCATTTCAAAAATAATGTATAGGTAATAAGAAGATTTGTACATATAATGAGAAGATTTGTAACAGCTAGAATGCTAAAGATTGAAATTCTTGGATGGTGAGATATTGATTCTTGAAGAATTGTTGCCGAATGAATGCTATGCAAATTTGGTGCAATATTCCTAAATACTGTGAAAGTAAGAGAACATATATAAATAACAAACACTAATATTCTAAAATAATTTGTCAACAATAATAAGTCAGTTAAAAATAAAATTCTTTATACAATTAAAAATTAAGTTAAACTTAAATTAATGCAAGACAACCCATTATTATGTCTTTTTTAATATGCATTACATCAAGATTATAATGAATCAGATTTGTATGCTAATATAGAAGCTCCCATGAAATTCTCTTATTCACCTAATCATATTCAACACTGTCGCTAATAACTTTGTCATTATATAAGGAATTTTTAATAGGTCTTTAAGTAAACTGAACACTTCACATAACATTTGTAAACCAGATCAACAAGGTAAAAGAAAGATTTTTTCAATTATTCATTTCAAGACTTATTTGATTGATATTTATGAGTGATTCATGTGCATGAATCATTGTTGACAATAAAAAAGTAGTTTTCCTCGCATGTTATTAATTTAAATGACTTGTTATGCCCTATAAAATAAGGATAAGACAACTTGCTATGATTATTACTCCAAACTAATAACATGCCATAAGCTAGAAAGTCATTAAATGTGCACATTAAAATTGCCTTTAATTGGAGATTCACATTTCTATATACATAATAAGTTTCAATACCAACATATCACAAATTATTCAATCATTAATCAAATGTATAAGAAAAACATCAAGCTTTCCTCAAGATTTCTTGGCCTAAGAGTCACCATTTCTAAAAACATGAATGGTCAGGTCAGGTCATGCCTTTTTAAGGAGTCAAATTACAAATAGTCACAATTACTAGCCATAAAGAGCATGTATTTGAAGACATAACAAATGGACTAATCGATCTGTACATAACCCTAATAGAATATTTCAAGGATTAGACACAAAATATAGCTGGATATGATTAAACTCCTTTCATGCCTCCATATCAAATGATTGCACCATAACCGCATATTTGACTTATGAAAATGATGCCATGTCATATCTTTGGCATGATATGAAGACATGAATAGAGTACCAGCCCATCTTGGAAAATCTAACTCAACAAGTTACCATGAATGAATTATGAAGAAACCAAAGGTGTGTGTGTATATATATATATATATATATATATATTTGCTAGAATTTTGGTAGAGTTTTGTCTATATTTATAACATCTCAAGTCATCGACTTAACGTGTTGCACTTTTAAAAAAATCTTTCCAATTAACTGATAAAATTATTCTGAATCATATTTATAACAACCGTCATAAAACCATAACTTCTCAAACACATTGATTTTTTTAACATGTGTTTATCTTTATAATTTCTAAATTTATAGAAATATAAATGAGTCAAGGTAGTTTCTAGATAATTATATTAATAATACTAAATTCAACACAATCTAAGAAATTTATGGAATAATGGTAAAATAATCTAAGCATGTGCTTTATATGCCATCACCACTACTGGCACATGTGATCTTTGTGCTGCCACTATTGATGTTGTGTGGGCCCATGCGTTGTTAATATTGAATTGGAGAATTAATTGGATATGAAGAAATTTCTTTTTTTCTTCTTGTGTCGGTGATGTGTCTAGCCATTGTCTACAAAACAAAAGAAACTCACATAAAACAATAAACTTTGTCTTAATTTTCTCCTTTTAGTTCTCTTTTTTCTACTCTTTAATTTAACAATCAATAATTAAGAAGAACAAAATGAGTCTATAGTTTTATGGGTCTCCATCCATGTAGAAGGCTTATGGTTTATCATGGAAGTAGGCTACTGTGAGGAGTTGCTACCATGAGGCTGACTTTGTTGTTGTTGTTGTTGTTGTTTATGGTGAAGGAAAGGAATATGTTGTAGTGGTATTTGATGGGTTTATGGTTCTAGTATAAAAATGAATAAGATAAGTGACTGAATCTGATTTGGTTCAATGACTATGGATGGGGTTATAGAGAAGAAGATTGAGTCACAACTGGTTATTCAAGCTCCTAGTTGGAGATATTAAAAGGTTGATTTTTTTGTGTGCCAAATATGGAGAAAAATGGATGTGGGGTATCAATGAGTGATATTAATAGTTAAAGGGTTGCTAAATGTGAGAATGGTCACGACCGTTACAAGTTAGACAATAGTCATTGATGGGAGAGATGTCGTTGCTAGCATAATATTGGTTGGTTGATAATAGAGGAGTTTGCATGAAGAGGATGGATGGTCAATATGGAGGGAAGATGAGGATGGTTTTTAACATTGAGGAAGATAAATGATTTTTTGTCTTTGTTCCCCCCTCTCAAATATTAGTGTAGAAAGAGGATAAACATGGGTCGACAAAATTAGATGGTGGTTAGGTTAGTGGTGAAGGATGTTATAACCTATTTCTAAGCTATTCCCTAAATTCTCCCACTTTCCTTTCAAAATAAAAATAACAGAAATAAAAAATAATAATAGTAAGGGGACTGACATGATGAAAAACTCAGCTAGATTTTTAAACAAATTTGAGAGCCTAATCATACTTATGCCTAATATTGAAAAAACAATACAAAGTCAAGTTTAAAATAAATATTCGAAAAATATGCATAAGTCCAAAAGAATAATTAGATTTCTAATAGGTCAATTTCATATAATTATGGGCCAAATTAAAAATCTAATTATATTAAAGAATTAATTTGTAAGCTATTAAAGGATTTATGGGTCATATTAATTTTATTAGTGACTTAATTGGCTTAATTGAGAAGATTGGGGGTTTTACGAGTCCAAATTTATTTTTTACCTAGTCAATTGATGGAAATGAAGGAAAAATTGTAAGAAAATCAAAAGTTTAGTGTCAATTAGATGTCAAATTGAAGAAATTCATGGTCAAGAACCATTTTTTTCAAAAAATATAACTATGGGGACTCAAATGATTGAAATCAATGGTGAAATTGGAGAGAATTAAAAGTTTTAAAGGTGTATTGATGGTCAAATTGCATAAATTAAAAGCACAAACCAAAATGAGAAAGGTGCTGAAATTTATGGTTGATTTTGGAGGGCAAAATTGTATAAAATTAAAAGTTTAAAGCTAATAAAGGTTGAAATTGAAAGAAATTAGAAGATGAAGGACTAAATTGAACTTTTGTCAAATCCCTAAATTAAAGGCCAAGACGGTGCCATTTTAAAGAAGAGAAATAAATAGACTACGTGTTGTTCGATATTTTGATTTGGATATTATAAGATGAAGTATGTATATTATGTCAAATCATGTTTAATCTACTATATCTACTATCTATTATCTATAATTCTTATAAGAGTAAATTTAATATATATGTCATCTAATAATCACCTACATATTAATTTTAGACATCCCTTATACCTTCACTTATATGAGTAATTTATTTATTTCATAAAAATAATATAATATGTATTAGTCTTAACATCTCTAATTAATATCTAATTTTTATAGATAATTGACCGTCAATATTTTAGAAATAATACTTTGATACAATAAGTACCTCATAATTATAATTTCATTTGCAAAATATTTTTTTTCAAAGACTTTATCTTTACTCTAGATTCATGAATCAATACTATATTTGTAAATTAAATATTTGATATTAAAGATAAATAAGTCTTCATTAATAAATTAAATATATTTACATGAACTAAATCAATATTACGTGTAAATCCTAGCAGCCAATGATGCCAGCTTAGGTTGGATTGTGGTGTGCTTATAGTCAAAACTTTATAGTTTTCTTTCATATATTGAGTCATAGTCATATGCATATTGTCAACTTGATTCTTATAAGACTATTAGATGTTTTTCCCCAAGGGGTGTGGCGTGATGACAAATGACTTGTGATCTGCACAGTAGATCTCAAGTTCGAGTTAGGGTGTGCACCCTTTGTAAAAGTCTGGGATAACCGGAGTTTTACTCGCTCTCCTGAGTCCATAAAATACGCTTTCCAGGGTGTGGGGTTTGCTCGCATAAGAAAAAACTCGACTCTTCCTTTGTGTTTTTATGAACGTCATACAAAATCACATATAGTAATATATAAATTTCACAAACTAATTAGTTTTCTAATTTTAAAAAGTATATATCAAATGAAAATAGAGTGTATTTATCTAGTTTTAAATTCTCCCCACAAAGTCTTAATCATACTCACCCATTTAGGATGATCCCAAGGCTATATTGAAACAATGGTTCTTTAAATGATGACTCATCATCAATTTTGTCACATAAATAACTTCAATATTTTTAAAACTAAAAATCATTTTATCAAAACCATTTTAATTTTCAATAATAAAAAACTTAAAAATAACTTAATACAAATAAACAAGTCTAAAGATTAGAAAAAAAAAACACTACTTACATAGTGTGGATGACCTTCCACTCCACTATAATCTTGCTAGAATAATCATCTCTATAAGTCAGGATTTTAGCTCTGTGAACTGTATTTGACAAGCCTTGGTTGATAGGCGTTTCTTAATGATTGACACTTAAATAAATAACAGGCTCACCAATACCATTTCTTGATGAACAACACTCTTGTTTGAAGTTTTTTCTTGGCATCTCCAAAACAAAAATAAAAACTATAGATGAACCGTGTTAAGGTATCTATATGAGATTTTATCTCATAGTTTATTTTAAGCATACGAGCCCATAATCAAAGCAAAAAAAAGCCAGATTTATTCACATGAATATATTTTTACTAATCAAAATATTTAAACCACATCAAATTACACACATGAGGTAGGCTGCGCTAGGGGTACTAATATCTTTCCTAGCCATAATCAATCCTTTAACTTTAAATCTCTAACAAAACTAGTGCATTAGGGCTTTACTAGCAACCTCAAACCAAACAACTAGTTAGCGACTCCAACAACCCCCAAACATTGCATGAAGATGCGCAATAATATGAATGGTGTTATATCATATTGTCAATAGTTTTTAGAGATATAAATAAATTTTGTAGACTAGGATGAAATGGAAATATATCTATTTTTTATATATGACAAATGTCCTTTTACCATTATTTCAATTATATAGAGTATTCTAATAGTTTTTTCACTCGGTACAATTTACATATTCTTAATAGTACAACATGCAAAATTTTGAGCACATATCAAATTTTTGTTATCCTAGGTGAATAGGTCTTATGATGGATTTTGCAACCAAAAAATCTCTTTTTGCCTATTGTTTTTTGGTAACACACTTTTAGCCCATTCAATAATACCTTTATAACTAGACTCACTCAATCCATAATCTGAACTGATGGTTAACAGTCATGCAATAGCCAATAATTTACGATGAGTTGTGCGCTCATCCCAAAATGGTTCATCATCTATCAGAAGTTTAAAAAACCTAACTATATCTATAATGGTCTTTATTTAAAGTGATGTTACGTGAGCCTTCACCCGAATAACCCTCATTCATTCCTATTGTATCCATCATGATAATCCTATAATGATTAATATTATCATCCACACAACCATTTATATTGTTAGAATAAGAACTCAAGTCAAACATAAATTCTAACATCGTTTTGTAACGAACATAAGGTTATTCATGTGTGAAATCCAATATAAGTATTTTGTAACTAACATTCTTCGGATTAAGTACCAAATTAATAAAATCCTCAACTCTTGAAGATAATATTGCCTTTACAACCCTTGGGATGAATCTCAATACGTATAAGAATTATAATTCATTACTTATAAACCTATATAGAATATTAATGATAATATTTATTAATAGTATAAAAATCAATTCAAATTTAACTTTTTATTAAAAATAAATTGACAATCCAATTACCAATTATCATTTTTTACACAATTACAAAATAGTGTTAAAGTAAATATGAACTAAACAATCGAATTAACAATTAATGATTGATAACAAACTAATTACCCATGATTTATTTAATTCAAACTTATTCAACCTAAATGAATATCAATTATTATAAATTCCTTATAAAATCATTTTCCCCTAATTATTCCCAAATCTCCAACTTAATAATAAGATTGACAAAGTATGATTATTACCCTTAAATAACTCATCACTTCAATTATAATATATATAAATTATAAAATCAAACTCAATTCATCACATCAAAGAAATTCAATTTCTCTCAAATCCTAAACAACCCTAACATATAATAGACATTCTATTGCAAAAATATGTAAAAATATTAAATATAAACCCAAACTATAAATACGACAATTATTTTTTAAGAAATTAACTTAAACCATTAATGAGATGAAAAAAGAATGTGTAGATTTGCTTGCTATGTAATGAAGCTTGAACAAAATTAAACCAAGAAAGGGAAATGTTGACCCTTCTGATAGATGTAGGTTGACTTTAGCAGATTCAGTGGTTGTATTTTTCAAAATATAGGTTGAATTATTTTAGATGAAATAGATAATTGTTGGTGTGTTATATTTCCAATGGAATTGCCAAAAAAATATTTTTGTTCCTAATTTTTACTCCTCTGAAAATTTTATCATAAAATATCAAGGAATCATCTCACTTAAAAACTTAAGCTAATAGCTGAGATCACAAAATATTATTTATATTATTTTCTAACATACCCCCTCAAGTGAAAGCTCTTTGGGCTTGAAACTTGCATATGTCCATACTACCTTGTGCTTGATTTTTATCAAATAGATTGAGGGTGTTGAGATTCGAACTCGTGACCGTTGGGTCAAGAATGCTCTGATATCATGTCAAGGAACCATCTCACCTAAAAAGCTTAAGTTGTTAGGTGAGATTCCAAAATATAATTTATATTATTATTTAACACACACCCTCAAGTGAAAACCCTTAGAGCTTGAAACTTGCACAAGGTGCTTGCTTTTTATTAAATAGAATGAGGGTGGTGAGATTCGAACACATGACCACTGGGTCAAAAAAGTTTTGATACTATGTCAATGAATCATCTCACCTAAAAGCTTAAACTGTTAGGTGAGGTCGTAGAATATGATTTATATTATTCTATAACACAAAATATATTTTTTTATTATTCTATTGAAATATCAAAAAAATATCATATCGGTATTTTTGTCGCACATTACCAATATAATAATTTTTTGTATGTAATATCATTGATATTTGTTAATTTCTAGTGTGTATACAACTATACATATTCTACGTACGGAAGAACCTACTATTATAATAACACAGACTCTCTGAAATAGGTATCGCTTTCCAACGACAAAGTCCTGAATGAAGTGAAAAGAGGAGATGGTGATTTTACTAGTGAGAGTTGCTGCGTTGGGTGCAGGCGCCTGGGCTTCCATCCCTGTCAATAATTGAAGCTTAAAAAGACTTAGTTTATTTGAGTTAAGGCACCAATGATGAATGCGGAACCTAGTGGACTCTGTCTTTCCACGTCCGAAAGAAACTGAGGTTTTCAAAGCATGGAGCCATGTTACTGTCCCTATGCAAAAATTCATGTGTTTTCTTCACATCAAACACTCCCCCGTCAGTGGATTCCAACTCCACCTTCAACCCTATATTCCCTAACCCTAGTAGTGGGATTCCTTTAAAAAACCTAACCAAAACGTTTATATCTTTCTCCAACTCCTTTGAAAGCCAGAAAAAACCCTGTTAAAAATGAGTGAGGTTCCATTCATATCTAAGGTGGGGTTCGTCAAAAAATCTAGGGACCCAATGAGATATAGGTACGTTCTAACTGATTTAATACCCATAAATTTGTGTATTAGACCTATTATTTGTGGGGTTTGTATGTCTTCCTCCATTGAAGCCTTTTTTTTTTTATCAAGAACTCACCACAGCTTTTTGAGCGTGTGTAAGTAATATGTATAGTCAATTCATATCAATTTTGACCAAATTATTAAATTGTTCCGACTGACGGGAAATAAAATGTCTGAACTAAAAAAAAATTGGTATAGCTTGTGTCGTATTATGGTGCCAACTTATTTTTCTACTCATGAAAGTGTATCTCCAAAGCAAATATTAAATTTCTTTCCAAATCTTTTCTCATTTCTTGTCTGAGAAAAGGTTTTGTGTCCATCTTTGGTATGCTAAAATGGAGGCAGGCATAAATCTTCACACACACACACAAGCAAATAGATTAAATTTGATTGCTATAACCCCTCAATTTGTTTCCAATAAGAGAGGACTCATCGTAGACACCTAGAAAAGAGAGAGAGCTTTCTCTGTAGATATCAATTTCATAGACGCAATCTAGGGAGTAGTTAGGCAGTCCCTTGGAATCTGAGAAAGAAGAAAAGAACGGAAGTTAACCTATCTACTAGAATCAATAATTCCGTATGGCGCAACAATTATTGATCCATGATCACGTTGGGAGGTACAAAATCACCTTTAAATATGGGTATCACTGCTCACAAGAACGTGCATGAGATATTGTATCTGTCTTCGATCATTACACTCGTTATTAATAAATCTATTTAGAGGTTACATTTTCATGATTTATGCATCCATGCTTCAAGGAAAGGATGCAAGGAACTGTATCCATTGTATGGCTTCGGATAATAAGAACAAGAGACCTGGCTAAGTGTTGTAGCGTCTTGTAATTATAGCGCGTTCAGCAATTTGTTTTTGCCCATCCAACTCATTAGTCTCTCCTTTTGACTCAGCATAATATAATTTAAAGTAAAAGACGAAAGTTTAATCTATAACATGGGGCCTGCACAATTACCATATCTCCAAATGATCCACTCATAAATGAAAACGATAACCTTATCTCCAAATTAAGGATTTGTCAGTGAGTTAGCCATGATAAGTTCTATCTACATACCTTTTTCTTTTCTTACACTGCGCTTCCTAGTAAATTCTGAATGTCACAAGCGAGGTGGCCTTCCCTTGGCACGAAATTACAGATCCTTGTGAACTTTATTACTCAACAGTGATTGATCTGTCATAAATTTTGGTTATGGTGGTCTATCATATAAGATCAATAATGTATGTCTGTGTTCTTACACGACCATGCCAACTTATCTTCTTGGAGGAGGATAAAGTCCTTTCATTTTGTTGGGTCAGAAAATTTTCCATACATTGCTTTTCTTTTTATATAACTCCATACATTCCAAATATATTGTAGACAGTGCATACAGCAATCTTGTATTCCTCGATGGGTGATTATTGAGTGCCTTGGGGAAAGAAACAAAAGGAAATTCAGCCTTAAACTCTTCCTACCTTTCTTGAAAAAGATCGATGGCCTCCGAGATTCTCCTACCCGATCCGTTTTAAGATCTGAAAAGAAGTTATCAAATGATACCTCTCTTCCTCGACCTTCTAGCGGGGGCAGCCTTCGAAATTATTAGCAAAGGAATATTCACAAAGCTGGCAACCGTGGGCTCAAGAACCTTTCTCTTACAAGCATTGATTGTGGAAAACTTGTACATTATCAAGGGAGTGTACCAAATATTCCAGGGTAGTTGTGACGTAAAATGTGAAAGGTTCTTGCTAAAGTTTCCTTTAAAAAAAAAAATAGAACTAGGCATCTTCAAGCTGCATAGCTGAAAGTGGTGGATTCTGAAGGCCTTGTGTTCTTTCTGTGGTATACATTCTTATCAATCCCATCAGCTGTTCAAATTCTTCTTTCTAACCATGTGGTTGCGTTTGATTAGTATCCATCATATATAACATAAATACGTTTCGATGAAATAATTAAAACAAAAACCTAACACCAAAGTAGTTTTGAAATGATTTTTTATCATCTTAAAAGTTATGTCCGAGTCTAATATTAGCAAAACCCTATTGTAAATATAATTAATTGCTAAACTTTGTAGTATCAGATTACATCAATTTAAAATATAAACAAAGAAAGATATTTAATTAGAGGGATTAGGTTATTTGTTCATATCAATACATGCAAATGTGTTTGAGCTAAGGCATGCCAAGCTGCATTGGCTGTAAATTGAAAAAAATAATGCCCTAGTTTTCTTACTTGAGCTCCGATGATATCCTTTGCCGAAGATGCCACAGAAAGATGTCCAAAGAAAAATAAATAAATTCTTTCAGCATCCCATATGGGGGATGAGCTTACATTATTGTTAATTATTAGGTTTGGTTATGGAGAGTTCTACACTTTCATACACACAAAATAAATCCTCAATATTTTATTTATTTTGTGCTCGAGTCAAGGGTGGAAAAGAGACGCGATTATAATAACGATGCATTCAATTAGATTAATAATTGCAATTAATTAAGTTACAGATCATGATTTCTCCTGGTACCCAGCTAGCTAGCTGCAAGATATACAGATCCTTAATTTCAAGCCAATAAGATAGTCATATTTTTTTTACGATCCTTCCTACTTTTCTTGTTCATCATTTTTAATCACGAACAAGAGATTACATAGTCTAACATCCCACCCTTAATTACATTTCTTGAAGGGGTGAGTACAGCTATGATAATTTTTCCATTTTCGCTCTACTCTTTGCACCCCTGAAAAGCTAGCCGTTTCCACTCCACCAGACGTTGCAGGAAATCCATAACCTGCAGCCGGAATATTCATAGCTCGTAAGCTGGCTTATATATCTAGCTGATCACTGCTCATAAATATACAGAATTATTGAAAAATATTAGCAATTATGCATGAAGTAGTGGATACTTGCCTGGGTGGGTTCCTGTAGGGAATAAGATGCACTCGTGTCCTTTGGAATTTTTGAGACCAAGATACCAAAACCTTGTCCTCTTTCTCTCAGTACCTGATGATAACAGTAACCAAAAAAATAAAATAAAATAAAATTATTAGCCTTAAAAGATCTGAATTAAAGTTTGATGTATAAATAAAGAGGGATTTTGTTTATATTTTAAGCATTGGATACCTTAAATGCATCCTCGTCTGTTCTATCATCTCCAATGTAAACAGGAAAAACATCAGTGCAGTTGGCGAATCCTGTAGGAGATATATATTAATTAGTTGGGTTAAATTAAGGCCATTAATTAATTAAAAGTACAACACTAATTATTATCCAGCACTATTACTTGTCTGGCTTTAAATTCTTTCTTTTATGAAGATGGACAAATCTAGTGGGAGGTGACTCCTTTTTTAAGACGCTTGATTTTATTTATTTATTTCTTGAGATGCATTGAAGCTGTGAGATTCCAAAAAAAAAAAAAGTGTAATTTTTTAGTTCGTGGTTATTATCAATCAATCACAGGAAAGCAAAAGGAAAACAACACTAAACTCACCGAGTGACTCTAGCAAAAACTCGAGAGCCTTTCCCTTGTCCCATTTAACGGTAGGTCGGATTTCTAAAACCTGTGTAAAACAAAGCGGTACTGAAAGTGAGAGACATGTCTTGTTTTATATTATACTCTTTAAATATTAATAAACACAGTATTGTGAATTAATTTATTATTAGATGCCACGCCACACCTTTCTTCCCTGAGTAAGTCGAAGCTTTGGGTACTCCTTCAGCACTGACTTCACTACTTGAGCCAGTCCACTCCATTTCTGTATTTTTCATGCATTCAAGTTAGTAAAAATGTATTCTTTTTTTCTAAAATATAGTAGTGGTAGTAATATTATTCGGTGCTCGACTCCTACCTTCTCATCGACACAGCGATAGTGCACAGAGAGGCAGAATTTGTTGTTCTCCACCTTGGCACCCGGAGTTGTTTTAGTTTTCTCCACCAGTTCTTCGTAAACCTGAAACCCCATTATCAAAAATGATGTAAGTATCATCAAGAATATGAGCTATCTGTATAGCAGATAGAGTTACCCAGTAAATTACTTCATCTATCATCGGAAGAAATTCACTGGCAGCCTGAAAGACAACGCCACCACTGCCCTGAAAAATACAGCACAAGAGACAAGAGTGTATATCATTTTGTGAGAGAAGATACGGGAAATTAATTATGCATTTTAGTGGATGGTACTTGCAAATACAGCGGTAAAGCTCACTCACTTTCTTGTATTTGGAGCCTTTTGCTGGTCCTTGAATGTCCATGCCATGGCTTCCAGCATAGTACAGTTCTGCTAACCGTACAAACTTATACACCTATAAAATATAGATAAATATTACAAAATTAACCTCAAAATTACAGCGAAGCCAGAGTAGTTTGTGCTTATTAGCCTAATACTTCATTAAAAAAAGGAAAAAAACCTCAAATGTACCTTGTCTCTGCACCTCCCACTCACTATTGCAGTAGGGAAAAATCTTGCAAGCTTTCTCACCGTTGCTCGCATCTACGTTTACCACAGCAGAAACTTCAGGAACAATATCAAGAGAGAAAGAGAGATGAACTGTAAGAACAAGGACTCAACACCACCTGCTTGGACATGAAAGCTCTATCTGGGTCATCTACAATCGGAGAAAGTGTGCCGTCATAGTCCAAGAACATAACAATTTGCTTTCCTTTAGAGGCGTCAATTATCTGCTCAAACATCTCCAGTGCTGATGGGTGGTGAAGCTGCAAATTCCACATTAAAAATGATTAAATTTAGCAGGAGTCATCGGTTGATAACCGGAAAACAGGTCCTTTCTCGAACTTGAAACAGTATAGAGATTAGGTTTTTGTATGTGCTCACAATCCATGAGCTTTGGTCTTCATTAACGGAAGGTGTGGACTTGATATGAGTAGGAGATGAGGCTCTCATGGAATCAACCCAAGCATTAACTCTTGCTCCTCCATTGATTTCCAGATTCTTTAAAAGTTTCTTTCTAGAAATGGATACGTAACCACCTGGCGCCGCTGGAGGTTTCTGGGCCGCCGTGGTAAAGATGGAGGAGTTTGCTGCATGCACTGTGATTGCCATGTTGAGTCCAGAATTTGTATCAGCCACTAACACATTTTGGTTTGTCATCTTTCCGCTAGAGAAAAAAAATCACATTTTCTTTCAAGTTAGAACATGCAAGATTCTGAACCCAGTCCAGGCTGTAAAATCAAGAATCAAGAAAACACCATCTGGGAAAACTACTGTACCGTAAGGGAATCAAGACAGTAATATTAGAAGCTAGAGCAAACTGCAGTAGGGACGAAGAACCAGAGGAATCCAGACAGGGTGCTCTGTTTTATCACTCTCAGTTAAGCGTCGAGAAGAACTACAGAGAAGAAGAAAGAGGAGGGACAGAGAACGTAGAGAAGAGAATCCAACAAACCGCTCGCAAGGATCAGTTGGAGAGGAGAGAGAGTGAATGTATGCTTGTGATAGAGGCACAGCCGAATGGTCGATTTATAGGTGCAAACCAAGACTGCCGAGAGGACCTCATGCACCCTCTCCTCCGAACCTCCATGCCGCGGGACCCACCCGAGCGGGACCCACAGAACCATGTGTGGGCCCGCGAGCTAGGCCCCCTGGCCGTCTTCCATGACAGCTAACAGCGTGCGTACGTGGAAGACATTCTTTGGCTGACTTGACTAATGGTGGATTCCTGCCACGTGTAGACCCTCCAGATGCCAGCCCCACCAACCCATCATCCACCTCCTTCGGCTTTGGGTGGATAAACAATTCACAGCCCAAAAGCAACCCACCTCCTTCCCTCTCATGGCGAAACCAAACCAGAGGAGAAGGAAAGGTAAGCTCTTGAGCAGTCTAGACCGGACCCTTCCCTGTCCTTAAACTAGGAATTGTTTGGCTGGGGCTCCTTGAAACGCCCCTTGTAATCACATGTGAAACTAACACCTGTAACCTTCCTAGGTTTATGGTATTCTGCAAAACCAGCTGCGATCTATTCCTTGATGTTCTTCCATTTTTAGAATTTTTAATTTGAGCAAAACCAAGTTCATGCATCTGATGCTGGATAAATTATTAACGCTGCATTGTTTACTGCCTAGATCGTCTATATTCAAGTTAATTCCTTCCATTCCTGAAGAAAGTAAAGTTTTTTTATTGCGCGTTATATATACAATAATTACACGAATATATGAACAGCTAAAAGATTACAATTTTATATGCTTGTTCGCTAGTTACATAAAGTTTTCTCCCATGCTAAAACATTCAGCCCTTGGTTTTACCAATTATCATTTTAAAATTATGTCACCAATTTGACAAAGGTCATCATTGAATTGTATAAATCCTAATGTTGTGGCTTTTATACCTCGCTAACCCTATTTTATATATATATATACATTGTCTGCTTTAGGAAAGATGGGTGATTTTCTTATTGTTGCGAGAAATTTCGAAGAATACTAAACATACATATAGATTTGTTATGATCACTGCTTCTGCTGTTACATAAGGTTTTGCACGATGAATAGCCACTGCGCAGACCCAAAACTTTAGCTCTGCGGTATATTTGTTCGACCATGAGAGAGAGAACAAGCAAGATAGAGGCAGACTCTGCGCTAATTAAATAGACTGGGCAGATAGTCTTCACTCTCCCAGTTCTCTTCTCAGTTCCTGGTCTTTAATCTTGAAACTTGAAAAAAACCCAGTAGCCAGTCACTGATTTGGAAATAGTTTTCTCTTTATATATTCATTTATCTTTCTACATCTTTATTTTTTTATGCGAGTAAATACCAACCCTGGTTATTTTAAACTTACAAATGATACATGTTTTGATTTAAATTCGAGACCTACAAATCACAAGTCTTTTATTATCATGCTATATCTTTTGGAGACCTAGATCTTTATTACTGTCATTATAGTTATCTGAATTGGTTGGAACCCATTCAGAAAAAAACTTGTGTTATTGAGTTATGGAATTAATTATTTTTATTAATATGGTAATTGTTTTTTTATATAAGATATTGATTTTATTGGGTTATAATGTTATTAAAAATTTAAATTTATTTGAGTTAATATCTTATTTAATTTAATTAAAAACTTCAATTCAAATCAAACTTTGAATTTCAAGTCTTTCGAGATATACGGTTTTAATTCTTCACTATGATCTTCATTTATTATGAATGTCCTAGTTATGTTATCTTTCTTTGTATTTGAATGCTTAAGTTTATGGATTTAACATGTGGACGCATTAATTTTTAAGGTTATAATATTTTATATCGATGTCTATTAAAATCCTCAATAAATTGGATTAGACTAGCCTTGCTCCCTATAATTTGCCATGGAGCTGGATTATTATTATTAAATTGATGCCTATAATCCTCAATAAATTGATTTTCAGTTGCCAAAACAAGGTAAGAAAAACTATATAAATAAACAATCTGGAATCTTGATAAACAAAATCGAGTCCAGCCGAGATATATATCCCTCCAAATCAATAACTTAAATATAAGATTTGAATAATTTCATAAAAAATAAAGAGATTTATAATGCTTTTCTTAAGAACCAATCTCATGACTTGACTCACTAAACCCGAAACATCCAATTTAGAAAAAAATCATGAAGTTCAATTCTCAATTCTCAATCAATTAAAAACTATAAGGATGGATTTTTAAAACATAACACTATATATTTGAATTGAAGAATAAAAATAACAAAAATTACAAAAAAAAAAATCACAAGGATAAAAATTAGAAATCCAAAGACTGAAGATCAATTCAGAGAATATACCATTTGATAAATTAGAATTAAATGATAAAATTAAAAACAAATAAAAATAAGGACCAAGAAAAAAATATCAAAAGAATAAGGATTGAAGTTCAAATGTTAACAACTACGAGTACCAAACTATAATTTTCAAAGGAGAAAGAGACAATAACACAAAAATAAACACGTCCACAAACACCACCAATAGGAAAATGACACCATGACTTTCAATTGCAAGACAAAAGGGCTTTTTTGGATATCCACGGGCAGGACGTGCATTACTCAAAGAGCACGAGTGCCTCCCACGCACCTATTATTTTTTGTTGAGGTAAAAAATAATTGCACCTGAGCTGATTTTACAATTACAAAAAAAAAAAAAAAAATACTGTGAAAGACGGAAAACACCTCTTGACCTCACACTTAATTTTTTAAAGGTATTTTTCTAGTTTTCCCATGAGCTTTAATTATTATTAGTTTTTTATATTTGTGAAAATAACAAAGATCATCTCATCTTCAATTATTTATTATTTCGTACAACTTTTCCAAAAAAATATATAGCTAGGTTGAACATTAGAAAAGACAATGAACCTCTAGCTTAATTAAAAATCAATAATAAAAAAAGAATAACACAGAAAAAAACGACCAACGAAGGTGACTTGCATGCCAAGAATAAGAAAAAGAAATATTCTTAATTTAGTGAAGAAATCAAAGAAGAGTATTTGATCAACGATGTGAATCTCTCATGTTTTATTATGTTAATCAATCAATTATTGTAAACTAAGTAAAGTAATAGATTCTGATATTAAATTTAATGGTCGTCACGTTCAGAATATTTCGCATGCATTGCTACGTATGTTCTTCAATCACCAAAAGTTTTTGCTAGTATCTGTGCTTTTTTTATATATATAATTTGTTGACAGTATATAATTAGCAAGAGAATAAAATTCTTTCGGTAAATTACACTTTACTAGTCAAAGTAGGGAGCCTTTGAAGATGCTAATGAAGAACTATTGGCTGTTAAGCTCGAGGAGTTAGTAAACTAGGAAAAGTGTTTCCAATACGCGTAGCGTGATGATAGAAGATTTATGATCTACATAGTAGATCTCAAGTTAGAGTCAAGACGTACATCTCTTATAAGAATCTGATACAACTGAAATTTTACTCGTACACCTAGGTTCACAAATTGCGTTTTCTAGAGAATGCAATTTCTTCGCATCCAAAAAAATGTTAAGTACTAATAAATTACAAAGATACATTTTGTTAATGTAAAAGTGCTCTTCACCTAAATCTAAGCTTTTAATCCTTTTTTTTTTTAAGAAAAAATTAGTATCATTATTTTAAATAGTTATCAAACTCAGCCTAACCTAATAAACTTACGATGGTCATGGTTGGATTTGATTTATATAAATTATTTCTTTTTTTTAACTCTCAAGCCAGATTAATAATTGTATTACCGTCACACTTAATCTCTTGCCTTCTTGTTTGTCGTTACCTCCTTGGACAATTTTTTAAAGTTGTGTTTGCTTACTGTCCACGAGCTGATTAGCCCGTTTCATTGGGTATTTTTATCTATGTAGAAAATTAATTGATGTTATAAATGTTGTATTTTATTATTTTAATATTTAATTAGTATAATTGTAATTGATAAAATATGCTAAAAATGGTTTTTTTCAACCAAAATGTGATTGAATATTGTTATTGCTAAAAAACTTTTGATAAAATTTGTTACAAAATTTGCTAAGAAGGTGAAATGATTTATAAGAAATTTGTTGTCATAGATACTCTGGTTAAAAAAACAAAACAACAAAAGAAACCCTGTTAAAAAAGAATAACTGAGTTGGACAGTAAAAAATCAAAAATACATGTAAAACAAAGGTCACCGTTTCTTAAAAGAAACAAACAAAGGGTCTAAAATATAAATTTAAATTCAAAGCCAAAGTTTTTTTTATAAGATTTATTCATCATATTATTATATTAAATATATTTAAGAATGCCGATATTAATTTTTTTTTCAAGAAATCGTAGGCCATTTTTTTTCTCTCTTTATATATTTTTAGGCGATAATATTAAATAAATATTAAACACATATACTTAGTCTCATATATTATATAGTGTGATCGAAATAGGAAGTGATTTTTATATTTTTTAATTGTAGATAACCTAAGTAAATTTGTTAAAAAAAAAACAATATGAGTTGCCGTTTTTCCCTAGTAATATTAGATCTAACACATTACAAATAAAAACATTGCAATATTTTCAAAAAAAGAATATATATTTTTTGCGTGCTATAATTACTTATTTGTTGTCTAAAAAGAACAGTGTAGTCGAAACAGAAAGTGCCTCATATATTTTTTAATTGTATATAATCTAGGCAAATTTGTTTACTTTTTTTTTAGTTGTATTTTTTGCTAGGTAATATTAGATCTTAAATATTAAAAATCCAATTTTTTTTTCAGAAATACACTTGAACAAAAGAGCACAAAATTAAAATTCGAAACCAATTTTTTTTATTTTATAAGATTTGTTCTTCATATTATTATATTAAATGTATTTAAGAATGCTGATATTAATATTTTTCTTGCAAAAAATACGAGGTCATTTTTTTTTTTATCTCTTTATATATTTTTAGGCAATAATATGTATTAAATATTAAAACATATAATAATGACTTGTTTGCCATTTAAAAAGAACAGTGTAATCGAGACCAAAATGACTTGTATCGTTTTTTAATTGTAGGTAACCTAGGTAAATTTGTCTATTTTTTGTTATTGAGTTGTCTTTTATCCCCAGTAATATTAGATATAAAATGACTATTGCTATTATTGCAAAAAGAATTAAAATTTTAAAATTTTAACGGAAGAAAAAACACTCAAAAATATTAACAAAAAAGTAAGCAAGAAAATAAAATATTATTATTATTATTATTATTCTAATTAATGAAAGTGGCAGAAATAAATCAAATAAAAAAATTCGATGGAAAATAAAATTATTAGGAAAAACGTAACAATTATTTGATAAGCACTAAAAATTTAAACACGGAAATTTTATAAGATTTATTCTTCATATTATTATATTAAATGTATTTAAGAATGTTGATATTAATTTTTTCCTGCAAAAAATCTGAGGTCATTTTTTTTTATCTCTTTATATATTTTTAGGCGATAATATGCAATAAATATTAAAATATATAATAATGACTTGTTTGCCGTTTAAAAGGAACAATGTAATCGAGACAAAAGTGACGTGTATCGTTTTTTAATTGTAGGTAACCTAGGTAAATTTGTCTATTTTTTGTTCTTGAGTTGTCTTTTATCCCCACTAAGATTAGATATATAATGACTAGTGCTATTATTGAAAAAACAATTAAAATTATAAAATTTTAGCGGAAGAAAAAACAATCAAAAACATTAACAAAAGAGTAAGCAAGAAAAAAAAATTTATTATTATTATTATTATTATTCTAATTAATGAAAGTGGCAGAAATAAATCAAATAAAAAAAATCGATGGAAAATAAAATTATTAGGAAAAACGTAACAATTATTTGATAAGCATTAAAAATTTAAACAGGTATATTTTATAAGATTTATTCTTCATATTATTATATTAAATGTATTTAAGAATGTTGATATTAATTTTTTTCTTGCAAAAAATCCGAGGTCATTTTTTTTTATATCTTTATATATTTTTAGGCGATAATATGCAATAAATATTAAAATATATAATAATGACTTGTTTGCCGTTTAAAAGGAACAGTGTAATCGAGACAAAAGTGACGTGTATCGTTTTTTAATTGTAGGTAACCTTGGTAAATTTGTCTATTTTTTGTTGTTGAGTTGTCTTTTATCCCCAGTAAGATTAGATATAAAATGACTATTGCTATTATTGAAAAAAAAATTAAAATTATAAAATTTTAACGGAAGAAAAAACACTCAAAAACATTAACAAAAGAGTAAGCTTGAAAAAAATATTATTATTATTATTATTATTATTATTATTATTATTATTATTATTATTATTATTATTATTATTATTATTATTATTATTATTATTATTATTATTATTAATGAAAGTGGCGGAAATAAATCAAAGAAAAAAAAATCGATGGAAAATAAAATTATTAGGAAAAATGTAACAATTATTTGATAAGCATTAAAAATTTAAACAGGGATTTAAATCATAAATCAAAAGTTGAAGGACTGAAATGAAACTCATATTTATTACCAATTTCAATCCAAGGACAAAATTGCAAAAATTAAAACCTGTGTACCGAATTTAATGACCAATTTGGACCCAATCCGGAAATAAAAAGTTGGAGGAGCGAAGTGAAAGGTGCACTTTTAATTAATTTCAACCTGAAGGACCAAATCGTAGCAAATTAAAACTAATGTAACAGAACTGAAAGGTGCAGGAAAGGAAATTGCAAGTTGAGGGACCGAAGTGAAAAAGGCAAAAACATGGGGGCCTCTCTTGCACTTTTACGTGTAGGGGAGAGAGAGAAATATTGCCGCCGTCTTCAACCGGCCTCCGCCACATCCACGGACACCGTGTGGCAAAACGCGCCGCACCGGGAGGACGACCAAGCGGAGGCGCACCGGATTTGACGTCGGTAACTCATTTCCGACCACCATATCGTACCGCACGTGCCACTTGAAAGGGGCGTCAGGGTGGACATCGTCGGCCGCGTGAACCGCACGCGCCTGACAGATTTCAAAAAATATATAAATAATAATGGTGAGTTACCGTTATGTCCCTGCCCTTAAATAATCGATTTTGTCTTATTGGGGGCTAGAACCGTCTTTAGCCATTTCAAAAATATTAAAAAAAAAATAAAGGGTTGCGGCGGACCGGACCGGTCCGTACGTGTGCAATTACGCACACACCCCTGCGCCTAAACGTTATTTACCCCTCAGCCGAAACGCTATGTTGTCCTATTACCAGGGATAACATCGCCACTACACTGTTCATAGACGGAAAAAAAAAGGGTGGACGAACTCGCGCGACGCACGGACGACAAATGTCCAGTCCATAGTGCACATGAGTCACAATGCACAGTGGACCGAACCCGAGCTCTTTTAGCTATTGTTATAATAAATAAAAAGAATAAAAATATATTTAATTGAGGGGACACAGTGATAAAAATATTTGTTTTATTTTTAAATCAATTTAAAATAAAACTTTTTTTTTCCTTATAAAAAAAAAAAGAGGGATATACCCCTCTGTCTCCACTATTTCCATCTTGTTTGTCTTTCAGTGGTAGCTAAACGCTGCGTAGCATCTCATGACACATGTGCTTACGTAAATGCGCACACCTTAGCATATTAATTTAATACTTCAGCATATTAATCTAGTACTAAAAAGGTGTTATTTTTTTTTATTAATTGTATTTGAACCAACTACGAAATCCTTTCTAATTATTATTTCCCATATACATAAAGAACTTAATAATTATAACACGTTAAACACATATAGAGGTTTTTATTACAGAAAGACAAATTCATTAAAGAACTTAATAAATTATTTTGCAGATTTATCATCACAAAGTGGAATTCGATATCATAGATTAAACGGTATAAGCAATGCTGGTAGAGGGTGGATTCTTAAGTCGACTAACTAAACATGCATGAATATGATATTTATGGTAAATAATTAATCTCGATTTCCTTACATATTGTCGTTTCATTGTAATAAAAGCATGGCTATACTATTAAATTAAATAATCTTGACATCTTTTCAATGCCTCACAAAATGCTGACTTTATATATTAAGTGTCTGTAAATATGTATTAAAATAATGTTTTTTTATTGTGGCTGCTTTTAAAAGTGTTTTTCGTTTCGAAATGTATTAAAATGATATTTTTTTTAAATTATTTTTGATATCAGCACATGAAAATAATCTAAAAACACCAAATTTTTAATATGAAATAAAATATAAAAAAAATAAAAAAATAATTTAAAATACAAGGAAGCCCGACAAGAACAGGAGAGTAGAAAGGTATGTCCATAGAGTGAAGACAATGGTAAATGAGGAATTATTGAGGTTAGAATATTTACTTTTACCACGTTACAATAATACACTGACACAAAACTAAAAAGCAAGCCCTTTTTCGTTTCTCATTGTTACCAAATGAGGGCGAAATGTTTGCCGTCTAGCCAACAGAAGACTTCCACGGACCCCAAATTCATAAAATAAAATAGAATTTTAGCAGGTTGCAGAAGGTCGTAGATAGGTCTGAGATATAGGGACAGCGACCACTAGCATTGTTTGCGTTCAACGGGACACCACACGTGTGATTAATTAGGCATCTCTACTCCTTCTCCACTGTCCTTCACATTATAGATTGATAGCAAACGTGGCATGGCCTTGTGGATTCTATGGATTTTTTTTTTTATTTTTTTGTGGGGCCGTCGCGAAACCACATGGTAAGAAAACAAAGGTCGGCGGATTCGAGAATAAAACACGCAAAAAAACATCACACACTCTCACTTGTTGTACGTATAATGGATGGATGGTGCTAGCTCTTGTGCGTAACGTGCACCTGATTCTAGGTGGAGGAACCCAAACCATGAACAGGTTGCTAGTATAAGCTCAGTACGGCTGCATCGCGTCATAATTTTAACTTTTTCTGGATTTTTTTATTAAATACCAGCCAAAATGTTCTAGTTTCGTTTCGCCAGTTCCGTTTTGGTCAAATAATATTTTTTAAATAATAAATAATTTTACAATATCAATCATAGCTCTAAATCTGACCGTTAGTCTTTTGATATTAAATTTTACGATGAGTCTTTTGATATATATATATATTATATATATATATATATATATATATATATATATATTACATTAAAATTTTAGAGTAATTAGAGAATATAATGACCTTGCGAGATTGATGATGACATTCTCATAATATTATACATGTTCATAATTTTGTTCAGAAAAATCATTTTATCGTGTATTTTTTAGATTAAATTGCACAATTCTAAATAATTTTATTTTTGGATTTGAACTAATTTTTTTGAATTAATATATTTAATTATATATATGTCGATATCCAGATTAGAATGCATGTATCTTGATTAATTTCACGAGTTTTAAAATTAATGATCATATAAATCCTTAATAACTATTATATTAGCAACTATTGGCTCGAACTTGAAATCACACATAAAAAAAAAAAAACCTTTATTAGATCCAAACTCTTATAGATGTATCATATTAGATGGTTTTCATGCGTGAATATTTGCTTTGACCTCGAATGGTGGAGAAAGAGGTATTTATTCAAGTTAAGGGGGGCAAATTTTATTCTAACAGCACATGAAATCGTTCAACTTATCAAGGTCTTGTGATATCAGAGTTATATCATTAGTCACGTCAATTTATGATTCCTTTCAATCAAAATTATTTTTTTTTATTCAAAAGTTTCATTTTTTTTTTCATGGATAGAGCCTAGAGGTGTAATGTGTGAAGTTATTCGCCTTTTTAAAATGAAGGACGAGATAATATAATATTCGATAGAACTATTTATTGGAAAAAAAAAATCATTCAAATATATTGGTTCTTTGTGTCTAAAAAAAATGAGATATTAATTTTTGAATTTCATAACTTTAATTCTATTTAATAAAAAATAAGTATAAAATAATATAGATTCGTGCAAGTTTCAAATTTAAAGAATTTTCATTTGAAGGAACATATTAATTAATAATATAATTAATATTCTGAGATCTCATCTAATAACTTAAATTTTTAGATAAAATGATTCTATAAGATCATAGCTGCTCTAATAAACATTTTCTCAAAGTCCCAATTGTCTCTATTACAATCAAAATGGCCATATTACCTGAAATTTCACAACACGATTTAACTCTCATTTGGGTAACCTCAACTTTCTCCACATGTTTCTCTCCTTTGGGTTTAGAGTTACACTGTCCGTATACGTACTTAGTCCATGTTCTATATATTAGGGTTTTGTATCTTATATTCACGATTGAAATCAAATTTTACAATAATATAATTAAAAAACAAAATCAATTTTTATGTCTGAAATGAACGAATTGGGTAGTGAGAATGTCCGAGAATGATACTTCTCTATAATTGTGGTGAGTGGAGTTAGCACAAATGATTAGAACGCCTTGTGGTTCCCATGGCCCAGATGAGTCTCTCACAAAAAACTTCTCTCTGCGCGTGCAGGTAATTCTTGCTTTTTCATGTCGGCCCACACTTTGACACGTGGTTTTGCCTAGTGAGCCGCACTTGGCCACGTCACACTGGGCTGTTCTGCACATATTTGTCACCATCGTCGGGTGTGAAGTGAAATCTCAAGGGTTAATGAGCCAAATTAGTCAAGTCGTCTTCACTAGTTTGATGAATGACAATGATCATCTCTAGTTTTGTTGGGTGACAGCCAATTGCCTCCTGCATTGTGCAGAAAAGTATTTTTAATTTTTTTTTTATGATGGGACAGGTTATGGAAGATTACCTTGTCTTCTTCGTCCACTAGAAATCAACGAGACTTTGAAGTCGATGTCGACAGTACAGTAGGATTTCTACAGTACTAGCTTTCTTTGATAAATTACATTACATCATGAGTTCCTAATTAAAATGAATTAGTTGAATATGCATGGAAAAAACTTAAGGATTACGCTCCCGTTTGCGATGTTTCAAATGATAAGCTGATGTGTAGTGTTTGGTAAGTTAAAAAACGCAGATTAATTCATGTGGGACCCACCAAAAAAACGATCTAAACCACGGTCGACGATAAGCAGCAAATACATGCTTTTTTCTGTGATTGCAAACAATTTTTTTTGAAGCGATTCCTGCGATTGCTGTTGTTTTGCCATGCACATAATCCTTCGACAAAATTCTGCATGCAGCTCTGCACAGCCATGGCCGATCGAGAGAGAAGCCACAACCACAGGACAGTGCATGCTTCACAAGCCACGACCACGAGGAAGAAGATATGATATATTTTCCAAAACAATCTCTCTCTCTCTCTCTCCCTCCCTCTCTTTCTCTCCAAAACAGCCATGGATGCCGGGACCTTTCATCGCTGACTCCGGCCACCACAAGCCACCATTTACGACGAAACCACCAAAGGAAGAACCAGCTAAGCCTCCTCTACCCATCGGCATCGTCCGTTGAAGCTCTCGTCGTTGTCGGTGAACAGTATCGCAACCTTCCAACGCTGCCTCTGGCCATCACAGGCCACCATTTCAGACGCCACCACTATAGGAAGAACCACCTCGGCCTCCTCTACCCATCGGTATCGTCCGTTGAAGCTATCTTGGTGGTCGGAAGCTAATTCACGTTTCACCTCTTTTGTTTTTAAGCTGAACTTGGGCTGGGCCTGCACTCGGCCCAGCCGAAGTCCAGCAAAGTTGGGCTTAGGCCCAATTTGGTTGGGCTGCCCTCTGCCTAACCTGTTTTTTTTAAATATATATTTTAAAAAAATAAAAAAATGTGTTGATAAAGATTAGTCCTAATGGAAGAAAAATATATGTTCGTGATGAAAATTGCAAATAGTTTGATGGGAGAATAATAAAGATATTTTTTTTCATGAATTATTAATTACATTATATTATTATAATTATTAAATTTACAATATTTTAAAAAATTATATATATATATATATATATATATATATATATATATATATATCCCCTTTAAATTAATTTCATAAGTTAAAAGCAATATGAAAAGCTTGGTAACCAAACACCCAAAACTATTTTTTTCAACCTCCAACTCAACCACAGTTTTAACCAAACACTTCACTGCTAATTTTGAACCACAGTAAAAGTGCTTTTTTTTAAACTGTTTTTTTTTAAACCTCAACCACAAAAGCAAAAGCAATGCCAAACACACTCTAAATTTGAAAAATTTCAGGTTCAACCTTGCGATGGACATTGATGAAGTGGAGAAGACCACGCGGTGAAAAGAAAGAGAGTTTGTTTCGAGTCAAAAAATTTGACACTACGTTTTAATTTTTTTTAAATAATTTGTATTTTTATTTTTTGTATTTTTAGATCATTTTCATGTGGTAGTGTTAAAAAAAATTTAAAAAAAAAATCATTTGATGTATTTCTAAACAAAAAATACTTTAAAAAACAACCACACTCCTAAACAGACACTAAAACACAACAAAAGTGCTAAAAAAACGAATGTTTATTCAAAAGATAACGTTGATAGTAGTAATTCATGGTGTTTTACAAAATATTATAAAACATAACTCAATATAACATCAACCTTAAGGAAAAAAGACTTCAAACTTTCATGACTAAATAGTTTAGTCGTGTTTTGTTGTGCTTTGAATCAAAAAGTTTTTTTTGTTAATATTCCAGCATGTTATCTAGTATTTTTTTTATTGTGAAATACAAAATTGATGAGTATTTTTAATAAAATAAATTAAGAATTATATATATCAATAAATATTAAAACAAAATGTTAATATTCACTAAAGACCATGTCAGGAAATTTTTTAATTTTTAATTTTTATTATTTATTTAGTGTTTTTTTTTTTTATCATTTTCATGTGCTAATGTCAAAATTATTTTTTTAAAAAAAAACATCATTTTAATGGATTTCTAAATGAAATTTATTTTTAAAAACAACCACAACCACTCTTCTAAACAAACACTAAAACACAACAAAATTGCTGAAGGAAATGAATGTTTATTCAAAGATAGCGTTGATGGTAGTAGTTCATGGTGTTTTACAAAATATTAGAAAAAAAAACTCAAAATAACATCAAGCTTAAGGAAAAAATACTAAAACATTCATGATTGATGAGTTTAGTTGTGTCTTGAATCAAAAAGTTTTTTTGTTAATATTCGAACATGTTATCGAGTATTTTTTTTATTGTGAAATACAAAATTGATGAGAATTTTTAATAAAAATAAATTAAGAATTATATATTACAAAACACCTAATCGGTGTGGAAAATACACTGTAGCTCCTCTCACAGTTTACTGTGGACTGGAGCAGTGTATTGACGGCAATGGCCTTGGTCATCAGGCTTAATTTTTTTTTTCGGGGTTGTTTTGGGTTTTTGACTTTTTTTTTTACTTTCCGCTTTTGTACAGTGTATTGACACCTGTAACCCTAGAAAACGACAAAATAGTGCACAGGGGGGCAAGGGCTCCGTCGGTTTTTCCATCCTTCAGTGCACAGTGCACAGACGATAATGGGCACGGAAGACGACAAAATTGCACACAGGAATCGGGGGTAGGGCCGTCCTTTCCTCTCAGGTATTTTCGTAAATACCGGAGGGGACAGGGGTGTATGGGTCATTGCCCCATTATTTTAATATTTTTTCTCGAGGGACAGCTGGCGCGTCGCGCGGGCGCGCCAGCGGCGTTCAACGCTGACGCGCCCCTTTGGCGGCGCGTGCGGTGTCTTGACGCCGTCAAAAATTAACTTCCGCCATGACAGACGATGCGTCGGGAGGTCCTCTATCCTCCGTCGCGGCGCGTTCACTTCACAGATGTCCAGTTAAGCCGCGACGGCTGGTTTTCTCTCCGACGTCGCCTTTCTCTCTCCTTCCGCCTCCAAAGTCAGCTCCGGTCCCTCATGTTGGTTTGAAGTTCAGTTTGGTCCCTGCGGTTTTGATTTCGTTTTTATTACTGATTTATTCAAATTCAAGTTTTTTTATTTTCAATTGTGCCCTTCCATAAAAACTGATTATATAAGAAAGTTTTATTTCAGTCCTTATACTTATGATTTTGTATTTATTTTTGATTCCTGCAATTATTCCGGTACAGATGTTTTGATTTCTTTGATTTGGTCCTCCAATTGAAATTGCTAATATATGCAAAGTTTGATTTCAGTCCCTCTTCTTCTGATTTTATTATTGCAGTCCCTCCCGCAGTTTGCATTATGTATTTTTGGTCCTCCAATTTTTTTTTTTTTTTAATTGTATCCTTCAATTTGAATTAATTTAATATATGTTATTTTTTTTTTAATATATGCTGTTAATTCTTTTTTTTAATGTTTATTGTTATTTTTTATCAATGGATTTTTTTATTGTTTTTTATACAAATATTTTGCTTTTTTTAAATAATTTTCCATGGAAATTTAATTATTTGAATTGCTTATTTATTAATATTGCTAATTTTATCCTTCAAATAATATATTCTATTAATTCTTTTCTTTAATGTTTATTTTTTATTTTTGATCAATTGATTTTTTTATTGTTTTTTATACAAATATTTTGCTTTTTTTATAATTTTCCATGCAAATTTAATTATTTGAATTGCTTTTTTATTAATATTGCTATTTTTTTCTCTTTGTTCATTTGTTTTGTTTTTTGCTTCTTCTTTTTTCTTTTGATTGAATGATTTTTATGATTTAACTATTTACACAATAATAATGATAATTTTAGTTATTAGTTTTTTTTACTTTCTTTTATAAATCTTTTGTTTAAGTACAATTGAGTTTGTTTTTTAAAGTGTTTTTGGTCAGAAGAGTATTATAATATTTTTTTTTAAATTATTTTTTACATTAACAAATCAAAATAATCTAAAAACGTCATTTTTTTATTTAAAATATAAAATAAAAATCATAAATTTAAATTTTTTATTTTATTATTGTGGGTATTTTCACAATTTAAATTTTATTGCTGTTTTATTTAAATTGAATTAATCTTAATACAGTGAACTGAATAATTCAGATATCCGAGTTTTCTTGCTTTTTTAATGGTGATGATAAATTTATGCTTTTTTATTTAACTTTATATCGATTTTAAATTCATATATTTTATAGAAAAATGTAATCTATGCTTACATTACAAACTCAACTCAAAATTTAAAACATTTTATCTTTTAATCTATAATTTTTATTTACTTATATCATATAAATATATCATATAAATTTATCGTTGTAAATTTAATTATGTTAAATTATATATAAAAAAACACCCGCGGCAACGCGCGGGCAATTATCTAGTATATATATATAACATGTTAAAACAAAATGTTAATGTTCACTAAAAAACAAGTTAGGAAAATGAGAAATAGGTATAAATTAAAATATATAATTTTGCACATTGGAGAGCCTTTAATTTTTTTTAATTTTATTATATAGAATATATTTTCTTTCATGGGAAGAGTGGCAATCTAAATTCCATTGAAACAAAGTAATTTTCTAGTATAATTTCACCTATTTTTTATTTATACCCTTCTACTATAAGAAATGAAACTTATGTCTACTTTTTTTTATTTAATTAAAATAGAAAGCAATCAAAACAAATATAAAAAAATGGGTGAATTAAGATAAGGATGAAAAGGTATCTTGGTAATTAAAACCTCTTTATCTTATCAATATTATTCATTTTTCTTACCATAATCTTAGAAAAAATCTTATCATAATAATAAAAAATACTCTTATAATTTTGACTTGAATATATTAAAAATAAATAGTAGAATAAAACATTATTCATGCATTGCCATAAGGAACTTTATTGTTGTGTTATTAAATATGTAGGTCTAACATGTCAACTCAAAGACTCCCTAATCCAACCCCTTGTCTATACTCACTTTCAAATTAAACTGAGTGGAAAATGATTTGATATGTCCCGGTCGATCTAACAAGTCCAAACATTTCCCAATTAACTTTGTTAAGACCTGGTTTGACTTTAAAATAATTTTTAGGACATGTTTTTAATTATTATTTTTTAATGTTGATATTGTCATAACTTAATTTTCGACTCTCTAATTTAAAATATTTAAAATATAAAAAAATATTTTTGATGTATTTATGTTGTTTTTGATATTTTCAATGTCATCTCAAAAGATTTTAATTTTTTTTTCAATGCATGAACTTTTAATGACTCATTTCAAAATCATTAATCAGTTTTAACAATTTGACGTTAATGTCTTTTTTTCAAATATATATATATATATATATATATATATATATATAAGAGGGAGGAAAAGATGTAGAAAATGTTTAATCTACCTTCCCTTTCTTAGGACCATCATTACACACAATGGCTATTTTACTAGATGTTAAGAACTTTCACACCACCATCAACATAAGGGAGAGGAGAAAACCTTCCTTTTAATATGCAAAAGCTATCATTTCCTTCTTCATACACAAAACATTCATAACCCCTTATAATTCATCCACACATTAGAGTCACTTATACTTTTATTGACTAATTCTCCCTTCACCCCATAAATTCCCTTTTCACTTAGTCCTTTAGGGAATAAAAAAGAGAAACACTTAATCACTCTCCACACCAACACAACCACATGCCCTTATCATGTTCGACCAGCCACTCAACCGTTAATTTCCTTTCTAATTTGTTTGGCCTGAATGTTAACCATTAAACCCAAACCATCAGCTTATAAACTCTTATTATCAACCTAGAAACATGAGAAAGCTTCAGCCAACAACAATAAAGGTCTCAGTCATAGCTACACCAATAAAGCAACAATGTCGCATCCCCAACAACGTTGTCTTTCTTCTCCTACTCTACTACGAGCCCCCCCCCCCCCCCCCCCCCCCCCCCCAAAAAAAAAAAAAACTTGTTTTTCTTCCTCTTACAAATAAAATTGCCATCATTTTTTCTGCCAAAACCTCTTAGGTCACCAATTGGACCTCCTCGTCATGACAACAATCAAGATAGTAACTAACCTCTTTTCTATTCTTCTTTTACCCATTGTTCACATATTACATATGAACAATACAACATGAATTATAATTCATATTCTATAGTTTATATGTCATTGCTGTAGACCAATTTAGTTGGTTGGGTCACGACTAGCCCAACCCCCCTCCCCCCCCCAAAAAAAGCGAGGCATGTTGGGTTGCGGCCCAACCTGGCTCGACTCGGTCGTGCCTAGCCTATATTTATATTTATATTATATTATATATTAATAAAAATATTTCTAAAAAATGAAAAAAAAACCCTTAAATGTGTAATTCAAGAAAATTTATGATTTTCTCACATTATTTCTTAACAATTTTGCATAATAATGAACCTTTCACGTACACTTTAAGTTATAAATCCCGTATTAAAACCACTTAGTTCTCCCCAAAACTTTAAAAAACCTGTGAAGATTTGTCCAAAATATTATTGATTTTATGACATGTTTTTCTACCAATTTTGTTCTATATTGGCCTATAGACTTAGACTACAAAATACAAACTTTAAATAAAATAAAAAACCTTCATTTCAAAAACATAAAAAAATGTTTTGGTTTCGTGTCAAATCCTAAATGTTGTTCAAGCATGTTTTCTTAAAAAAAATGAATATTTCTCATGTTTTAGAATACAAAAATGGATATTAAAAATCTTTCACCAATTATTTTATTCATTTTACATTTATAATATTAGGATTTAGATGTAGATTTTAATATTTGGACGATGTAAAATTACATTGTAGACTACACCTCAAGTATTAAGTATACAAAAAAAAAAAAAACAATTCTAAGATTTAAGCCTTGAAAAGGTTAGGTTTTGATCGAATGAGGTAGAGATTTTCTCTTAAAAAATAATCTATGTCAAACCTTAGAAAAAATCAATGAATAGAAATTTGACTTAAACACAATCAAATAACAATGTAGTTTATCACTGAAGTGATGCATATTTCTCTTACATAACAAGTCCCTTTACCTAGACTCTCACATACCATTAGGTTTTCTAGTAACATTTAATACCTTGTGGAAACTAATGAACTATATAATTATAATTTTATAATTATACGTTCAACCTTTTTCCATACATACTGAGGAGGCAAACCAACCATTTGAGGCACCCTAAAACATATATAATAATATTTTATATGAACCTAAATTAATCTTCTAAAATCTGCAACCCAGATCATGAACTGGATTGGGTTAATAACTTTTTTTTTTGAAAAATATTTTTATTTAGTTGTATGATAATAAAAATATATATATAAGTAGGAGAGACACCTCATAAAATTTAACTAAACATCATCATGAAAGACTACTATATATATAGAGAGAGATATAAAGACTGTATATTAATATTATAAAAAGAATGTTATAATCCTATTTTTAAAAAAAGAAAAAAAATTGAAGGGTATGTAATAAAATATGCTCTAAATACATTTCTAAGATTTATTTATTTAATTAAAATAGATGAAATGAAGATAAAAATAAGGCTAAAAAAAGGTTAAATGTTTGGCTTTTATTTTATTTAAAAAAGACCAGACACCTAGGCTTGTTAAACTAAGCCTAGATACCTGCTCATCCCTCTATTTTTCTTTTCTTAATACACATCGATGATAAGTCATCCACCCATTATTTTTAACGGAAAGAAGATGACATATAATATAGTATTGTATTGTTTTTAGTCACCTCTAATGGTTGAAAAATGAGTCTAGTCTCACTCCTATGCATATGATTCTCTGCAGAAAATGTGAGAAGAAGACAGACACAACTACAAATTCTTAGTCTCTAATTTGATTGGTAATAAATCAAAATGATTCCTATTTTTTTTCCGTGTTTGAGTAACTCATGTTCCTCCTCCTTTGTGATTTTCCCCTTATTAAAAATAAGAATTTTCAACCCTTCTCTCAATTGATAATACCTAAGAAATATCTTATAATCTTAATGAATACTCTCTTCCTCCTCATAAATGTTAGGAGTGAAACATGAGACAAGTGAAGTATGAGGCTTAAATGTTAGAACCTTAAAAAAAACTTAGGGGATGTCTAACTACATAACAATTAATTTGTAAGAAAATAAAAAATCATCCTTAATAAAAATATTTTTGACTCTATATACTTTTATTAATAAGATTAGGGTTCAAAACACCTAAATATAACTCCTCTAGTAAAAATGAACTCTAAGACACCATGATCGACTTTTTTGGTTACTAGAATTTAGACAAAAAAACAGTTTTTTTCCCTCTCTTATTTCCCAATGACTCTCTCTCTCTCTCTCTCTCCACACAAAAATCATCAATTAAAATTCAAGCTAAATGAAGCATGTAATTGAAATGTTAAAATGAATATCTAATGTTTTCATTTTCTTATTCGATGAAGGAAAAAAGGTTAGTCATGCTTTTTATAATTGATATGCTAGTGTCGATATGAGATATGAGCTTAATATAGAGATTGTGAAGGATAAATATCAAGTCAAGTTCAAGGTTATGATAACACACCCTAGTAGATCCATAAAATATAATTTTGAAACTTTGCATATTGCATCACTTTTTTCTGTCAAAAGATATAAGATGTTTCTGACATTTCAAAGTGTTCTATATGATATGTAAAATCATCATGTTTATTCAAGTTAGCCATCAAAGAGACATATTCTTCAAAGATATGAGTATATAAAACTCGATGATAAAGTAAATAGTAGTATACCTGATTAGGACTATTGTTCATTCTTAAGAACACATAGTTCTAATCTCATCTCATGATTATGTCTTTTTTATTAGGGAATATATGTTTAAAAGTAAAAAAAAAAATTGATAGAGTTAGTCATACTTGTAGCTAAGGATAAGTGATCTTCATAATGAGTGTAGATCCTTTGTAGAGTTGCAAAAGCATACATACTTTGCACATCATTTATCTTGCAAATTATGTTTTCTTTTAAATATCATATCCTCCTAGAAACAAGACTTTATGTATGTATTTTAATGCAAATAACTCTATGGAATCGCGACATTGAAATTTCCAAAGTCATATTAACAATGTCTCATTTCATGAAAAAAAATAGACATTAAAAATATAGCATATAAACAACATTGAAAATATAACATATAAAAATATATTTTAGAATGTTGATGAATGTGATGTAAGTCTCTATAATTTCTCAATCTTTAAAAATTAGGGTAGTATATATATAATCTACAATTTTTCAAGCCTAGATATTACAACTCCAAATTATAGAAAAATACTTTCAACTTTTGAATAAATTATTGAATAATCATTTCTTTCTTAAATGAAAAATACCATACAAGAATATTTAAATAACTTCCCTAGTTATAAAACTAATAATAAATAAATAAAATATTAACGATTTACTATGAAAAAAATCTTAAAAAAAACTAGGAAACAAAACCTTAGTAACTTTTCAACCAAATATGAGCATGTTTTTGAACTCAAATGGCATTGTCTTACTTACATAACATATTTTAGAACAAAATTAGTGCAATCCAATGGTTAGATTAAAAGTTATTATATGTTTTTTTTTTCGAAAAGAATCTTTTAATGAATCAAGTTTTCTTATTAAGCTAGTAGTTTCTCTTACATGTCTTATTTTAGGCTTAAAATATAGCAATTTGTTATCCTATTCACAAATTAATTTTTTTTTTATTTTTTTTTAACCAAAGTAATTTTTGTCTCTTTCTTTTCATTATCTAGACTAGCTTTTCCTATTACATTAGAAAGATAGTTTTTTTCTCTCTCCTCTTTGATTTCAATTTCACTAAATTCATATCAGCTTTTGGAATTAGGTTTGCCCTATGGTAAATCCCTTGGTACGTGCCTCTCTTTTCTCACGATTCTTGTTTTCTCCTTCCCTAAGTCCTTTTTTATTCTTTTTGTACTTGTGATCTATTGGCAAGAACTGCCGATGACAATAAAAAAAGATGTTATGTCAAAGCTTTATTATTTTCCAAGCAATATAAACATGCTAGTTTTCCATAAGTGCTCTAGCTAGAAAGCACTCTGTAAGCATAAAAATCATTGATAGTCCACATTAAAGTTGTTTTCACTTGAAAATTTTGTTTTCCCAATACATCATAAGTCAAAACCCTGGGAGATCATAATTGTCTTAACTTATTAATCAATGGTCAAAGACAGACATTAATGTTGCAGTCTCGACTATAAGGACAATGTATGATAATTGATAAAAACATCAAAATTCAACCTCATACACATCCTCGGTGCAAGTAGTATACCGTGAGTATCACCAGCCAACAGAAATAAAGAGCTAGAAATGATCTAAATATTATGAATTCACATTGTTAAAGTGTTTCCTAGCTTCACCATCGAAGGGGTGCACCATCACTCCATCAACTATATTATATGAAAAATATCATGTCATGTGCTCAATAGTTTTTGGTGACAAATAATATCTACAGTCTAGATGTGACTAAGAAGTATATAAGTTTTTTGTGTGTGAAAATAGTTTATCCCTTGTCAGTTATGTGTTTATAATGAGGTCAAATGTTTCGCACTCGGCCAACTCTGTATTTTCAAGGTATTACAACATGTAGAAGTTTGAACATGGCATTTGTCTGGTATCCTAGCTCGAGGGGCTTTATTATGGATGTAGCAACATAAATGTTCTCTTTCAATTTGTTCCCTTTAGATAAAATGCTTCTTGGTCATTCGAAAATTCTATCACAACTAACCTCACTCAACCCATAATCTAGCTTGATGGTGAACACCTATGTTATGCTTATAATATATTGTGATTTATGCAACCATCCCATAATGATTCATCACAGTCTATTAGAAGATAAAAAAAAACTAGTCACATCTATGTTAGGTTCTTCACATATGATTGAACATAAACTTACACCACTCTCATTTATTTTCATCGTATCCATAACAATATTCCTATAAGGATTACTGTTGCATCTACAACTCCATACACGTTGCTGGAACTATCACTTGAATTAACCATCCTTTCTACCATGATTTTGTGGGAACAAATTTTTCTTTGTGTGCATGCCAACACAAGTATTTCTCCATGAACCCTCTGTAAAAGATGCATCTTGACAACATCTGGATCCATAAACTTCTTGTTTTTCACCTTCTATGGACATTTAATACCACCTCCACTAATGTTTCTCATATTAGATATTGTGTAGTTAATAAAACCTTGAACTTCATTACAATAATCCATCCTACACAACCCTTGGGTGATTCATGATACATATATGAATGATCCTCCATTATTTATATCAAATCTATGTACAATAATTATGTATTAATTAAATATATTAACTAAACAAATATAATTTTATATAATCTAAAACAAACCTTAACAAGCACACATCATAAATCTGTATATTAAATTTATAGGATAAGAAATTATAAGAGAAACACCAAACACCTAAACAGTCTTAAAATTAGATTTCAAGACAATATGGTGGATTTGCTTACTTATAGTGGAGAATCCAAAAAAAAAAATCAAATAAGAACACATATGCTCATAAACTTAGTGTTTTGGATGTTGAATTTATAATGAGAGGTTGAACTGTGATAAAATTAGGGGGATAGGGTGGTTAGGATTGCAGAGAAAAAAATACATAATGAAAAAGGAGAAAAAGAAGAAGAGACGAGGATCGTTGATCAAGTCATAAATTAAAAAATTTCTAACGAATTTACCAACGAAATATATTTGTTGGTATTTCGTTGGTAAATCCATCAATAATTATGTTAGTAAAAATATCACATCATTGTACTTCATGGATTCTTAAATCCCATTTTAATTTTGTCTGCATATCTGTCAATATTTACTAACAGAATTACAAACATAATATATTTGTCGGTAACTCTGCGGTCAATTCTGTCAAAACTAATATCATGTCATCATACAATATAAATTTTTGAATACCACTGTAATTTTCTTGGTATTTACTACCAATATTTACTAACATGATCATTATGTAGGTAATGGTGTTAGTAAATAATGATAAAAACAACGAAAATAACTTTCTGTTGATAATATAATTAGTCAAATCTTGACGAAAAAATTTCATTGATATTTCCATATAAATTAGCCAATTTTTCTAGTAAATTTTAAGGTCACCATTTTATTTTTATATCACATTAAACAACTTATATTCAAGTATCAAAACATAATCGTCCAAAAAACAAAACAAAGAGACAAAAATCATATTATTACATATCTACTACTTAGAATAAGTTTGAATAGACTATTATATACATAGCAAATGCCAAATATATATATATATATATAAACTTCAAAAGCCAAATCCAAATCTTTTTCAGTAGATTCCACGACAATGAAGTGAATAACCAACCAAATAGGAGATAGATGATCAACAAATTGGTCACTAACCGAAATAACTTCCACACCGACATATCCCCAACACTTTCGGTTAATTATAGGTCCCAGAAAATATGATCTTTCCCTGTCCACGTGCCACACATAACACGGACCCACATCTTAATCTGTGTGGGATCGCCATGTCAAGTTGACACGCTTTTGCTGACCCCGCAAAGAATAAATCTTCTCTTCACTCGGTTTTTATCTCTAGCTAAGCTGCATGTCTCCTTCTTTAATATCCTCTTCTCTCACTTTCTATCTTCTTTGCTTTGCTTGTTTACAAATGTTACTTTATATTCCAAGGATAGATTCAATAATATATATATATATATATATATATATATATATATGGGTGTGTGAGAGAGAGAAATTAAAATTATTTGTTAATTAAAATAAGTCATGAGAAAAACACACTTATATTTTTATTTGTGTTGGTGAATAGAATAAATTATTTATATAATCACATCTAATAATTTTAATTTTAATTTTAAATTGAAATAATTATTTGACATGATATTAAAATATTAATAATTAAATAATCATGATCTTCAATCTCGTCACTTTTATTTTATAATTAAACAGATCAAATTAATTACGAGATTGCATAGATTTCAAGTTTTTTTTAAAAAAATATTTGAAAAGATGTGTTAGAAAATAATATAACATAACTTATCATCAAACTCGATAGTCTAAACTTTAAATATTCTAAAAACTTGTTTTTTTAATTAGAAAATAAAATAGAATATAGGAAATAATGTATAATCATATAATGATTAATATTAGCATTATATAAAATTAAACAAACAAACTGTAATTTATAGCACCTCATTACCTTTTCTTTTCGACAAAAGTAATATTGAATTCTTCCCATAGTTTCTTAAAATCAACACCTATTATGTGTGTAATTAAATTTATAAATACCATGGCAAAGTAGAGCAGCCAACTTTATCACGCCACGTGGCAGAGACGGAACTGTTAACAAAGTATATACCCATCCCATTCATTGGATATAGAATTAAAGTTACAGAGAATTTGGGACAAGTTGCAAGCGTGTTGGGTCAGACAATTCGACTTTCCCAATAATTTAACGACAGGATAACTACCGATAACTACCGGATAACAAAACGAAAAGAATCTTACCCAAATTTCTTTTTCCCTGTTGGAAGCAGATTTTAAGGTAGAAACTAGAAACAAAACAGCATTTCATTGGGCATAAATAAACAATGTGGGCTAAGGGAAATGTTTTCTTGATAACACAAAAAAATAAAAATAAAAATAAAAATCAGCAAAATATAGTTATAAAAGTTTTTGATGAAATATCACTATTTATATTTGTTCGTGATTTAAAAACATAACATATAAAAAGTTATAATTAAGAAAATAATATCAAGTAAAAAACCTATAGGACAACTAATGAAAGACTAAAAAGTAAGCTCCTTAAACATTTACATAAACCCTAATAATCTTGAAATTTAGGGATTTTCAATTCTTCATATAATTGAAAACATTCAAAGAATTATTATGCATTCTCAAAACCCAACAACAAAAAGAAAAAAAAAATTGTATCCATAAAAGAAAGTTAATTACGATTAGTGATGTGCTTTTACGTGGAGTCCCATTGTTATGTCTAAAGTGAAGGTAAATTGCCATTAAAAGCATCATTAATTTCTATTTTAAAGCGTTTAACAAGTAGCAAACGGAACCCTCAAAAGTATGATAGTGTTGAAAAGAGGTGGGCCACTTGTTGCTAAATCTAATTATTGAGCGCCCAGCCCTTTCTTTCACTTTTTTTTTTTTTTATTTCACCTTTTATTAATTTTCTTTTAGGGATTCCATTATTCTGTAACAAGCTGTCATTTTCTACTTCTTTCTCTTTCTTTTATTCTCTAAATTATTATAATTCGTCTTTTCTGACCACCCTTTTATTTTTATTTTTTCTGAAACCGTCTCTTTCCATACTTCAATAATTTAGAATATAGCCGAATATGTAAATGAAATGAAATATATAGCATGACCTGATGACAAAGAATTTATAATTTATATAGTAGATTTTAAATTTAAATCAGAGTATATATTTTTTATAAAATTATGAGATAAACAGAATTTTATTCACTCACTTAAATCTATAAAATATATTTTTTTTAAAATAAAATTTCCTCTCTATAAAATTACAATTTTCCTTACCAATCAAAACATCGACTTCCAACTTCCTCGATTTTCCTCTTTTCATGGTTTTTGTATAGACTGGTACGCTTTCTCTCTCTCATGGAGTTAGCTTTGGCATTCTAATACTTTTTTTCCATCTCATGTATGGCCTGTATACATGTAAAGTTTAGATATCTATAATTAGTTTTCTAACGACGAGTTTGAAGTGAATCAATTGCATATAGACTAATATAATTTAAGAGAAATTCTTTCGTACAAACTCTTTTAATAATTTTAAATATTGGATCATAGTTTAAGAAATAGATATGTTTATTACTAGGCTAAACCTTTAAGATTATATACTATTTCGCTTTTATAAATCAAAGTTATATTTTTTTTCTACAGGTAGTTCTCAAAAATGAATCCACATGTAATAAATCTCACCTTAAAGATAATTGCATTTACATTTAGTTATTCATTTACATGTGACCTTCACCTAAATAACCATGATTTATTATCACTGCATCCATCAACATACTCTTATAACAATTACAATTAACATCAATATTAACATGGTATTCTGGGGAATGAATTCACAATATGTATTAATAATATAAAAATCAATTCAAAATTTTAATTTGCTAATTGAAAATGAATTCACAATCAAATTACAATTATTAGTTTTTTGAAGTGCAATGATGTGTAAAACTATCAATTAAATAAATAAAATTAATGCAAACTAATCGATAACCCAACTAACTATAGATAATTTTTTTCAATTCAAGCTAAATTAATATCATTTAATTTTTATCATTTCCAAAAAAAAAAGAATTTCTCTAAAATCTTCAACTTAGCAATAAAATTGATAAAAAAATAACTTTTTGCCATTAAATAATCCATACTTGCTTTTAGTATCGCACACCTAAGTTAAAAAAAAAAAAAACTAAAATCAATTAGATGAAATTACTAACAAATTCAAATTTTCTCAAATCACAAACAAACCCCAAATAAAAATCAAACTATTATTCCTTATGAAGAGGTTGTTAAAGAATAAAATATACATGCAAACTTGTTGACAAAATATTGCAATGAAATATATTGTCTATAATTACATCGGTTATTGATGATGTGTTATTTTGGTGATGGATTCATAAATAGAAAATCTTCATTTTTAATTATATTATTTTGTTAGTGATTAAGTCACTATTTTCTGAAGAAAATAATTTGTTTCTATTATAATCAATATTTTTTACTAAATTATTTTGTTGTTACAATCTTTTATTGGTAATTTCATTTATAGTAAACTATTTTCAAGCATCTTTCAAAGGTCGCCCTAAATATTGGGTTTTGTTGCCGGACAACCCCATAAAATGTTGTTTGAATGGAATGAGGGTCAGCAACAATGCCAACAAGTTTTTTTCAAATAATATTGAATTTATGTCAATCACAATAATAACCTCAGGAAATTTGCAGAATTACAACAAAATAGTTATAAAATGACAAAAAATTTATGAGAGATATATTTATTTTTGTCTCTAGAAACATCAAATAATTCCACTATATTGAAAAAAAAGGACGAAACACCCTTGAGTCAAAGACATTATATTGTTTTATTCAAAGGCAAAGTAGTAATTTAATTCTAATAAAAAAAGAAATGATAGATCTCACCCCCATAAAATATTTCAAATACAGTTGTGAAAAGGTGGAAAAATAACTTTACCCAAACACCTAGTTAATTGGGTTTTATTTGTTTTTTATGGGTAATTTTATAGTCACCTCTAATGGTTGAAAAATGAGTCTAGTCTCACTCCTATGCATATGATTCTCTGCAGAAAATGTGAGAAGAAGACATACACAACTACAAATTCTTAGTCTCTAATTTGATTGGTAATAAATCAAAATGATTCCTATTTTTTTTCCGTGTTTGAGTAACTCATGTTCCTTCTCCTTTGTGATTTTTCCCCTGATTAAAAATAAGAATTTTCAACCCTTGTCTCAATTGATAATACCTAAGAAATATCTTATAATCTCAATGAATACTCTCTTCCTCCTCATAAATGTTAGGAGTGAAACATGAAACAAGTGAAGTATGAGGCTTAAATGTTAGAACCTTAAAAAAAACTTAGGGGATGTCTAACTACATAACAATTAATTTGTAAGAAAATAAAAAATCATCCTTAATAAAAATATTTTTGACTCAATATATTTTTATTAATAAGATTAGGGTTCAAAACACCTAAATATAACTCCTCTAGTAAAAATGAACTCTAAGACACCATGATCGACTTTTTTGGTTACTAGAATTTAGACAAAAAAAATAGTTTTTTTCCCTCTCTTATTTCCCAATGACTCTCTCTCTCTCTCCACACAAAAATCATCAATTAAAATTCAAGCTAAATGAAGCATGTAATTGAGATGTTAAAATGAATCTCTAATGTTTTCATTTTCTTATTCGATGAAGGAAAAAAGGTTAGTCATGCTTTTTATAACTGATATGCTAGTGTCGATATGAGATATGAGCTTAATATAGAGATTGTGAAGGATAAATATGAAGTCAAGTTCAAGGTTATGATAACACACCCTAGTAGATCCATAAAATATAATTTTGAAACTTTACATATTGCATCACTTTTTTCTGTCAGAAGATATAAGATGTTTCTGACATTTCGAAGTGTTCTATATGATATGTAAAATCATCATGTTTATTCAAGTTATCCATCAAAGAGACATATTCTTCAAAGATATGAGTATATAAAACTCGATGATAAAGTAAATAGTAGTATACCTGATTAGGACTACTGTTCATTCTTAAGAACACATAGTTCTAATCTCATCTCATGATTATGTCTTTTTTATTAGGGAATATATGTTTAAAAGTAAAAAAAAAATTGATAGAGTTAGTCATACTTGTAGCTAAGGATAAGTGATCTTCATAGTGAGTGTAGATCCTTTGTAGAGTTGCAAAAGCATACATACTTTGCACATCATTTATCTTGTTTTTTTTTCTTCATGAAACTAGAGCTATCTTTATACATCAATAACATGTAATTGAGTTATATGTTGTATTTTAAGTTGGTGGAATAAAAAGGGTAAAGTTGTTTACCCTATAATGACTTGTATGTTACAAGATTTTTAATATAGTAGTTTTGACTCTAAGTCTAACTACGAGAATGTCTGGTTTTTTATAGACACTTGACTCTAGTTCTAACCGTGATAATGGATGGTGACTAAGTATACTCATACACCTAGTCCTTGAATTTTCTCACGGGGAAGAAAACATTTCATTGATGGAGAAGTTGCTCTCACCATTGGTTTGGAGTTAGGCAATACATTGAAAAAAAAATGGTTCCATTATATGTGAAGAGTTTGTATGTTGATTTATCAAAATTCAAAAACATTATATATATATATATATATATATATATAGGTGCATGTCAAACATAAAAACCACATTAATTAGAGGGTCAAGCTAAGGGTCAGAACTAAAGTTGTTTGGGCTTGAACTAAATGATTGAAATTAAAAGCTTAGCATAAACAACTATTTTTTTATGTATCATAAAGAGTTATTCTTTTTATATGATTTAAGTTTCACTAAACCTTACATTGAGTTTTATATACATATAAATAGATTATTGATATCACAAATCAAGTCTAACACATATATTCAAGGATTGTTGTTTATGTTTGTAACTTTGCAAATTAGTACACAAGTAAATATTAAGGAGTAATTGTTGCAGAGAATAATTCATATCTTAAGGGGGTGTTTGACACTGCGTTTCAAAAGTGCTCTTGAATAAATTTGATTTTTTTTTTATTTTTTACTTTAAATTAAATTTTTTTGGTGGTTTTAGATCATTTTCATGTGCTGATGTCAAAAATCATTTTAAAAAAAATCATTTTGATGCATTTTTGAACGAAAAACACTTTCAAAAACAACTTCAACCACACTATCAAACAGTCACTTATTCCATACCAAATTATGTTTTCTTTTAAATATCATATCCTCCTAGAAACAAGACTTTATGTATGTATTTTAATGCAAATAACTCTATGGAATCGCAACATTGAAATTTCCAAAGTCATATTAACAATGTCTCATTTCATGAAAAATTAGCTAATTTTCACAATTCACAATTTACAAGTGTTAATGAACAAATAGACATTAAAAATATAGCATATAAACAACATTGAAAATATAACATATAAAAATATATTTTAGAATGTTGATGAACGTGATGTAAGTCTCTATAATTTCTCAATCTTTAAAAATTAGGGTAGTATATATATAATCTACAATCTTTCAAGCCTAGATATTACAACTCCAAATTATAGAAAAATACTTTCAACTTTTGAATAAATTATTGAATAATCATTTCTTTCTTAAATGAAAAATACCATACAAGAATATTTAAATAACTTCCCTAGTTATAAAACTAATAATAAATAAATAAAATAATAACGATTTACTATGAAAAAAATCTTAAAAAAAACTAGGAAACAAAACCTTAGTAACTTTTCAACCAAATATGAGCATGTTTTTGAACTCAAATGGCATTGTCTTACTTACATAACATATTTTAGAACAAAATTAGTGCAATCCAATGGTTAGATTAAAAGTTATTATATGTTTTTTTCCCCGAAAAGAATCTTTTAATGAATCAAGTTTTCTTATTAAGCTAGTAGTTTCTCTTACATGTCTTATTTTAGGCTTAAAATATAGCAATTTGTTATCCTATTCACAAATTAAAATTTTTTTTATTGTTTTTTAACCAAAGTAATTTTTGTCTCTTTCTTTTCATTAGCTAGACTAGCTTTTCCTATTACATTAGAAAGATAGTTTTTTTCTCTCTACTTTTTGATTTCAATTTCACTAAATTCATATCAGCTTTTGGAATTAGGTTTGCCCTATGGTAAATCCCTTGGTACGTGCCTCTCTTTTCTCACGATTCTTGTTTTCTCCTTCCCTAAGTCCTTTTTTATTCTTTTTGTACTTGTGATCTATTGGCAAGAACTGCCGATGACAATAAAAAAAGATGTTATGTCAAAGCTTTATTATTTTCCAAGCAATATAAACATGCTAGTTTTCCATAAGTGCTCTAGCTAGAAAGCACTCTGTAAGCATAAAAATCATTGATAGTCCACATCAAAGTTGTTTTCACTTGAAAATTTTGTTTTCCCAATACATCATAAGTCAAAACCCTGGGAGATCATAATTGTCTTAACTTATTAATCAATGGTCAAAGACAGACATTAATGTTGCAGCCTCGACTATAAGGACAATGTATGATAATTGATAAAAACATCAAAATTCAACCTCATACACATCCTTGGTGCAAGTAGTATACCGTGAGTATCACCAGCCAACAGAAATAAAGAGCTAGAAATGATCTAAATATTATGAATTCACATTGTTAAAGTGTTTCCTAGCTTCACAATCGAAGGGGTGCACCATCACTCCATCAACTATATTATATGAAAAATATCATGTCATGTGCTCAATAGTTTTTGGTGACATAAATAATATCTACAGTCTAGATGTGACTAAGAAGTATATAAGTTTTTTGTGTGTGAAAATAGTTTATCCCTTGTCAGTTATGTGTTTATAATGAGGTCACATGTTCTGCACTCGGCCAACTCTGTATTTTCAAGGTATTACAACATGTAAAAGTTTGAACATGGCATTTGTCTGGTATCCTAGCTCGAGGGGCTTTATTATGGATGTAGCAACATAAAAGTTCTCTTTCAGTTTGTTCCCTTTAGATAAAATGCTTCTTGGTCATTCGAAAATTCTATCACAACTAACCTCACTCAACCCATAATCTAACTTGATGGTGAACACCTATGTTATGCTTATAATATATTGTGATTTATGCAACCATCCCATAATGATTCATCACAGTCTATTAGAAGATAAAAAAAACTAGTCACATCTATGTTAGGTTCTTCACATATGATTGAACATAAACTTACACCACTCTCATTTATTTTCATCATATCCATAACAATATTCCTATAAGGATTACTGTTGCATCTACAACTCCATACACGTTGCTGGAACTATCACTTGAATTAACCATCCTTTCTACCATGATTTTGTGGGAACAAATTTTTCTTTGTGTGCATGCCAACACAAGTATTTCTCCATGAAACCTCTGTAAAAGATGCATCTTGACAACATCTGGATCCATAAACTTCTTGTTTTTCACCTTCTATGGACATTTAATACCACCTCCACTAATGTTTCTCATATTAGATATTGTGTAGTTAATAAAACCTTGAACTTCATTACAATAATCCATCCTACACAACCCTTGGGTGATTCATGATACATATATGAATGATCCTCCATTATTTATATCAAATCTATGTACAATAATCATGTATTAATTAAATATATTAACTAAACAAATATAATTTTATATAATCTAAAACAAACCTTAACAAGTACACATCATAAATCTGTATATTAAATTTATAGGATAAGAAATTATAAGAGAAACACCAAACACCTAAACAGTCTTAAAATTAGATTTCAAGACAATATGGTAGATTTGCTTACTTATAGTGGAGAATCCAAAAAAAAAAAAATCAAATAAGAAAAATTTAGTGTTTTGGATGTTGAATTTATAATGACAGGTTGAACTGTGATAAAATTAGGGGGATAGGGTGGTTAGGATTGTAGAGAAAAAAATACATAATGAAAAAGGAGAAAAAGAAGAAGAGAGGAGGATCGTTGATCAAGTCATAAATTAAAAAATTTCCAACAAATTTACCAACGAAATATATTTGTTGGTATTTCATTGGTAAATCCATCAATAATTATGTTAGTAAAAATATCACATCATTGTACTTCATGGATTCTTAAATCCCATTTTAATTTCGTCTGCATATTTGTCAGTATTTACTAACAGAATTACAAACATAATATATTCGTCGGTAACTCTGCGGTCAATTCTGTCAAAACTAATGTCATGTCATCATACAATATAAATTTTTGAATACCACTGTAATTTTCTTGGTATTTAATACCAATATTTACTAACATGATCATTATGTAGGTAATGGTGTTAGTAAATACTGATGAAAACAACGAAAATAACTTTTTGTTGATAATATAATTAGTCAAATCTTGACGAAAAAATTTCATTGATATTTCCATATAAATTAGCCAATTTTTCTAGTAAATTTTAAGGTCACCATTTTATTTTTATATCACATTAAACAACTTATATTCAAGTATCAAAACATAATCGTCCAAAAAACAAAACAAAGAGACAAAAATCATATTATTACATACCTACTACTTAGAATAAGTTTGAATAGACTATTATATACATAGCAAATGCCAAATATATATATAAACTTCAAAAGCCAAATCCAAATCTTTTTCAGTAGATTCCACGACAATGAAGTGAATAACCAACCAAATAGGAGATAGATAATCAACAAATTGGTCACTAACCGAAATAACTTCCACACCGACATATCCCCAACACTTTCGGTTAATTATAGGTCCCAGAAATATGATCTTTCCCTGTCCACGTGCCACACATAACACGGACCCACATCTTAATCTGTGTGGGATCGCCATGTCAAGTTGACACGCTTTTGCTGACCCCGCAAAGAATAAATCTTCTCTTCACTCGGTTTTTATCTGTAGCTCAGCTGCATGTCTCCGTCTTTAATATCCTCTTCTCTCACTTTCTATCTTCTTTGCTTTGCTTGTTTACAAATGTTACTTTATATTCCAAGGATAGATTCAATAATATATATATATATATATATATATATATATGGGTGTGTGAGAGAGAGAAATTAAAATTATTTGTTAATTAAAATAAGTCATGAGAAAAACACACTTATATTTTTATTTGTGTTGGTGAATAGAATAAATTATTTATATAATCACATCTAATAATTTTAATTTTAATTTTAAATTGAAATAATTATTTGACATGATATTAAAATATTAATAATTAAATAATCATGATCTTCAATCTCGTCACTTTTATTTTATAATTAAACCGATGAAATTAATTATGAGATTGCATAGATTTCAAGTGTTTTTAAAAAAAAAATATTTGAAAAGATGTGTTAGAAATAATATAACATAACTTATCATCAAACTCGATAGTCTAAACTTTAAATATTCTAAAAACTTGTTTTTTTAATTAGAAAATAAAATAGAATATAGGAAATAATGTATAATCATATAATGATTAATATTAGCATTATATAAAATTAAACTGTAATTTAACCACAAAAATTGTTCAAAGTCGGTAATATGAAAGCAACCCGCAGTTATTTTTATAGCACCTCATTACCTTTTCTTTTCGACAAAAGTAATATTGAATTCTTCCCATAGTTTCATAAAATCAACACCTATTATGTGTGTAATTAAATTTATAAATACCATGGCAAAGTAGAGCAGCCAACTTTATCACGCCACGTGGCAGAGACGGAACTGTTAACAAAGTATATACCCATCCCATTCATTGGATATAAAATTAAAGTTACAGAGAATTTGGGACAAGTTGCAAGCGTGTTGGGTCAGACAATTCGACTTTCCCAATAATTTAACGACAGGATAACTACCGATAACTACCGGATAACAAAACGAAAAGAATCTTACCCAAATTTCTTTTTCCCTGTTGGAAGCAGATTTTAAGGTAGAAACTAGAAACAAAACGGCATTTCATTGGGCATAAATAAACAATGTGGGCTAAGGGAGATGTTTTCTTGATAACACAGAAAAATAAAAATAAAAATCAGCAAAATATAGTTATAAGAGTTTTTGATGAAATATCACTATTTATATTTGTTCGTGATTTAAAAACATAACATATAAAAAAGTTATAATTAAAAAAATAATATCAAGTAAAAAACCTATAGGACAACTAATGAAAGACTAAAAAGTAAGCTCCTTAAACATTTACATAAACCCTAATAATCTTGAAATTTAGGGATTTTCAATTCTTCATATAATTGAAAACATTCAAAGAATTATTATGCAATCTCAAAACCCAACAACAAAAAGAAAAAAAAAATTGTATCCATAAAAGAAAGTTAATTACGATTAGTGATGTGCTTCTACGTGGAGTCCCATTGTTATGTCTAAAGTAAAGGTAAATTGCCATTAAAAGCATCATTAATTTCTATTTTAAAGCGTTTAACAAGTAGCAAACGGAACCCTCAAAAGTATGATAGTGTTGAAAAGAGGTGGGCCACTTGTTGCTAAATCTAATTATTGAGCGCCCAGCCCTTTCTTTCACTTTTTTTTTTTTTTATTTCACCTTTTATTAATTTTCTTTTAGGGATTCCATTATTCTGTAACAAGCTGTCATTTTCTACTTCTTTCTCTTTCTTTTATTCTCTAAATTATTATAATTCGTCTTTTCTGACCACCCTTTTATTTTTATTTTTTCTGAAACCGTCTCTTTCCATACTTCAATAATTTAGAATATAGCCGAATATGTAAATGAAATGAAATATATAGCATGACCTGATGACAAAGAATTTATAATTTATATAGTAGATTTTAAATTTAAATCAGAGTATATATTTTTTATAAAATTATGAGATAAACAGAATTTTATTCACTCACTTAAATCTATAAAATATATTTTTTTTAAAATAAAATTTCCTCTCTATAAAATTACAATTTTCCTTACCAATCAAAACATCGACTTCCAACTTCCTCGATTTTCCTCTTTTCATGGTTTTTGTATAGACTGGTACGCTTTCTCTCTCTCATGGAGTTAGCTTTGGCATTCTAATACTTTTTTTCCATCTCATGTATGGCCTGTATACATGTAAAGTTTAGATATCTATAATTAGTTTTCTACGACGAGTTTGAAGTGAATCAATTGCATATAGACTAATATAATTTAAGAGAAATTCTTTCGTACAAACTCTTTTAATAATTTTAAATATTGGATCATAGTTTAAGAAATAGGTATGTTTATTACTAGGCTAAACCTTTAAGATTATATACTATTTCGCTTTTATAAATCAAAGTTATATTTTTTTTCTACAGGTAGTTCTCAAAAATGAATCCACATGTAATAAATCTCACCTTAAAGATAATTGTGAAAGGGTATTTCAGTCACAGTTTGTTTAGTTAGCTATTTCCGTTATTAGTAATTGTTTTTTCAATTTTGTTATTTCCATTCCAGCTCACATGCGTATAGCATGTCAAGCCTTTATTTGTTATTCTGTTATTTTCATTCCAGCTCACATGCGTATAGCATGTCAAGCTTTTCCCTTTGTTTTCTCTGCTCGGTACTTCTATATAAACCAGAGCAAGAGCCTAATGAAGATGAACTATTCATTGTTAATTTCTTGCGTCTTAAACATCCAGCTTTCATCTATTGTGTGATTTTTTGTCTGTGCATTTAACAAATTGGTATCAGAGCCTTCATAAACACCATAAAACCCATAAACACCGAGTGAGGAGAGATGGCAACAGATTCAAACAATTACGCACAAGCTTGTATTCCAAAGTTTGATGGAGATTACGAGCACTGGTGCATGCTCATGGAAAATCTGCTACGATCAAAGGAATATTGGAGCGTCATTGAGACAGGATGGGTGGAAACAACACCGATAGAAGCTTTGACGGCAGTACAGAAGAAAGCCTTGGAGGAGATGAAATTGAAGGATTTGAAGACCAAGAATTACTTGTTCCAGTCAATTGACAAGTCAATCTTGAAAACAATTGCTCAGAAGGATACTGCGAAGCAAATTTGGGAGTCTATGAAAATCAAGTATCAAGGGAATGCTAGGGTTCAGCGTGCACAACTCCAAATCCTTAGAAGAAATTTCAAAGTATTAGAGATGAAGCCTAGGGAAGCAGTGACTGATTACTTCTCGAGAGTACTGTTGGTGGCGAATGATATGAGGAATCTTGGAGAAGACATGACAAATGGGAAGATTGTTGAAAAGATACTGCGTACTCTAACTGAAAACTTCAATTACATCGTCTGCTCAATTGAAGAGTCAAACGACATCAACATGCTTTCAGTAGATGAGCTGCAAAGCTCATTGCTCGTGTAGAACAGAAATTTAGAAGGCACAGAAGTGGTGATGATCAGGCATTAAGAATTTATGATGATAGATTTGGGAGTAGAAACCGAGGGAGGAGTAGTTTCAGGGGAAGAGGCCGTGGGAGAGGACCTCAAGTTTACAATAAAGCAACAGTGGAATGCTTCAAATGCCACAAACTTGGACACTTCCAATATGAATGTCCAAGTTTGAACAGAGAAGCCAATTATGTAGAATTGAATCAACTGGATGAGATGTTGTTGATGGCACATGCTGATTTGGGGAACAAAGACCCATGTTATACAGAATCGAACCAAGAACATGTCAATTTGCAGAGAAGAATTGATGAGGAGAACAAAGGTTCGAGGTACACAGAATTGAATCCAGAGGAGGAGAGGTTGTTAATGGTACATGCTGAGTTGCAGAAGAGAAACCGAAATGATGTTTGGTTTCTAGACTCAGGCTGCTCAAACCATATGTGTGGGGAACAAGGTATGTTTACCAACTTAGACACTAGTTTTATGCATTCTGTCAAGTTGGGAAATAACAACCGAATGAGGGTAATTGGAAAAGGAAATGTGATATTGGTTATAAATGGAGTGAATCATGTTTTGAATGAAGTATATCATGTTCCTGAACTGTCTAATAATCTGTTGAGCGTTGGGCAACTTCAAGAGAATGGTTTAGCTATTTTGTTTAAGGGTGGATTTTGCAGAATTTATCACCCTGAAAGGGGACTTATAATTGAGACCATGATGAGTGCCAACAGAATGTTTATTCTATTGGCTGAGACGCAGAGAGCCTTAAATGTTCCTAGGTGTTTGCAAGTAGATTCCATGGACTTACCTCGTCTGTGGCACAAGAGATTTGGCCATCTAAGTGCCAAGGGGTTGCAGCTGTTGCAACAAAAGGGAATGGTCCGTGGATTTCCCCATTTTAAAGTTGCAAGTATGACATGCACAGAATGTTTTGTAGGCAAGCAACGTAAGAATATAATCCCTAAGAAAAGCATATGGAGAGCATCACAGCCACTAGAGTTGATTCATGCAGATATTTGTGGCCCTATCTCACCAAGGTCTAATGGGGGGAAGAGATATATGCTTTGTTTTATTGATGATTATAGCAGAAAGTCCTGGGTATATTTGTTAGTAGAGAAGGGTGAAGCATTTCAGCAATTCAAAGTTTTTCATAAGCTAGTTGAAAAGGAGAAAGAACTACCTTTGAAGTGTTTAAGAACAGACAATGGGGGAGAGTTTAATTCAAAGGAGTTCATTGATTTCTGTAAGCAAAATGGAATCAAAAGGCAGTTAACTGCTACATACACGCCACAACAAAATGGCGTGGCTGAAAGGAAGAATCAAACCATGATGAATATGGTCTGTTGCTTGTTGGCAGACAAGAAGATGCCTAAGAGTTTTTGGCCTGAAGCTGTAATGTGGAGCTGCTATGTGTTGAACCGATGTCCATCTGCAGCAGTGAAAGAGGTGACACCTCAGGAGGCATGGACGGGATTGAAACCTACTGTGGAACATTTTCGTGTGTTTGGATGTGTTGCACATGTCCACATTCCACACGAAAAGAGGGGCAAACTGGACAACCGAAGCTTCATTTGTATTCTGCTTGGATACAGTGAAGAGACCAAGGGCTATAGGTTGTATGATCCTATAGAAAAGAGAGTGGTAGTGAGCAGGGATGTATCTTTTGAAGAAGAGAAGGAGTGGGATTGGGGTGAAAAATTCCAGGAATAGATTTTGTTGGACCTAGAATGGGGTGAGCATCAAGAAGGAGAAAATGAAGGGGCTGCTGAAACTGACAGTGGGGAAGAGAGTGAAGAAGTCAGCAGTAGTGACGGCCAACAAAGTGTGAGGGAAAATGAAGTTACAGCTGAAGTTGCAGCTGAAGTTGAGGTAGAAGGAAATGAAGATGTTACTGCTGTGATAGAAAAGGGTAATGATGAGACTGAAGGGAGAACATGTCATGCCCCAGCATGGATGACAGATTATGTAGATGGAGAAGGTTTGAGTGAAGATGAGGTGTATGTCATGCAGATGGCAGTAGAGGATCCAGTTTACTATGAAGAAGCTGTGAAAGAAGAGAAGTGGGTACGGGCAATGGACAATGAGATTCAGTCCATTGAGAAAAATAACACTTGGTCACTAGTAGACTTACCAGCTGATGTCAAAAAGATTGGGGTAAAATGGGTTTATAAAACCAAGTACAATGAAGATGGGGAAATTGCAAAACACAAGGCGCGTCTGGTGGCAAAAAGGTACTCGCAAAAGGCTGGTATAGACTATACTGAAGTATTCGCACCAGTAGCTAGAATGGATACAGTGAGGATGATTATATCCATGGCTGCGCAGAAGGGATGGAAAATAGGGCAATTTGATGTGAAGTCTGCTTTTCTTCATGGGGAGTTAAGCGAAAATGTTTACGTTGAACAACCAAAGGGATACATAAAGAGAGGGAAGGAGCAGATGGTCTACAAGTTGCACAAAGCTTTGTATGGGTTAAAACAGGCTCCGCGAGCTTGGTTTCACCGGATTGAAGCATACTTTCTTAAGGAAGGATTCCAGAAATGCGAAAGTGAGCAAACATTGTTCACAAAACAAGGCAAAGGGGGTAAGATTGTGATTGTTAGTGTTTATGTTGACGATCTAATTTTCACTGGTGATGACTATGGCATGTTGGCTGAATTCAAAAGTTCCATATTGAAAGAATTTGACATGTCTGACTTGGGAAATATGCATTTCTTTCTTGGAATTGAGGTGGTGCAAAGGGAAGATGGTATTTTCATTTGTCAACGAAAATACGCATTGGAGATTCTAACAAAATTCGGGATGTTGGAAAGTAACGAAGTGAGCAGTCCAATTATTCCGGGAGTTAAAGTCAGCAAAGATAAGGATGGAACTCCAGTAGATGAGACATATTTCAAACAGTTAGTGGGGAGTTTGATGTACCTCACAGCCACACGACCAGACATGATGTTTGTCACATGTTTGGTAAGCAGGTATATGGCAAAACCCACTAACTTACATCTTCAGACTATAAAGAGAGCACTTCGGTATTTGAAGGGGACAGTGAGCTATGGTATCTACTATAGAAAGGATGGGAATGGTGAATTACGGGTCTATACAGACAGCGATTATGCTGGAGATGTGGAGGATAAGAAGAGTACAAGTGGTTATGTCTTCCTGTTGAATTTTGGTGCAGTATCATGGTGTTCAAAGAAGCAACCAATTGTCACTTTATCCACAACTGAAGCTGAATTTGTGGCCGCGGCAATGTGTACGTGTCAAGCCTTATGGATAAAGAGGATATTAAAGGAGCTGAGGTATAATGATGAATATTGCACTCGCATATGGTGTGACAATAGTTCCACAATTAAGCTTTCAAAAAATCTCGTGATGCATGGACGTAGTAAACACATAGATGTGAGATATCACTTCTTGAGAAATCTCTCTAAAGAAGGGCTGATCGACTTGGTGCACTGTGGAAGTAGGGATCAATTGGCTGATATAATGACTAAGCCCTTAAAGGCTGAAGATTTTCAGAGGCTTTGAAATTCACTTGGGGTTTGTGATCTTGCAGACTTAAGCTAATTGTTGCTGCAGCAATTAGGCTTAAGAGAGGGTTTGAAAGGGTATTTCAGTCACAGTTTGTTTAGTTAGCTATTTCCGTTATTAGTAATTGTTTTTTCAATTCTGTTATTTCCATTCCAGCTCACATGCGTATAGCATGTCAAGCCTTTATTTGTTATTCTGTTATTTCCATTCCAGCTCACATGCGTATAGCATGTCAAGCTTTTCCCTTTGTTTTCTCTGCTCGGTACTTCTATATAAACTAGAGCAAGAGCCTAATGAAGATGAACTATTCATTGTTAATTTCTTGTGTCTTAAACATCCAGCTTTCATCTATTGTGTGATTTTCTGTCTGTGCATTTAACAAATTGTATTTACATTTAGTTATTCATTTACATGTGACCTTCACCTCAATAATCATGATTTATTATCACTGCATCCATCAACATACTCTTATAACAATTACAATTAACATCAATATTAACATGGTATTCTGGGGAATGAATTCACAATATGTATTAATAATATAAAAATCAATTCAAAATTTTAATTTGCTAATTGAAAATGAATTCACAATCAAATTACAATTATTAGTTTTTTGAAGTGCAATGATGTGTAAAACTATCAATTAAATAAATAAAATTAATGCAAACTAATCGATAACCCAACTAACTATAGATAATTTTTTTCAATTCAAGCTAAATTAATATCATTTAATTTTTATCATTTCCAAAAAAAAAGAATTTCTCTAAAATCTTCAACTTAGCAATAAAATTGATAAAAAAATAACTTTTTGCCATTAAATAATCCATACTTGCTTTTAGTATCGCACACCTAAGTTAAAAAAAAAAATAAAATCAATTAGATGAAATTACTAACAAATTCAAAATTTCTCAAATCACAAACAAACCCCAAATAAAAATCAAACTATTATTCCTTATGAAGAGGTTGTTAAAGAATTAAATATACATGCAAACTTGTTGACAAAATATTGCAATGAAATATATTGTCTATAATTACATCGGTTATTGATGATGTGTTATTTTGGTGATGGATTCATAAATAGAAAATCTTCATTTTTAATTATATTATTTTGTTAGTGATTAAGTCACTATTTTCTGAAGAAAATAATTTGTTTCTATTATAATCAATATTTTTTACTAAATTATTTTGTTGTTACAATCTTTTATTGGTAATTTCATTTATAGTAAACAATTTTCAAGCATCTTTCAAAGGTCGCCCTAAATATTGGGTTTTGTTGCCGGACAACCCCATAAAATGTTGTTTGAATGGAATGAGGGTCAGCAACAATGCCAACAAGTTTTTTTCAAATAACATTGAATTTATGTCAATTACAATAATAACCTCAGGAAATTTGCAGAATTACAACAAAATAGTTATAAAATGACAAAAAATTTATGAGAGATATATTTATTTTTGTCTCTAGAAACATCAAATAATTCCACTATATTGAAAAAAAAGGACGAAACACCCTTGAGTCAAAGACATTATATTGTTTTATTCAAAGGCAAAGTAGTAATTTAATTCTAATAAAAAAAGAAATGATAGATCTCACCCCCATAAAATATTTCAAATACAGTTGTGAAAAGGTGGAAAAATAACTTTACCCAAACACCTAGTTAATTGGGTTTTATTTGTTTTTTATGGGTAATTTTATAGTTACACTAACAATGATTTAAGTCGTGTGGCACATAACTTCGCAAGGAGATTGAGTTATCTTTTCTATTATTATAATCACTCACATTCATATTATTGCTCTTTACATTAGCAGCCCATGTGTTAGAAAAGAACAACCACGATAAGAATTTCTAACACTAACGAATCATATCAAAATCATTAAATACAACGACTAGCCAGAAACATGACAAGACCATGAAATTCTGTCGGATTCCAAACACTAGGGTTTAGTTTTATTATCATATGCTTTGAATGTTCAAAATCTAAATAAGATTTGAACTCTACAACATATACGCTCGCAATCCTTGCGCTTTGGCATTGTAAGGCAATATAATATATTACAAAGTTTGAAATCATGGTCACGCTATCTTCTTAAGAGGTGTTTGGGATTTTCTTTGGAAATGTTTTGATTTTTTTTGAATTTTTGGATCATTTTGATGTGCTGATATCGAAAATAATTTTGTTTTTAAAATATATTATTTTAATGTATTTTTAAACTAAAAACACTTTAAAAAACAGCATCAACCACACTTCTAAACAGACACTTAATCCACATTTGGGTCCATTAGTTTGTCCCATTTGATCATCACCACAATGACATCACTGCATACTCAATTCCTAATCCTAATAGGAATTTTTTAGTCGGCAAATGCATCCAAAATTTGTCCATGTCATGGATTTATAAAAAGAATTCTTGATCATGCATGCTTCTTTTCCGCGTATAATATCTACAGGTTTCCCTGTGCCTTCTCTTGTCTTTTCTTTTCTTTTATCTTCCTTTGTGTATGATTTGAGAGGGGGAAACCCTATTTTCTTTTTGCATCGTTTTGGTTTATCCCCAAACCATTTCCAACTGAAAACAGTTGCTAGTTTTTGATTTGATGTAGGACGACCCCATTACTAATGTCCACGTCGAAATGATGGAGTTCCACGCGGCCGACATCGATGTCTTGATTAAAAACAAATTAATAATACTTTGAAGATCATTTTCAAGAACATCATTAATTAAATTAAGTGAAAGCGGAAGTACTGTGTGATTAATACGATTTATATGATTAATTTGTGTCAAAGAATGATCCTTCCATGTATGATAATTGAATGTAGTTTTTTAATATTCTTTTGTAAGAATATATTTCATACTATTGTTATCCTGAAAATATAATTCTATGCTGCCTATAAAGCCTTTAGGACATGACATTTTTTTTATCAATATGTTGTTTGAGAGTGTGGTTAATGTTATATTTTAAAATAATTTTCATTGAAAAATATATTGAAATAATATTTATTGTATGGTTTTGAAAATAACTTTATAGAAAAACTAAATGGAAAACAATTTTGAACTATGCTAATTGATAAAATAATTTGTTTTTGAATGGAATAGAGAATTGGCAATATACTAAAATTGTTAATTTGAGTTGCCTCCTTTATATTTCCATTGTAATACGTAGGATTGGAAGAGAGAAAAACGAAACAAGCAAGCAAACCACAACTCTCAATTTTTGTCTTCGAATCGGATATGCTACTTGTCCAGGAAGGGAGGACCGGGGGGAGGTTTTCTCACTCACTTCATGTCACTACCACTACAAATAAAATAAAATGTCTTTTTGATCTGAAAACTTGGTCCTAAACAGCCGCAAATCAGTTATAAAAAAATATTTGCAACCGACCATTCTGTCTTAAGTATATCATCACAAAGCATAAAAAAAACTTTATTTGTGCTCACTTTTCGTATCGGAAATAATTAAAAATACAAATTTACACATTAATGATTCAAATAAAAATAGTAATTCAGTCAAGTCACTATCAAAAAATTAGCGAAAACAAATATAACTTCGATTGCATTTTTCAATTTAATATACTCTCCCAGTATCCATATATAAACACCCAAGAAAATATTTTTTTCGAAAAGAAACTACCTAACTTTTATTTGAACTCAATTTTAAAATGTTATTTTTTTATATGTTTTTAGTATCTATATCTTGTTTGGGAGTTTATTAGTTTTATAGATTTTTTTCGTAGAAATTTGTAAATAAATGAAATTTAATTTTAATTTATGACTTGGTGTTTTATGATAAAATAAATAATGACTTATTTCACAAATCCATTTTATATTTTGTCAATTTTATTATTAAGTTAAAATTTTTTGTAAATATATAAATTTTTAATTTATTTAGATAACTGATAATAAATTAATAGTATTATTAAAATAGATTGAATAAGTTTGAGTGAACAGGAGTCACCCCGTACATGTTGGTGTATGGAATGGAAGCGATTATGCCTTTAGAAACGAAAATCTCATCATTAAAAGTATTAATAGACTATGAGCTTGAAGAAGCACAATGGATAAAAGTTAGATATGAACAATTGAATTTGATTACCGAAAATAGGATAGTTGCAATCTGTCATCATCAACTCTACTAAAGAAAGATGGTCAAAATCATACGACAAAAAGGTTCGACCTCAAAAATTTCATGAAGAAGATCTTGTACCGAAGAAAATAGTGTCTTTACTAGGAAAAGATCAAGGTGAATGGGCACCAAACTATGAAGGCCCTTACGTGGTGAAGAAAGTGTTTTCGGGAGGAGCTTTGCTGTTATCTAGAATGGATGGAGAAGATCTAGTTGGACCTGTGAATTCTGACTCTATCAAAAAATATTATGCTTGATATATTTCATAATTTCCCAATAAAAAAAATAAAGCTTGTATATGAATTCTCTATGCAAAGAACCTGTTTCTTTACAAAGCACATGATCTCATAGCATTTGATTTAAAAAAAAAATAATTAAATCGGACATGTATTTTATACCACGTTGGGGGCAAAAAATGCACATTGTGGTCCATAGTGAACCAAAGCCTAAAGGAATACTATCATAAAACTTCTGATACACCTTTTAAGAGAATTGTTTTAAAGTATGGTGATATGCATTGAAAGTTTCAGTTTTCATGAACAAAACAACATCTTTTGAGTTTTCCTTTTAAGATAATTCCTTTTAAAAAATGGAAAGGGTAATTTAAACATCAGTAAAAATATAATAAAAGGCAATATTCAATGGAGCAAGAAATGAGCCCATAAGATACTGAAGATCTCTTCACCAAGCATGAAAAGGATAGGAAATATAGCAGTTGGAGGATATTCCATTTCAAGAGGACAGGTCAGGCAAATAAATGGAAATAAAAGCTCAAAGAAGGCTACAATAGAAAAGGGGGGCTATGTTTACAAAATAGGTAACAAAAACATGTATGTTGTATTGTCATAACACTAATGTGATAGGAAAGATGTGATGAAAGTCAAAATAGTTCCAAGTTTTGGAACCGTGGAGATACAGAATCTCAGATCAACAAAACCATGAAAAAGAATATGAATTGAGAACTAGCATTGCTTCATTCCTTAAGGTAAGATGATCTCTTTTGAAATTTAGAACGAGCAAGTCACTCGATATTAAGACCATTTTTCGAAAAAACATGGAATTTTTCTAAGAAACATGGAATTTTTCTAAAAATCCTAAGATGGTCAAGTCACCTGATATTGAGACCATTTTTATAAAACAAATGTGGAGTTTCTCTAAAAATTTGAAGAAGGACAGGTCATTTGAAATTGAGATTATTTTTAAGGAAAAAACATGAAGTTTTTCTAAAAAATCTTAATATGGGCAAGTCACCCGATATTGAGAAATAAACATAGAAGATTATAATGGATGTGATGATGATGATGAAATTGAAGAAAAAGATAGTTTGATTAATTTGCACAACATGAATATGGAATGCCATAAGTTATAATGTTATGTTTCATGATGAAATTAACTCTGATGTAATAACAATTATGTTTATTTATTATTACATTACAATGAAATATATATTTTAAGTGATTTTATTATTATGCATAGGACTGGTGCTATTGTGTTATGTGTTGTGATTTTAAGTATTTACAAGATGAATACATAAGAGTAAAGATACAATCTAGTAATAAAAATTGTGTTTCATCAAGGGAAATATCAATGAAATGCAAAATACTAACAAATTAAATTGTCAGTTTATTCTAAAAAGCATTGAGATTGTTCCCTTCTACTTTGTCTTGTTCATTGTGTTTAGTGTAGGATCATCAATAGTTAATGTCCATCAATATTTTATTGAGAGCATTGAAATAGTTTCCTTCTTCCTTGTATGGTTCATTATGTTCAATACATAAGGAATAATTGATGGTTAATGTTCATCATTATGTTCATCATTATTTCCTTGAGAGATATGAAGTTGTTTCATTCTCCCTGGAAATGTTCATTGTATTCAATACATTAGGGTTAACAACATTTAATGTCCATTAATTTTTTTCCAAGATTTGTGGAATTATTTTAATTGCATTGTTACACATTACAAATGGTTATTGTTCGTTTGTATTTTGCAAAAGTTTTAGAATTGTTCACTTCTCAATTGTAGTGTTTATAGTGCAAAATACATGTGGTATCACTAACATGCAATTTCCATCAATATGACTTTCAGAAGGAATCACCGGTAGACTAAAAAGTCATCTATAATATTTGAGGGGTTTCTAAAAAAATATTATTAAATTAAGATTTTTCATTATACATCACAAACAAAAACCAATGGAAAAATAAAAAAATATTAATATTTAATTTTCTATTGATAAATCCATTTGTAAAATTCCCAAATTAAAAAACCAAAATCTACAACAAGCATAACAAACATCTATTTTTTCTTCTCTCTTCCTTTAACTCTAGATGCTCCTTATTGTTTCTCTTTTTTTCTCCTCTCTCTTCTTTTGTCCTCTTTAACTTTTTCTCTTCTCTTACATTTTTTTTCACGCGTGTCAGGTATATCCTTCTTTTATGTATTTCTTTATCTTCTAAGTTTCACAGTTTTTTTTGTTAAAATGTTTGTCTTCTAATTTTTTTTATTATTTGACTCTTTTTTTCTCTTCTAACCTTTATTTACTATGAAATTAAGGTAAGATTTCTCATTTATTTTCCCTAAATTGTGTGTTTTTTCTACTCAATTTAATTATTTAGTTAATGTTTTTTTATTAATGGAAATTAATTGATGTTTTTCTTGTTCTTAATGGTTTTGGTGTGGGTTTTTTGCAAAATTATTTTCTTAATTGATTTTTCTGTTATAGGATGAATGAATAAATTGAAAAATTAAGATTTGTAGTTAAATATAATTTTGTTTTAGGATTTCAATAGTTAATAAGCCAAGGAAAAGTGTAGAGGAAAATATCAATTGTTTTATGGCAATCCAAATACGAATGTTTTGTTTATTTGTAGGTTTAATAATTTTTAATATTATCCTATATAAGGGAGCTTATCCTGAATGTTCTTTTTAAAATATAAATCATTTACAATAGCTTAATCCTTCAATTTATATAGATGCATAGGTAAAAGTCAATAGTATATTGTAAGGACAAGATACCTACTAGTTCTTTTAACAACACTTCTAATGATCATAAGCCATTAGGTGTTCACCAAGAATAGGTACCTAAGACATAGGCATCAACTCACGACATGAGCTCGTTGAGGTGGTGTCCCTTCATAGTAGGATTTATCTACCCATAAGTATTAGGCTAAATGGAAGAATAACCTTTTAATGTAAGTTTGTTATCCCTTCACATTGACATGTTAGTAATTTTTAAAAAGTAATTTCAATTAACTAATAAAATTTTAGGGTTACAAATATTAAGGTTGTTAAAACCATAACAGTAGTGATGAAATCATCAATGGAGATTCATTCTTTCAAAGGAGTCAGGTTTCCAAACGACTTGAAAGAAAAGCTATGATTGATGCTTAGTTCGAAACATTTAAGGTTAGTATTAACTTAATTATTTTATTATTATCTTAATTTGGTTAGTTTATTAATTTATTATCAAATATTTTGTACAAAATTTAACTACAACGAAGATTTTGAATGGGATAAAATTGGCATTTCCATTCCAAGGGTTTGAGAAAATCATGTTACAACTAGGCAAAATTAAAATCAAAATAAAACTTTTTAATATTGTTGATCAATTTTTATTCATTTAATAATAGATAACTCATTTATACCATATAGGTTGCATGCTTTTTGGTACGAGACACAAAAAAAGCCAAAACATATGCGGGAAAAACAAATTGGAAGGAGCTTCTAGAATTGGAAGGAGATGGCAATTTAGAAGAATTTCATATCTCTATACACCTGAGAGGTCATGTAGGCAAAATAAATTTAGTATGTGATATCCAAAGGTTTTGTGTGACGATCATATGTTCATGGTTTCATTACCACGCACACCACCGACTCCATTTTGTTTGTTTTGTATGCAAAACAGATGGTAAGATTATTTTTTAATTAATTTTTTTTATAAATATATTTAGCTAGCAGCAATTTCCTCATACAAGCTATGGTTCTCGGATGTGAACCAAGTCTGATGAAGCTTTATATGGAAACACATGTATCGATTGATGACCATAAAAAAAATAAAAAAATAGCTTATGGATAGTCGAGCTTAACACTTTGTGGTGTGTTGTTTTTAACCATTTTTTTCTTTAGTTATCTTTTTTAATCTTCTAATGTTTTCTTCTCAAATACATATAGTACTAGGTTAAAGAAAATATATGATGATATCCTTTGACCCATCCAGATATCAATCCAAATTTACGGTTGGAGGTAAAACCATCTAATGGACTCGATAGAAATCAAGTGCATGGTCTCTTTAACACTATGACCGAGGAGTTGTGGATGACCCATAGTGTTTTAGTCATTAAGTGCTCGTAATCAATTTTCAGCACTCAAACTATAGAGTTCAATGAGAATTTGGACCAGTAAGTTATAGATAAGACTCATCTTGTTGCTGATTATGAACTCATTGATAAGGTGGTTGAGCTCCTCCAATTGGTAATAAAGATGAGATCAAAAATGGGTGGCATATGTACTATCTCCTATTCTCCCCTCGTTTCAAGCGAAGACCTGTTTGCTCCTCCTCCAATGACTTTATTCAAGATTAATTATGCCTTTGTTTTACATTAATTGTATCTGAACTTATAAATTTTAAGTTTAAAATAAATATTTGAATTTTATATTTATTTCATTTTTTTCTATTATTTTAGTAAAGTTTTTTTTTAAATATTTTAAATTATTATTTACAGGATTGCCAATGCACACTATCAGTGAAAAATATTGGTGATTAATAGTGTTATTGGTGCAGTAAATGATGTAGCTTTGAATATAAAAACTCATGTGTATAGAAAAAATTGTGCATGAAATATCTAGATACACGACCCATAAAAATCAAAAACAATGCATAAAAAGGTATGTCATTAAACCTAGAAAACACCAAGGGTAGGTGAAACATTTCTCATTAAAGTTGCAGCCATGTAGGCTAACCCAAATATATCAAAAACTCTAAATGTTTGTTCCAGACCTAAATAGCTGGAGAAATTATTTTTTTACAAAAGATTTTGCCATATTAGTTACCCCTAAGTCTCTTAAACATATAAGTTTGGAAACTTTTAACCAAAAAAAGTGGAGGAAGACTTACCATAAAAGTATTATATTTTTTTGCTAGGACTGCATGATAATATTTATCGTGGCTATGCCTACATTTGGCTTTAGTTAATGCTCCTTGTGTGAAGTTTTTCATGTAATTGTTTTTAATATTGTATTAAAGAGATAAGAGTTTAATCATGTTTCTTATAAAGAGAAGCAATGTAATAATATGAAATGAGTGTTAAAGTAATAAGATTTATATATGCATTATTAAAAATGAAATTTAGATGGAAATGTTTCATGAACGGCCACAAAAACTAGAGAACAATCCCTAATCTTTTTTTAATACAATTGATCATGAAGACCTAGGATCTTTAAATCATTTTTGGAGAAAAATGATCATGGAGACCTATTGAAATTTAGTAGAGATAGTCAAATACATGGAGGCCTCATAAAGACATTAAGACTTTTATGGAGAAACATTACTATTTTTTATTTGAAAAGTTCAAAGAGAACATAAATAAAATTTTCAAAATTTATCTTATCTTAAGTATTGCATTATAACTTTTTCCTGTTTTTTCATGTTGCATTTTTTCATACATTATTGATGGTATCCTCTAGAGATCACTAATTTTGATCACTTTTTTTTAGTGTATGGTACTTTTTTATTCCATGCTCGTAATCATGGTGAAAGAGATAGAACTTGTGTTTTTTTTTTTTGTTTAAACCACTTTTCATTGGAGGTAAATGTTGCATGAAGTATATTCCCTTTATATCATCCCACACGTTAACATAAATGGTGGTGTGGTAAAGAGTTCAAGAAATGTTAGGTAATCAAAAATGTTTTGCTTTTTCATGTTTTAATGGGAGAGCAATGGTATTGTGGAAATTCTTTCTTCTTCTACTTGAATATTTTTATTCAATTCATGTTTAACATTAAGTAAAGTCTTGTTATATAGTGTATACAAGATTTTTCATAATGCATTGTTATACACTCCATTAATCAATGCCTTAGAGGAAATTTGTTCGGGTAGATTTTCTAAATTTAGTATTACTCATTGAATCTTTTCAGTTAGAATGTTAATGCAAAAATTAGAGATGAACTTCATGAAGGCCAACAATGGAGCTAGGTTTTAAGTTGTGCTACCACACTCTAAAAGATCCATCAAAGGTTATGAGAATTTTATACATAACATCACTTTTTTATGTTATGAGGTCTAGAATGGTTTTGCTTGATTTTTATATGCTGTAGACATTAGTAAGGCTACTGTAATTTTCCAAATTATCCATTGCAATGAGATAGTTTTTGAAAAGATAAGTGTGCAACATTATATTATAAAGTAGAAAGTCTTGTATTTGACAGGAATGATGTTCAATTTTGGAGTTGATCTTGTCCCTCATCTATGTTTTTTGCATCCAAATGGATATAAGCATTAGTGGATTACAATTGATAAAGATAGTCATGTTTATTGTTAGGATGTTTGAAGGAGCTCTTCACATCAAGTTAGAGTGTCGTTCATACTTTGTCATCATTTTATCATGTTTTTTCATGGAATTAGTGTTATCTCTATACATTTGGTGAACATAACAAAGTTGTATGTTAAATTTCTTATTTATGGAATGAAAAATTATAAAGTTGTTCTTGTATGGCTATAACAATGTTGTTGTGTATTTGTATTTTTTTAGGAGAGTTATTAAAGTCGTAAAAGAACTAGACTTTTGGTGTTAGGGAGGTTAGTTACTTTATCTTTTCCTTGAGTTTCATCAACTATGATATATTCTTTTTTTATGAGAAGTTAAAGAGAATAAACTATCTTTTTGTTATATTTCTCATATATGACGCCTCTAATGAATTCATTGAAAAACTTTAAAGAAAATTTGGCCCTTCTATGACTGGGTTAATGATTTGATAGCCTTAACCTTTGTTTTTGGCATATTCCAAAAAAACCAATCCCCTATAAAAAGATAGGATACTATAATGCTTAAGTCAATTAAGGTATAAAAAAAGAAGTAATATGCATGAAGAAAAAAATTAAATGATGTAGGGAATGCATATATATGTGTATAGTATAGTCTCGATAATTTTTATATGATTGTATATTACCAAATTTGGCTTATTATGGATATATGTCACAAAGGATGATAGGATGGGATCCCCTAGCTTTGTATGGTGATTATATGTCTTAACTATAAGTTTTTCTAGCTTGTAAACCTTGATATGCTTTGGCCTATTTTCCTAGTGACTAGCTGTAATTATACACCAGGCCTTAAAATTTCTTCATGTCAGAGAACTTTTGTTAGTGAAAAAAATGGTGTTGGTTATTGACTGTTAAGATAGTTTTCCATTGAAGACAAAATGGTTAAAATGGTTATCTATCATTCCATGCTTGTTATTTTATGCAGACTATTTGTGAAAATATTGGTGATGAGCAATGTTGTTACCATAAAAAAAAAAAAACTATATGAGTATATATTTCTTATTATTAACACCAATTAAAAGTCTAAATTGCAAAAGAATATAATTTTTTTAGAAAAAAATAAGTTTGGGGACACAAATTGAATGTTAGAAAGCTAAATTATTAAAATTAAAGACTTTATTATTGCATAAAATCCAAATTATGAGAAATAATTAATGACTTGATTGAACAAATTCAATACCTAAAAGGGGAGTATCTTCAAGGACTAAAAACAATGAGTTTTATTGACCAATAAAGAAGAATAAGGGTGCAACTGAAAATTGACAAATCTCAAATCATAGAACCTAATTTTTAGGGAAAACAACATCAATTCATAAATATTGTACAAGTTTTTCTTTGATTTTGGCTGATATGGAAGACATCATCATGTAGTTGACTGTGATATTTTTCATCATCTTAGAGGCTAAAACCACCTCTATTAAACTCACAAACACCCTCTCTATAACCCATTGAGCTTTAATTCAAACAATTATATATCATTTTTTCCATTAATCATCTCAACATTTTATCCCTCATCAACCTTCACTACTTATTCAAGAAAAAACTGACCAGGTTGGCATCTTCAAGCAATTAAATATGAAGATATAGACCTTTAAATCAAGTAAGAAAGGTTCGAATAAATATTTATTCACTCTCTCTATCATATTCAATTGGTCTCAAGCAATTATGATGTATCAGAGATGCTCTGACGAAGCCACAAAAAGTATCCAACCTAGTCAAGACACCCATCTGCACAAAACCACCTAACAACTTATCATGATCACACTTAAAAGTCATCAAGAAGAATCTTAGCAAATATTAAAAGCCATTCCCTTAATATGAAGACCAAAAGCACTTTCATTTAATCTAAAGTTTGCTATAAAATAATTTGAACCAAAAACCAAAAATCTTGTTTGGTTTGTTACTTTTCTTGTTAAGTTTTAGGGGCTTAAGGGTGTGTTTGGAAAACACTCCCTTAAGTTTATTCGAGTAGTTTGGTTTGTAGTATAAAGATGGTTTTGTCAAACATGGCTTTACAAAAATTAAAAAATGATTTCTTTATAAAACAATTACGTGTTATATACGACTAGATATCTCAAAAATATTTTTTTCATTAAAAAAAAGTTTGTTGTTTGGGTGTTTGCATACATCCTGGGATTTTAATAATGACTTTATTAAATCCTTGAGAATTTAAATAATATTTTTTAAAAATTAACTCATCTTATGTAATTCATGAGAATCCATAGAGTACTTTGCATTGTTATTACATGCCATAAGATTTAGTTGCAATGTGCCACATCATGCTTACATCGTGTGATGGATAATGGCATCGATAATGTAATGTAATTCATGAGAATAATGAGTTATTTTATCATTTTATCATATAAAATATTGGACATACAAGAAGACTATTATTTAAAATATCAACAATTGACTTGAAAATTCATAGAGTTATTTTAAATATTCATTAATTTTAATTGAAATATTTTATTACTATAGAGAAGTCCCTTATATGGTATAAGTGACCTCTGTCAAAGAACTTATATGGATTCTCCAAATAAAATTTGATTGTATATACAAGGTCATAACAAATACAAAAACTAGATTTATTCATATAAATAAATTTCAAATCAAAATACCCACTAGAAAATCACTACATCTCTAAACCATATCAAAACCACACAAAAGCAATCAACCATAGTTATGACGTGTTAATATTTTCTTAATCATAAATAGTCTCTTACCATTCGAACCTCTAAAGAAAGACTAGTATACTCGGGTTTCAAAGCAATCCTAACTATATAACTAGATGATGACTCTCAAAACCTCGACATCATCACATGGGAAGAAAATGGTTTCTACTTTATATAGAAAGACTCATGTGATCATAAAGAGTTTTGTGTGTATGAAAAATTTATGTGCATGGCTCGTGGGAACATGAAAAAAAAATCTAAAATGATGTATCAAGCAAGAGTAGAAGGATCGGGTCAACACCAAGTATGGGGGGGGTTTTAAAATGAAATTACATTCCATCATTGACATTTCATGGGAAATATCTTTACAATTATACTTTATAGTTTCATTTCAAATGTTATCTTTGGTATACATGTTTGATGCCTAAAGTTGATTAATTTCAGTAGCATTTATATCAACTTTAATTAGTAATTCTGTAGGCTAAATCAAAAATATATAGAGCATCATTTCTAAGATATGTTTAGCCTTTAGACTTGAAAGTACTTCAAATTATTTTTTGGTATTTGGCATGGATATTGTAAAATTAAGGAATTCTATTATGTTCTGTATTTCATTAATGCTTTACAACTGGTATATAATACAGGGAAATGAAACACAATCCAAGAATAAAGCCTAAAACCTAAACAATTATTGACCGAGAATAATTCCTAAATGTACGTTTCTATTAACTGGTCAATGAGTTATATATGGAATGTACATATGTGCATATATGACGTTGATACTCCCCCTCAAGTTAGAGCATGGAGATCCGTAATGCCCAACTTGTGTGATAATGCTTGGAAGTGGTCTCGTCCTAAAGCTTTGGTGACAATATCTGCAAGTTGAATGGAGGTTAAGATGTGTCTGGTGGTGATAAGGCCGAATTGTAACTTCTCACAAACAACATGACAATCAATTTCTATATGTTTTGTACGCTCGTGAAAAACAGGATTCTGAGCAATGTGACGAGTTGTGTAGTTGTCACAATATAAGAGCATGGGTTTGGAATGGTGAATGTCAAGATCATGAAGGAGTGTTTAAGCCATGTTAGTTCTCAAGTGGTGGAAGCAAGAGCCCGATACTCAACTTCTAAAGAAGAACATGAGACAATCTTTTGCTTCTTAATGCGCCAAGAAATGGGACTAATGCTAAGCTGAATGAAAAAACCTATGGTTGATCTATGAGTAAGTGGACAACTAGCCCAGACTGAATCAGAGTAAGCTAAGACTTGAAGATTGCTGGAAATAGGAAAGAATAAACTCTGGCCTGGAGTGAATTTAATATAACGAAGAACACGGACAACGACATCATAATAGGGTTGTCGCGAGTGATGCATAAATTGGCTCAGAATGTTAACTGGAAACACGATGTCAGGACGGGTGATGGTGAGATAGACGAGACACCCAACAAGTCATCGAAAAGAGATTGGATCAGGAAGGAGATCACCATCAACATTGTTAAGCTTCAGATTTTGTTCCATGGGAAAAGTAGCAGGGCAAATACCAAGATCACTACTGTCAGCAAGGATGTCAATAGCATATTTGTGTTGATTCAAGAATAAATCAGTGGGAGAATGAGCAACCTTAAGTCCAAAAAAGTATTTTAATTTGCCAAAATCCTTGATTTTAAAATGATGAGCGAGCATGGTCTTGAAGTTGTTGATTGCAAAGAGATCATTACCTGCTACAAGAATGTCATCAATATAAACCAAGATGAAAGTGGAAGATTGACCCTGAGAAAGTTTGAAGAGTGAGTGATCAGCCTGAGATTAGATAAAAACCCCAACAAGCAAAACAAAACATAATTTAAAGAACCAATTATGAGATGCTTGCTTAAGGCCATAAATGGATTTCTAGAGATGACAAACATGAGTTTTTGTTGGTGTGGAATAACCTGGTGGAGGGGACATATAAACTTTCTCATCAAGATTGCCATGTAAGAAGGCATTGTTAACATCTAACTTGAAAAGATGCCATTATCGAGCTGCAGCAACTGCAAGAATGCATCTAACAGTAACGAGTTTATCAACAGGAGCAAAAGTGTCATGATAATCCAAACCTTCTATCTAAGTATATCCATTGGCCACTAAGTAAGCTTTATGGCGCTTTATGGATCCACCAGCCTAAAATTTGGTTTTGAACACTCATTTACAGCCAATGGGTTTTTTGTCAAGTGGAAAAAGTTATATAATCCAAGTATGATTTGCTTCCAAGGCTTGAATTTTGACTGTCATGGCATTGCGCCAATGGAGATGGCGCACAAATTGAGAATATAAGGTGGGATCAGGATGTTGAGATAATGCAGAAAGGAAAGCTAGATGATGGTTAGAAAAACGATGATAAGATAAAAAGGAAGAGAGACAATGAGCAGTACCTGAGGAAGATCGTGGAACAGGAGATGTCGTGAGGGACTTTGGAAAGGAAAAGAAGATGTTATCATTAAGGTAAGTTGGACGTGTAGCATCTTGTTTTGGTCATGAAATGGGATCTTGATATGGTACAGGAGGATAAGGCGGTGATGTGAGCGGTAAGGGAGGAGGAATGGAAGAGGAAGGTGATGATGTTGGTAAACTAGATGAGGAGGGAATATCAGGAATTGGAAACGAAAGGACTGGAGCAATTGCAGGAGCTGGAGGTATGAGGTGGTAAGGAAAATTATGCTCTTCAAAAGTAACATCACTGGAGATTAGCATCTTGTGATTTTCTAGATCATAGACACGATAAGCTTTATGGTTGGTAAGATAACCTAAGAAAACACAACGTGAAGAACGAGGAGAGAATTTTGCTCGATATTGACAAGGGATTTGGGCATAGCATAAGCAACCAAACACTCATAAATGTGTATATAATGGTGGTTTTTTTGAAGAGGAGCATATAAGGGGATTTATGTTTTAGGCTAGGGGAAGGAGTTTTGTTAATCAAATAAGTGGCAGTGAGAATACATTCTCCCCAGAATGAAAAGGGAAGATTAGCTTGAAGACATAAGAACCGGGCCATAATAAGCAGATGGCAATGTTTCTGTTCGGCAACAACATTTTATTGAGATGTATCCACACATGTGCGTTCGTGCAAAATGCCATGATCATGGAAAAACATTTGGAGTTTATTGGACAGAAATTCTTGACCATTATCAGTGCACACATGGTGAATAATGCAATTAAATTGAGTTTTAACCATTGCAAAAAAATTTGCAAGGAAAGTAAAAGTATCGAATTTCATGTGCATGAGATAGACCCATGTAGTGCGTGAAAAATCATCCACGATGGTTAAAAAATAATGGGCTCCTAAATGTGATGCAATAGGATAACCACCCCATATATCACAACAAATCCGATTGAAACAAAATTTGCTTTTATTTGTATTCAAAGAAAAAGGTAAACAGGTGTGTTTTGCTCTAGCACATATATCACAAGCCAAATGTTGATTAGAAACACGTAAAGTTTTTGGAATACATGAAATAGATGGATGACCAAGTCGTTGATGCTAAATAATGGAATCAAGGTTATTTTAACAATGAAAAACATAGGTAGAGAAAGGCTTGTAATGATAAGGTCCATCACGTACTTCACTCGTTCCAATCAGCTTCCTCGTTGATAGGTTCTAAAAGACAGAAGGTAGAAAAAATATGGCAACACAATTGAGAGTTGTGGTGAGTTTGCTAATAGAAAGTAAATTAAATTTAAAAGAAAGTACATATAGGACATTAAAAAGGGAGATATCGGGTGAAATATGTAATGTGCCAGTATGAGTTATAGAAACAACATCACCATTTGGAAGTTTAATGGGACATGGTTGATGCATGGATTGAACATTATTAAGGGATGATAAATTCAAAGTTATATGATCTGAGGCACCTGAATCAATAATCCATTCATGATTAGGAGAAGAAGCGAAATTGCAAGAAGCAAGGTTACCAGCAAAATTGGTGTTCAAAACCAAATTATTCACTGGTGATAGAAGATCCAAGAGGCGTGAGCATTGGTCACTAGTGAGGCCAGAGATATATTAATCTCAGAAGATGCTGAAGAATTGATGGCATTATTCAATGCCTTTGATGAGTCAGCATGATCATTAGATGATTCACCATATTGAGGTTTGTTAGTGGGGTAACCATGCAACTTGTAACAATTGGATTTCCAATGACCATCACGATCACAGTAGTTGCATTTTGGGTGACCACGACCTCTTCCTTTATTATCAGAACGATGTGAGAGAAGGCGAGGAGCTACCATAGCAGCAGATTCTGTTGGAATACTAGAGATATGCAGGAGACATTATTTCTCTTCTTGATGCAGAATTGAATATACTTTGGTGATAGAAGGTGAAGAATCCGTAGCCAAAATCTGGCTACGAATTAGAGCATAAAAATCATGTAATCCCATCAAGAATTGAAATACCCGCTCAATATCTTGCATATGAGTTAATTCTTGTAAGACACCACAAGTGTATTTTGGTGTAGGAGTGAGCATTGCAAGCTCATCCCAGTAACCCTTAAGTGTAGTGAAATAAGCAGGAATGGTCATAGGACCTTGGGTATGGGTAGCAACGTCACGCTTTAATTTGAAAATCTTGGGATTGTTGCTTTAAGAGAAGCGATCTTCAAGATCAAGCCATACATCACGAGGACAGTCATAATAAATCAGACTATTAATAATGGATTTATCAATGGAGTTGAGAATCCATAATAAAACTATGTCACTACAGCGTTCCCACAATTGAATTTCTGTTATGGAAGATGTTGATTTGGAGAGAGAACCATCGACAAAACTTAGTTTGTTTTTAGCGTTCAATGTCATTTTCATGGCTCGCTTCCAGGTAGGGTAGTTGTCACCATTAAGAAGAATGGAAACCAGGATGGAACCTGGGTGATCAGTAGAATGAAGAAAATATGGAGATGAAACATCAGGAATTGATGAAGATGTTAAAGAGGGAACTTCCTGAGGTGTGATATCAGACATGGCTACAAGAATAAGGTATGCAGCAGAATGAAGATCTAGGGATGATGAAGAACATGTATAGAGACAATCAGCTCTCATACCATGTAAAACTGGGGGATTCTATTATGTTCTATATTTCATTCATGCTTTACAACTAGTATATAATACAGGGAAATGAGACACGGTCCAAGAATAAAGCCTGAACAATTGCTAACCGAGAATAATTCATAAACATATGTTTCTAATAACTGGACAATGAGTTATATATGGAATGTACAGATATATGTGTAGATATGACGTTGATAAGTATCACACTTATATCAAATATTGGTAACAATCTATATAATTACCAAGAGAAATAACATAATTAAATTAACAGAGTTGTTTGAAATGCATTTATAAATTATGTTCGTATTTATAGCAGCATCTTTCCGTAAGAACTTTTAAAAAGCCCCTCTAAAAGTTAATTCAATTTGCTGTAATGTGATGCAGGACCTTTAATATGTAATTATAACTGGGAGAAGTTGCTAGTGGAATCATAGAATCACATCATTAGCCAGACCTCTTCATTTAGTCCTGCCTCCCTCAATGTAAGCTTACAAGAAAGCTGGAGCTGAAGCTAGAAATTGGGATATGTTTGGCCCTCGTTCTAATCTTTGAAAAACATGGATATGCCATGACAAAGCATCCAGTTAACATGTACAGGCTTTTTGAAGTCTTTGTGAAGCAATACCTAATAAGCACAAACAACCAAACTTCTCCTCTACGTCTCTTGATCACATGGTAAAGAGATGCTACGGAACACATTCTGATTTGACTATTAGTTTAAGTAGGGTAGGGTGTCCTTTGATTTTCGACACTTTGAGGTCAAGGGCCATGAACTTGCCTCATGATATGAATAATGTAAGATAAATCAGCATCGAAATTTTAAGTGGTTAGGGTTTCACATCCACACGTTAGCTATTCCACTAAATGCTCTTAGAATTCAACACCGAATAGGTTGGCAGGAGAAGAGCAGAGCTCTCTGAAAGACATGGAATAAAGAGAAGAAGAAAAAAAAAATGTTAATTTGGTCTCGAGTCCACATACTCAAAGTGTTACAAGTCTTTCTTGAATAAGCATTAGTTCCCAATCCTTTATTTTCAACAAATTCTCTCCCCTCTGGAATATTTTTGCGAAAGAATCAATGACTTCGAAGATGGTCTTTTCTCTAGCATGTCTATGTCACCCCCGAACTTTCTATTCTTAATTTGAAGCTCCAATTTGGACCATACCTACAGTTGAAATTTCCCCGTGGAGCTGACAAAACATAAACCTTTTACTTTGGTGCATGCATTTTTCCCTATTGATAGTTACAAGCTAACAGTTCTTGACCACCTTGGGATTAACTCTTTCTTCGTGGACCGTTTGAGATTTGAATGTCGTACAAGTGAGAAGCAACTGGGAAATCTTTCTGTTCTCTTTTCAGCGTAAAATACAAGAAGATCATGGCGCAGATAATCACAGAAAGAATAATCACACTATCTCATCAGCGAATCACAATTTGCAGCAAGAGCTTGTAGAGAGATGACTGCTTTTTCATCCATTTGAATTTTGTAGTTTAAAATCTATAATGCCTCGCGTGCTAAAAGTTCAAAACCTAGATTCGAAGAGGGAAGATTTGGGAGATCATAAACTAACTTCTAGATATCCCACGTTGAAGCAAACTATTCATCCATGAGCTCTAAGTTCATTGGTATTAGATGTATGATCTCATTTATTATACAACAATTTGTAAGTGGGTAGGTCTAAGACAGATCGATTAAAATATATGCATTCAAAAGTAGAATGATGTATGCATGGTATTTCATTTCTTGGTCGAAAGTTTTGATTCTTAGATGGGGTTGTAGATAGCATAATATCTGGTTGATAGGATCTTCAACGGTTCGCAGCTCTTCAAAAATTAATTCTAATTCTGTTTTTGTTTTTTCTTCTCTTCTCCATTGGTCATCAGGAATTTCACTTTTACAAGACAATAGCACTAAGGTGCATTTCTATTTCTCGAGTGAGTATAGACGTGTATGGCGCTCCTTGCAGATACTCCATAGGCAGATCCTTTCGTGAAAGTTTCATTCAAGTGGCTTTATGATTGAAAGGTGAAGAGACTGAGGTGATGATTGTCATTTCATTTCAAAATATTTTTGTATGCATTTGAATTTTTTATTTTATTTCTTATTTTAAATTAAATATTTTTTATAGTATTTTAATATATTTTTAAATAAAAAATACTTAAAAAAGAACTCAACTAACTCCTAGGTATACACTAATTACTATCATTTATACGCCAGAATGGCAAAACGACTTTTAAATTGAAAAGTATTTTTTTTTTGTTACTCTTCAGAGTTCTTTTCAAAAGTATTTTTGAAAAAAAAAAAAAATTTATTTATATTTTTAAGTTTAAATTAACAAAAATAAATGTGTTTTTAAATTATTTTGATGTGCTGATATCAAAAATAATTTTTAAAAAATAAAAAAAAAATATAATCTTAATATATTTAAAAAAAAAACACTTTCAAAAACAACCACAGTTACACTCCCAAACAGGCACAATAAAGACCAACAACTGTCATCATAAAAAAAAAAATTAAAGTCGGCAGAGAAGCAGTGGTATAGTGGGGGAACCATTAACTACCAATATGGATCCACGAGCCTACTTCTTAACAACAATATGGATCCACGAGAGAAACTTCTGAAGGCCCAAACATTTCACCTGCTGGCTTCATGAAAGCCCAACTGGACTTCAAGCAGTGAATTCAAAAGACAGTGAGCTAACCTCCGATTCAACTCGAGACATCAGAAGCCAACTCTCCCACATCTAAAGCAATACGCCAACTTCTTGAATTTCACCAAACCAACATTACTAAAAGAGAAAAAAATTGTGCCAAAATCAAATGTTGGGAATTAAAAATGTGATTTTATTTGTCAAAAAAGAAGGCAAGTTTTATTAGATTCCGTTAGCTCATTAAATTCAAAGATTGATTAAATTTTTAATATAGTTGGGACATGTACTTGCCCATATTTCAAGGATTAAGGAAAGGTAAAAAATTTCTAAATTATTTTTTTCTTATCAACCCCCAAAATTATAGGATTAAAGAAAGTTTTGTAATTTTATGGCCTTATCTCATTTCCTATCTCATTTTATAGTCTCACATTGTTAAATTCAAGCCCAATTTATCATATTTTGAGGAGGAGGACCCAGGTCCTCAAAATCGGTGGGCCTCGATTAGAAAGTTATCTCTATATTCTTACAAAATGAATTAAATAAACTTTTTATTTTTAAAATTTACTTAATTAGTTTTTTGGTCCATCTCATGTTGGTTTTCAATTATTTTGGTTTTTGAAAAAATAGAAAGGAAAATAAACTTTATGGAATTAAGAAAATAAGACCATTTTTTAAATACATTAAGCATGATTAATATTGATACAATGACGTAATTAATTAGTTGTTAAATTAAAAGAATTGTTCAATTGACACCGTTAATGACCATTATCGTAGTTCAAAAACGAAAAAAAATCTTTAAAGGATATATGTATTTACTAGATAGATGGTTAGTATTTACTAGATAAATGGTTAGTGCTGCGATGCGAGCTATACTGATTTCTATTGTAATGTAAGAAAAAAAATATTTAGACACTATGAAAATGTTTTAAAATAGGGAAAAAAACATATTGATTCAACTATATGATAAAAAAAAGCAACAAAAATAAATGAACAAAATGTTTAAAAAAAAAATAGTATGTCGTGTTTGCTTGACATGCTCTTATTTGAAAATTAGAGGCACAAAAAACTCATTAAGGTCATGTTTGACAAACATATCATAAGAATAAAAAAAATATCATTATTTCCTTTGCTGAAAACTAAACATGTTGAATATGCTCTTATGTTTCGAAAGGGGTCAACCCAACCAAGTGGGTTGAGCTTCCTGACACGTAGCCAAAACTCAAAAACACGATCTAAAAAAACAAAAATAAATAAAATCAAACAAGTGAGTTTACTGAAAATCGATGAAAAACTTAGAAACCTAGATCCTCACTCGAACTAGATTTTACAAAATAAAAAACATAGGGATATGTGAAATCATCATTTACATATTGTTAATCAATCTAATCTTTGAATAAGCACATCTTTTGTAAACACGTAATTGGTCTTGAATTTCTTTAAATTAGTCCTTAATTTATCACTAAACTTTGATTTTTCTTGCAATTTCACTACTCATTTCATCTACTTGAGCTTGTAAAATTAAATTTGGTCCATCAAAATTCCAATATTTTTTAATTAAACACAAATTAGGAGGCTTTTGAATTCACCTTTTCACCAAATAAGTCTTTAATAAAATTAATTTGACGCATTGAAAATCTAATTAAGTCATTGCACTTAATTAATTATTTTATTATTGGGAAAAAAATAATTCATAAACTTAATTAAAATTTTAACTAGTCTCATGATTAGATAAAATTAGCCTATTGAAAGTCTAATTAGGTCCTCAGACTTAAGTTTTATGAAAATTCAATCGATATTCAATTAAGTTAACCTTGAGTCTACATTGTCTATCAAATTCAAATCCTTCAAGGGTGTGATTAAGTTTTCAATTTCATTAACAATCCAGTTTGGTTTTTTCTCTCATTTATACACTTAAATCTTTTTTATCATATCCTTACCAACCATATGCCTTCTCTTATTTATTGATTGATTATTATTACAATTAAAAAAACAATTTTGGGTAACCCAAAATTAGATTATGATAGTTGCTCTATTTTTACAGTATTTATAATGAAAATTTTGGTAAGAAATTTTAAATAGTAAGCTTGTAAAGAAGAAAAGATAAAAGGATATGGGTTTGGTAAATCAAGAATTGGCTAATGATTCTCAAAGTGATGAGATATTTAAGAAAAAATTTGATAATAACAAATCTAAAAGGTGTGGGCTCAAAGGCACACTGAGAAGATAACAGAGCCAAAAACATTATATAAAAGAGATAGGGTTAAACAGTACACTGCCTAGGGAGAGCTCAAAAGCGCACTCTAAATAAAATAATGTCAAAATAGTATTTAAAAGAGAGAAGTCTAGTGCATTACTTGGAAGGTAAGGGCTCAAAAGCACACTTAAAATAAAATTATGTTAAAACCATTATATTAAAGAAATAGGATTAAACAATGCATTATCTAAAGGTGGCTTAAAAGCATACTCAGAAGAAAATAGTGTCAAAAACAATATGTAAAAGAGATAGGAATAAACAGTGCAATATCTAGAGACTGGGGGCTTAAAGGCATGTTTAAGAGAAATAGTGTGAAAAGCATTATCTAAAAAGGATTGGGGCTAAACAACACATTATCTCAAAGGAGAGGGCTCAAAGACACATTAAACAAAATAGTGTTAAAAGTGATATCTAAAAAAGATATAGGCTAAACAGTACATTATCTTAAAGGTGAGGGTTCAAAGGCACACTCAAAAGATAATAATGCCAAAAGAATTATCCAAAAAATATAGGGGATACTTAATGCACTATCTGAAAGACAAGAGCTCAATGTTACACTTAGAATAAAATAGTGTTAAAAGTAATGCCTAAAAGGCATAAGGGCTAAACAACACACTATCTGAGAGAGAGGGCTTAAAATCTCACTCGAAAATAAATAGTGTTGAAAGCATTATGTGAAAAAGATAAGGGCTAAACAATACATTATTTGAAAGTGATGGCTCAAATGCGAACTCAAAAGAGGATAGTTTCAAATGTGTTGTCAAAAAATAGTGGTTTGAATGCACACTTGAAATTATATGCTTTAAAATTGCATTCAAATAAAGCATAAAGATATCTCATGATCTTATATCTTGAAAATTAGACTTTATTGTATTGGCAAGAATTAAGCCTCTAATAGTTTCCTTTTCTAGAAAAAACAAATTGAATCCATGAAGGATTCATTTCTTCGACTCTCTTTAAGGATCAAAATGCAATATTTTATATTAATAAGCATGTATTTTTACTTAAGAATCATTGGCTCATTTTCTTCATGGAATCTATCTATCACAACTCCAATCTATGTAGAATGCTTACATAGCTCCTCTATTTTTGTCTACTCAAGCTACAACTTATGAAGCTGGTCTCTGAATAAGAAATACTCATTGATGAGCAACAATAATTTTGTTTTGTTTTTTGATTTTTCTCAATAACAATGTTATGCAAAAGATATTTAGTTTTTATAAAAGATTGATATAACATAAAACTATCTGCAATTTTAAAGTTACTTGTAAATGCAAAAATCATTTTGATGCAATAAGGAACAAAAATTATTTAAAAAAAAATTAAGCAATTCTCATGGACGAGGTTTCATAAAGGTTGAGTTTTAGATTTTGATGCAATTGTTTTCTCCTGGTAAAAATGTTAGATTATCTTTTATTTTCATGTTTTGTTGGTCAAAGGGCTCAAGTTTCTACTAAAGAGATTTAGAGAAAATAAAACATCTAAAGCATTCATTTTACTTGTATGAATAATAAGGAATAATGGTAATCTTTTTAAGATCTTATTTTCCATGAGAGAGCGCTTCTTACCAACTTGGCTTCCTTATTTTTTTATTATAAAGGACTATATCAAGCTTATTGTTGAAATAAGTGATTACTAAACAAATATATATACATATATATACATATATATATACATATATATATATATATATATATATATTATAAAGTTTAAAGGTGTAATTATATTTTTAATAGGCTAATTTAATTTAATCATAAGTCATTTATTTTTCACTTCTTATGTACAGTAAAATAGTGGGTTAATGGAGGGGTGATGATTGGTGTACCTGTCACTACTGCAGGGTAGAGAAGATCGAGCTAGTTCCGATGGTGGTGGTGGCATTTGCAATGGTGTCCTACAGTGGTCGAGAGAAGTGTTGAAACCTGCTATTATGAAGAAGGGAGAGAGAGCCTATTGTTGTTGTGTCGTCAAAGACCTGTTAGAGGTCATGGAGAGGTTGTCAAAGTCGAGAAAGAAGATGAATATGGTGGTCGGCCACAAAAACTTGCACACTGTCGAGGGGGGTGAGGGTTGGTTGTTGCTGGTTGTGGTTGCTGCTAGTTGTGGCTTGGTGAAGGGAGTGGTCACTGATGTTGAGGGAGTGGTCGTCGATGCTAAGGAAGGAGTCAAAGTTGGTGGTTGGCGATAGAGAAAAACTGTCACTGTTGGTTTGTTCTTCTTTTCTGTTTGTTGTTTCTATTTGAGTGTGTGGGTCTGTTTGGGTTATGTTTTTTTCTCTTTTATGTAAGCTTTTTTTTAAAGACAAAGTAAGGCAACCCTTCGTCTTCTCGCTGTGTGCAGTGATTGGTTGCCTCTTCTTTTGCAACAGCGTGCATGCACTATTCAGATCACTGATAATAATTCTTTTCTAGAGTTGTTGTTGTTGTGTACTTTTATGTATTCCTCCATCACACTATTCTTTAGTTTCTCTAATTTCTTTTGTAGAAAGGAGACGGGAGAGGTCATGGCATTGAAACAAGTAAAATAAAGAAAATTATTATTATTGTTACTTAATCATAATAAGCATTATTAAGTAATAATAATAACAATATCATACTAGAAAGAGGATATGAGAGTCTCAATTGTTTTAATGAAAGGATGAGTGGTTGGTGGTGGAATAGGCACATCAATGAAATGAAATAGATGAAAGGAGGAAAGGTTTCTTCCTTCTATACTTTATCCTCCTTTATCCTTCCTTCCAAAAACAGGTTTCTCTTTTTGTGATGTTTTAAGTTAAGTAAGTTAAGGATAAAATATGAATTTGATAATGGGTACGAGAGAGACAAAGAAGAGGACATGCAATGTTGTTATGATTTTGAGATGTGTTCAGTTAGGTTATGGTTTCTTTTATATGCTCAGTGAATTGAGTTCAATTGTTTTAGGTTTTATTTAGATCTGATTCATTTCATTTTACTCGGTTTTGTATGTTTGAAATTGATATTGAACCGAACCAGTTTTTTTTTAGATTTCAGATCAATTTTTTTCTCGGCTTGTTTTTTTTAATTATTTTTTCAGTTTTTTTCCATCCCTACTTTCAACACACTAGGTTTTCATTTTCTTTGTTTTTTATGACTTGTAATTGATTAGATTTTCACTTTGCAAATTCTCTTGCCTCTTGCCTCCACATGGTGGAAAAGTTCTCTCCATTGCCACCACCCAGGCCCAGCAATCCATGGGCACCCCCCATGATTGTAGCTAGCAATGCAAATGAAGGATGCCGAGATTCTTAGCTTACTTTAAACTTTAGAATACGTATCTCCAATGCCACATCATGAAAACCTGTAAAGAAAATATGATCACTCTGGTTTCTGACCTTTCTCTACCGTCAAAGGAATCCCTGAATTGCTATTTATTTATTTCTACCAAAGAATCCTTGAATTACTTTAGATGCAAAGTCTGGATCCGGTTCACACAAAATTGTAAGGCAAAGCAAACAAAATTCAAAACCATATCCTAAAATAAAAAAAATACAAGAATCAGGAAAAAGAGAGATGAGGAGCCCTACGCTGCAAGCTTTGCGAGGATTCCTGGTGGCCATGCTTTCCAAGGTCCCTATCTTCCTTCAAATTGTTTGGTGGCAGTGTGAAATTGTATTGGCACGCTTAGAAGAAAGAATAAGAATAAGAATATAGGATGATATTCTTCTTTTGTGCGAGGAATGGTGGTCTCCAAAATTCCTTATCTCATGCCAAGGGATAAGCCAAGTGTGTGCATATTTAGTTTTTCTTCACCATAAAGCTACACCAGCTCGCAACCCGTGGTTTTGCTGTTCTCTCCTGTCAATCAAAGCCTGCAGATAAAGAAGATTGCAGAACATCCTAAAGTGATGGGAGATCCCAGATGCTTCCGCTGCATATATTTTTTTTAGGGTTTTTTCCTCACACTAGTGGCTTGATGAATTTCTCATTCAAAGCTCGATTCATTGCCTGGTAAGTTTTTGTCGGTGGCCCATATTGGTGTTTAAAATAAGTTTATCAATTCTGTTTTGATTGATTCATTATTTTTTTTAATTGGAATAAAATGTTTTGGTTTTGGAGTGTTTCGACGTACCGTTTCAGGACTGTACTGTTTATATATATATATTAATTCAAAAAAAGTAGTACAAATTCAAAAATTATTCATTAAAGGAACAAGCAGAACAAAACCAAAACGTTCCAGCCAAAATTTGAATGGAATTTCCAGAACGAGCAATATTTTAAACAGAGTAAAAACTATACCATTTTATATCTTTTTTTAACTAATATGAAATATTTTGACCATTTTAGCCAAAATAAAACAAAATTAACAACGCAATTATAAAATTGCCCTTGTACCTACACTTGAAAATGGAGCACATGAGTAATCCGTGATTTGGGGCATCAAAACCTTCACAAGTCAATGGATTAGCGAGCAATTATATGACTCTAGTTCAATTCGATTGACATTTGAGAAGACGCATGAATACTTTCAGGAGGAATTTGGATCACTGAATTGGAGAATAATAATAACAATAATAATGCAATTTTGATATTTTCACTACTGTCGCAGCATGTTCATTGGCAGCACTTTTTGTCCAGCTTCACGTTTCACAGTGGACATGCCTTCAAATTCAAAAGCAGCAGTGATTGAGCATCAATAATTGAATTTTGGTTCGATTTGGAAGAGCTTATTGGTCCCTTGAAATTTCAATCGATCTGTGGTGTTGTAGTTGACAAGTAGTCAACTGGGAGGGGGGGAAATCCTTCCCTCGATGTGAATGCGGTTCTTTTTTTTCCAGAGAATGGCTGCATTTTGAATTGAAAGTCCCGTCCAGTTTTTTTTTTTTTTTTAACCGGGATGTCTGGGCTAGCTTACATGCACCACAATTAATCTCTGGACTCACTGAACATCCTGCAAATCCAGTGAATATGTAAGACACCATGGAGGTAACATGCGTGCATGGTGGGACTTGAACTATGGTGCAGAGAAAGGAAACAAGTCCCTTCAACCGCTAGGCCAAGACCCTACTTGCTTGGAAGAGATGCTGGGGCTTGTAGGTAGTGCTACTAATCTATGTCTTTTCGGCATGGTCATTGAACTCCTCTTAGGATGCCGAACTCATTGAAACAAAGATCATCATTTTGATGGTTGAAATGTAATTGTCTGAGTATTTTCTTTCTATTTAAAATTTTATGGTGACTTTCTCTCCTCTCTCACAGCATCTAGTGACTGAATTATAAGAAAAGTGAAGGTCAATAATGAAATGTGAATTTAAAAAATAACAGGGGACATGATATGGAAGATAAAACTTCAAGGATGAAATTAAAGTTTGCGTCAAAATCCAATTCGGGCATGTTTTGTTGATCTTTATCTAAATTAGCTCCCATTCTCTTAGTTTTTATTTTTAACCACAATTAAAATATGATTTTACAAAATGAAAACTTAATCCTTCTTCGAATATCATTTAAAACTCAATATATATATGAGATAGTATAAATTCAAAGAAATGTAAATAACATGTTAACATAACTTAGGATGATGAAATTACAAAAATAAAAGTTTGATGATCGAAATACAAAATAGTTCATATATGGAGAATATATGTAGTCCACAGTGCAATGTGTGTAGTGCGAGTTGGGCCAAGTAAAATGTACACCTCTTTTAGTTTGTAGTTAATTGATTAGTATTATTGAGCTCTTTACACTTATTATAACTGTCTGACTAGAGTTTTATAGCAAAGCCTATAGAAATTATATAAGAAAAAGAGAGGAGAGAATTTACTTTCCGTAATTCTTTTAGAAATAAATAAATATATGCTAGTTTTGAAATAAAAAATCTTGAGAGTTCTTCATTTCAAACTGTAATTTCTTGATTTTAAGATAAGTGGCATGTTTTTCTCTTGGGCTGCAAAACATGTAATGTATTTTTTAGAGTTTACTACATGAAATATCTACTCGTACCATGTGAATCTGTTGAAGGAAAAAGAAAAGCTGAAGAACCACGAAGTGAAACCAGACATCATTACATGGCCATCATATTTTTACAGAAAATAAGGTAAAATAGACTTGGATTGATATATTCAAAGACTGATGATAGTTTTAATTACACTGACTGCCCTAAGAATACAAACCAAACATAGAAACTCCTCCATGGTCGAGCGAGGAAAAAAAGTACCAGCTCGACCACAGAGAGAAAGAGACCCTACTCTTACATATTAACAGCATAATATAGAAAACTGACTGGCTGGCTACAATCACTTCTGCAAATGCCAAAAAAATTCATTGCAGAAGCTACTGAGGGACACCAAAATGAACCTAAAAAGGACAAAAGGAAACAAAGATTACATTGTAATAAGTTATAGTTTAGATAGATGACCAGTCAATCTCAACTGAAGGATACTTCTCCAAACCAAAATTCTCAAACTCGTCGTCCCGCTGTAAAGAATCGGAGAAAAAGAAAGAAATCTCAGATTCTGGTGAAGAAGAACCGGCCAATGACTCATCAGATGAAGCTGGTGAGGGTGATGGGATCTCCGCTTTAAATTCCTCAACTCCAGAATTCTCAAACTCCCTTTTCAATTCACCTTTCAAAGACCAATCATCTTCAATTTTTGCCTGCAAAGGAGCTGAAGCGGTCTTCTTTGAATCAGCAACAGAACAAGGTTCCCCTGTTTCCCCCTGTTTTTGCAAGCCCAAGCTCTGACAAATTGCTTGCAACTTCGCGTCAACAGAGGAATGGAGAGGCTTGTAGTCACCAAACTCACCAGACACATGAGCTCCTTGGTGGCGAAGATGTGGAAAGTTGAGCCTGGCAAATTCTCCTCTAAGCTTGTAAGCTGCCTTATCATAAGCCAAAGCTGCCTCCTCAGCTGTGTCGAAGGTGCCAAGCCAGAGCCTTGTTCTGTTCTTTGGAAGTCTAATCTCAGCAACCCATTTTCCCCAATGTCTCTGCCTCACTCCTCTGTAAAGCTTCGTTGGCTTTTGAGGAGAAGCAGATTGTTGTTTCATAGGGACAGGTTTTGGAGCCAAGAAGTTGCCAGTCCTTTGGTTATGGACTAACTGCGACGAGGGGGAATGATTTGCCATTTGTTGCTCCTGCTGCTGCTGTTGGAGGTGGATTTTGGCTTGGATTTGAAGGATTTGTGAAGGGGTAAGGTGATTAAGCCCAATTGGACCTTTTTGCTCAAAATCCATTTGGTTATAACCCGAGAACCCCTTGGAAAACATCTGGGTGCTCGTTGGAGTGTAAAAGTTAAGGTCCAAGTTGGGATGTGAAGTGACAGGGAAGCTATTGCTGTGATAGCTAGAAGGGTAAGAAGAGAAAGAATGAGAAGAAGTCGAAGGAGATGGTGAAAAATAAGAAGTCGAAGATGGTGATGGTGAAGCACTTTTCATAAAAGGTTCGAGTGCTTTCATGAGTTCTCCTCTATAAGGATCTGAAAAAACCGGTACTGCTGTGTTGTAGATATCTATCGCTGCTGCCATACCTGTTACCTAGTACTTGAAACAAAACTAAAGCACTGGCAAAATTACGAGGTGCTATAAACAGAATATTTTAATAAAATAAAAAACCCAGATAATAGAAGAGGTTTTTTTTGCACAAAAACCAACCCTGAGGGACCAAAAACAAACCCTGCAAGTTGATGAAATTAGAGAAAGCTACGGGAAGAAGAAGAAGAAGATAAGAAGATGAAATGAAAATCAACCTGGATCACTATTCTGAATCACCTGGCTTTCACCCTTTTCAAGGGTTTGCTGTTTTCTTTTCCAAAACAAAGATTTCGGCTTTAAAATCACCAAAACAGAAGAAACAAGCCCCGAATTAGATTTTCTTTGAAAGACAGACGATTGACAGAAAGGGATGACAGAGGAGCGGGGAATTAGAGTGGGGGATTGAATTGAAGAAGATGATTTTTTTTAAAAATATGTACTAGAAACTGCAGAAAAATTAAGATTTGAGCACTCTTTTATCTGTGGCCTCACTTCGTAGTGTGTCTACACTCTTTGCATTTCATGGTTTCTCCCTATCTCGACTTATATAGCCCTCCGGCCCATGGTTTCACCTTCGGTTTTCTAATAAATTTCTAAATTTTAACCTCTCTTTCATCAATTCTTTATTTTTTGTGTTTTTTTATTGCGCCAGTCACAACGTTAGTCGTCAACTTCTAAATACCTCAGTTCGATGTAGAGTATCGGGTGGATGAATGACACGTAGGTGGTTGCTGACACTTGGTGACTGGCAGGTGTCTATTAATGAGCAGTGGCCTAACTCGTGCTTGCCTTGGATTTGATAAGAGTTTAGTTGAAAGGTAACGGGCTCGTCGGTTATCTTGCTTTTGCGGGGGGTTTGTCGTTGTCCTTACTCTAGTGTCGTCGCACGCTTTGCTCTGCCGCAGCAAATTTATATATATAAAAATAGGATAATTATAGTACTTTTCTAGCTTGATATAAATTTTATATATTTTTTATAAAATTATAGAGTGTAATTAACATCAGATTAAACTATACAAAAAAATATATAATTGTTCCTAGAAAAATCTGTGGGCATGTGTTTGGATACTGACAAAAAAAAAAACATGGACAAGAATGAGCATTTTGATTTTGCGAAACTAATGTCTTATTAAGACTAGCCTAATCAAGTTCTACGAAATCAAAGTGATAAAAAAAAGGCTGATAAATATACTTAGAATACTTGTTAATTTATTAAATATGTAAATTAATGATAGTTAAATATTATAATAACTAAAAATTGAATTTCAAAAGAGAAAAAAATCTAGCTACTATAATTTAAAAACTAATGAGAAGGTAAACTTGAATAGTATCTGTCAGAGAATAATATAAATTATATTCTGGGGTCTCACCTATAACCTTAAGTTTTTAGGTGAGATGGTTCTTTAACTTGGTATTAGAGCCTTGTTGATCAAGCGATCACGAGTTCGAATCTCACCACCTTCATTCTATTTTATAAAAAATCAAGCACAAGGTAGAGTGGGTCTTTGTGCAAATTTCAAGCCCAAAGAGCTTTTCACTTGAGGAGATGTGTTGTTAGAGAGTAATATAAATAATATTTTGAGATTTCACCTATCAGCTTAAACTTTTAGATGAAATGGTTCCTTAACAGTGCTAAAATATTGTAACTCATATGCACCGTGTAAAGTGAATAAAATTACAATTTTTTTCCTTCTAAATAAATATTTGGCCTGGTTACGGGGATGTGAGGGTGTTTTTTTTTTTTATTTTTACAGTTAAACAATTATATTGTCTTTGAAAACAAAAGAACTTTTTTTTTTTTTAATATATGGGCTTTTTACACTTTTCATTAAGATTGACATGGTAAAACAACTTATTTGTAGAGACTATTTTGTCTTTTACTCATGGTTTTTTTTAATAGTTATGTTGGTTGAAGGGTGATTTAGTATTTTGATAAATATAAATTATTATTAATAAAAAAAGTTATAACTTATGTGTTGTACGTGTTAATGGAATATAAAGGTTAATGCTCGGTTTTTTTTAATATGGTTAGAATTTTTTTTTTTGGAATGGGTTTCTGGGGCCCGACTAATCCCACGGCCTAACAAGTACCCGCGGCAAGGCACCAGGGCCATTTCATTCATGGGCTTCGCCCAAGTCTGCTGACCCCAAGGAATTGTTTGCACCAAGCGGATTCGAACCTGAGACCTCTCGGGAGCACACCGAATAAGTCCCAGCTCTCCGCCAACCCCTTGGGGTTAATATGGTTAGAATCATCTTGATGACTTTTCATATATGTAGTGGCATTATCTTTAGTTTGATATTGACAAACTCTTTTTTTTCTCTCCTCATTTTGATTTTTGTTCATATCTTCATAGATTTTTAAACCAATCTTTCAATTTATCTTTTCTTTAAATTTAGTTCATGTTTTTTTGGTTGTTATATTTTTTAAAATTTTATCTCCTTTTAATTTTTTATCTATCAAATTTGATTCTATCTCTTTTAATTTCTATGTGTTTTATTTTATTATAATTTCTAGAATTGCAATTACTTTCACAACTTTTCTTATTTGTTTTTGTGATTTTGTCATCCATCACAAAATTGATAAAAAAAAAACAATTTTTTTGATCGAATATAATTCTAGAGTTATATAAGAAAAAATCAAAATTATCTTTTCTTATTATTAAACCACCAATAAAATAATTTCCTAAAAATTGCGGGCACAAACGACATGATGCTAGTTATATTTTTAGTGCATATAAGAAAATGTTTTCTTTTTGGGATAAGCACTTAAGATGTTTTTGTATTGTTTTTCAAAAGTATTTTTGTTTTTTTATTTTAAATTAAAAAAATTTGATTTTTTAAGATTATTTTATCATATGATAATCATTTTTCTAAATTCAGATGAAATATTTATCACGAAGTAAACTAGATTAATACCCATAAAATAATATATATTATAAAACTAACATCAATAAATTATTGTTTTTTTTTTTTTTAAAAAAAAAAGGAAAGACGATGATAAAGACAAAGCAAAGCACATAATTAAACTCTGATGCAACTTCGAGGAAAGTTAAATGCATCATTCTTATCCAAACCAACACATTACATCAAATGGAGTGTTTAATTTAATATGGTCATTATTACTAAATCCATTTTAGATTATGATAATAACATATGGCCCGATAGATAAAGAGATGCTGGGGTGGCGCGTGCTAATTTGTTTTTATTACCCATGCCTTGAAAAAAACAATATAATAAACTTAAGCATGATTAATTATTTGGTTTTAGAGATATAAACCAACCATGGTTATGCTTGGTGATCTGGGGCTGTTTCTTTATACGATCTTTTTAAAAAATAGTAAAAATGTTATTTTCATTTATTAAAAAATAAAAACTATTTTAAAACTTAACCAGTACGAACATTGCATGTGATGGGACAATGTAATCAAGTGACAAATTGGGAGATGAACAAGGCACAGGGATATATATATATATATATATATATATATATATATATATATATATATATTTGCACGACTGAAATCATAATTATTAATAAAGAGATTACTATCAGAAGCAGTGTCTTGTTTGGGCTGCATGTTATGAAAAAGAATAATGTTTTGAAATTATAGTAATAATTATTTTTTAAATATTTATATTTTAAAAAAATTAAAATAATATATATAAAATATATTTTCAACGTCAATACATAAAACTAAAAATAATACTAAAATAAATAATAATAAAAAAACGACAACACGACGATATGAAACACGTCCAAAACCGGGAGTCTACGCGAGAATCCACCTTCTTCCTTCACTGAATGAATTATGAAAATAATAATATTTTATTTTTTTTGTAGTGTTGGGACACTATATATCAAGCTAACCACGGTTAGGTTGACAAGTCAAAACGTTGAGAAATGAGAGGGGCGTACGTGATGCGCCGAAAAGATTGGCTTTAAGGTAGCGTAAGATGTAAGCCAAATGATTCGTTCACCGTGTGGGACCCTCGATATGTACAACGGGGGCCCACGCGACGATGATACACGTCATTTCCTACGTGGACATCACTAAGAAGCCAAGCAAAGTAGAAAGTACCCATCTCTCTGTGGTAGCTGTCCTGTGTCCAATGCTAGTTGTTACGTGGCTCCACGGCTGCAAAATGCAAGGCTTCCACATGACTTTACCTCGTCAATAAAGTCCCAATAAAACACGGACACCCAATCTTCTGACGTGGCAAATTTGTGGGCTACAGAATTACAGTTAGAATGATCCAAAAAGAGAGCCAATGATATGAGGGCTCGCCATCAAATCAAATTGCTTCATGCTTTCTTCTCTTGTAGGTTTATAAACATAATAATAGAAAGTGTAAAGTTTTGGGATAGCAAGCAGTGTTTTAAAAGTGATTTTGAAAAAAAAAATATTTTTTATTTTTTATTTTAGATTAATTTTTTTAGTATTTATAAATAATTTTGATGGTCTGATATCAAAAATAATTTTTAAAAAATAAAACATATTATTTTGATATATTTTCAAACAAAAAACATTTTAAAAAACAATCTTAACCACACACTTAAATTGTCATTATATCCTTCTATTTAAAAAAAAATAGCTTGGTATAAAATAGGTGAATGATTATTAAATTTCTCATTTTTTTAATAAAGAAAATAATTAAGCCAAATTACTTGATGATGAAGGAATTTAAGAATGAAATAAAAAAAAAAACCTAATTATTGAAAACTAAAAAAAAAAAAAACAAGAATCCTTAATAAGTAGTTATAACAAGAGCAGTACGTTATAAAACATGAAACTTTTTACTATGATATTACACGGCTACTCTTGATAAGTGGTTATAACATTATCATCATGCCATAAAACTTTTATCCTCTTTTTCTTTTTTTTCTTTTTCCTAGGGTTCACTGTCCTCGATGCAGGCATTGTGCTGAGGGGTGTGTGTGTGTGCATGAACCTTGTCGAAAACAGACAAAATAAAAGTAAAAATAAAAATAATGTGAACACGTTGGGGGAGAAAAGGTGTCTTGATAGACGTGAAGATCCGTTCGAGATAGAAAAGGTGTCATCTGGTGACGGCTACGCCTGACTTCTGACTCGCACCACTCCACAACCCACCTCTTCCGACCTCTCATGAGATTTTTTTTTTTAATGCTTTGTGGTGTGTTTAAATTGTTTACTGAAATGTTTTACGAGAATGTATTTATTTTAATATTAAAAAAAACTTTTGCACGTAACAAGTTACTTTGTCTTTTGGATTCATGTTTGAGTATATTTTTGGTGATGTATGATGTTTTTTATAAAATAATTTTTATTGAAATAATTTTTATTGAAATAATTTTTTTTAGAATTTTATCTGTTACTTATATCAATATATTAAAATAAAATATTAAGTGAATTTCTTTTCGAATGAATAGTAATTTGACAAAGTTTAACAAATATATCAGTAAAAAAATGTAAAATTATAAATTTCCATGAATATAATAACAAAAGAAATCGGGTAGTTTGATCTATGAAAGTTTATAGGGATTTTTCAATTTATTTAATACGGGAAACTCACTTAATCATTAAAAATTAAAAAAAAAATGTGTAGTTTTGTTTGAATATTCGTTTTCTAATTAAAAAACACGTACCCTAACCGGGGAAAAAATATTCAATGGTTCTCCCGAGGGGCACATGAAGTGGGTTCATCATGTGATTCCCTCGAAGTTTGCACATCATGTGCCTGGATTCCTTGCCTATAATTTTAATTTTTCATTATTCTCTTCGGCTGTTGCCTCCTCATGTGTTTTAGCTACTTTTATTTGGAACGTTGAGGTTTTTGCGTGTATTTTTAATTATCACATAACTGTCTTTAAAAAAAGTAATTTGATCCAAAATAATCGAATAATCTCCCTGTGAAGGAACTTCACAAAGGGATTCCGTTGTTCAAAATATGAAGACAGCACCATCCTCTTTTACCTTTTTTTTTTTAGATTATCGCGTGTGTACAAGTCAGGTTGGATGTATCTCAACTAATTTTATTAGTTCTGAATTTAACGATCATATAAGTTTCCTGTAGTTATCATATTGATAATCACATAATTCAAATCTGAGACTACAAAGAAAACAAATTTTTTAGTCTCAAGCTTTTATCACTGGATCACCAACTAGATGGTTAGCATTGTCCTCTTCTTGCATGGACATGCATGTTCAAGGATCTAATTGGATAATTATTTTCTATGTTAGGGACCAAATTATAGAATTTGAAAGTTGAGATCAAAAATGTAATATGACCATCTCTAAGACTCCACCCTCGACCTAGGTTTCAAATATATTTCTTTTTATTTTCCTCTGATCAAAATTAAAATCAAAATCATTAGATTTATAATTCTATCTCTTTTATCTTCATCGAGATGAAAAAGAAGGTAATTCCACTCAACTCTCTCGAGTATTTTAGATTGAGAATCAATACCTTATAGCCACCATACTAATAATAAATTATAATTGGAATTGCTGATGAATATTATAAAACCTCAATGATGAACTATAATATTGCAAAACCCTCTAATGGTGACTAGGATCACCACCCTCGACAAGCACCCCAGACTTGGAGAAAACACCGATCACAACTCGTAATAAAATATATCATCGGCTCACCTTTGTTGGTGATTTTTTTTATGCACCATCACAATCTCAAAACAAGTTCAGGCCACCAATAGAAACGTTGCAGAGAAATACATGTTGTTTAGCCAGTTGACTATCACAAATGTCAACCTCAATGCATCACCAATAATTGTCCAAGATAATCATTAAGAAATCAGCTGGCTGAAACGTGGCACACCCAAATGCACATATGAGATTTGAACGATAGGGTTTCGATCTGTAACCCTATTGTTGTTTTCAAGTAGTAGAATCTTATCACCAGAATCTGTCCACTAACCCTTGAACCTTTTGACCTTGAGAACGGGCACTGCACCTCCCCCACCAGCCACCAAAGATCGATGACATAGCAATTGAGGACTTGGTCTTGCATGGGAAGGTATTTGTTTCCTTCTTCTATATCTCTGATTTCGATTTTTTTTTGTGTATATCTGTTATTTTCACAGTGTTTTACCTGTTTATTAGGCTTGCAAAGTGTTTAGTGGATCTGGGAATTAATTATTGATGCGCGTAAGCTAACCCGAACACCCGATTATCAAAAAAAAAAGATTGAGAACATAGCTGCAATTAGTGGAGCTTAAGCATGGGTAACTGATCAATCTTTTTATACAAGGAACAGAAAGATGCTCCTCCGAATTTTAAAATATACACAAAAAAAAAAAAAAAAAAACAGAGAGTGAAAGCAGCTTCTCATAATACATATCTAAATGATGAGTTGAGTTTGCCTATTGATGAAATTACATGATATTGTATACAGAAGAACTAACACGCATCCATTATTTGGATAAAATAAAATAGCAGGGAAACAGCATCCAAGGTTTGGTCGACAGAATTCGTAGCCTTGACTGCCTTCATCGCAACTCACAGTTGATTATCACAAGATGGAAAAAAACACTAGGAAGTTCACCATACATCAATCAGCAGCGTACCAAAGTTTGGAAAATGTGATTTTATTTTGCTATAAAATTAAACCAAATGAATCTGTAATAACATGGTAAGAACCATCTCTAACCACAAAACACTTATGAATTGACTAAAACCAACCGAGGGAATTCAAACTCAGAGCAACTACCAGGTCAATTCCGTAGGCTATGAAAAAGGATCCAAATTGGAATAATAGGAGCAGAAAGAGACAAGCAATGATGCGGAATAGTTGAACAGAATAAAATTGCCATCCTAGACAAGAACCCTTACCCCTCCACCAAAGTGGAGAAAAAAGTTGCCCTCTCACAGGACTTCTAGAACAAGTACAAAACTATGACTTAGTACAGTCTTTTGTGACATGGTTTTTTGCCTCTTGCTACAAAAGGCCGAGATAGTTCCTCACCTGTAAGCTGATTTTGCAATATTCATTTCAACCTAACTTCCCTGAGCAGCCATACAGCTTTACATTTGACTGTTTTGCAGTACCATGCCTCTAAGGTCTAAAGCTCAATCTGCTGTAAAATTTGAAATTTGCTCCGCATTCACAATTTGCACCTAAGAATATTCTTGCTCGTAATCATCAACTAAAATTACCTACAGAAGCCCTAATTGATAGTAGGAGAAATCAGATTCTCGCCTATTGTGAAGGCAGAAAGCATCTGCAAAATAAGTCCCACCCAAGTAATTCCATCCCCCCACCCCCCCAATATCATATGGCACAATCCATCTCTAAAACTGTTTCCATGACCTGGTTTAGACTACTAGAAAATCAGCGTTCTCTTCTGTCCCACAATAGCTATCCAATTAAAAATATTAAAAACAATTAAGGTCAGCTATTTTAGAGCTCGAAATAATACCTCACTCAAGCTATAGGTGATAATAACAGTTTTATGGCAATCAATGGTGCACCAGTTCCAAGTCACCACTGCTCGTCAGTTCACATAAAACTCAAATATAGCTGACATGAAAGCTCTGAAAACAGGAAAATTCCAGCCCCGGCCCATTAACAAAACTTCGCTTAAGAAAACATTCCTTGCTCTCTGAATTATGTCGATATCTGACAATGATCTCCATCAGTTATGGGTTAAAAAATTATTAATGTCTTTCTAGATAATCTGGCCAAGTTCTTGTACAGCCAACTCAAAATACCAAGATCCAACCTTGAATAATTGGATACATAGGAATTCAACTTGAGGTTTCAAGTTTAAAAAATCGCAAAAAGGAAGAAAAGAAAAGGGTCCAGCATATTATACTGAGCACTAGTTATTTGCCAATAGCAGCATCAGAACCGGCCATAAAAGCAGTGAACAGGCTTGATTACACACCTAAAACCAAATCACTAAGAATTCCTACGTTTAAACAAAACTTTTTTTTATATTCTATTTTGCATAAACTAAGATTATTTCAAGGCATGCTATCTTCAAATAGAATTTCATTACAATCCCATGCTACTGCTCTACAAAAAGCTTTCTCATTCTCTTTTGATTGAACTTTAGAAGAAGCCTGGGAAAACTAGTCCAATCTCAATTTCCTAAACCGATTATGAACAAGTTTATCATACCTGAAATTTCAATGATGTATAAAAGTCTAATGACTGGTTATATAGCTATCCAAGACTATATTGCCAAATTACATCCACGACAGAGCAATTTGATTATCTACGTCTTCATTTCACCAAAAACATATAGAAGCACAACCTATTCTAATAAAAGATGAAGAGGACTTTTATTTATGCTTTCATTTGTTGTGCAGGGACTTAGTCCCCTAAAAGTCAAGAAGGCTAATCACTATACAAACTAACAGTACAGGTAAAGCAGGTTTTGTATGTCAACTTGACAAAGGGGTAATAATCTCAAGCCATATGCATCATTGAGAAATCCATCATGCAAACCAGAAAAAGACTTTGAGCACACCGATATGACAACCACCATAAAAAGAGGTATATGAAAAGCAGAGATTTTATTCTCTATCACGTTAGTTTTTGCTCATGCAGAAAGTAACTGCAGCAACAGATAGTACAAATGGTGCGCATATAAAATACATTTTTAATGACAGCAGTAAACATTGGAGAACTTCTCTAGACAATCCAAGATCACGCAGAAATGAAAGGGTACATTACGTGTGCTGCATGCTGAAATCACAAGAATTATAATGACAGGACAGCCTAAAATCATCAAATGCATCAGAAGTACCCTAAAGTGTGTCTGAAGGCATTCCAGTGATCCTCTCCAGATCAATCTTGCAGTTGTCCCTCAAATCTTTCAGGGTCACATACCCAGCTTGCTGCGAGGAAGATTTGAGATTCACATCAAAACTCACAGCTCGTGATAAGAAAAGTAGTCAATATAAGTGAGCATTGATTTGAAACTCTGACAGAACCACCCCAACTAATAAATCAAAAACCAGGCAGATAAAATATTGTGGCAAGCAGTAGTAATTGAGAATCCTAATGACGAAGCATTGGCAAGGGTCGAATTTTTTCATCGTGAGAAATGTAATCTAACAAAGCAGTAAAATTTACACTCACAAGCTGGCTGCTTTCATTGGCAAACATATCCTCCATGTGTCGAAAAAGAGACCTCCAGTGATCAGTGAGGTCAGATTCTAATTTCAAGGACTTGTTGGAGTTTACTTGGCTATGAATGTCTGTCTGCTTTCCCCTGGAATATTTATTAACCAAGATTCCCGCTTCCTTCTGACTCTTCCTCAATGCTGAGAGGAAAAAGAAATCACAAGAACTCAACAGCCAGAAAAGCTACACCACATCATCAAAGCATTGCATTTTTAAGAAATGTAAATGCCAGTTCTTGGTTTGTTCTCAGCAAGCATACCAGATTGTCGACCTTTGATATCCTGGTAATATAGGTCCGACCAAATATACGCAGCTGATTGAAAGATTGCAAAAGAAAACACTCTATTTAGATGCACATATGAGCATTACATTTTAGTAATCAACAGCAACCATATAAATTACAACAAAAGCAGGGCTTTCAATTACCTTTCAAGCAAAAAGAACAAGGGCAAGCTTTGAGCATGTCAGCACCTGCATTCAGATTGGCACAAACATCACCCTTGAGTGTTGTGCACTTTTCTAACTCAAATGACTTCAAACCCTGTGAATTGGGCAGCCTTGACCACTCAACAGAACCACATTTGTCACTAGCTAGTCTACCGACTCCAGAAACAATGCCATCACTTGTAGAAGCACTACCAACTAACCCTTGAACTACTGGATTGATCAGCATTACATTGGAAGTGACTTTCCCTTCATCATCACTATCTTTCACGCACAGCCCAGAGCTTGTGTACATTGAACCACTAGATGCACAACTAACTTCCCCAATACTTTGCGTTCCCGTTCCGCTGCTCTTAACTAAATCAACACTACCATCAATAAAATTAGATGCTTCCTTAATATCACTAGGCCTATCAGCGACAAGAGACACGACAGGTATGTGCTCCTTTGAGGCATGAGTCTTGCTACTTGTAGTCAATGAATCGCAACCTTTCCCATTGCCACTGTCATCTCTAGATTTGGTTTCGCATTTCCTTTTCACCAATTTTTCAACTCCTGGACAAACTTGTTTTGCAAAAACTGAATCCCCATTTTCACCATACCCACCTCTAGATTGAAGCCCCGGATCATCAGAAATCGATGAAAAAACCCTTTTTTCTGGCAAATTAGTCACATCCCCCAAAGCGGCACGTGGTTTGGAAGTGAAATTATCCCCACTCATCGTTAATCCAGCAAAAACAAGAAACAAGTGAAAAATTCCCAGAAACGAAATCAACTTCCAAATCACAAAAAACTAAAATCCCATTTCAGAATAAAATGACAAAACCCACTTCACCGATTAGCTCAAAACCAACGAAATTTGCTGCGACCCCACTAATCCACGAAACCTAAAAAACAAAAAACAAAGTTTCAATTCGTCAACATAGATCTACGCAAACAACGATGAACTTGTCAAAAAAAAAATACACTTTGTTTGCAAGATGTACAATATGGACATATATTATGCAAGAATGAGAAAAGAATCTTAAAAAAAAATATTTGGAATGATTGATGGGAATAGCATGAAGTTGAAAGGAATAGACTGACCGGAAAGATTTAAGTGAATTTTTTTTTAAGGGAAACTGAATGTAATTAAGATTTGCAAATTTTTGGTTAATTTTAATGAAAAGGTGTGAGTAAGGGAGGCGGGAACCATGTTGAATTCGGGCCCTAACCCTCCCTTTTGAATTATTTGGGCTTTGGAGCGGGCGGGAGGGTAACCATAGTTGCTGTGTACCGCATCCAGTGTGAAGCTTTGGAGTGTGGACCTTGGTCGCTCAAATACATCCCAATATTTCTCTTTTCTTTTCTTTTTGGTCCTTTTTATTTTTCACCATCACTATTGTTTTCAAATTCACGAGTTGACTCGCAAAATTGTTCGATTTTACGAGTCAACTCAATAAATTTGATAATATCAGGTAGATAAATCGGACTCCGTTAAATCTGACCGATTTTACGATCCTAGACTATCGGTCAGTCAGTCCCTTAATTTTCCTTTTCTCTGCTTTCTTTCTATCCTAGGCTATCCTAATTTGACAACCTTGTTGTTCTCTCTCTCTCTCTCTCTCTCTCTCCCTCTCTCAACTTAAGCATCAATTGTAGGTTTCCCATAGCAAAAATAAAAGCCTTTGTCACCATCAACATTAATGGCCTAATTGAATGGACATTGATGGATTCCTTCCCTAAAAATAGTGGCTTATAGGCACCAAAATTTCATAAACTTAAGTCACATACCTTCTTAGGTCACATACCCTCTTGAAGAAAGTAATGGGTGTTGCTATAAGCAAATAAAAAATGATCTACAAGGCACAAGACTTGTTATAAACAACTCTCCATTATTATTTAAGAGACAGTAGGTCACCATCAGCATTAATGGCCTCATTGAATGGACATTGATGGACCCCGTCCCTCAAAATAGTGGCCAATAGGCTCCAAAATTTCATACCTTCTTGAAGAAAGTATGAAATGGGTGTTGTTATAAGCAAACAAAAAATGATCTACAAGGCACAAGACTTGCTATAAACAACTGCTCCATCATTATTTAAGAGACAAGAGGTCCCCCCCCCCCCCCCCCCCAACCCACCCCAACTTTAAACTTTTGGAAAAAATATATTTTTTATTTTTAAATAAAAAATAGTGTTTTTAAATCATATTTATGTGTTGATGTCAAAATAATTTATTGGAATTAGAGTTAGTACTAGGAATATTGGCGTTGGTACCAGTAGTACTAATAATCCTTTCAATAGTAATGCTTTTGATGAATGTATTAGAAATAACGACGGAGATGAAAATGAGGTTGATTTTAGTTTACATTGCACGACAACTAAATATTTGTTTTAAATTTGTTAGTTTTTACCTCATGAAATTCTATGGACATAATTGTTTTGTAATGTATTTTTAAGTTATTTTAAAGCATGTATGAACCTTAACTAATTAAGTTTTATGACCATAATTATGTTGTATTGTATTAGAAAATATTTTACTTATGATTTTACTATTTTTCTACCTACACGATTTTAACTGTGATTTTATGAATTTTATACGGTAAAATTTCAGGTATGATTTTACAATCCGAGTTCAAAAACAAATCTGAGTCGTGTCAAAATCACAATATTGACAACCTTGACCATCACGATACATTTTTAATCAGTTTTTGGTCTTCTTACCACATGAAACGACATTAAGGTGTTCTTGAGTTTTTATATTGATGAATAAAGTACGCATGTCATTTTTTATATATTTTTTACTAATTTAGAGGTATTTTTTGGTGAATTTTGGTTTATTTATATTCTAAAAATATTTATTAAATATTATGATCCAATTCTTCAACGATAAAAGTCGAATTGCAAAGGATGTGTCATTGAAGATAATGTTTCATTTGTCTTGTTTTGTTTTTTAAATAAAATATTGACGTGGACAATGCATCACCTACCTACTTAAAAAAATGTCTTTCAAGCTCACAAGACTGACCAAGTCTCCTTTGTTGTGCCTATTTGGGAGTAATGTGGTTGAAATTAATTTTGAAAATATTTTTCGTTTAAAAATGCATCAAAATGATATTTTTTATATATTTTATAATCATTTGACATCAGCACATCAAAATGATCTAAAAATATTAAAAAACTTTAATTTAAAATAAAAATAAAATTTTTCAAATTTTATCAAAAGCACTTTTAAAACGCAATGATAAACAGGGTCGCTATGGGATAAACGCGTTAGCCCAACTAGTTTCAAGAACTTGGTATCTTTTTGTTAAACTTTTATATATGAAGGACTTTGTTTTTATTAAACATTTAAAGACTTTTACTTAGTATGTGAATAAGATTATACCATTATTTTATAATATCAGCCAATGCTCTTTGTGTATAGCTTTTTATGATTATTAGATTTATTTTTTTACTAATTTAGAGGTATTTTTTTGGTGAATTTTGGTTTATTTATATTCTAAAAATATTTAATTTATTAAATATTTTTAGATCCAAAAAACTTATGATCCAATTCTTCAACAATGAAAATCGAATTGCAAAGGATGTGTCATTGAAGATAATGTTTAATTTGTCTTGTTTTGTTTTTTAAATAAAATACTGACGTGGAAAATGCATCACCTACCTACTTAAAAAAATGATGTTCAAGCTCACAAGACTGACCAAGTCTCCTTTGTTGTGCCTATTTAGGAGTAATGTGGTTGAGATTAATTTTAAAAATATTTTTCATTTAAAAATACATCAAAATGATATTTTTTATATATATATTTTATAATCATTTTGACATCAACACATCAAAATGAGCTAAAAATATTAAAAACTTTAATTTAAAATAAAAAATAAAAATATTTTTTTTCAAATTTTATCAAAAGCACTTTTAAAACGCAATGATAAACAGGGTCGCTATGGGATAAGCGCGCTAGCCCAACTAGTTTCAAGAACCTGATATCTTTTTGTTAAACTTTTATATATGAAGGACTTTGTTATTAAACATTTAAGGACTTTTACTTAGTATCTGAATAAGATTATACTATTATTTTATAATATCAGTCAATGCTCTTTGTGTATAGCTTTTTATGATTATTAGATTTCACACATAATAAAATTTTATTATACATAATATATTTTTAAAAAACATACATTATTGTCTCGATGATAAAATTTTTCGCCTCGCCACGTGCGCTGCCATCCTTAGAGAGGACATATGGCGTGCGGGAAAGCGAATTTTTTTTATAATCATAAAATTATGATTATAAATTTTAGAAGTCGCCACCTAGTATTAAGGTCACTAGAAAAACTAATAGTCTACAAGAGTCTGAGTAAGAAAATTTGTTATGCAAAGGGAAAACGTATCACCCCAGTGCACCCTACCTAATGTAAGCTTTATTGTTATTTGATTGTTTTTCTAAGTCATATTTTTTTATTCGTTTTTTTTTAGGCTCGAAGTAGATATCTCTTCTTGAGGAAGTTTCTACCTCATTGAGTTGAAAACTTAATTGTTCTAAAGTCTGAATTTTAACACTGTATTTATTGTACTTTAATATCTATGAATGTATTTTACAATATAATTTTACACCTGATAATTAAAGTTAACAACTAAAAAATGAACAAAATGATTGTTGAAATGTTTTTGATATTTTGGCCGAACTCTAACGGATAATCATAATTTGATTACGATATCCTATTTTTGTTTTAAAACATGAGAAAAGATGCGAGTTTTTTTACGAAAAAATGTGCTTAGAAATTGAGAATTCAACCTTTTGTACAAAACAAAAAAAAATTGGTTTTTTTTTTAAATGTGATTTTTTATTTTATTTTTTTAAATATTCAGACTGGGTCTAACCTAGCTAAATGGTTGACCCAACCAAATTGGGCCAAAATAGCCCAACTCTACTGAGAACAAGTCTGGCTTGAGAAAAGAACAAGAAAAAACCTTTGTGTAGAGTCAATTAATTCACTTTGCATTGTTCACATATTACATGAACAGTGAATGCTAGTTGTGGAAGAGACAACGACAAAAAGTCACTTGGCGGAGGTTGCTGGTGACGAAGGAGGTCTGCCTAGTGTTTGGTTGAGAGTTGTAGGTGGAGTGGAGGTTGGTGATAGTTGGAGGAAGAAGAAACAACTGTTGTCAGCGATTGTTGTCACTACGTTGAGAAAATGGTGTAGCTGTCTATGGCGAGGAAATCTTGGTGCTAGTCATCTACGGTAAACTACAACCAGTTGTTGGTGATCGAAGGAAGCAGAATGGGTTATTGAATGCTGAGGGTGGCTGTTGGGTGAAGGAGGCAATGTTGCAACTACCGTTTAGGAAGGAGAAGAACTAGGACTGCAATCGAAGGTGGGGAAGAAACCGTTGTCAAGGCTGCCAGTATTAGGGAAGAAAGGAAATTTGTTGACCTACCATTGCTGGGGAAGAAAGGTTATTGCTCGCCAACGATAAGGAAGAAGAATAGTAATTCACGAACAAGAAGTATGTATTAATGTCATGAAATCAGTTGAACTTCGATAAGTTGTTTTCAGTCCCTTAGAGATCCAAGAAAGAGAAAACTCTCATCATTACAAGCACACAAAGTTGCAGTTGTAATATGAATATCAATAAGCAAAAACATAATTTGAAACTTAGGTTGCATATGTATTTTTAACTTAAGTTAAACTCTAGAATACCCAAAGATGTAGACTTGTATAAAACCCACTTACAATAAGACCTAAATCCTTGAGTATCTACGACCAATTGATGTTTATTAACTCTAAAATATAAAATACAAATTTAAAATAAAAGCGTTAAGTTGCTTCTATAAATAAATAAGATAAAAAAAGATTTATAAGGTATTGAATGTTGCTGACTTTTAAGTTTCATTCCTAGGCTAAAAGAATCATTAAATAACCTCATAGCTTAGAAAACAAATTTGACAACCTATTAGTTTGTTTTGTAGACTAGAAAATTTATTTTTTGAATGTTAAAAATTATCCCCTCTGTAGATAGTAATCTGGAAGAATTTCATTGTTTTATTATGAGAACAATATGTTAACTTCGGTTGCATGTAATATTAGAAGAAGTGAAAATGCCCAAATCAAGGGTGAGTTAGGCCTTATAATATTAGTTTATTTCAAAACTAACACAACATAAGCACTCACTTAGGTTGCATATGTGTGACATGTTATTAATTTTCTTTTTATAAACAATCATAAATCATAATCAATAAATTGAATATATATTATTATCCTAGAATAGGCATAATCATTACTATCAAATAAAGGTAACTTAGAGGTAAATGATCCTTGATTTTTAAGATTATAGCTAGTGGTTGTAATTCTACTCGGGTGTAAGCAACATTATATAATTAAAAACCTGGTTTTGGTACCGATTGTTGTTCTAAGATTAAGGCAACAATAGCAATCAGGGGAGAGGGGAATTAGGTGTTCCACTAATAATAAATTATTCATTTAAATGCAATTATACATTATTAATAAAAATATATAATTAAATCATGTAAAGTAAAGAGTAAAAGGATATGAATTGCAAACTCAATTTTTAAAGTGGTTCAACAAGCCTACATCTACACTCAAAGCACCAAATCAATTTTAATTTTACTACTCCAAGTTCAAGATTATAATAGTCACTTGATGAATTTACACCAAGGGTTTACACAACTCTAAGATATTATCTCTTTACAATTATTCACAACTTGATGAATTAACACCAAATATTTTTTCATTTGAAGATATGTTGTGTTCAAGATTTTTTCTTGGTGAAGTTTCCTCACTAATACTAAGAGTTTTTACTCTAACTCTAAAAGGATTGCTATTGTGTGATTTGTAACAACACTCTTTTAAAAAGTACAATTTAATCTATAATCTTTATATCTCACTTAATAGCACTTATGATATATAAAAGTGTTTTAGTGTAATGATTGTGAGAATGTATACTCTTGTGCTATAATATGAAGGTTTCATTTAGCACAACCTTAGAGTATGATAAAATTGATGACTTTTTTAAATAGCTTATATAATATATATGCTCATAACACTCTTCTATATTTACAAGAAAGTATGGTATTTATAAATCAAAACTCCAATGACACTAGTCAATTATGGTCAATTGTCCATATTTAGCTATTAAACCAATGAATGTTTAAATGGTTGACTGGTTCGAAGTGGTCAAGCAATTGTTGACCAGTTCCTCCATATTCTTGAGTATTCATCACAGATAAACGAGCATTTGATCACTTAATTTAAATAAAATATTTTGACAGTTTGAACCAGATGAATCTTTGAACTAATATCAATCCTATATATATGCAATATGAAGTGCGTTAGTTCATTTTAATTGTGCTATTAAGCTACAATATACATATTTACATAATCACTAAAATAAACAATTAATTATTAGTCTTTATTTTTTCTACATCTTTTACATCTTTATTGATTTTTTCATGAAAATTTTTGTGTTTGTTAATATGATTTTTATATAGACATGTTTAAAATTTATTCTCAACCAGGTATATTATTCTTCTATTATTTATTTATTTATTATTATTATTATAAAATATAAATATATGACCAAAAGATCAACAATCTCTTCCTTCTTTCTTTCTTTCTTTTTTCTTTCCTCAACCCTACTTTGATTATTATGCAACCTATTCTTCTCTTTTCTTCTATCATCTGATTTCTCAAGTTTTATGTTTATTTAATTTTAATTATATTATTATGATCATTTCATCTTACAGAAAATAATTATTTTTTGGCATTCTCATTCAAAAATAAATATTAACTTTAATTTTCTTTTTGTGTAAAAACAATAGATAAAATCATCATAATAATAGAGTTAAAGTTAACTAAATAGAAATATTAAATAAATGAATAAAAGGGCTAGAAAAAAAGAAAAGAGAAATTTACCCATATAAATAGCACAGGTGAGACATATTTGTCTCAAGTCAAATTGTATTAGTTTGACTATTCCTTTTCAACTAAATATTTTTTCTTTCATTCTGTTAATTTTTGGAAAAAAAAGTCAACTATATACGTATAGACGATGAAATGGCGCGCCATTATTAGCAGCTAGGATGCACCCAATCCCCTCGGCCACCTGTTCACTTTTACAATCCTCCACGCCACTCTCTCTCTCTCGCTCAGCCGTGTAAACAAAGAGACCAGTCTCATTTATAGCTCGCCATTATTAGCTGCACTGACACCCACGTTAATAGAAAACAATCTCGTTAGCACGTCACTCTTCTGGTCTTTCATACCTTCATTTCTTGATCACCAGCACCAGGGGGGTGGGAGAATGGAACGAAAGAAGCAAAATCCAACGGCTGAGGATGAAACCCAGATCATATCTCGACGAATCCAACGGATCTCCTTGCACATAACACCCATACCTCGTCCTCTGCATGACCATGACAACAACCTAGGGTTGTTACCCTGCGCAACAAGAGAGAAGCTGGAGGTGGAGACCGAGAAGTTGTCGGTGTATATGAGAGGGAAATACAGAGATATGCAAGAGAAGATTTATGAATATTTTAACGCAAGGCCAGAGTTACAAACACCGGTGGAGATTTCAAAAGATGAGCATAGAGAGCTTTGTTGGAGACAAATGTATGGTTTGATCAGAGAAACTGGCATTAGGCCTTTAAAATATGTTGTTGAAGAACCTGCCAAGTATTTTGCTATCACGGAGGCTGTTGGTGCTGTTGATATCTCTCTTGGTATCAAGTTGGGAGTGCAGTATAGGTGAGTCATTGTTTCTTCAGTCTCTCTCTTTTTTTTTGGTGAGGTTGCTTGCTTGTTAATAGGGGAATTATGTGGGTTTTGAAATGGGATTCTGTTTTGTATTGCTTGCTTGCTCATAAATTTATGCGGAACTTTTGTTTTTTCTGTGTTTGGCATTTAATCAATTTTTTTGTGTTCTATTTATTTATTTATTTTCCCGTATGATTTATAACTCCCATGTTCTTGCCAATTACTCTGTTTCATTTGTTGTCATAGCATTTTGTCAAGGCCTGTGTTTCTTCTCATTGTTTTTTGAAATGTCTGGTTCTTCACGGTGATGAAATTCTGATATTGATTGCCCGAGAGGCCTAGAAATGACAAAAACAGTTAATTTTGAACTGTTTATCATCTGTTTAAAAGAATGTTTTTGAAGCTTTCAGTCTATGGGGAGGCTCTGTGATGAACCTAGGAACGAAAAAGCACAAGGATAAGTATTCTGAAAAGATAGACAGTTTGGAGTATCCTGGTTGTTTTGCTATGACGGAGCTCCATCATGGTAATTTTTTCCATCTGTATATTTTGTCAGCAAGTACAACAACTTTTTCTCATTTATACTAGCAGCAAAATTCAGAAAGTTTGCAAGTCTTAATATTTACATTTCTGTGACTGGTGATATTGAAGCATTATGTTGAGTAGATGAGGTTTCTTGTAGAAAAATGTCTTGCTTCGTAATTTATGGATCTATCTGAAAGTAGGTATGCGATAGACCCTGCTGAGTTATTGGAAATGGCTGGGCTCGTAATTTATTGTAGTTATTGACATTTTGTTTTTGTTTTCTGTGAGAGTGTGTCATGTGGCTGCTTTCTTTTTTTGTGTTTTACTTAACATTTCAAAGGTATGTTACAATTACTACATCAACATACCTTAACTAAAACTCTCAACTTTTGTGCTTTAAAGGCTCAAATGTTCAAGGTATCCAAACAGTTGCAACATTTGATCCCATTACAGATGAATTTACAATTAACACGCCCAATGATGGGGCCATCAAATGGTGGATTGGCAATGCGGCAGTTCATGGCAAGTTTGCCTCTGTTTTTGCTAAGCTGATGTTACCGACTCATGATGCCAAAGGTGTCTCTGATATGGGTGTCCATGCCTTTATTGTTCCACTAAGGCATTTCAAGACCCATCAGGCACTTCCTGGAATTGAAATACATGATTGTGGCCACAAAGTTGGCCTGAATGGGGTAGATAATGGAGCATTGAGATTCACATCGGTAAGAATTCCACGAGATAATCTTCTTAATCGATTCGGAGATGTGACCCGAGATGGGAAGTACACAAGTAGTCTGCCAACCATAAACAAACGATTCGCTGCTACACTAGGGGAACTTGTAGGTGGAAGGGTTGGCCTTGGCTATTCTTCAGTTGGTGTCCTCAAGATTGCTAGCACAATTGCAATCCGGTATTCTTTACTGCGCCAGCAGTTTGGCCCTCCCAAGCAACCTGAAATTAGTATTCTTGATTACCAGTCTCAGCAGCACAAGCTTATGCCAATGCTGGCTACAACTTATGCGTTTCATTTTGCCACTGTAAATTTGTTAAAAATATATTCTCAGATGAAAAGGACTCATGATGAACAATTGGTTGGAGAAGTACATGCGCTTTCAGCAGGCATCAAGGCTTACGTGACCTCTTATACAGCAAAATCATTGAGTGTCTGCAGGGAAGCCTGCGGAGGCCATGGTTATGCTGCTGTCAACCGGTTTGGTACCTTGAGGAATGATCACGACATATTCCAGACGTTTGAAGGGGACAACACAGTACTTCTGCAACAGGTTGCACACATCTCATACTATATTTTTCTTGCTCGAAAATTCACAATTCAAACTCCTAAGTTGTTTGTTGCATATATCCCGATACCTAGGAGAAGTTGAAAAGATAAGAACTGGCTGTGTGATGCATTTTTCACTAGATTGGCATGGGGTTCATAAACTGAAATAAGAACCATTACAGACTATCTCTAGAATTTAATGAAGGGATTCTGGTATTGTAGATCACCAAGCATTGCTTCTCTTGCGATGAAAGCTTGACTGAGTGTTTACGTGATGCAGGTGGCAGCTGATCTCTTGAAGCAATACAAGGAGAAGTTCCAAGGTGGGACACTGTCTGTTACATGGAACTATTTGAGAGAATCGATGAACACATACCTCTCTCAGCCAAATCCTGTAACATCACGCTGGGAAGGTGTTGAACACTTGCGAGACCCTAAATTCCAGTTAGACGCCTTTAGAGTGAGCTCTCATCCTTGGTTGTTGCTTAAAAATCACAGCCATAAACATAGCAATCTTCTGTGCCTTTTAAACTCTCTGAATTTTCTTCTTACAGTACCGGACATCTAGATTGCTTCAAAGTGCTGCTGTCCGACTTCGCAAGCACTCTAAAACTCTTGGGGGCTTTGGAGCTTGGAATCGATGTTTGAATCACCTTCTCACGCTTGCAGAGTCCCATATTGAGTCTGTCATCCTTGAAAAGTTCATTGAAGCTGTGGAGAAGTACCTCTCAAACTCATCTACAGAACTTTCCATCTTTTTTCACAGCTAAATGGTTTCTAATCTCCTGTATTATGCTCCAGTTGCCCTGATGCAAGTTCGCGGGCTGCTTTGAAACTTGTCTGTGATCTTTATGCCTTGCATAGAATCTGGAATGACATTGGAACCTATCGAAACGTTGACTATGTGGCACCAAACAAAGCTAAGGTATTCAAATGTCTTCCAGGATAGAAAAAAAAAATCTAGTACAGATATCTGAGATATGCTTGGTTGGCTTCCATTCATTCTACCTTGTCCTTGTGCAGGCAATCCACAAGCTTACAGATCACCTGAGTTTCCAAGTGAGAAATATTGCGAAGGAGCTTGTTGATGCATTTGATCTTCCTGATCATGTTACAAGAGCCCCCATTGCCATGCAATCGGAAGCTTATGCTCAGTACACGCAGCAAGTTGGGTTCTGATTTTAATAGAGAGCAAAAGGCAGCAGAGGAGAAAGTCAACAATTGCAGTTGCCCAGGTAGGGGAAGAAAGGGATGAATTTTCTTATTCTTTGTGATTGCTGCATGTTGCTCATTTCATCTCTTTTGGGTCAAGGTTGAAAGATTCTCCGAAATGCTGAGCTGGCATACTCAGGTGGATAAGAATAATGTTGTCAAAATTGAAAGAGCTAGACATTGTTGTAATTTGTTCAAAACTAAATTACCAAACATATAAACCGTGTGGCCATTTCCCTGTTCAATCCACTGTGGCATGTGTCTACAATCACTGCGGATTGTGGCAGTGTGCGCCCGATTTTAGCCCTGGCGTGCGCGGCAAAATGGGCGGGTACAACGGGTTGATTTTCGGTTTTTCAATTGTTCATCCTTTTTTTAAAAAAAATATTCAGCCGGTAACAGTGTATTACCTCTTTTCTCCCTCTAATAGGACAAAAAAAACACTCTGGGCGCAGGGTTAAGGTTGTCATTGGGTGCGATCGGACCGGTCCGGTCCGTCCCAGTCCGCCGCAACTCCTATTATTATTTAATACTTTATGCAATGGCTAAATACGGATTAAGGCCCGAATAAGACAAACATCAAGGCTTAGTCACAGGGGTTGAACGGTAATTGACCATTCTTTTTTCATTTTTTTCTTTTTACTGTCGGCACGTGCGTCACACGCGGCCGACAGTTTTCCACCCCACGCCCTCTTCAAGTGGCGTGTGCGTGGTGTTGGAGTCGCCGGAGATGACCTACCGGCGTCTCACTCGATGCGCCGCCGATTGGTCGTCCTCTCGGTGCGGCGCGTTTCTTCCTCCGACGTCTGTATAAGCGGCGGCGGCCGGTTAAAGCCGTGGCAGCCGTTTCTCTCTCTCCTGCACGTCAAAGTGCAGGAGAGTCCCCCGGTTTGTATGCCTTTTCATTTCGGTCCCTGGGCTTTTAATTTCATTTCTGGTCCTTATTTTTATAATAAAAGTTTTGATTTAGTTCAATTGGGTCCTTCGATTGAAATTAAGTTAATGTTTAAATTTCAATTCGATCCTCCTTCTTTTAATTTCTGAATTGGGTTGAACTAATTCAATCAATTTGGTACAGGAGTTTCAATTGTTTCAAGTTAGTCCTTTGATTGAAATTGATAATAAATTTGATTTTCATTTCGGTCCTTATACTTTTAATTTTGGATTTTAATCCCGTAATATTTAATTTTCCTTTTGGTCCTTATACTTTTAATTTTTTTTTAATCCCTTGATTTCTTTTTATGATTTAATTTTTTTAAAATTTTTTATGGTTTTTTCTGTATTTCATTTATTTTAGTTTTTTTCATTATTTAATAATAATAATAATAATAATAATAATAATAATAATAATAATAATAATTTAATTGTTTTTCTTGCTTACTCTTATGTTAATATTTTTGATGGTTTTTTTCCCTCAAAACAATTTGATAGTTTTTATTGTGTTGACAGTGATAACAATGATAATTTTCAGTTTTTATTGTATTTTTTTTATCTTTTTTTTTTGTAGTTTTTTCATTGTTTTTTAATCTTTCAATCATTTATTTCATATTAATAATTATAATAATAATATTTTAATTATTTTTCTTGCTTGCTACTTTGTTCATACTTTTTAACTTTTTTTTCTGTATGATTTGGTATTTTTTATTGTTTTTGAAGTGATAGTAACGATAGTTTTTGTTTTTGTTTAATTCTTTTTTTTGATCTTTTCTTTGAGTTTTTAGGATTTCTTTCACTTCCATTCTTTCCCTTTCATTATTAACACAAAAATAAATATAAATAAATGAAAATAATAATAATAATAATAATAATAATAATAATAATAATAATAATAATAATAATAATTTGATTATTTTTCTTGCTTACTCTTTTGTTAATGTTTTGAAGGATTTCTTTCCCTTCCATTTTTTCCCTTTCATTATTAACACAAAAATAAAATAAATAAATGATAATAATAATAATAATAATAATAATAATAATAATAATAATAATAATTTAATTGTTTTTCTTGCTTACTGTTTTGTTGATGTTTTTGAGAGTTTTTTTCCCTCAGAATAATTTCATAGTTTTTATTGTGTTAAAAGTGATAACAATTATAATTTTTGGTTTTAATTGTATTTTTTTTGTTTTATATTTTTTCTGTTGTCTTTACAATTTTTTTGAATCTTTCATTCATTTATTTATTCTTTCATAATAATAATAATAATAATAATAACAATAATAATAATAATAATAATAATAATATTTTAATTTTTTTTCTTGCTTGCTATTTTGTTCATGCTTTTTATTTTTTTCTCGCGGTATAATTTAATAATTTTTATTGTTTTGATACTAACGGCAATAATAATTTTAGATGTTAAGACTCCGATGTTACTATTGTTATAATATTGTAAATTAATATTGCTTCCTTTGGCCATTTATGTTTTTTTTTATTATTTTTATTTGCTCTTTGTATTAAATTATTTTTATAATTTTACTATCTGCACAATAATGATTGTTGTAATTAATTTTTTTTTGTATAAAAATATTGCGCTCTTTTTTTTAATGTTAGTTCGTGCTCTTTTATAATCTTTTATGACGCAATACCTATATTCTAAAGGATGTAATCTATGCTTGCGTAACAAACTCAACTTAAAATTTTATACATTTATCTCCTAATTTATAACTTTTATTTACTTATATCATATAAATTTATCGTTGTTGATTTAATTATATTAAATTATATACACAAAAATACCTGCAGCAACGCGCGGGGGCAATTATCTAGTAAATAAATAAAAAACGAGAGGCGTCAGTTAAACATGTGAGGTGTTTCACCGCATGGTGTGTCAATTATTATTTTTCTTCTTTTTGGTTTCATTTTCTTCAGTCATGTATTTTTTTTTTAATTTCATATTTCAATTTTATTAAGATTTTGGTTTTGAGTTGGTGATTTGCTTTGATTTTATTTTTTAGTTATTGCGATCTTAAAAAACCATTTTCTTAGAATCACTATCTATTTTTTTTTATTTATTTAGTCATTAAAAACTCTAATTGATTCTTAGAATTTACATAAAAAGAATGATTAAGTATTGCTTTTATATATTTTTATACAATTTAAATGTATTTTTGAAAGAAAGTTTTGTATTGCTTTAATGTATATTCTTTAAAAAAAAACTAAATTATTTAATACCAGAAAGATATTCTACGTTGAAGTTATAATCTTAAATATTAAATACAAAATGACTGAAAAAACCCAAAATTAATTTCAAAAAGATCTTCCAAAAATTTAAAATTTTATTAAAACTAAGATAAAGGCAAGTTTGACAAAACATAATAATAATAATAATAATAATAATAATTCTAAAGCAAATCATCCACTCGAAACAAGCTATTTATTTATCATTGACCGGCATAAAATCCACCAACATCAAAAATCATCTCAAATCTTCTTATTAGCTTCATGAACTTCATTGAAATCGCATCCTAAATCACACAAATTAATACAAACCCAAACATAATTCATGAATGGTTGGCATTTGGTTTAATGTTCAAATCCTCATAAACTGAAGCAAAATCCTTAGACCAACATTTGATAATCAATTAACTCTATCAATTGGATGTCTTTGCCTTGCTGGGGGTGATCTGGAAGATGAATGGTCGACATTGTTGATGGCTCTCGGTGGCTGGTTGCAGGCTGGTATTATTATTATTATTATTATTATTATTATTATTATTATTATTATTATTATTATTTTAAATATTGATTTTGAATTTCTTTTCATGTAAAACCATATTTCACTAATTATTCAAGCTGTCTTTTTACCCACTACAATAAATCAATATTCACATACTTTAATTTTAGAAGGTTTAAAAGTGATCGGCTGAACCAAAGTTTGGAGTTGAGGATTAAAAATTTTCAGCTAACATTCATCATCCAAGGTATAGAGGCAATATGGAACTTGGCTGAAATAGCAGAATAAAGAAGCTGCAAGCAGTCAACAGCTTCAACTACAGAACAGTGTAGCTAGGAGCACAGCAACAAGAGCTTCTCCAAAGTTGCAAATTTACTCCAAATCAAGAAAATATTATATTCCTTCTTAAAAGCTCTTTGAAACCACTTTGCATTTACAAGTATCTGTTTCCAACCACAATCTTAGAAAAGCTTATATGTTAATTACATAGCAGTTAACACCTGAGTGGCCTGCAATTCAAGTACGCTACTCGAGCTGCTTCAGTTTTCTGTCTGATGTCCTCGTACATTTTCAATGAAGCCTCGGAAAATTTGTTCAGTCTATCAAGAACCTTTGTCAAACTGGCGTGTATGCAGTACAGGTTAGAGGCCACATCATCATCCCTGTCATTCTCTTTCCCCCCTGATTCTCCATTGTTTACATCTACTTCATCTTCGTTGTGTAACTTCTCTTCTTGTTGTTCCATTAGGAGATGCAAATCAGATAAGAGGGTTTTAATGGCATTATTAAGTTCCTCAGATGGCAAACCTTTGATCCCAGCTGACCAATCACGACAGAGAACAAATATAGGCGGGGCCAAGAGTCTGCGAGGGGAGAATGGCCTCCTATTCTTGGAACGCTCCTGTGGTTGCAGGAAGCCATTTTGCAGCCACCCATTTAGAGCTTCCACATAGGATGCATGACTGTTAACCCAGTTTGCAAAGCTTAAGCCAAAGCATTCAACCTCCTGCTGGAGCTGAGCCATAATCTGCCTACGAGTATTTCCTTGTGGAGTTCCTGTTGTACTCCTTGAATGGTATGCTAATGAGATTGTGATGTACTGTGCATGATGGCATTCAAGCATGGTCTTCCACATCCTGACCAACCTGCATAGGCTCACTGGTCATTAATATAATTACCAAGAATAGAGATGAATCAACACATTTAGTTCAGTGTGAATCTCCAGGGTCTCACATCTTAAGATAACAAGAGAAGCTGCTACAGTAAGGCTCACTTACCCTTGAATTAATTCTAGAAGTTGCGGATGCAGCTCTTCGTCTCTCATTTTCTCAATCCGCTTTGATATTGAATCTACAGAGTGAATTGCCACTCTTATGCGCGAATGTAGATCCTTCACAATTGCTCGGGTTTTATCAATCACATGAGCACTTTGATCTTTGGCAAACTGGTGTCTAAGCTGGTCACACTTCCGATCATACTCTCTCCTTATAGATTCACTGGCCTATAGAGACAGAACATCCAGTGAGATTTACATAAAAGTGGCAACAATAAACTCGGAACAGCCTTAATAACTATCAAGGATAGCTAAGTCAACCCAATCTTCAAGATAGATGCAACCACAGTGGATACAGACATTCTTGTGCATCTCTCTCATAATTGAAAAAAATATTAGTGCCAAGCTAGCAATTCTTCGTGGCCTCATCTAAACTGGTTTGGAAATCAATTGGCTGACAGATTTCAGATTAGATTTGTGACATTTGAAAAAAGGGTTATGTCACGTGTATCAATTTGCAAGTCACAAGTGTGTGTGTGTGTGTGTATCACAAAACAAAGCCTCTTTTTTTCTTTATTCATTTTTTTTTTTTTTTTGGGGGGGGGGGGGGGGGGGGGGTGGTTTAATTTACACACACTTGGGCTCCACAAGCATAATCTTCAAACAATAAAACTTACAATTGTGCTCAATGCTTGGTCTATCAGGGAGTATGGTGAGAGAGCACCAACTTTCTACAGCACTTAAAGGAGGGAAGAAAACCAGAACAGTACCATTAAAAAATATACTGTAAGACATTTGAGCAATAGTTCAGACACGTCAAAGAATGAGAACCCAAAGGGTTCACATGGTTGTCAGTTATAGAGAACTAGAGTTCAGTAAAGAACTTTCTATTAAAACTCCTGGGTGTGCATGGGTTGTTAAATGGTACCACAAACACATATAATGATTTTTTGAAGGAAACAATGGAAGATCCTAACTGCCACATAAGTGATTGTCCAAGTCTCCAAGAGACAACGTAATTACAGTTATGGTACTTACCAACCATTTCACCTATCAACATCGTGAATTGTTATTACACTACTAACAATTCTCAGACCTACCTATTCTAATGTGAAGATATTAAAAGAGTGGGAGATTAAAGCCAAACTACCCGGGCACAAATTTTCATTTAGATATACTATTCTATGAACATTCATTTAAGAAAACTTTCACATGCATTCAAATGATTTTCTACGCCACACAATATAGATTCTACATCAGCACCTAATTATGAAAACATGCCCATAAAAATTTTGATATGATATGAACACCTTAAATTGATATGCCCTGAGTATTGTCAAAACACATTCCTGTCATATAGTGTCATGTATGAAAAAATACAAACAAAGTCAAGAGGATCAAGAAGAAAGCATTTGTATGCAAGAAAAAAGGCTTAAAAAAAGTACCTTTATTTCATCATAGAGCTTTCTTTCCCATGCATACAGTCTGTCAAGAGTGGAGGAATGACTCCCTGCAATCATGCAAAACTCTTCAACAAAATCACTACCACTATCTGAGGCATCATCTTTTGTTGCCGTGACAAGAGGGTTTCTTGATGAAGATGACCTTGAAGATGCTGTCCGTTTCCATGTAATGATCTTTGTCATATGTTCTACAGGCTCTACAAAACCATCGGAGATTCAACATAAGGAGAAGAAATATAAGAAGCAAATTAAGAAAGTTGCTCATGTCATCAAAATCACCACAGGTTCTAATAGGCAATTCGTGAGTTCTTCCCTCAATATTTGATCTAAAGATTGAATTGTCCCACAAAAAAGAAAAATTCCTAAACATCGATTCACAGAACAAAAGCTGATCTTACCATGGGAAACAAGTGCATTCTTCCCACGACAGCAAACAAATTTTACAGCAACCAAAATTGATGAGGCAGATGACCCTCCTATGAGAATTGGAGTAGTTAAATAACGTTTGCAGAAATGTTCAATAACTGGAAAAAAAAAAAAAGAATAAAAAAATTGCACCAACAAGCATCCATGGCAATGGAATTGCTGTGGACAAAAAAAATCTGCCAACAGTAACTCGGCCATTTAAAGTCAGAAGTGAACCTTTTGCCTCAGAATATCCAACCCTGATATTGTTTGCCTCAAGCATTCTGGAGACCTCCTTCCCAGATTCAGATGCCCTAAAGAATCGATGCTCTATATCCTTTATGCTTGCAAGAAAATCCTTGGCTCTGTGCGTGATGAACTCCGATGGATCCTCTCTTTCTGCAGACAAATTGTTCACTGCTACTGCTTTCTCCCTCTTTGAACCTGATTGTTCAAGAGTGGAAACATAAGCATTTTGCCCCTCTTCTACATGCCTCACTTGACCATCAGGTGCTTGTCTACTAGAACCTTCAACTTCACTCAATTTAAACGAGGGTGCAGTGCCTTCCACTCTTGAGTTATAACTGCCATTAAGAGTTAATGAATTACCAGAATTTTGAACCCCCTTCCGCTCCACACCAGGCGTCAAGGTTTCTTCATGTACTTGACTCTTTCCATCTAAACCAGCTTTTGCCCATTTTCCTTTTGCATCTGCCACACTTTGTTCAATACCAACATCTTCAGCCCTAAACTCACTCCACCCACTCATATTATCAAAGTCTATATCCAACTCATTATGCCTAACAAATCTAAAGCTCTCACCATTATCACTAGGATCAAAATAATCCCATGAACCAACTAACTCAAAAGGAGGAGGAGGTGGCGGCGGAGGCATTGGCATAGAGAACCCCAATGACTCATCCTCTACAAAACCATTACTATTATTCAAATTAAACTTAACAGTCACTGCATTACCACTTCCACCAGCTCTCATATAACTCATGTTCATCACTGGTGGTGAAATTGGACTCTCAGAGTGCAATGGAGAATCTGAGATCTCAGCATTGTGAGAGGGAGAGGGAGAGAGGTACGAGGAATGTGATGGAGACTTGTCAAGCTCAGTAGCTGAGGTTGTTGACAGAGAAGATTCTATCAAAACCTCTGCTTCAGCGAACCGTCGTAGAGCTACACCGATGTTTTTCATAGAGTTTATGTAAGAGACATGAGCTGCTGCAAGATTGTACCTTGAGTCAATCGTTTGCTTTATGAACTTCCTCCGTTCCTTGCACAGAGCCAAAGGTTCAGTTTTGTCTACTTTGGAGCTTGCAGAACCCATTTTGAGCCAAAATACTAAGACCCGGTTCATAAAATCAACTCCATTTCTCAACCCTGCCTACAGAATCTCTTCAAATGAGGCAATGGCTTCCACAGAAACCAAAATTTGCACTAAAAATGCAACACGGTCTCTAAGAACCCCACTTCGAAAAAGCCAAGAATCTAAGGTAGCGAAAGAAACAAGGGGAACATGAAAAAGCTAAAACCTATCACCTCCTTAAAACCACACAGACTTGGTCAAGAAATAGTGCAAAAACAGAAACTTTTCCGAGCCACAAGAACACAAAAGGGTCTTACCCCAAGAAACGAAAAAACCCACTTGAATAAAGCTTTAATTACAAGATTGAGACAAAACCCGGGTAATGAAAAACGAAAATGAAGTAGAGAAACTTCAACTTTCTTTTCTTAAAGAAGAGAACAAAACAGGGTAATAGCAGAGAAGAAGATAGGAAAGATGGGTAGTTGAGGTCATAAAAATCAAGCCATTAACGGAAACCTGTAAGATTATTAGTGAAAGCAACGAATGCACGTAAGGCCCTGAAGCGTATCAGCCACAGAACTTCGGAAAGGAAAGATTTTGTACAGTGTGAGAGAGAGAGAGATGCAAACTGAGATGATGAAAAATGCACAAAAAGCTGATACAGAGAGGGGAATCTGCAAAAGCTGATACAGAGAGAAGAAGAGAAGGCAAGCCTCGTTTTATGTGCTTAAGAGTAGTGGTGGTAAAAAGAAAACCAAGGCTACAGGGGGTCTAGATTAGTCCTCAAAACTACTTTTATTTCAATTAGATTCATAATTTGTAGGGAATGTATTCCATCCAAATTGTATTTTTTATATATAAAAACAATTATACCAATCACATCCCATTTGTGAATTTAATATTTGAAACATTAATTAAGAGCAAAGTACAATAGTAGTATTATATTATATAATAATTTATTTCATTTATTTTTAGGTTTACACAAGCAAAAAAAACCCACTAGGTATTCTTGATTTTTAGTCCACAAATAAGCTTTGGTTTTAATTGCAGTTTCAAAAATTTCAATTGAGTCTCTCCATCCATTTTTATTCATGGATTTCATCCAAAATTTACTTCACAAATAAATGACTTCTTTTTGTAGGAAAAGCAAGGTTTTCTATTAGAAGTTTGTGGAAAGTTGGGATGAAAACTAAATTGGAATTCTTTGAATATTGCAGGGCCCAATTGTGAAAAACATTTCTCTATGGACTCAATCATGATAGGGTCCATAGTTGGGGGACATTTCGAGGTTTTCCTAAAACTCTCTTTAGTAGTTTCTTCTATACAAGCTAGAATGATTTCTTTTCTTTGCGTTTTTGGTAATGAAAAATGCAAGGGTTTTATGTAAAAATAATTTTAATGAATAGCTTGCTTGCTGATTCTTTTTACTGGGAAATGTGAAGTATACTGACGGAATTACCCTTATATTTTCTCGAGGAACTGGCTAACGGCTCCTTAAAAACCGGTTCTTGGGGAATTGTCTCACCTTTTCCTTGTGAAAACATATTAAAAAAAACTACCCTCCATTTCATGAGACAGTTCCATTTCTTTTAAGGAAATTCCAATGTGCTTTTTGGCTGGAGCGAGAGATTAGTCATTAGCGCATCATATGACCCTTGTTTTTCGGGTCAAAAGTTTTGAGTGAATTTGTTTTTAAAAATATTTTTTATTTTAAATAATATTTTTTATTTTAAATAATAAATTTAATATCATCATGTGAAAATAATTTAAAAAATTATTTTTTTAATTTAAATTAAAAAATAAAAAAATTATTTTTTTTCAAAAATACTTTTGAAATGTAATATCAAACACCTATAATGGTGGATCGTTAATGGATAATACTACATAATTGTCACTGTTTTTCAAAAGTATTTTTTTAAAATAAAATTTATATTTATATTTTTTACTTTAAATTAAAAAAATTAGTGTTTTCAAATTATTTCATGTGTCAAAAAAAAATAAAAAATAAAAAATATCGTTTTAATATATTTCTAAATAAAAAATATTTTCAAAATCAATATCAATCATACTCTCAAATAGTTGTTGCATTATTTGTTTTATTTGCTACATAGGTTTGTATTGGGTTTGAGTCTTAAAAATGTTTTTAAAAAATATATATTTTATATATTTTTAAATTATTTTAATATACTATTATTAAGAATAATTTTTTTAAAATAAAAAAATATTATTTTAAATAGAAAATACTTTGAAAAACAATTTGAATCACACTCAAACAACGACTCATTTAATAATGAAATCTTAATCCAATAAAAAGTTAATTATTACTAGAAGTGTTATAGTGATTATTTTTGGAAATATTTTTTATTTTAAAAAATTATTTTTAATATTAGCCTATAAATATAATTTTGAAAACAGTCCCCGATGGGGTGGCGCAGTGGTTGGCGCTTGGGGTCTGCCAGCACAGCCCCAGGTTCGAGCCTCTGCTCTGCAAAGCCCCTTCGTAAGAGCCTGGGACAGCTGGAGGTTTTACTCACTCCCTGGGCCCACAAAGTGCGCTTTCCGGGTAGTGGGGTTCCCCAGTTCTCCATACGGTGATATCCAAAAAAATAATTTGAAAACATTTAAAAAATATATATATAGATAGATTAACCAGCTGCTGGCTTAGCTGAACATTCAAGGATATAGATTAACTTAAACTAATGTCAGGTGGATGTAATTAAATACAAAAAAAAAAAAAAAAAAAAAAAAAAAAACATAAATTTATTAGCTCATGAGAACAAAGTTCAAAAGCAGGGGATGGGCTCCCGAGTCCCGACAAATAAGCCAAAATTAAATTATATTAAAATTTCAGAAGGAAAAACGTTCGATGACACGTGTTATGCACGTGGTGTACAACTGTACATCCATACCACCTACATGCCTATCTTATTCCATCGTAATTCTAATTACAATTACCAAAAACACTGGATATATTACACAAATTATTCTTCATTTTATCTGGGATTTTTTTAACTTTTATTATTTATTCGTCATGATTTATGCAAAAATTATGAGGCTGGCATTTAGCATATCAATTTATTATTTTATTTTATTGAAGATTTAAGCTCATTCACAGGGATTCCCATCCTTAATAATAACAATAGTGGCAAGTGGGATTTTGACTTAGCAGTTGAAGGGACTTGTTTCCTTTCTTTACACCAAGGTTCAAGTCCCATCATACACGTCTGTCGCTCCCGCAGTGTCTTACATGCTCACTGGGTTTGCAAGATGTTCAGTGAGTTCGGGGATTAGTTGTGGTGGGCGTAAGCTGGTCCGTACACCCCCGTTATCAAAAAAAAAAAAAAAACAATAGTGAAAGAAATCTCTTAGCTTATTATATTTTGGTTGAGGACACCTTGTTTAATCACTGCCTTATAATTTTAGACTAGGGCTTACAGGTTGTCCTATAATTTACTTTGATAACACTTTTAAAGTTTTAATTCCATTTGAATTCAATTTTTTGACATTCGAAATGATTTTAAATATGAGTCTTCATTAAAACATATGAGTTTAATTTAGAGAGTTTACCTTGTGCAAGGGACACAATTATTAGCTAATCTTATCATATGAAATTGATATATAATTATTGTATTTCTCAAAAAGATCTATGATTATCACATGTCAAAATAGCCACGTTTCAACCAGGCCCGATTAGTGACTAATTAGGTTATGTTGGATGTAAAAAGAAAATACAAGGTAAAATGGATCTCTTATGCCGTTCGTGTATAGAAACAATTAAAATATTAAAAACATTGATGAAGTTATTTAGAGTTTATGTGCAGGTGTTAATGTGCATATAATAATAATAAATAAAAAAAACTTGGAGGAACATAAATAAAAGTCAGCCTATTTTATTTCTTGCAAATTTTTTTATTTTTTTATAGGATTTTATTTACTTTTATGTGCAGGTGTTAAGAAGATGATTCGCTATCCAGCACTCGGCTACTCATTGAATGCTAGCAAGGCGATGCTGCTTTTTTAGGAGGACAAAACCTAGTGGCTTTATTAGACTTTATTTTCATGCACAGTAGAACCTAGAAGACACTCAAGGCCTCAGCAATTTACACAGCAGAATCGAGTTAATTTTTTTTGTTTTTGTCCCTGTGCTGCCAAACAATATTAGCAGTGAATGCTGACCCAGAAGAGGGTGCAGTGATAAGGAAACTATTCATTTATCGCTCTAGGACACGACAAGAACAAGTTTGTCAAATTCATTTCAGGTGATATTTTGTTTTTTTAATTGTAATAAAATATTTTGATTTTGGAATGTTTTGACATGTCACAATATATATAATTAAATATATTAATTTAAAAAAAATAGTTTAAACTCAAAAATAAAATTATATAAAGTTGTACAATTTAATCTAAAAAAACACAATAAATTGATTTTTCTGAACAAAATTATAAACATATATAATATTACGAGAATGTCATTATCAATCTCGCAAGATCATTACATTCTTTGATTGCTCTGAAATATATATATATATATATATATATATATATGTCAAGAGACTCCTCGTAAAATTTCATCTAAATCTAATGGTCAGATTAAGAGATATGATAGATATTATAAAATTTATCATTATTTAAAAAAAATATTATTTGGACGAAACAGAACGGGTGAAATGAAACCTGAACATTTCGACCTGTATTTAACTGAAAATTTTAAAATAGACTAAAATTTAAATCGAGATAAAAACAATGCTGTTTTATTTTATTTTATTTTTTTAACTAGTATAAAATATCTCATCTATTATACAATAAACTAAAAGAGGTCAGGAAAACACTGTAGCTTGTGAGTGAAAACACTGTGGATTTCAATAGTGTTTTTTTTTTTGGTTCGCTTTTTTCATTATATTTATATATTCTGTCACAGAAAAAGACAAAGAAAAGCATGTAGCTCACTGGCAAACGGATGCCCCTGTGACTTAAGAGGGCCGGGGTTCGACCCCTCCTTAGTGCAAATTTTTGCTTATAATTTGTTTTTTGTTTTTTTTTTCACTTATGATTTTTTTTTTCATTTTTATTTATTTTGATTGTTTTTTTATTTGTTTATTTATTTTGATGTTTTTATTTATTTATTTTGACGTTAATTGTTTTTTTCACTTATGTTTTTTTTTTTAAAAAAAAATTTATTGACATTTTTTTTTCTTTGATTGAATTTTTTTCCCATTATTAACTCAATAAGAAAAATAATATTAGTTTTTTTTCTTGCTTTCTTTTTTTTATGTTTTTTATTTTTTTCATCGTAATAATTTAATAATTTTTATTGTTTTAGCTGTAATAGTAATAATATTCTTAGATGTTAAGACTTCGATGTTTTCACTTCGGCCCTTATACTTTTAATTTTGGATTTTAATCCCTTTATATTTAATGTTCATTTCAGCCCTATTACTTTTAATTTTTTATTTTAATCCCTTTATTTCTTTTTATTTCAAGAATAATCCTTACTTTGGTCCATATATATATATATAAGTGTGCTTAGCTTTGATTTTTAATTTTTGTTATTTTCTTATTTGTTGGGCTGGTATATTTTTTTTCAAAAACAAATAGTTCTTAAATTTTATTTTATATCTATGATTATTTGGAAATTGATATTTGTATTTTTTTTATTTCTTTTAGCTTTTTTTTCAGTTTTTTTATTGTTACGTCATATGACTTTTTTTACCTAATAATATTTATTTTATTTTTTTGTTTGATCTTTTGTTAAAGTTTTTATGATTTTTTTAGTTTTTTTTTTTATTATTAGCATAATAATAATAATAATAATAATTTAATGTTTTTCTCTTACTTACTCTTTTGTTAATGTTTTTTAGGTTTTTTTCTCTCTCAGGATAATTTGATAATTTATATTCTGGTAACAGTTATACAAACTTCTTACTCAGCCCGCAACGTAGTGTGATATTTTTTTTATAAATTTTCAGGTCAAATAATTTTTTTCCAGTCAATAATTTTTATTGTTTTTTTCATTTATTTTATTTTTTCATTTTCTCTTTTGCTAATGTTTTTAGATTTTTTTAAGCTTTTGATTTAATTTCGTTTTATTCCTGTTATTAAAACAATAATAATATTAATATTAAGAATAATAATAATAATTTTAGTTTTTGTTCTTACGTGCTTTTTTATCAATATTTTTTTTTGTTTTTCTCTGAGATTTGTTGAATAATGTTTATTGTGTTTGAGAGTGATGATGATGATAATTTAAGAAGTTAAGATTTTAATTTACTATTATTATAATAAAAGATATTGATTTTTTTATTATATCAAATTTTAGGGCAATCCAACTAGTTATTATTATTATCTAATATACTAAAAGAGCTCATGGCCCGGTTACTGTAGCATGTGAGGGAAATTACTGTGGATTGTAATAGTGTTGCTCAGTTTTCGGTTCGGTGCGGTTCGGGTCGGGTCGGTTCAATTTGTTCGGTTTGTTCGGTTCGCTATTATAGAATAATTTGTTATTATTTTTCCACGGCTACATGCTAAGACCAACATGTAGCTCACTGGAACTGCGCCTGCTAACTGACCGCAAATACACGGGTTCGACTCCTTGTCGCATTGATTTGTTTCTTCTCTTCCCCGCTTATTCTTTTTTTTTTCGTTTTTTCCTTGCTTTTTTTATTTATTTTTTCTCTTAATGTTTTTTTTTACTGCTTATAGTTTTTTTTACCTATTTATATATATATATATTTTTCATATCAAATGATTTTTTTAGCTAATAATTTATTTATTTATCATTTTTTATTTGTTCTTTTATTAAAGATATTGGTTTTTTTTTCTTTGATTGCATTTCCCCCCTTTTATTAACGCAATAATAATAATAGTTTAAATTTTAATTTGTGTTGGTGATCATTTAATATTGATATTTATTATTTTTTACCTTTTTTATTTGTATTTATTCTTCAAGTCAAATATTTTTTTAAGTTAATAATATTTTTTTTGTCATTTATTTTATTTTTTTAATTGCTCTTTTGTTAAAAGTTTTAGGTGTTTTTTTTATTCTTTGAAGTAATCATTTTTTTCAATTATTTACACATTAATAATAATAATAATAATAATAATAATAATAATAATAATTTCAAGTTGTTTTCTTACTTACTCTTTTGTTAATATTTTTTAGGTTTTTTTTCTTTCGGGATAATTTGATAATTTTTATTCTTTTAACAGTTATAACAATGATAATTTTTATTTTCATTTTATTGTTTTTGTTTAGTGTTTTGTTGAAGTTTTTAGGATTTTTTTAGTCTTTCATTTTTTTCTAGCACATAATAATAATAATAATAAAAAAAAATTAATTGTTTTTCTAGCTTACTCATTTGTTGATTTTTTAGGGTTTTTTTACTCATGATAATTTGATAATTTTTATTGTTTTGACAATAATAACAATGATAAATTTTTATTTTTATTTTATTTTTTTGTTTAATCTTTTTTTGAAGTTTTTATGATTTTTTTTAGTCTTTCATTTATTTATTTATTCTTTCATAATAATAATAATAATAATAATAATAATGTTTTAATTGTTTTTTTTTGCTTACTATTTTTTTTTTCTCTCGATATAATTTGATAATTTTTATTTTTTTTTATAGTAATAGCAATAATAAGTTTTAAATGTTAAGACTCCTATTTTCCTATTGGTATAATAGGATATGTTAATCTATTTCATTACATTAAAGTTTGCATATTTAAATATTATATTTTAATTTTGATCCAGCAAATCTTATAAAAATTGTTTGCTCAGCCCGCAATGTAGGGTGGACAATTTTCTTAATTTTCAAGTTAAATAATTTTTTTCATTGAATAATTTTGATTTTTCTTTTATCATATATTATATTTTAATTTAAATCTATAAACTACTTCACATCCAACAATTATCAAAATTGTTTGCTCAGTTCGTAACGTAGTATGGTCTATTTTTTTAATTTTCAAGTGAGATCATTTTTTTCCCAGTTAATATTTTATATTTTTGTTTTGTCATCTATTTTATTTATTTTATTTTTTCTTTCTTTTATTTCTTTTATTGTTTTATTATTATTATTTTCAAATCAAATAAAATTTTCTTACCTCATATTTTTTTTTTGATTTTTGTTAAAATTATTATGATTTTTTTAGTTTTTAAATATTAATACGATAATAATAGTAGTAGTAGTAGTAGTAGTAGTAGTAGTAGTAGTAGTAGTAGTAACAATAATAATAATAATTTCGGTTATTTTCCTTACCTACTGTTTTATTAATGTTTTTCAGTTTTTTCCTCTCGGGGCAATTTGCTAATTTTTATTGTTTTGATTGTAATAACAATGATAATTTTAGATGTTGAGACTTCGATGTTGTTGTTTTCATAATAGGGCTTAGTGATCTGTTTTATTATTTTAAATTTTACATATATAGATATTATATTTCAAATTTGAACTAGCAAATCCTATTAATTTCTTCAATCCTGACAATTATAAAAATTGTTTGTTCAGCCCACAACAATGTGCGATCCTTTTTTTTTTAATTTTCAAGTCACGTAATTTTTTTGCCAGTTAGTAATTTTTATTTCTGTTTTATCATTTATTTGATTTTTTTAATTTGCTCTGTCTTTTATTTTTTCATTGTTTTTTTTTTATTTTCAAGTCAAGTAAATTTTTTTGTTATCTCATAATTTTTTTTTATCTTTTGTTAAAAAAGAAAATTATTTGAATTTTTTTAATCTTTCATTTATTTTTGTTTTTTTTTCATTATTAACATAATAATAATAATAATAATAATAATAATAATAATAATAATAATAATAATAATAATAATAAAAAACAAGAAATTTAGTTATTTTTCTTACTTGCTTTTTTGTTAATGTTTTTCAGTTTTTTTCTCTCATGATAATTTCATATTTTTTATTGTTTTGACAATAACTGCAATGATAGTTTTAGATGTCAAGACTTTGATGTTACTATTTTTATAATAGGGTGTGATTATCTATTTTATTGTATTGAATTTTGCATATATAAATATTATATTTTAATTTTGGAACAGCATATCCTATCAATTTCTTTCATCCCAACAATTATAAAAACTTCTTACTCGGCCCGCAACGTAGTGTAATAATTTTTTTTTTTAATTTTCAAGTCAAATGATTTTTTTCCAGTCAATAATTTTTATTTTTTTCATTTATGTTATTTTTTTATTTGCTCTTTTGTTAATGTTTTTAAGCTTTTTTTTAGCCTTTGATTTAATTTTGTTTTCTTCCCATTATTAAAGCAATCAGAATATTAATATTAAGAATAATAATAATAATTTTAGTTTTTGTTCCAATGTGCTTTTTTATTAATATTTCTCTCTTTCTCTCAGATTTGTTGAATAATATTTATTGTTTTGAAAGTAATACTAATGATAATTTTAGAAGTTAAGACTTCGATATTACTGTTAATATAATAGAGGATGTTGATCCCTTTCAGTATATCAAACTTTACATGTTAAAATATTATATTTTAATCTTAATAATTGTAAAAATTATTTGTTCCGCTCGCATTATGCCCGCAACGTAGTGCGGGCATTTAGCTAGTTTAAACTAAATCGAAACAAAACTGACATCCCACTGCAGGAACAGCACCCCCCTCGATGCTGAAAGAAAACCCTACCATCGCTGAGCTGCGATCTGTAGCTCTTTTCTGACGTGGGGCAGGATAGCATCCTTCATTTCCCATCTTCAATAGGAAAAAGGTCACCTTAATGCGTGACAGTATGGGCATAGACTCGTAGAGCCCCTTAATTTTCTTCTTCTTTTGCTGGTGTTCCGGGACAGTGTTTCCCAGAGAAGCAGTTTCCCATGTTGTGGATCCGTCCCCGTGCTCTATCCAGACCCCTTTTGTGAAAAAGAAATTGCCTGCCCACCATGTTTAACCCTCTTTACCGAAAGGAGAAAAAAGAGAGAGTAAAGTTAGCAAAGAAAATGGCTTATACTGTAGACGAACCAAGGTTTTCATCTTCAGATTTTGTTTACGCCCTTGTTTTTAGTTGATGCCAAAACAGTCTTTTCTTTGACTATTTTTTTAATTTAAAATAAAAAATAAAAATAAATATTTTTTTTGTTTTAAAAAATGCTTTTAAAACTTATTGAGAAACACCCTTTAATCTTTAAGACGTACAATTTCACTTTGGAGCCGCTCTCAGCAATTATCCTTCCCCGATGATATTTCATTGTAAACAGTTTTTCGTTCTTTTCTTTATTTTATGCTACCACGAGATACTTTGCCGCGATGTGTTGGTTTTTTTATGTAATAAATTGATTAATTATTGTATGTGTTTTTATTGGTTAGCTAAATATTTAATTAGTAAAATTACAATTAATAAAATCCATCAAAATGAGTTATTTGCGTTTTGCATTGAAGTAATTGAATGTTGTGTATGTTTTATCTATTTTTCACCAACAAATTGTAAAATTATAATTGATTAAATATAGCATATATGAGCAATTTGCTTCTTACAACAAATAATTTAATTGTTGTTTGTGTTTTAAATGTTTAGGTAATGATTACAATTAAATAAATTCATTAAAGAGAATAGCTCATCATCGATTAACATGGTCCAAGTTTTCCATTAAAGAAACACAAAAAACACAAAAAAAAAAAAGAAGCAAATAGCAACACAAACATGATATTTTATCCTTAATTTCTGACAAAAATAAGGCTGAAGAATTTATGTTGGCAATTTTCAATGGAAATAATGATGGATTACATTAAATTGGTATCTTATGATGGAATTGTAGATGAAATAAAAATAAATTCCATCAACAATTATGTTAGAAAGTTGTCACGTTATTATTTACCAACATAATTACCGATAAAATATTTTCATGATTTAATGTTAATAAGTTATGACCGATAATTCCCTCTCTATTTTTCTTCTTCTTATCTTTCCTTTTTCTTCAAGCTAAAAAACACCATTAACTCTTATTTTCTCACTAATCTGATCACTTTTACCAACATCGATCTACATCTATATTAGTAGTGTCAACACCTATTGTTGTATTCTTTATGAAGCTTCAATACATAAAGTAAGAAGATTCACCTGCTTTTTTTAACTCATTTATGGTTTAGGTTAATTAATTGAACTTTTTTGTATTATTTATAGTTTTCTTATATATTTAAGTGTTTTACAAATTTTAAATGGAAAGTAAAAATAAGAATATTATTCTGCTACAAAATGTCAAAATATCTTTTTTTCTATAAAAAATTATATTTCTACATATTTTTTTTAAAACGAACAAATTCTAGCAACAAAATAAATCAATTAAATACTATCATATAAAAAAAATGACATCAAACTCGATTTCCCCCCCTTATTTCAATACGATTATCATTTCAAATAATATTTTGTATTGAAATATTAACTATAATATAAAACATGACGCACATTTATTGTTCACACAGACTCAGTTTACTGCGGATTTCTACAGTGAAATGACAATTTTACCCCTAAAACCTAAATTTTTTGACGCCCGGGACCAGGGGTATTTTTGCACTTTCCATGGGATATAAATAGTATTTCCGGATTTGTTGCACAATAAAACTATGAAAATAGCCCTCGAAAACAACAAAATAAGCAAATCAGACCGGGTGTAGTTTAGAATTTTCCACGGGACATAGATGGTATTTACGAATTTGTTGTACTGTAAAACGACGAGGTTAGCCCCCCCTAAACGACAAAAACCGTCGCCTAGAGCTGTAGGTAGTGCAGTACTTTCACCCTGTTTTTTTCGTAAATATCGTTGGGTCCAGGGGTGTATAGATAATTGACCAATTTTTTTTTTTTTCCAGAACACTGCAGTGTTCGCCCTCACGCGTCTTTAAGGCGGGGCGTGGGGTGTACTCTGTTGGTGACACCTGGGCATCCGCCGTGTCAAATGGTGCGCTACCATGTCCTCTAACTCCCCACACGACATGTGGTGACAAATGTGACAGTGTAATCTACGGTGGATGATATTTCTCCCCCTCTTTTCTCTCTCATGCTGATGGAAAGTACGATACATTCCCTCATATGTGTATAAATTTAATTTCAGTCTCTGATATTTTGATTTTATTTTTATTACTGATTTTTCAATGGAAGTTTCAATTATTTTCAATTATGTCATTCAAGTGAAATTGATTATATACGATAAGTTTCATTTCGGTTCTTCAACTTTTGATTTTTGGTTTGTTGTTGTTCCTTTAATAATTTTGGTATGCAAGTTTGAATCTGTTCTAATTTTGTCTCCAAATTGAAATTGGTTATATATGTTGCTTTTCATTTCGGTCCTTATTTTTTTAATTTGTTCAACAATTGCACTTTATTGATTTTTTAAAATCCCTTTATTGTTTTTTGGTCCCAAAGTTTTGATTTGTTTCATTTTTATCCTTCAATTGGAATTATATATATATATATATATATATATATATATATATATATATATATATATATATATTTTTTTTTTTCATTTTGGCACTTTTTTTTTGTTTAATTCCTTTGGTTTTTTTGTACTTCTTGGACAATGTTTATTTTTTGTCCATATTTATAGATTTGTGCTTTTAGATTTTGTTTTTATTTTTTGTCCGAGTTTTATTTTTATTACGTCCCGTTCTGAAATTTTAATTTATGTTGGTTAAACATCATTTTATTTTTAAAAATGCCTTTATTGTTTTTCAATCCCAAGATTTTGATTTTTTTTGCAGTTTTGTCATTCAATTGGAATTATATATATATATATATATATATATATATATATATATATATATATATATATATATATATATATATATAGACACTTATTCTTGTAATTTTTTATTTAGTATTGATTCTTTTTTTTTCTTATCTTTCTTGGACAATATTTATTTTTTGTCCATATTCATTCATTTATACTTTTGGTTTTTGTTTTGAATTTTTATCATTTTATTTTTTAATGGAGTTTTATTTTTATTCAATTAAATTCTGAAATTTTAATTTATAATAGTTATCATTTTAAAATAAATATTGCTCCATTTTTCTCTTTACTCTTTTTTTTTGTTATTTTTATCTGATTTTCGGATGAGATGATTTTATGATTTTATTGTTTGTACAATAATATTGATAATTTTATAGAAAACTTGCACTTCACAAGATTTCTGCATAGATTTATTATTTTGTCCAAATTTATATTATAATAAAAAAATCACAAATAATTAATATTTTTTGTGTTGAAAAAATATGGTTCCGGCTGCGACAAGGCGTGAGTGCCATTGCTAATATATAATAAAAAAGATCATGTTTGTACTATTCAAATGACATCAATTAAATACAATTATATTATTTATAACATCAAATAATTTTTTTGCATTGAAAAATACATAATAAATATTATTTTATTAATTTAACTATTTAAAATAACATCTTCTCACGAAAGTGGTGCGGCCTTCTAGATATATGGTGTTTACAACCCGTGATTTGCTGACTCTTAAGGAGTAAAATGACCCACGTAAAGATAACAATGATAACAGGACTTACACAATTATCTTTTAATCATTACTGGCTACGATAGTTGCCCATGCTACTCAGAATACCAAGTTAGTTTTGAAGTTGTGTATCCTGAAGTTCTTAAATTCATTGAGGATTAAAAAATATTTCCTACACTAGATAAAATTGAAAAATATAAAACTATTAAATTAAATAAAAAAATATTAATAATAATTAAGATCAAATCGGAAAGACAGTTTTTTTTTAAAACAATTGTCCATGCAAATGCTTTATATCTATTATTAATTTAATTTAATTTGTTTTTCCTTATTTATCTTCAACAACATCAATTAAATGTAATTTTCCCCCCGAATGAATTGTGAGAATTTAACTTACATGGAAAAAATTCAAATATCCTAAAATTATATACTCAATACAAAAGATCAATTAATATTCTAAAATATTTAAAAGAAATAAATTTAAAAAAGATAGAGGCATATTGATTTATGATTAAATTAAATCAAAATATATGTTTTTTTTTTAAAAAGTAGGAAAAATGCAAAAATTCAATTAGTATTTTAATTTTTTTAACTAAATAATTTAAAGAATGAGGCAGAGAGTATTAGTTACAAATTAAATTTTTGAATAAAATTATGTTCTTATAAAAGAAATCAAATGTTGTTGGGCTTGATAAGTGAATCCTGAGCAACTTGGTGACTAATCAGTTGTTTACTAATGCTTAATGTACTGAAGACAACAGTTATTTTTTTGGCTTTATAAAAGACATAAACACAATAAAAAATAATTTTAAAAATATTTAGGAGCTTTATGGATCTCGTTAAATAATAGATGATTTCTTAGAGGTTGTTTGGGAGGGCGGTTGTACCGTCGTTTGTTTTTTTTTTTAAATGAAATTTTTTGGTGTTTTTAAATTATTTTGATGTGCCAATGTCAAAAATAATTTTTAAAAAATAAAATAAAAAATTATTTTGATATATTTCTAAATAAAAAACACTTTCAAAAGCAATCACAACTGTCTTCCCAAAGAGGACCTTAAAGTTTACGAGAAGATTACTTGAAAATCAATTCTTTCCTATATGGTTTGATTAACACTTCAAGATTTATTTATCACATGTACAAGTCATTTAATTATTCAGCCTCTTACAATAATTGAAAAGAATCATCAAATTAGAAATCTCTTAAACTCTTAAGACAGAGATTGCTATGCTTTTAATTATAGCTCTTTTCCTTTTCTTTTCTATGTATTCTATTATTTCAATTAAGAAAAATACGAGGCATAACATTCTATTTGTAAAGCAATCCAATAGTCCTACTGATAACAATATTTTTTTTCCTTTGAAAAATATCATATATTTCATTTCAAGACAATTATTATGAGTTCATATAGTCAAGTCCCTATTGATTTCTTATAGACTGAGTTTGTAATTCTCTATATTAATTAGACTCGAATTTTCAATTTTAAAACTTATTTACAATAAAATTTTACTTGATTAGTCATCCAAATTTTATTTGATACCAATGATTTTTAATGTGTGACCCATTATATTTTGATTCAAATATAAATCATAAGCCTAATCAAAGTAAGATTAAATAATCTAACTTATTATCAATTCAATAAACTAATTGATTTATATTTAAAGATAGATGCAGTATCTAGTGACATGTCATGATTTCTTTAAATATTAAAAATATTATATGTAGTTTGATTTAATTTCTTAGTGATAATTTTTTTAATATAATTATTATCTCTTTATCAATAATGTTCTACTTTAGATATTTGAGCATAAAACATGTTTACTTTATCAAATTGTGTATGCTCTCAATACCATTGTCATTCATTTTTTTTTAATATTCGAGAAATAATTTCTCAATCAATATTATTTTAAAACATATGAAATATTTTTTTATAATTCATCTAGGGTGATAAATGCTCTTTTGACTATTTAAAGACCTTTATATAGTTTGAACTATATCTAATATTTTCTCTTTTTACTTGATTAAGATAAAGTATAGTTAGGATCAAAACATTATATTTTTTTATATAAAATAACTTGATAATTTTTAAGTCCAATGATCATTTATATAGCTGTTATGTGAGTATTTTCATAGACATAAATACATTCTCTATATGAAATCCTGTGGGTTAGTTTAGCATGTACTTATTAGTTCATAAAGTAAAAAACCTAGTATGTATCGATTTTAGTAATTTTAATTAATGTCTAATTTTAACAGTATTTTAATACAATATGAATCTTCATAATTATAACTATTTTTTTTTATAAAAAAATATTTTTATCATGAGGATTTTATTTTACTATAAATTCATTAGTCAAACTTAATGAATATTAAAAATAAATATCGTTATAATAGGTTTTACATAAATAATATTAGTTTGCTAAATGTAACCATATAATTAGCTGTATGACATATACATAGGAAAACATCGATTGAGAGATTGATTCTTCTGCAAACTTTCTCTTCCTATATGATCAACTCTTGATATGTCCTTGCATACTTGGAACTGCAACTACTACGGATAATACCGATGAGTTGTGTAGCTGATTGGGCAACTATAGAGCTAGCGAATGATAATCTTTACGACAATCAGCTTAGGATAGAGGTTGGAGAGGGGTGTGGCAACCAATCAGGAGACTATTCAAGCTACCGGGGCAGTGGAATTCATGAAGAATCACTATTGAATGATGAGTGTTAAAGAATCATCTCACCTAAAAACTCAAGTTATTAGGTGAAGTGTCATAATATGATTTATATTATTCTCTAACACACTCCCTCAAGTAAAAACCTTTTGGGTTTGAAACTTGTATAAACCCATAGTACCTTGTGCTTGAATTTTTATGAAATAAAATAGGAGTAGTGAGATTCAAACTCGTAACTGTTGGGTAAACAAGACTCTGATACCATGTTAATAAACCATTTCAAGTAAGAACTTAAACTGTTAGATCATAGAATATAATTTATATTATTCTTTAATAATGAGAAGATATATTGAAAACATGGACTTGAATCCAAATCCATCACAAGAGAACTTACAAGGAATGGCATTTTTATGGGGTTTGGGATATGAGGAAGCAAATTAGCTAGCCCACCGAGCATAAACAAAGCAATTGCTCTTTCTATAATTTTTTAACACTCGATGTTCTGCTCTTGTTCAAAGAATCAGAAACAAATGCCCACGAAACTAGTTTGAACCGGCAATAACGAGGGGATAGCTTCGTAAGGAATTCATTGGATCTGTTTTTCTTTCGCTTATTCATGTGTTTAAAGCAAATCCTTTTACAATAATATGTGTCGTGCAGCTAGTAATTCCCTAGTTATACAGCTAGCCTTTATTTTTCTCCATGTTGGCTGACTCTTCCAAGAAAAATGACCCAAAAACAAGAAAAATGACCTAATGAAATGTACAATTTGGTTTTCCATTAGAACTCATAAAAGCTGTGCCTTTGGTGCATGCTTTTATCAAATTCCAATTTTGATGCAGCACATGAGTAACCTTTCCTGAACCTGTTATCAAAACCGAATACTATGATTTCATTTTTTTTAGAAATTTACAGAAGTACAACGGCATTCTTCTTCCTGTTAAGCTTGTAATTTCCAAGAACGAACGTTGAAAAGAATCATAGAGCATGATCATTCCATTCTCCAGTACTTATGCTATTATCAATAAGCTTTAGGAAATTTGAATCAGGTTTGACTTCCTGTGACCTCTAGATATTTTGATTTCCCCTCCAGAGTAAAATGTTAAAGAACAGTCCAATTATTTCTTCAGGTTTTGAAGGGATGATCCAGCAATTGATCAACGACTGATTGAACATGATGTGTAGTTTCAGAAAGGAGTCAAGAAAAGGTGGTGAGTTTCACTTCTTGCTTTTTTTAAGAGATTGAGAAATAGTTTTCAGAAACAAACCTGATCCTTCTCCAGCAGGGTGTCCCAGTCTTTATCCTCCAACAGAGCCTTTGTTTCCTCATAACTCAAATCTACTCTGCAATTTAAATCTCCTACCGAAACTATACGGCTGCAGTAATAAAAACAGAAGGCCCCAAATGAAAAGATCAGTACACCAGAAGAGATGGAAAAGGCAGAAAAATAATACAAAAAGTATAATATTTTTTTTTAATTCGAGGAAACCCCACCTAGAAAGCCATTTGTAGATCTAGGTAAGCGAGTGAAACCCGGCTGAAAAAGTATAACATACTCATGATCAACTATTTCTTTCTGTGGAACGTCAAGGCCTATGCTTGCAAATCTTGGGGAATTGTGTGCTCTTGAGGATCTCAGCTACGTCGGCATTCCTCTTCAGCTCATCGCCATCCTTCTCACCAGAATCCAGGTGACTGCACACGAATCAAATTATTTATAAAATCAAGATTTGATTCAATCAAAGTAATTCTTTATTCCCCTCCATATCTTTCCAAGTTCAAGCCTCTCAAACTACTAGTCTGGCTTCAGAAGGTGCCATTTTGTTAAATCAAATCACCAAGCTTACTAACACATGATAATATCAAGAAAATTTGATGACAGTTGTCCAACTTATGACCACTTGCTTTCTTTCAATAAGGTTACAGGTCCTGTCGGTCAGTGAGGCAGGGAAGGAAGGTATATCAGGCATATGGAGCATGCCGTCGGCAGAGCTTGTTAAAGAATAATATAAATCATATTATGGGGCCTCACCTAACAGCTTGAGCTTTTAGGTGAGATGGTTCCTTAAAATGGTATCAGAGCCTTATTGACCCAGCGGTCACAAGTTCGAATCTCACCACCCCCATTCTATTTGATAAAAATCAAACACAAGGTAGAATGGACATGTGTGCAAATTTCAAGCTCAAAAGGCTTTCACTTGAGAGGGTGTGTTAGAGAATAATATAAATCATATTATGGGGCCTCACCTAACAGCTTGAGCTTTTAGGTGAGATGGTTCCTTAACAGAGCTGTCCGGACGAAAGCGATCTGTTTCCTTTCCTAGGTCTAGTTTGTGGATGGAATCTAAGATGGATTAATTAAAGATATTTATATAAAAAAAGATGTTGATTGAAGATACTAAGAAGGAAAAATAGGAGATTTCTAGGTTTTCCGAAATCATGAATTCTGAAGATTTTTGGTGGATATTTATTCCTTATTTTCTTGGTTATTTAGGAGAGCTGGTCTTTTCTCATTATTGAAGAAACTGAAGTCACCAAGATCTTCAATCAACATTTACAACACAACACAAGTTTTTATCATCCATGATACGTAAGTTTAAACTTTTATCTTGCATTCGTTTTCGAAAAGCAATTTTTTTTAAGAAAATTGAGAAAAAGAAGATAATCGGCTGAAAAACAAACAAGTCAAGATAAATATGTCATGTCAGATTCAAATTCAGATTCAAATGTTTCAATATTGTAACAAAATCCACCGAGTAGGATAACAAAGCTGGTAATCTACAAGATGAACATCCAGGTATAATCAATAAACAATACAATTCTTCAGCTTTATTCATTCGTAGAGGCTTCTTCTTGGGGTTAGAATCATTGGTGTCTTGGAGCTTCTTTTTCACAATTCTTGCAGCTATTTTTGACTCCAGCAGTTCAGTTTTATTGAATGTATTTTCTGGAATGCCTTAGAGAAGTTAAACCCTCCATGGATGTATATGATTCGAGATGCCGCAATGCACTGGTAAAATTGCATAATCTACTTCTGATGGATGAAAATCGATCCATCAACCCAAGCAAACAAAAAATCTAATCAACCAACTTCAATCTTGAGAGGTTAACTCTTAATCCTTCATATTTTCAAGCCTCAAAACTATTAAATATTCCAGTTTAGAATATAGTTGTTATATTTGTATTTTAGCATAACCATTGTAACCAAATTTGTATTGTAGTGTTAGGCTAAGTTTGTGTGTGTATTTGTATTTTAGTATAACAGACAGTGTCTACTACTATAAATACCTGCACTGTAATATTGAACAAATACCGAAGATTAATACATTATTGAAGTTTACATGGTATCAGAGCGAATTATTTAATCTTCATCCGAATTCATATTTGTTTTTTTTCTGAATTATCGCAACCCCGAAGTTCTCAATCTTTTTATTCCCAGAAACCTTGTGTGTTTTTTTTCCTCAGAAAACAGACAAAAATTTCCCCCAAAATTTCCCCTAGAAACCCAGATTTTCCCAGCAACCAAACACCCAAAGTTTGTTCCAGAAATCCATCAACACTCATGCAACCATTCAGACACCATTCACACATCACTCAACCAACAATTATACACTGAATCACTTACCATTACTTGACAATGTAAATTAATCCCATGAACATACCTGCATCTCCATCTGCGACACAAATCCTTGTCCATCAGGACAACTCACCGCTCCCATCTGGCATCGTACTGAATGAGATAAACTTCTCCCTTTGGTCTCAGCTCATGGAGATGAGGATTGGTGCCCGAAACAAGGCTGGGTATCTCACCGGAGCAACAACGAGACCAAACCCGACTGACCCAAAGCTCGAAACATGGATGACTGAGAACCACCGAGTCAAAAGCTGGTTGATTGGCTCGATGTGCCCGGCGCTGATGCAACGCTTCATTCGACTTCCAACAGCGAAGGACATCTGGGAAGCTGTTTCTTGGACTTTTTATGATGGGTCGGATGAGACATGCATCTTTGAGCTAAATCAAAGATCATTCTCCACCAAACAAAATGGACGACCCCTTCCCATCTTCTACAATGAACTCGTGGAAATCTTCCAAGAGATTGATCATCAAACACTGTCACAAGCTGGAATTGTCGATGGTGTGGTCCAGCTACACTCGACCACGACAAGGATGAGAGTGCATATTTTTCTCAGTGGGCTTTATTCGATTTTCGATCAAGTTCGTGGGGAGATCCTAAGAAAAGATCCAAAACTGGATCTGGAGAGTGCATATGCATATGTACGAAGGGAGAATCAGCAACAACAAACGATGGGAGGTGAATCTGAGGTTGGCTGGCGAGCCATTCTGTCACCGGAGGGGGCAGTGATGGTGACCAATAGACCCCCTCTTTGACCTGGAAGATTCTTGGTTATGGTGTTAGACGGGATAATTTTATTATCTGGAGTTAATCGAAAAAGGGGGGGAAAACTCAATCAGACACATCAGGTAATCAGTAAGGACAAAGCTCAAGCACTTATATGGTTATGGCATCAAAGACTCAGACATCTATCTTTTGGGTATCTTAAGAAATTACAACCGCATCTGTTTTTAAATATCAATAATTTAGAATTTAAATGTGAAACTTGTGAATTGGCCAAAAACCATCGTATCTCTTATTTATCAAGTTTGAATAAAAGTTCAGAACCTTTCGCAGTTATTCATTCTGATGTGTGGGGTCTTGCAAAGGTCCCGTCGTTTTCACATGCTCATTATTTTGTTACATTTATTGATGAGTGTACTCGGATGACATGGATTTCTTTCCTTCAGAATAAGAGCTATGTAAGTACAGCCTTTCAGGAATTTCATAAAATGGCGATAAACCAATACTAGAGGTCGATTCGTACACTACAATCAGACAATGGTACAAAGTTTATGGATCAAATTTTAGGTACATTCTTGGGCAACCATGGAATTTGACATCAAACTTTATGCACTTACACTCCACAGCAAAATGGGTTAGCCAAGCGGAAAAGTAGACAAATTATGGAAGTCGTTTGCGCCTCACTATTCGGCATGAATATGCCTAAGTTTTATTGGGGTGAGGCGGTAAAATCAGCTATCTACTTGATCAATCACACACCATCCAGTGTGCTCCATTTTAAAAATCCTCAATAAAAGATGGAATCCTTGCTCTCCGTCCTTCATCTACCAAACACGGAACCAAGAATATTTAGATGTACAGTTTATGTTTACATACCTAAGGTTCTACGAAGTAAACTGGACCCGTGTGCGAAGAAGTGTGTCTTTGTCGGTTACTCAGAATTTCAGAAGGGGTACCGGTGTTATGATCCTCTACACCCAAAGCTACATGTGACCTTAGACATCTCTTTTCATGAAATGAAGCCATATTACTCAGGGGGAGCTTCTAGGTCATCTCTTCAGGGGGAGAGAAACAATGAAGAGAATGATGATCTATTTGAATTAGAGGAAAATGGAAGAACAATTGAGAGTTTTTCTGAGGAAACAAGGAAATCTAATGTAGCTCCTCACGACAGTGAAGATTTGGAATTTTACATCAGTCAGAATTCCCCGAGCAACAACCCCCTTTTGTCTTTAGAACTGCCAATGTCTACACCATTAACCAAATAATCAACCCAGAATGTCCTTTCTCAGGTAAATCAAAACCCTATTCTTGATAATGTTTCTTCTGTTATTGTTGAAAATAGAGAAAATAAATACCCGCAAAGGTCAAATAGAGGAGTCCCGAAGAAACAATATGAACCTGATCCGAAAAACAAGACTAAATACCCAATTAGTGACTATGTTTCTTCTCATAGGTTGTCAGGATCATATGCATTATCTGTTAATCAATTATCTACTGTATCTATTTCTAGTAATGTATAAGATGCATTAGCAGATCTAAAATGGACGGTGGCAATGAAGGAAGAAATGGAAGCACTCCAAAAGAATAACACTTGGGAGTTATGCCTACTACCTGAAGGGAAAAGAACTGTCGGTTGCAAATGGGTCATCACAGTTAAACTAAAGGCAGACGATAGTATAGTATAGACAGGTATAAAGCAATGTTAGTTGCAAAGGGATATACACAGAAGTATGGAGTAAACTATCAGGAGACCTTTACCCTGGTTGCAAAGATCAACACCATTCGCATCCTCATACCTCTAATAGTAAACCGAGACTGGGTATTGCAACAATTTGATGTCAAGAACGTCTTTCTCAAAAGAGACCTTGAAGAAGAAGTTTACATGGATTTACCACCCGGAGTTAAAGGTAAATCCTCAAGTAAGAATGAAGTATGCAAGTTGAAGAAGGTATTATACGGTCTAAAACAGTCACCGTGGGCTTGGTTTGGAAGATTTTCCTCCACAATGAAGGAATTTGGCTATAAACAAAGCAACTCTGATCATACTTTGTTTATAAAACACAGGGAAGGGAAGATTACAACATTAATAGTGTATGTAGATGACATGATCCTAAAAGGAGATGATATAGAAGAAAAAGAAGCACTACAACGGTTTCTAGCTTCAAAATTTGAAATGAAAGATCTGGGACAACTGAAGTATTTCTTGGGGATCAAAGTTTCAAGGTCAAGAACCGGGATATGTCTATCACAACAAAGATATGTGTTAGACTTATTAACAGAAACTAGAATGCTGACATGTAAACCGGTCAATACACCTATAGAGATGAACCACAAGTTGGGGGAATCAGAGAATCAAACGTAAGCTGACAAAGGACGTTACCAACGACTAGTGGGGAAACTGATATAATTATCACATACACGGCCAAACATAGCCTATGTAGTAAGTGTGGTAAGTCAGTTCATGCATTCACCAGGAGAGGAGGATATGGAAGCAGTATATCGGATCCTAAGGTAATTAAAAAATGCACCAGGAAGAGGACTAGTATTCTCAAAGAATGAAGTTTGTGAAATTACAGGGTACATAGACTCAGATTTACTGGGTAGGAGATCAGACAGATAGAAGATCGACATCAGGTTACTTTACTTTTGTAGAAGGTAACCTAGTAACTTGGAGAAGCAAGAAACAAAAAGTGATCGCTAGATCGAGTGCGGAGACAGAATACTAAGGTATGACTCGTGCTGGTTATTATGGATAAAATATGTGTTACATGAATTAGGGGTTGATTATGGGTCACCCATGAGTTTACAGTGTGATAATAAGGCAGCTATCGAGATTGCATACAATCCTGTACAACATGATTGTACCAAACACGTCGAAGTTGACCCACACTTTATTAAAGAAAATCTTGATAAGAAGATCAACTGACAGATATACTCACAAAGGCGGTTTCAGGAAAGGCATTTCATGGTGCAATTAAAAAGTTGGGCATGATAAACATTTACGCTCCAACTTGAGGGGGAGTGTTAAATATTACAGTTTAGAATATAGCTGTTATATTTGTATTTTAGCATAACCATTGTAACCGAATTTGTATTGTAGTGTTAGGCTAAGTTTGTGTGTGTATTTGTATTTTATTGTAACAGACAATGTCTACTACTATAAATACCTGCAATGTAATATTGAACAATTACTGAAGATTAATACATTACTGAAGTTTACAAAAACCTAATTAATACTATGATTAAAGAAAGAAAGGTTTGATTAGCAAGAATTGAAATGGTAGTGTTGATCAAGTAGTTTGTGAATATGATTAAGACTGATTTTTAAAGTATTTTTTATTTAAAAATAAATTAAATAATATTTTTTTAATTTATTTTTAAAGTTATTGCATTACAATAATCTATATATAGGAAGGAATCATGTATTTAAAAATTTAAAGTGTTAAATAAGATTTCAAAATATGATTTATAACATCTTATAAAGTAAAATATTTTTAAATTTGAAATTTGTACCTGCTAATATTATTTTGTGTTGCTTGATTAACAAGTCTTCGATATAATATTAAAAAATTATATCACCTAAAAAAATTAAATTATTAAATAATATCTTAAAATATAATTTAAATATAATTTATATTAAACACTAAAAACTTATTTTCTTAAAAAATATTCTTAAAACACAATTACATTACAATGTAAAACATGCCTATTCTTACATAGCGATTACAGAAAAACTGAAACTCCGGTGGAGGCGAGGGTGTTTATGGAAGACAGACGGGAACATAAATTTTGTTTTGCTTTCCCTCCAGGCTCCTAAGTGCTTGTTGGTTCTTTGTAGGTGCTATTCACTGTGTATTGAGAATATTTTGCAGGCTGTTTGGATACGGATACAACATCATCTTTCGCTAAAATGTTTTTGCAATTTATCTTCATAAAAACATATATAACTGATAACGGTTACAATCATAGTTGTTAATTTTCTTATGGTTTACATTCTGTGTTTTTTCTTTTCAATTTTAAATATAAGTAAAAAATTAAAAATTGAATTGACATAACCCGAACAACTTGATGGGTTCAAAGACAATTTGGATAGCTAGTAACAATATATTTTGTCTTAAGAAAAATGCAAGATAATATATATTTTTTTTTTAAAATCATTAAGACAAAATATATTCGATCAACCCGGGTCAACTTGCTTTAACCTTTTAAATTCATGACCTGGGTCATAAGACCATAATAACCCAAAAAAGCAAATTAAAACAAATTATAAAACTCAATTCTCAATAAAACAATTGTTAAATGATAAAATAAAAAAAAATTCAATCTAAATTAAAGGAAACAATTTTTTTTTTGAAACAAAATTACAAATTTGAATAAAATTATGAATCTGAATAAAATTACAAAAATATCATAGGCTATCTCATATGACCTTTATAATAACCTTTATAATATTTGATTGCTCTAAAATTTTAATTTGAAATATAACAATATACGAGAAAACTTATCGTAAAACTTCAGTCTAATATAGCAACCGAATTGAGAGATATGATTTTAAAGTAAAACTCGATAATATTTTTTCTTATAAAAAAATTACTTGGCCGAAACAAAACTGTTAACGAACCATCTCATTTAAAACCTTAAGCTATTAGGTAACGCCCTAGAATATGGTTTATATTATTCTCTAACACATCCCCTCAAATAAAAGTTTTTTGGGTTTGAAACTTACACATAGGTTCACACTACTTTATGTTTAATTTTTATCAAATAGAATGAGGATGTTGAGATTCGAATTCATGATCACTGGGTCAACAAGGCTCCTCACCTAAAAGCTTAAGCTATTAAATTAGGTCTCAAAATATGATTTATATTATTCTTTGACAAAATAACAAAAATGAAATTGGAATATTTCTGCTGTGTTGTGCCGAAATTTAGAGAAAGTTTATAAAATATATAAAATTATGGATTTTTTTTATTGTAGTTTGTTTTATTTTTTAAATTAAAATAAGATACAAAAAGAACTATAGTTAAAATAATGATATTATTTGTTCAACAATATTAAAGAATTAAGTCAAAAAGTGATGATGGCTACTCCGTGGGTTGTGTTTACTATCAAGCAAAGTTATTGATCCCGTTCCGTTCCGGGCGGAACAGCCGGAACGGCCCGTTCCAATGCAAAATACAGGACAAAACGGCGACGTTTTTTTCCCGGTCAAAATCCCGGCCCGATCCGGAAAATCCGGCCGGAACGCCCCGGTTCCGTACTGGGCCTTCCGTTCCGGGTCCGGGCGTTCGATAGAAGAAGAAGAAGAAGAGCTCCATAATCACAAACCTTGCCTCTAAAACACTGAAAAGACGACTCCTCCCATTCACACAGAAACCCATCACCATCATTTCCCGCTCCGCCTCGGAAACCGAAACCCAAAAACTTGAACGCATTGCTGACATTCTACTTGACCTAACAAAGATCGAGAGGCACGACTATGCCATTCTTTTCAGACATAAAATGGGTCTTGGTCGTTATGGCCCTGCTGTCTCTGGGGCCATTTTAGGGATTGATCCGGGAACAACCAATTCGGCGGTTGCGGCGATGGAAGGAGGGAAACCCATGATAGTTACAAACGCGGAGGGACAGAGGACTACCCCATCTGTTGGGGCGTATATAGCAAACGAGGACCGGCTTGTGGGGCAGATTGCGAAAAGGCAGGCAGTGGTGAACCCAAAGAACACCTTCTTTTCGGTGAAAAGGTTTATTGGGAGGAAGATGAGTGAAGTAGATGAGGAGTCCAAATAGGTTTCGCATAAGGTGGTGAGGGATGAGAATGGAAATGTGAAATTGGAGTGTGTCTTGGTTGCTGCCTAGTGATGTTATTGGATTTGGAATTATCAATTATGGGTCTGCTGTTTTTCCTAATTACTTCAGAGTGGTGAGGTTTTACGTTGAATATTTGGTGTTCGAGAATGTTTCTATTAATAATGTAGAAGATGTTTGATGTATTTTTCTTTTATTTTAGAACATTTTACTTTCATAATATTTTGGAATTTTAAAGATGTTTCTAATTTTGAGATTATGTTTGTATTGTATAATTTAAATTTTATTTATCTTGAATTTAAATTATACTTGTTAAATTAATATTTTATTTTTTTCATATATATAATTAAATAAATATGAACAGTACAAAACCGGAACGGAACGCCGGAATGCACCGAAACCGGAACGTTCCGTTCCAAACAAAAAACCGGAACGGTACCCGGAACGGAATTTAACAACTATGCTATCAAGTTATCAACAGGGTCTTAAAGTGGCTCAAAATTTACAAATTAACACCTGTTTTCATGACAAAAAGCTGTCTGGATATTTTTAAGCCGACATCAGGTTGAAATAGAGGTCTGTTTCGAAAAAATGATTTTGATTATTTTTAAATTTTTTTTTTTAAATATATATATATATATATTTGAAACACAATGTAAAATATTGTTAAATTTGATGCTTAAAGATGCATCCATTTAAAGTTAATATGTACTTATAATTATTTTTTAATATTTTTATATCATTTTTATATCAATTTATTTTTTTAAATAATTTTAATAAATTTTCAAATAAAAATAACTTTGAGAATGATAATTTAGAGAATCCCACAGATTTCATTTCTTTTAATTGTTACAGACTCTTTCTCTTATAGAGAGAAACTTGCCAAAATAACTCCAACGGTAAGTAACGTAAATCCCAGGCAAGTAACGTAAATCCCATACAATTAGGGATACATTCAATTACAGGATATACTTTCTATATTTAACTCTACAGCTAAGGCTAACATTAATTCCTAATTTGTACAGTTCACGCTAACAGAGAATCACGTATTTGAAGATTTTTGAGTTTTTTAATGATTTTGAATTTTTTTAATGTGATTATAAAAAAAATAAATTTCAAAATAAAAAATATCATTTTAATATATTTTTAAATAAAACAAATTCTAAAAAATAACCCTTAACATAATTTCAAACACTATATAGAAAATACCTCTTCCCTTCATAATCACACTGCATCATGCCATCTTAATTTGGAATACAAAATATCTTTTAATTAAAAATAATATATTTTAATATTAATATATATTTTTTATAATTTTAAAAAGATTATAATTTTTTTTAATAACAAATAAGTATACAGCCATAAAATTATTAGAAAAAAATTATGGTGTCATGGTTTTTAATTCTTATATATATATAAAAAGAAAAATTGATCCCTTGCCGTCGGGACTCCTCCAGCACTCTCTATCATTCTTTTGTAATATCACGGAGCAAGTTATCTTTCTAATCAACATCGATAAAAAAATAAATCTGCACCGAAAATCTTATCACGGGCGGCGAAAATAAAATCTGTTCTTGCAAAATAGTAAAACAATACTGTATTTCATGGGAGATTGCATTCAAATCTTTGAAAATTATAATAATAAAAAATAGCTTTCCTTTCGTCCAGGGCATGGTCGCAACTCCCAACAAATATAAAAATCCCATAAACACACACACACAGAGTAGTGTCAGATCCATTTCTTTCGAGCCTCTATAAAGAAGCATCCATGGCAACACGTTATTGCACGTTTCTTTCTCTATTTCTGTTGAGGGAGGGAGGAGAGAGAGATGGGAGAATCATTTCCTATGACCGGCGGAGAATCATTTCCTATGACCGGCGGAGATGGCCCTTGCAGCTACACCAAGAATTCAATTCAGCAGGTGCGCTAGCTGTTTTTGATTATCTAGCCTTGTCTTCTGGAGCCATTAACTTATTTACTGTTATTCATGTCTGTGCTTAGTGAGATGTGGTGTTCTAATTTTAAGAACAGTAATTATTTTACTTCTTGGCAACAAATTTTCTGATTCTAGACGAAAAATCTTTCAGATAATTAGTAAATCTAACTTCTGTAATCAAGTTTCAATATATACTATGTCTCAAGCATGATTAGATGATAAAAAACTTGAGATCTACTTGAGTTCGAGTTAATACATGTATTTTTTATAAGAGTTTAGGACAATCAAGATATTACATGCTCACCTAGACTCACAAAATATACTTTCTAGAGAATAGGTTTCCAACCTGATCTAATAACTTAAGTTTTAAATTGTTAGATAAGATGATTTCTTGATATATTATCAGAGTATTGTTGATCCACGAATATGAATTTTTACCATTAAAAAATGAGGAAATTAAATAAAATGGTGTTATTGAGTTGCTTGTCGGCAACAGAAACTTGAAGGAATGTGTCCTAGTTGCAGTGCTGGCATCAATCTGAGATCACAATGACTTGCCATTGGACGGAAAAGGAAACTGATAATCCAAACTCTAAACAAATTGAATAAAGGTTAAGACAAACAGTTAATGCAACAGCCATGAACTATATTTTATCGGACATTACAAAGCTGAAGATGTCTTAATGCAGAGAGCGTCAGCTGCGAGTGCGAAATCATTGTTGACTTCAGCAATCCTCGGAAACCTTGACATAGAACGTTCTTCAAGGATGTTCGCCATTGCTGATTTAGGTTGCTCGACTGGACCAAATACATTCATAGCTATGGAGAATATCATAGAAGCCCTGACACAGAAGTGCAAAATCGAAGACTACTCTAGCCTCCCAGAGTTTCAAGTACATTTCAATGATCACGTTTCGAATGATTTCAATACTCTGTTCGCAAATCTCCCTCCAGATAGGAAATATTTCGCATCTGGAGTTCCAGGTTCTTTTCATGGAAGATTATTTCCAAAGGCTTCCCTTAACATCATTTACTCAGCATTTTCTCTTCAATGGCTATCCAAGGCACCTCAAGAGCTAGGTGATGTGAATTCACCAGCATGGAACAAGGGCAGGATCTATTATACAGACGCACCTCGTGAAGTTGGCCAGGCCTATTCACTTCAGTATGCAAAGGACATGGACTCCTTTCTAGCTGCTCGAGCAGAAGAGCTTGCTCCTGGTGGCTTGATGCTAATTCTCATGCCAGGACGTCCGGATGGAACTCTGCCATCTCAGAACTCGCTTGGCCCTTTTCTAAGGCCATTGGAATCGTGCCTTGCAGACATGGTTGATGAGGTATGTAAGAGCAGAAATGTAAATAATTTAGAATTTATATGTATGTATATATATATATATATATATATATATATATATATATATATATATATATATATATATATTGTAACTGTGGAACCTCTGCAGGAAATAATATGCGATCATGAAATCGACTCCCTCAACATGCCCCTGTATAGCCCTTCAATAGAAGAGTTGAGAAAACTGATAGAGAAAAATGGTTGCTTTGGGATTGCGAGATTGGAAACTCTGCCTCCGATGTCTGTTCCATTACCTTCAGCTGAAGAATGTAGATCCGGGTTTGAAAGCATCTTAAGAAAACACTTCCGTGGTGAAATTATTGAACAGCTATTCCAGAGATATACTGCCAAAATTGCGGGGCAACCGCCGGTCAAGACAATTGATGGCTTTGCCATTGGATTGTTTGTCATTCTCAAGCGCAATGTATGATAAGATATATATATATATATATCTTACTGTTTAGAAAGTTCTGAATAATATAAAAATAAATAGAGCTCTTTTATTTTAAGAAAAAACATACTGATTTTTCAAATATGCTTATTGAGTTATTAGGCTCGAAGCATTTAGATCTAAAGAATTCATAAAGTTAAATTCTAATTAATGAATTATTGAAGGATAAAATTAAAAAAATAATTTTAATTACACTGAAGGATTTAAAAAAATAGCAAAGCAAGGACTGGGGATCAAATCAAAATACAAAATAAATTTTATTTTTAATTGAAGAGTGAAATTGAAAAAAAATATATATTAAAGAAATGAATTTCTTTTAAAATAAGAATGAGGATAAAAATTGATATAAAAAATAAAATAATGTTATAATTGAAGGGTGAAATTGAAAAAAATAATAACTTCTATAAAAGGGACTAAAAAATAGAAATAAAAACAATGAGGACTAAATTAAAACCATAAGACTATCAATTTGAATTGAAGTATGAAATTAAAAACCATTAAATTATTTACAAAAAAGCCATGAAAATTTAAAACTCAAAGAATAAGGACCACATTTGAGAATATAATATTTGGTAAATTGAGATTGAATGATGCAATTGGAAACAAATAAATTTCTTCAAAAAGAACAAGATAAACAATTATAATAAAAAGAATAAAGATTGAAGTTAAAATATCAATAATTGAGAAGATCAAGTTGTAATTTTCTTAGGAAGAGAGAAAAAAAGGAAAAATAAATAAAAAGAAAGACCTATTAACACCAAACTAGACAACCATTGATGACACATGTCATTATGAAAAAAGAAACGACGATAATTCAAATGACATTATCAAAAGACATTGTTTTATGCCAAAAGACACCATATATGCCTCCTGAAGGAGCCCAACACCTTCCACATACTTACGAGCCTATTGTTTTGTTTTTTCTTCTTAGCTAAATACATAATTTCCTTTGAGCTTACTTGATAATTATAAAAAAAACTCATGGTAGAAAAAAAAATGCCACCTGGCCCTAGGCTTAATTTTTCAAGGGTGGTTTTTTTTTTTATTTTACAATGTATTGTAATTGCTTATTATTTTATATTTAGGAAAATACCTAATACCCTGTTAGTTTAGATTACTAGTAAAATAGCTAAAACAACCTGACCAACCACTGTTCACGCACTCTCATGTGCACTGTGGACTGGTCATTTGTTTCTCTGTTTCGCGCGCGCATGTGCTCCTTTTTTTTTTTTTTTTTTTTACACAGGGCTTCTTTTTGTATTTTTTATGGTGAAATTGAAAAATGAGTAGCTTTGGCCGAGCGGTTGTCCGCGCGCTGCCAACATCGGCGCGAGCGAGTTCGAACCGCTCAGACAACAAATCTGATTAGTTTTTTTTTTAAAGAATTGTTTCTATTTTGTAAAAAAAAAGGTTTTTTTTTTTAAAAAAAAAAACGGGTTTTTTTGGTTAAAAAAAAACGGGGTTGTTTTTTCTTTTGTTTTACAAATCTGATTTGGTTTTCTTTTTTTTTTAAAGAACTGTTTTTTTTTTTTGTAAAAAAAACCATTTTCTTAAAAATAAAAAACTGGTTGTTGTTTTTTATATACAAATCTGATTTGGTTTTTTAAGAACTGTTTTTTTTTTAATAAAATAAAAGGGTTTTTTTAAATAAAAAAATGGGTTTTTTTTTTTAATAACTGGTTTTTTTTAAACAAAAAACAAGAATTTTTTTTTTATAACTGAAGTGTCAAGGCCAACTTACGCGCACCACGACTAATCTCTGGATCTATTTTTTTTTTTTTTGATAATTTTTTCCCTATTTTGTTTTGCCACTTATACATTTTTTTTTCTTAACTGAGGTATTCGCGTTAACTTACGCGCACCACGATTGTTTCTTCCAAAGTATATATTTTTTTCATGACCAACTGAGCGTGCCACGAATAATCCCTGAGCTCAATTTTTCATAATATTTTTTCCTATTTGTTTTTCCTACTTATATATTTTTTTATATATGATTAGGGAGTCTGGATTAGCTTACACGCACTATGACTATTATTATTTTATAGAATACCTATAGGGAGTTAACAATTCCAAAAAGTTATATATATATATATATATATATATATATATATATATATATATATATATATATTTCAAGGCGCTGATATGAAATAAATAGCAAAATATATAATTAATCTAACATATTTATCAGAGAAAAAATAACAAATTATAATTATTATTATTATGAATGCCTTATCTACAATAATTAGAAATTCCAACACCTAATAATATTTTTTTAAAAAAGCAATTAAAAAATAAAATAAATGGCAAAACAAAAAAAACCTATTATTAGATCTTAAAAAATTATTTGACTTGAAGAATAAATAAAAAAAAGAAAGAGAATAATTACAACAAAAGCTAAAACAAAATGCATTGTTTACTGTAGCTAGCCACTGTTCACGCACACACAAATCACTATGAATTGGATATTAGATCCGCTGCTTTGCGCCTACATGAGCTCAGTTTTTTTTTTTTTTAAAAAAAAAAAACAGGGCTTCTTTGTTTTTATCTGTAGAGTAAAAATGACAAAAAAATAGTTGTGGCCGAGTGGTTCCCTGTGCGCTGAACGCGCAGGAGTTCGAACTACTCCGCCAACAAAACTCAATTTGGTTTTCTTCTTCTTCTTCTTCTAAAATCCAGGTTTATTTTTTTCTTCTAAAATCCTAGTTTTGGAAAATTACTGTCTGGAAAATTTTATTTATGTTTTTTTTCTTAAAAAAACTAGGGTATCAGTGACAACTTACGCGTCCCACGACTAATCTCCGGATCAATTTTTCTTCCCTTTTTTTGTTTCCACTTATACATTTTTCCCCTTTTTTTGTTTCCACTTATACTTTTTTTTCCCATGACCGAGGTGTCCCGATTAATTTATGTGAATGACGATTTTTTTTTATTATTGTTTAAAAAGATGCTTTCCCCTTGCACTTTTTTTTTTTTTTTTATAACCGTGCTTCCTTTTTTTTAACAGTCATTTTCATTGTTCAATACTGCTTGAAAATGTGCTTTCTGTTTTTTTATTTTAACCATTTTTTTTTATTTTTTTAAACTGGAGTATCTGTTGCAGCTTATGAGCACCGACTAATCTTTGGATCCATTTTTTTATTATTTTCTTCCCTATTTTTTATTACCACTTATACATTTTTTTTTCATGACCAGGGTGTTCGGGTTAGTTTACGCGTACCATGATTTTTTTCTCATTACGATTTAAAAAGATGCTTTCCCCTTGCACTTTTTTTAGAACCAGGGTGTCCACGTCAGCTTTTTTCCTTTTAACCGGGCTTCATTTGTTGTGTTTTTTTGAACCAGGATATCCGTGCAACTTATGTGCATCACGACTAATCTTCGGATCCACTTTTTTTTTATTTTTTCCTTCTTTTCTTCATTTATACTTTTTTCCCCATAACTAGGGTGTCCGTATCAATTTACGCGCACCATAATGTTTTTTCTCATTACTGTTTGAAAAGGTGATTTTTTTTTTTTTAAAATTGAGCTTTTGTTTTTGTTTTTAACGAGGTGTCCGGGCTAGCTTACACGTAACACGATTAAGTTTTTGACCTAGTCTTTTTTTTACACGCAACACGATTCCTTTTTTTTTTTTTCCAATTATATATTTTTTTTTGGTTTTTTTTTTTATAATCGGAGTGTTCAGGTCAACTTACGAGCACTATGATTTTTTTTCCCACATATAATTTTTTTTATCTCTGGATCCATTTTTTCTTACATTTTTTTCCTATTTTTTTTTCTTATTTATACATTTTTTTTCATAACTGTGGTGTTCGAGCCACCTTACGTGCACCATGATTTTTTTTCCATGTATATATCTTTTTTATAACCAAGGTGTCTAGTACAGCTTACGCACACCATGAATAATCCCCAGAACCTCTTTTTTTAACATTTTTTTTTTTCTGTTTTTCCCCTTTTATATTTTTTTTATAACTGGGGTGTACGAGTCAGCTTACAGGCACCACGACTATTATTTTATTGAATGGCTAAAGGAGATCACAATTTCAAACATTTATAATAAACATAAAATATTTTTTATCAATTATAATTTTACTAATTAAATATTAAAATAACAAAATACAACACACATAAAATCAATCAGTTTCTAACATAAATAAAAAAGCCCGATGCGCGGGCAAATTCACTCGTAATAACCAAAAGAAAATGGCTAGGGTTGTAAGGAAAATAACTTTTCAGTTTTTATTGTTAAATGAATAACCTTTCATATCACTATTGATCTCCAAAACTTACTCAATTATTGTATTGAAAGCATGTTGCCTTTTTGTTTCCTAAAAGACTCTGTTTCAATTAAGACAAATCACTTGACCATAAAATCCTAATAATTTCACTTGGGATAACTTATTTTATGGGGAAGGTAAAAAGTATTGTATTAAATCTTATAACCTCAACATATTTTAAAATTTTATTTTATTCTAAATCCATATTTAAAAGAGTCAAATTACTCGTTTTTTCATGGGCCCCATCTCTTTCTCTTGCACAGCCATTTGAAGCTGTGAATCTGGGAAACTGGCTTGTCACTGAAGGGTGGATGAAAAGCCTTCTCTCTATGGGAATAATGGCTTACAATATCTTAATCTTTGCTTTAGTCTCTTTTTCGTGTGCTCCATTTCTTGCTCTTGCACAGCCATTTAAAGCTGTGAATTTAGGAAACTGGCTTGTTACTGAAGGGTGGATGAAGCCATCTCTCTATGATGGGATACCGAACAATGATCTCCTGGTTAGTCTTCAAGCTGAAATTTTGTTATATATGAATCTTTTGTTGTTGTTCAACCATTTTTTTGTTCAAATTTACTGTGTAGGATGGAACCCAAGTGCAGTTCTTGTCCACAAAGCTGCAGAAGTATCTTAGCTCTGAAAATGGAGGTGGGACCGTCCTGGTAGCCAACCGGCCCTCAGCCTCTGGCTGGGAAACGTTCAGAGTAAGATCTTTAGGATAATGATCTAGCTAGACTTAGTTCATTATTGGTACTACTACTATTTTACCTTTTCTTTGGCCTTGAAAATATCTATCTAGGGCTATTTTCTTTTCTGTGATTGTCTATGATTATAATATCATGTTGCATGTTTCTCACCTCTACTTTTCTGTGGATTTATTACACAGTTGTGGAGGTTCAATGAGACACATTTCAACTTAAGAGTGTTCAACAAGCAGTTTGTGGGGCTGGAGGATCAAGGAAACAAGGTAACAGCAGTTTCAGATACTGTCGGAAACTCCCAAACATTCCAAATTATAAGAAATAACGATGACCGTAATCTAGTTCGCCTCCAAGCATCAAATGGACAGTTCATTCAGGTATTGCTTAACCTGTTTTGTTTTTTTTTTTTAACAACGGAACCTTTAACCGTTAACTTCACTTCTTTTTTTAATTTGGGCAGAGAACTTTGTCTGGATTAGTTTAGTTTAGGGTAATGGTAAATTTCCCCATTGGAGTACTATGGACAGGGTGTATATAGACTCAAGCATGATTTCCAGTGAATCTAGAACAGCTGTGTACATGCTAGTAAATAATGATCCTGACTATGATTAACACTTTGGATCTTTGTTCTGTCTGAGGCATAGCTAGACATGACCTGTTTAATAAATTATCCCGCTGTGTAATCAGGCATCTTCAGAGACAGTGGTAACTGCAGATTATGTAGGCTCAGGTTGGAACGACAGCGATCCATCAGTATTCAAAATGACTATTGTCAGTTCCTTACAAGGTGAATATCAACTAACAAATGGTTATGGCCCAGACAGAGCTCCTCAGGTCTTGCAGGTGATAGTTTTAATTCGTAATATGAACAAGAAGAGAAGTATGTGCTAGCATTTTATAAGCTAGAGGTCTAATTAAATCATGCATAACTGGCAATTTTTTTCGTCCTAGGATCATTGGAATTCTTACATCACCGAAGAGGACTTCCGCTTCATGTCAGAAAATAGTCTTAATGCTGTCAGAATTCCAGTAGGGTGGTGGATCGCCAGTGATCCCACGCCACCGAAACCTTTTGTTGGTGGATCTTTGAAAGCCTTGGACAATGCTTTCACATGGGCACAGTGAGTACAATTTACTAATTGAAATCAATTATCGGTTTAACACCATGACCAATATTTATATATGTTTATGCAGGAAATACGGAATGAAGGTCATCGTTGATTTGCATGGAGTTCAAGGTTCACAAAATGGCAATGATCATAGCGGGACACGAGATGGGTATCAGGAATGGGGAGAATCAAACATTCAGGAAACTGTGGCTGTCATAGACTTCCTTGCAGAAAGGTTTAACATGGTTAATAAGATTTTCTTTTATGTTTTCTTCTTTTTTCATAACATAGATTCACCAGAATCATCCGCACGGTTATGGAAATTTCCCGGAGCTCTAACACAGAGTGCAACTAAGCAGGTATGCCGACAAGCCAGGTCTCGCCGCGATTGAATTGATGAATGAACCGATGGCCCCGGGAGTCAATCTAGACACCCTAAAAAAGTATTATCAAGCTGGATATGATGCCGTAAGGAAGCACTCTGAAAATGCTTATGTGATCCTCTCAAATCGACTCGGGCCTGCTGACTCCAAAGAGCTCCTCTCATTTGCAAGCGGTCTCAAACGTGTAGTCATTGATGTGCATTATTACAACCTGTTTTCAGATTCATTCAATAACATGAATCCCCAACAGAACATTGAATATATCTATAATCAGCGAGACAGTGCTCTAGCAGCTGTGACTACTACGAACGGCCCCCTCAGTTTTGTAGGCAAGTCCAAAACCAAATTTTCTGCAGTCAACACTGTTCTTCTTCTTCTTCTTTTGATTTCCTTAGTTTGGCCTACCACTAACTGTACTGGTTCAGAAAACAAAAATGTTCATTTTTAAATGAGGTTTTGCAGGGGAATGGACCGGAGAATGGGCAGTTCAGGGAGCATCAATGCAAGATTACCAGAACTTCGCTAAGGCTCAACTGGATGTCTATGGGCGTGCCACATTTGGATGGGCATACTGGGCTTATCAGTGTGCAGCCAACCACTGGAGTCTCAAATGGATGATTGAGAACAACTATATAAAGCTCTAGATTCTCACCATGGCTACTACTTGGTAACTGGCTTTACGGCTCCCTCTAGGCTTGCAAAGTGAAGCGTATTCGTTTTTCTGTTAATTATTAATAACCAAGGTTAATAAAATAGATAAATTAACAATGGAAAAGTCTCCAACTGAAAGAAACGTTCAACCCCTTTTCCCTCCTCTTCCACGATTATGAAAATGTATGGAGTTTTACAGGTCCAGGTGAACCAGTGCTTCTCCTTTCAGGAACATTCTAGTGAACATTTTCTTCCACTTTTGTTGTTTTCTTTCAAGAGCTCTGCACCCCGTGTGACATTCACATGCATAGCTTCACAGAAGATTGGCCAGGACCAAGAAATTTCGCGAGCTAAACCAAAAATAACCGAAGCTTCGAACGAGGTCACTTCTTAACACTATCTTGCACCAGTCAAAATCTCAAAGGAAAATTAGGAAGAATAGCAAAGATCAAGTCCTTTCATTCAATTAATTTAGGTCATTTTGAAGTACAAAAGAGTCGGTGTTTGCAAACAAACAGAACAGGAGATAGAAACTGAATTGGTTTCCAGCACATAGTAGACTGAAAATATTTTCGAAAGCAAAGAATAAAAATAAACCTGACATTAAAGGGGCATTTTAATCTTTTCACATTTTTTTATATATTATAATGTCATTTAAGATGTAGTTTGATATTTAATCGAATATAAAAAATAATTAACAATTAAAATCCATGGTGAAACAATAAAAATACCTTTAAAATCATGAAACATTAAACATAAAGTCAGGGGACATCTTGCTCTTTTCACAATGATTTTTTGCTGCTGTTGCTGTAATTAAGAAGTTATCTCAAGAACACTTTGATATTTAACTAGATTTAAAACTAAGCAACATGTGTGCATGTGGCTCATTTGGAGGCCTTTTGGGAGGCATCCATGCCATGCAGCCAACTTGTGCAGTGCCTCTCGGCCTCAAAAAGTATCTTTTTTATTGTTTCATTTAAAAACATCATTGTGTTCTTAGTGGTCAGCTGATTTGTCACTGGTGGGTTTTGTGTTTTTTTTTTTCTTCTCTTTAAAAGTTATAGCTTAGCCCTTTTGGTTGGTATTTTAACTTTAGTCTTTCTTATTTGATTTCTAATTTTTGGTCTTGATTCTTTTGTAGAGATTTTATTTATTTTCAATTGCATCATTCAATTCTAATTTATCAAATATAATATTTTTCAATCTAGTCCTTATTCTTTGGTTTTTTAATGTTTTTTCCTTAGCCTTTTTGTAAAAGTCTTATTGTTTCCAATTTCATATTTTAATTCAAATTGATGGTATTATATTTTCGAAATTGATCCTCATTGTTTTGATTTCTAATTTCTTTTTTCTTGACCTTTTTATAAAACTTATTATTCTTTTCGGTTGCATTTTCAATCAAAACATTGTTTTTTGTTTTTCATGTCAATTTCAATCCTTACTTTTTTGATTTTTTTTTTCTTTTGACTAATTTTTTCTTTTGGTCAATTTCACCATTCAAACAAATACAAGATTTAATTTGTTTTTTTAATTATGATACTCATTATTTTAACTGATATATTTTTAATCTTTTAATATTTGATTGATTGAGAATTGGACTACATGATTTGACCAGATTGAATGCTTCAGGTTACAGGTTAAGAAATGTGAGTTTCTTATATAAAAAAAAACATAAAAGCTTTATAATGCTTTTTAATTTTTTAATAAATTATTTCAATCTCATGATCTAAACCACAAGTTTGACAAGATATCTATGGTTAGCTTTACCCTAATTATCATGGTTATAAGTATTTCAAACTATATATTCTTTTCTTACCTTATTTTAGTATCTAAATATTAGTTTTTGAGCAACAACAAGAATAAGTCCACCACATGACAAAGCACAAACACCAAAACTAGTTGATAACTATATATAAAGTTATAAGCTACATTCAAACATTAAATTCCACTAAAATATCATAAATTTTTTTTTCTCTCTCACACCTTTTTAGTTTTTTTTTTAAATTAAAAATAAATAAGATCCTTCAACTTTATTTATTTATGTCAAACTTTAAAAAGTATTGTACTTGTTTGTTGGAAATCAAGCTTTGTAATATTTTTTTTTTAATTTTATTTCTACTGGGGTTATTTGATCTTATGAATTAGGTCATGAGTTTGGTCATTTTTTTCTTTTTTTTCTTTTAACACTAGGATGATTAGAAAGTGCCCATCATAATTAGTTTGATTTATTTTTTATAGGGTTATCATCATCTCATGATCCGTTATGTAAATTTCATAGGTTAACATATATTGATTCAATATAATGTTATCTTAGTATATTTTTTTAAATATCATTCAATATGTTACCATATCAATATTTTTTAAAATATGTATATTCATCATATTTTGAGTTTATAAATATGTTTCTTTTATTAAAACTATTGATCTGACTTAAAACACAACTTAGATGAAGGACACATGTCTGAGAATGTAATAGGAATTGTTTTTCAAATTACATTTTTTTTGAAATTCATTAAAATAATATATAAATTTTTATTTTTTAATATTATTATTGATATAAATACATCAAAACAATTTGAAAACAAAACAAAATTATATATTTTTTTAAAAAAACCATTTTTAAAACTCACTCCCAAACATCTTTTAGTAACTAAAAGTGAATTTATTAGGGATTAAATTTTACAATTTATTTTTATTTGTTTTTTAAATGATTATTTTAGTCTCATGACCTGATTCATAGATTTTGTCAGTTAATCCAATATGCTTAAGAGTTGTTTCCTCGTTTAATTGATTTTTTATTTAGATTAATCTGAGAGAATTTTATTTCATAATTTTTTATTTTTTTATGTTAGTAATCCTAATATCTTGATTTAACTTCATCAGGTTAACCTAGGTTGACTGCAATAATTTTTTTTTTCTTTTTTATTGATTTTTTTTTTCATAAATGAATATTGAAGTGATTGACTTTTATTCTATGTAATTATCTTGGTCTTATGACATAGGTAATAGGTAACAAACGAGTTTAATGAGCTAACTCAGGTTGACTCCGATAATTTTTTATGTCCTTTTAAAATTGATTTTTTTTTTCAATTTCATCCTTCAACATTGAATTGGTTGGGAACTAGTTTTATAATTTATTTTGATTTATTTTTTAGAAGTTTATTTTAGTCTCATGACATTAGTGTGATAGGTGAACGGAGGTTGACTTCAAATATTTATTTTGAATTTCATCCTTCAATATTGTATTGGTTGAGAATTGAAATTAATATTTTTTTATATGTTTTCCATGAAACTAGCACTCTCTTATAATTTAAGGCACAAAGTTTGCTAATTAACTCAACTTGACTCATATATTTTTTTTATTTTTTTAACTTTATATTTCAGTATTGAATTGACAATAATATTTTTTGCAATTTTATCTTTCAATATTTGTGTAGTTAAAAATTGAGCTTTGTAATTTTTTTTTATGATATTATCATAATTTTATGATGTAAGACATGAATTTAACATGTTAACCTAAGTTGACTTAGGTTGATTCACTATGTTATTATCTCCATATTGTTTTGGAACAAAATATATTGTTTTGAAATTTTATTTAGTCAAATTATATTTTTCCTTGTTTTCCATGTAACCCTTGAATATATCAAATCAAAACTGTTACATCAAATTATCTTTTACATGATTATTTTTACTAAAAACATATTAACAATGACTAGATATTTATATATAAAAAACTAATCCTAACTGCAATATATTATAAGGAATTATCTAATGAAATACTAACAGTAGAGACAAGTTGAATGCAATTAATTATCAAATGATTATTTTTTTGTATAATGTTGAAAACTGTTTTTTGGGGAGATTATTATATACTTGAATCCCTTACGGCTTAGATGGGAGAGATGTTACTCAGTTATTAGCTTTAGAATTATACATTATACTAGTTAATTGTCCCCAATAAGTTGCGGGTCGAGCAAATATTTTTTATAATTATTGGGATTAAAATAATTAATAAATTTTGCTAGTTCAAAAATAAAATATAATATTTATACATGCATTGCTTGATATAATGAAACACATCAACACATCTTATTATAACAACAGGAATATCAAAATCTTAATATCTATAAATATCATTACTATTACTGCTAAAGCAATAAAAAAATATTAAATTACCCCGAGAAAAAAATCAAAAACATTAACAAAAGTGGGAGCAAGAAAAAAAAACTTAAATTATTATTGTTGCTGCATTAATAATGGGGAAAAAAATTAAATCAATGAAAAAAACAATAACTTTAACAAAAGAGTAAAAAAAAAAATTATAAGGAAAAAAATTGATGTTAAAATATATAAGGCACGGTTGTCAAGGGTCGAACCCTTGACTTCATGCCTGGGAGGCTTACGTTCTATCCACTGAGCTACAGGAATTACTTTATTTTTTTTATTAGAACATAAATAAAAATAAGTATACTGGCGAACCAAACAAACCAAACCGAACAAACTGAACTGACTCGAAAACTAAGCAACACTATTGTAATATACAGTAATTTGTCTCAAAAGTTATAGTAACTGAACCATGACCTCTTTTAGTATATAATATAATATCTTTTAAACAATATGCATAATTGCAGATTAAGAAAACTAAATATTGATATTTCATGCATGAAATGAAAAGAATTGTTTCATTCCTTGGAATTTAATGGTAATCAGAGGTATACAAAATGATAATTTATCACTGCACCGACAAACTGGAAGGGTTTACAGTCTGCATTCTCCAAACCAAAACTCCTTGAAATTTGGATGGGTTACACTTTAGCCTGTGCTTCTCTTTCAAACAAAAATAAATTCTTTCTTGGTTCCCATTGGTGTGCCTGATGAGTGCATACACATATAAATAGCAGAAACTTTAGTGGGACAACTGATTGGAGAGACTGTGTCCTCTACGCAGCCATTAACTATAGCACCTTTCTCTATCCATTTTTTTAATTATTATTATTTTAGAAGTCAGTATGCTATGTAACATCACAAAACAAAATCGTAAAACTGAATAATTCGAGAAAACAATAAAAATCAAATCATTAAAATAATTCATTCAACTGATTATATATTTTCTTAAATCTCTCAGTCTGGTTTGGTTTTGATTTTACAAAGTTAAAACCAATAAATTAAAATTGAACTGAACCGGTTTAGATTAAAAAATATATATTATATTTTTTAATTCTTCTGCTCATTTTTTTTATTTTATTCTATTTTGATGAAATATAAGAAAGAAAATACTTAATTAAAGTAAACAAAACTAAAAAAACAAAAAACTATTTTTCAATTTTAGTTAAAAAACAAACCAAACCGAAACTGGGCGGTTTGAAAAGGTTTTAGTTTGATTTTGTTTTTTTTTTTGTTTATTTGATTGCTTTTATAGATAAAATCAAACCAAATCAAACAAAAAATAATCAACTCTAATTAACATGACAAATTAGAAAGATCTTTTTTTTGTGGAATGGCTTGCCATTTTAGTCGTACGTTAGTGGGTGCGAGTGTGGGTGGGTGCGTGCCCATTTGCCTCTCGACCCTTACCTATTTTATACTAGCTAATGTACCATGAGAACAAGGATCACTTAATCTGTAAATCTGCACATGTGCGGCTTAGGTTTGATGTATGTGCAGTACATGAGTGGCTATAGGATTGGCCTTTTTCGGGCCGGTTTGGAAGAATGATTACTGTTGCTTTTTAAAATATTTTTTATTTAAAAATATATTAAAATAGTATTTTTTTTATTTTAAAAATTATTTTTGAAATCATCATATTAAAATAATTTAAAAACTAATTTTTTTTATTTAAAATAAATAAAAAAAATAGTGTTTCAAACGTCCTCCCAAATAGCTTCGAATATCCACTTTAAAAAAGTCACAGAGCTTTTTAAAAACACTGTATCCAAACGCAATTATTATGGACGTCCCTAGAGGCGCACTATAGAATTATTGCTCTCATTGAATCTGCCAAGTATTCAAAATCTATAAATTGAGTTTTCAATTTGTTTTATATATATAATTTTTTAATAAGAACATCAAGTTTATACAAAAAGCAGTTTTGTAACCCTTGTTTTATATATATAATTCTTAATAAGTTAACATGTCAAATTCTTGATCTCGATTATGAGACCATGATATCTTCATATAAAACAAATCAAAATAAATTATGAAACTCAATTTTTAATTAACTTAATGTTGAGAAATACAATTGATAATTTTTTTTTCAATAAATCATATTTTTTTTTTATCTAAGTTAATGTGTTAAACTCATAACCATGAGATCAAGATAACCTCATAGAAAATAAACAAAAAAATAACTTGATTCAACTTTGGTTACTTATTAGACTAGTAATCAAGATCATAAGATAGTGATAACCTCATAGAAAGAAAATCAAAATAAATTATGAAGCTTATTTTTTCAATAAAACCATTGTTGAATGTTTAAAGTAAAAAAAAATTAAAAATAGAACACAGTAAAACAATCCAAGTCTACCCGGGCTAATCTATAAAACATATAATCTTTGTCATAAGACTAGGATAACCTTATATAAAAAAAAACCAAAATAAATTGTGAAGCCTGATTCATAATCAATTTAATGTTGAAGAATGAAATTCAAAAATAATTATCAATTAAAAAAATCCTCGAGTCAATTGGATTATCTTGTTAAAGTCATAACCCAATTCATAAGACTGAGATAACCTTATAGAAAACAAGTAAAAAACAATAATGAAATCTAATTCTTAATCAAATTAATGTTGATGGAAGAAATTAAAAAATAAATTATCAATTAAAAAGCGATAAAAAATCAAGTTAACCAACCAAACTCATAATACTATTTATGAGACCAAGCTAACCACAATATTACATGAAGTTTAATCTCCAATAAATAAATGTTGAAGGATAAAATTAAAAAAAAAGACTAAAAAAACACTATAAATGAATAGTGTTTGTGAGGTGTTGCATACTAAAAACACCATCTTTTTTAATTTATACTGCTAGATATTTGCCCTCACTAAGCCACAAGTTGAATCATTTTTTTGTAACATACAAAAAAAAAAAAAACTAGATATTGTTAATATTTTTTTAGTAAAATGTTTTTTAAGCCTTATAGAGGCTGGGTTAATTTTTTTGTCAACAAATACGTTTATGTGATTTAAAAATCCGATTAATCTCTCAAATATTTAACCAGTTAAATTATAGATTTGAGCTAAACTAAGAAACTAAACACCTATCAGATTAAATATTGAAGGATGAAATCAATAAATTTATTTTTATTAAAAAACATTTCTCTCAAAGAAGCTAAATTTAAAAAAATTGAAAAACAGAACTAAAGCAATCAATGTTATTTTAAAAACAAGGAAACAGAGTGCTCTTCGACTGGCCGGTGATGGAAGACAGGGAAACCTCATGGTCACAGAGGATGAAGGTCCAAACTGTAGGGTTCTGCAAAGATTCATTAGTTATTATGAGCCTTTGGTCTTCCCGATAAAAACTTTTTATTTTACTTCTTTCAATATATATAAGTTTTTTTATTTATTTGGATTTCAGTTCTTTTATTTTATTTTTTATTTAGTTTTGTTCCTTTTCTTTATCATTTTGTTATAATTCTTAATTTTTTGTTTGTATTTATATATTTATATTCTTAGTTTTGACTTTTAATTTTTATTATAATTTATCTTGGTATAAATGCAATCTGCATTAAAAAACAGTGCGAAACGTTTTTCTATGCATATATAGTAAATCTTTTATTGTTAGTGATTTATTATCTTTGTAATTTTTTTTAATATTATTTTGTGTATGTGTGGCATGATATATTTTTAGTTTAAAATGATTTTTATTTAAAAAGAAATTAAATTATTTTTTAGGATTTATTCTTCATATTATTATATTAAAAATATTTTAGAATACTGAGATTAAATTAATTTGAGATTTAAAAAAAAAACTTAGTTTATTTTTTTATATATAGATTGGAAGGCGTTAGTATTGAAAAATATCAATATATATATATATATATATATATATATATATATATATATATATATATATATATATATATAGTTATTTTTAAGAGTAAAAACCTTAAAAATAATCGTTATCACTATTTTTAACGTATTATCCATAACGAAAAAATATATAAAAAAACTAAATAATTGAAAGGTTTGAACGCTGATTATATTTTTTCAGATGTATAGCATCATAAGAAAATCTAAGATCATTAATATTTTTTTACTTGTTAATATATGTGTGTGTGTGTTTATGCACTTTAAAGTAATTTCACAAATTAACCTCAACTACAAAAGTATGGAAACCAAACACCCAAAACTGCTTTTCAATAAACCTCAAACTCAATCATAGTTTTAACCAAAAACTTCAATTTCAGTTATGAACCGCAACTAAAAGTGTTATTTATAAAATTATTTTTTTTAAACTTCAACCACAACAGCAACCGCAATACCAAATATACCATAAGAAAGGAAATCGAAAAGCACTTGTAAGAAATGCCAAAACTAGGTGGTTTTTTAGGCTGATTGAAGCGAATGACTAGTTTAATTTTTACATTTAGTTTACAAAATTAAATAAATAAATTATTTATTAAATTATTTTTTTTCTGGCCTAAAAACCTATCCTTCTATTGTAATAAAAAAATCCCAGTATGTCCTTTAAAAGTGCATTTTAAAAGATAATTTATGGTGATGTTTTTTACAAACAAAAGGATTAACTTCAAAAATAGTTAAAAATACAAAGACCAGATTGTAATTTAATCAGAAATTTAAAATAATTTAATAATGAAAAATTGTTAATAAGCATTTGATTTAACTTATGACAATTGGTTTAATTGTTGTCATACGAACCTTATTTTGAGACTATATCAATGATTTATTGTAAAACATAAAAGTAGCACATGGTTAAAAATATGGAAGGAAACGAAACTCCACATATAGATGTTCAAGATCAGTGGGATGTTTTTCATATTATTATTTAGTATTCGAATTTAAGAAAATATGGAAGGAAAATAAATTATTTCTGAAATAAAGATTGACTTAATCAATATCATTACATGAAAACTGGTTATAAACAACTGCATCACTATTCTCTTTTACTTTGTATTCAAACGAAAATTAAGATGATTGTTCATATTAAAATTAAATTTATATTTTTAACATGATTGTGGAAAAAAACTTATTAAGCTTGGGCCACTATTAATGGTCTGCCAAATAGGAAACACATGACAGCGATGACCTGGGTAAAGGCCAGACATTAGCTAAAGTGAAAAGATATTGGTAGGCTGTCCAGTGTCCATGCCTCGCTGAGTTAGTCTGGTTTAGGTTCATTCTATTCCACTTTTTTTGTTTGTTTGTTTATGTATTATGCAATCTTTTCCACTATTGCATGTATCCGTCAAGGTTCATTCCTTTCACTTGCCCTCTTGTTATTGTCAAATTAAAGCTGTTCAACTTTTTGAGCTTGTCGTCATTTCCACTAAAACTTGGACATCACATGAAAAATAAATCATGAAGGATTACAATAAAGAAGAATTCAAACTGCTATGATTTGTAATTTTCACAACACTATTGATATTCATGTTCTGTGTCTTTATACAAATGAAAAGCGTAATTTTAGGCATTCAAAATAATGAAACAAAACAACATATTTGCAATTACAATTAATATTAACATTTAAAGGGATAAGAATCTGATTCTATAATTATGGGATGCACGAAATCTCGAAAAGCTCACGGTGATAACTAGACTTGTGTTGGCAATTGTTTGGAGTCGTCAGGTTCCTTAATATGCCCCTGCAAAAACAAGCTATTGTCGGATTGATCGTTCTTATCATGTAGGTAATTTGTCCTCTGTCTTGATAGAGGTTTGATGAGTAATTCAGCATGCTGAGAAAATATGAGAATATTTCTTTCAACCAAATCTCGCACAAAGTGAATGTCTATCTATACATGTTTCATCCTTAGTGCTAAACATGATTATAACTCAGCTGGGTTGCACCCAAATTGTCACACAAGAGGAGAGGTGGTTGTGGCAATTTGAACTTCAGTTCTTGGAGTAGAGAGAGCAACCATATAGACTTTGCTGCTAAAGCCCTATACTTAACTTTATTGGATGATCGTGCAATCGCACGTTGCTTTCTAGAGCTCCATGAAATGGGTGTGTCACCAAGGAAGAGGAGATAAATAGAAGTTGATTTTCGGTCATCCAAGGTGTCATCCCAATCAATACAAGAGAAACATTTAAGGCTTGGGCTAGATGTGTCTCTTATAGTGGTGCCATGAAAAATGGTGTTCTTTAAGCAACACAACAATCTTTTAGCTGTTGTCCAGTGAGTCTTAGTGGGAAGATGCATAAACTGTTAAAGTTTATTCACTGCAAAGCTTATATTAGGTCAATTTAAGGACAAATATTTCAAGGCTCCAATCACTCTTCGATATTTGGTGGAATAAACACAGGACAAACCATCTACCACTTGTATTGGCAAGGAAATCTTTGATATACTTGTGCTAAGTGAGAAAGCCTTCCTTGGTAGGGATGACCTCAACACCAAGAAAAAAAAATATAAGGGCCCCAAATCCTTGTTTGAAAATTTTTCTACATGCTGATCAATTATGCATGCAACAAAAATTGAATTACTGCAAGTGAAAATGAAATAATCTTCATAAACTAAGTAGTAGGTAAGGATGAAACCATCATGAAACAAAACAAGAGAAGAATTAGATTTAGAGTATGAAACCAAATTCTACTAATGCCTATTTTAGAGCTGAGTACCAAGTTCGTGGTGCTTGTTTTAGCCCATAGATTGCCTTGGTAAGCCAACAAACATGGTCTGATATTTCTTATTTCTTAAGCCACGTGGTTGCTTCAAATACACTGTCTCTATAAGATGCCTGCATAAAAATACATTATTGACATCTAATTGTTGTAGAGACCAACCCTGTAGAACAACAAGAGTTAAAACAATGCGTATGGTGACTGGTTTTACAACAAGATTGAATGTTTCTTTGTAATAAAGTCCTAGTATCTGATTGAACTCTTTGGCTACAAGTTTGGCCTTGAACGGATCAATAGAGCCATCATCATGTCATTTAATTCGAAATACCCACTTACAACCAACAATATTACAATTAGTCAGAGGTGGGACTAATTGCCATGATTAAGGCAGTTAATTCAGAAGACATGGCATCATACCATATGAAATCAGTGAGTGCCTTAGTAACACTCGTGGGTTCCAAGGAAGATGAAAGAGGATGTTTGGTGATAGTAAATGATTTGTTTAGTTTAAAAAAATCATTAATGGATTGGGTAGCCATTCAATGATTTCGCACTTCATGATGCTCAAATATGGTAGATACTGAAGGAATTTGACTCAAAATCAAGGGAGATAAAGGAGAGGGACTATGTATCTAGAGAGGAGGCGGTTTAGGGGATGATTTACTCACAAGAGATAGCAAGATTTCAGTACCCATGTCTGGAGGAGCAGTGGTGTCAAGTGGAGCCAAAGAGAGTTGTGGTAATGAGATCATAACAGGAGGTGTTGGGTCAATACATGATGTGCTTTTTCAAAAGGGAAAGTACCCTCGTGAAATATGACATGGTGAGAGGTGATGATCTTTCGGGAACAAGGCTCAACACATAGATATATATTTTGGGAAAGGTTGTAACCCACAAATGTAATCGTTTTGTCCTTGGGATCAATTTTATTCTTATTGTAGGGCTTAGTCAATAGGTAACATAGACAACCACATTGTTTGAGATTGAGGTAGTTGAGCATTTGATTGAATAATTTTTTGAATGGAGAATGATTATTTAAAGTTGAGGTGGGCATTCGATTGATAAGATATGTAACACTTTGAAATGCATATGGCTAGTAGGAGAGAGGCATGTGAGCATCTATGAGTAAGGTAAGACCAGTCTCGACAAGGTGGTGATGTCGTCTTTTAGACATGTCATTTTGTTGTGGAGTGTGGGGAGCAGTTGTGTAATGACCAATCCCATGAACATAAAGACAAGGTTTAAAGCCAATATATTAATCACCATTATCAGAATAAAGACTTTTGATTTTTATGTTAAATTTATTTTCCACAAGATGACGAAACTGTGAAAATTTGTTTGAACATTAGATTTATGAGTCATATGATACAACCAATTATACTTAGTATAATGATTAACAAAGATAACATAATATTTTGAACCATTGATACCAATATCATTGGAGGGGTCCTAAACATCCATGTAAATCAATTCAAGTGGAGTAGTGCTAATATGACCACGGGAATGGAAAGTATGATGATGAGCTTTGTTTTGAGATCATGAAGTGCAAAGAGATAAATGATTGTTTTATTGGTGGGTAAAGAAAAAAACATGAATTAAATGAATGGCCAATTTTGACAATGAATGACCTAGTCGTTCATGCCGTCCATCAGGTGTAGTTTGTTCATGAACATAACAACAATAATTTTGGTGTTGGTGGATGGTAGATGATCCAAAAATAGGTACACTCTATCTTCACATTCACCTTTGAGTAGTATTGCCCTCATGATCTGATCCTTCAATGAAAAATAAGTAGGATGGAATTGAAGGTAAACATTATTATGTTTGGTAAAGTGATGAACAAAGATAAGGTTTTTATGATAGGTGGGAACATAAAAAGTCTTGTAAATGAAAAACATGATTGGACGATGTAAGAGATAGGGAACCAACTTGAGATATAGCAAATCTAATCCATCACCAATTACCACCTCATCAATGCTATCATATTCAGAATTAATCATTAGATTAGAGAGGTTAGTGGTCATATTGTGAGATGTCGCTGAGTCAACTAGCCACTTATTGTTTGTTCTTAGGAGGATGCTGCATAGTTTGTAGTGAAATTAGCGATAGGCATTTTTGGAGAGAGTTTTGCTGTATGGACCATTTGATCACACCATTGACATTGTGGCTTATATTTTCTGTAACCCGAAGTAAAGGTCCCATTTTTGTGATGACCATATTGTTGCGAGGTTTATTGGAAAAAACTTTGGGTTCTATTTATGTTGTCTATGAGCACTTCCTTGTCGATAAAGAGTAATTAGCAATGGGAACAAAAGTGTTTGTAGATTGATGCTCCAGCCATTATAGATAACTTTCATGGCTTATAAGAAGATCATGAAATCATCATCCAAAACAGGATGATCAATGATTACAAGTTCATCAGCAATCACTTTCATTCCTTGAAGGAATTTAGTGACTGTGAGATCCACGAATGCTCAATTTTAAACTTTCTTCAGTTGCATTACACGAGTTCGTGATTTTCTTGCATATAATTGGGTAAGTGTTGTCCAAGCCTCATGAGATGTTTGGTAGGCAGCAAGAAGGGGGGTATTGGTGGTGAAGGTGGAAGCAAAGATGTCATGAAGGATTAGTTTATCTTGGCGAACCTGATGGGTGTTCACAACTTTGGAGGTAGTGGAATTCACTGCAGGGCATTTTTTTTACACCTATTACAAAATCTATGAGATCATAGCCAATGAGTAATGCATCAAATTGAGCTCTCCATTGAGAAAAGGTAGAGGGCATGAGTTTTTCGTTGATGGTGGCGACAATATTGATGGTGATAATGAGTGAGTCAGTGGTGGATATAGAGATGGTAGTTATCTTGTAGGAAATAGGAAGATCAGTACTCGTTAGAGAGTTTTACTACTCTGATACCATAAAGAAGAATGCAAACTACTATGATTTGTAATTTTCACAACAATATTGCTATTCATGTTCTATATCTTTATATAAATGAAGAGCCAGATTTTAGGCATTCAGAATAACATAACAGAATCACAATTAATATTAGCACTTACATGGATAAGAATATGATCCTATAGTTATGGGATGCACAAAATCTGGCAAAGCTTACAGTCACAACTAGACTTAAGTTGACAGCTGTTTGGAGTCATCACGTTCCTTGATATACAATAATACAAGAAGATTAAAAAAAGTCAATTGTTTGAGCTTGGTCTAAACAATTGGCACTTCCAAACCTACATGACTAGCAATTTATGGGCTAGTCTAAATGGTAAGCCATTTCCTCTCCATACTTTGTCATTTCTATTTCTTTATTCTTTCTAATTTTTTTCCTCGCCAAGCCAAGCCAACTAGACACACACTTTTGCATATATTTTTTTTTCATTTTCCTTGACTATGCATATACAAATTATTCTCTAGTACACATATTTTCTATGCATGGTAGCACCTCATTTGTACGACAATTGTTACCACTCTTTTGCCGACATATCGTGTTAGCTTTTCTTATGCATTTACTTTTCACTCCTATGAAACAATTAGTGATATCACCAATATTTTCATCAATAGCCAGTATAGCATAACAATTCATGACTCAACTTGCTAGATAGCACCTAACTCAACTTTCTACAAAAATATTATATTTCTTCATGAGAAACGTTTAAGGACTAGTGTATGTATAAATACACTAAGTCACCATTTAAGAAAAATAGGCCTTGCTTATGAAAAATACAAGTTTTAGTTCTATACCATAAAAGTTCTAAGCCTATCCTTTGCCATGCAAGGTAGTTAGTTCTAGGTCTTAAGTCCTAACTCCATACATAAACTACACATAAAATACACAATCCCTACGACTTCATTTAATTTTTGTCTGTTTTATATTGTCATCTCCTTCTATATTTACTAACTTAAACATCAAAGGATCCCTTGTTTTAATAGAGAGCTAGTTTTTTTAGGAATAACATATACTAGAGATAAATATATATGCTGAAACCTGCCTCCCTATTAACCTAGGATGCAACCATAGAGCCCAATCTTTGTCTAACTTTTTTTAAGACTCCATCATTGGTATTAGCTATGAAAATCTAAAGCCCTAAATTTATGTATCCATGAAAGCCAACCAAGATAACTATAATGATATCATAGATTCTTGAAAGCACATATAAAATGTTAGAAGCATCCTACAACTTGTAATGAAAAAGAGTGATGTTTTGCGCAAAAAATTACCAATCACATCTCATGAATCTAATTGAGAGGTATCAAAATATTAAGTCTAACTTTATCCTTATATTTCATGATCTTTGCTTTATCTTATCTCTTGTTTCAACACTACTATTGTAGCTAAAATAGTATGATTAAGCTCTTTTCAATAACCTAACAAGAATATAAAAGTACCATAACATGTCCTTAAAAGATTAGCAATAAAATTCTAAACATGGAAGTTCTACTCAAACTTAATGCCACCAAAGCTGGTTAATGGAGTCCATAAATACTCTGAATAGGAACACGTTTATACCCTTCTTAACAAGACTCTTTTTAATGTAATATAGGTGATAAAGAATTAGATTTGAGTAAAAGAAGTAAATGCGACTATATAAGAACACATTTATTTCAAATACTAGAATCTCTACAATGCTAATGGTCTTATACCAAAGCATGAAAAAGAAATATTAAGGGACCTTTATATTATATCTTAACATTCTTTGATATTCCGACCACACTTCTTACACTTACACATGTTGATGTTTATGTAGCCGACCATGCAAAATAATTTCATATGATACCCATTTCCAATGAAGAATGGTGTCATAACCCAATTTCTGAGTTATTCCTCAAAATCTACCCAAAAATAACAAAAATAAAATAAAAAGGGTTGATGTTGGCAGAAATATTAAGGTGCAAATATAGACATTTTTTAGAGCCCAATCGTACTTCTTTTGTGCCAAAAAATAAAAGAAAATGCAAATTCATGGCTAAATAATTTATAACCACACAAATCCGTGTAAAAATTAAGCCAAAAAACATAATTATATTTTTTATAGGTCAATTTGATTTAACCATGAGACATTTTTTAGGGTCCAATCGAAGGATTTAATTAAGTGAAAGGACTTAACTATACTTTAAATTATTCTAATTAATTTTATTAAGGGCTTAATCAATGAAAAATCAAGTTCTTGAGCTTAATTCGGGTTCAATTGAGAAGATTGAAATTTTCAGAGACTGAATTGAATTTTTCCAAGCTAATTGTGTGAAGTCAGAGGTCAAATTGAAGATAATTGAGAGTTTAATGGTCAATGGAGGGTTAAATCGCATAAATCTGAAACCAAGGACTAAATTGAAAAGCGCGCGCACAGCTAAGGTTGTTGTTGATATTCTGACAGGGATACAATTGCATAAATTTCAAAGTTCAAAGCCAATTAGGGGTGTAATTAGAGCAATTATAAATTAAGGAACCTAATTAGATTTTCACTTATCCCAAATCATTCGAAACTTGTAGACGTGACTGCACTGTTCAGTCACCTGAAGAATGTAAGCACGCCACTGTAGGTTTAAGTGAAGAGGCAACCCATTACTGAAAGGTTGCCTCTTGCCTATAAAAACCATGCATGCAAAGAGCATAGGGAGAGAAAGATTTAGAGGTGAAAATATTGACAGAGGATAGAGACAAAAAAGAAACGATAGGAGAATTTGGGAGAGTGTAAGAAAAATTGCACCGTAACTACACAACAACAACTCTCCCTCTTCCTCGGCATTTTCATCCACCCTTCTTCTTCAGCGACATCATCTCCCTCTTAGCCGGTAGCTCTCTCTCTCGAAAACCTATTGCATCTGACTCTCTCTCCTCAAGCAGCAGCTCTCGACGAGCACAACGGTTGTTCCCTTGGGCACCGACGACTCCTCCCCCATGCCAACAGCTCCCCGACAAGCTCAGCTCTTCTTCTCCAGCGTTGACAACGCAGTAATAGCCCCTCCTACATAAAACCAGCCCCTTCCAGCGCTCCTCTTGGCCACCACAAATCTCTATTTTCGACGTCATCACCACCAGCACAACCACCTCAGACTCTTCTACTCGGTAGCAGTGTTAGGTGAGCCTCCCATCTTTGTCCATCTTTTGCCACTATTCACTTGCATGTGAACAATAGGACGTGATTCAATTCATGTCCTCCTGTTCACATGGTGAACTAGCGTGGTGGTGGGGCTGGACAGTGTCTAGTTGAGCCACCAGGGAGGCCTGGGTCTCCCGGCCCATTAGGGTGGGGAAGCCCAGACCAAATAGGGGTTGGCTGTTCGGCTCAGCCTAAAAAGCAAAAGGGGTGTTGGTAGTCCAACCCCAAATGATGGGCCTCTCAGCCCATTAGGGTTGGGCAGCCAGCCCACACAAAAAATTTCAAAAAATAGGAAAAACTCAAAATTCAAAATCTACATTAAAAAAATCTTTTTTCTTAAAAAAATTATAAACAAAAAATGTGTTGTTTTCATGCATACAACTGAATTCCAAGATTTTTACAAGCATATTTTTCGTAAAAAATATGTGTTGCATCTTTCTCATGTTTTGAAGCGAAAATTGGATATCATAACCGATTTACGATTATCCGTTGGAATTTGGCCAAAATATCAAAATAATTTAACAATTATTTTGTTTTAGCTACCGCGGTGTAAAATTACATTGTAAAGTACACTCACAGATAGTTAAAAACAAGGTTTTCAAAATGTAATGTTAAATTCTTTTTTGATTAGTCTTTCAACTCGCAATGAGGTAGAGATTCTCTTGCGAAGAGAGATCTACGTCGAACCTCAAAAAAGACCAACGAAAAATCAATTTTAGAAAAACAATCAAACAACAATGCAACTTGTCATAGGTAAGGTGCAGTAGGGGTGATGGGTCTTTTCCTTGCACAACAAGTCCCCTTACCAACACTCTCGCAGACTAGTAGGTTTCCTAGTGACCTTAATATTAGGTGGTGACTCCTGATAATTATAGTTGTAATTTTTATGACTATAAAACAAACTCTTTTTTCACCGCGCGCCGTTCTCTCAATTCAGGGATGACGGGGCACAAAACGCGAACAAATCATCGTCACGACAAATGGTATGAATATAAAAACCTTTAACAAGTTCTATCATTTTCACTATTACCACGACCATAACATTAAGGAATTCTATGTTATGATAAAAGAGATTGAAAGATTAATCTTCAGGGGATACTTTAAAAAATTTATAAAGGAGATATAACTTGAACAAATAGGAAGAACCCCTCATCATGCATTATCTAAGATCACATAATTTTTTAAAATTATATCTGCAGTATCTTTTAAATAAAAATAGTAGTAATGTTTCTTCACATCTTTAAAATTTTGATGAAAAATATTCATGATGAGACTTTCATGTCTCGAATGAAAAAACCCTATGATGAAGCATCATTGCCTCTAAACATATCTATATATCTCTAATGAAAAATCTTCTTCGATATGAAATCTCTATGTCTCTAATAAAATATTCATGTCTCCAAATGTATCTTTAATTATTTTTTTGCTGGCCAAAGTCTTATAAACATGAGTGTTTGAAAAACTTCAGGGGGGGGGGGGGGGGGGGGGTGCCCCGTTTCTATGTTGATTACTATGCCACTCAGTGTGTGCTTGGTGTTTACCCTTCATGCCTATAAAATAGTATATAGCATCACCAATAATTTCACAAATGAAAAGCATGATATAGCAAATCATGACTCAACCTTCTAAAAAACATCAAGCTCAATTTTCTAGTAAAATGTTTTTCTTCTCCATGAGAAAAGCTCAATAACTAGGTGTATAAATACACCCAATTTCCTCGTAAGAAAACAAGTCCTTATCCATGAAAAATACATTTCTAAGCCTATCCTAGGTCATATACAAGGTCATGAGTTATAGGTCCTAAGACCAAGAATCTATAGATAGACTACACATGAAAACATACTCCCTGTAACTTCATTTTATTTCTCTTTTACATTTACTAACACAAGCATTAGGATTCAATATTCTAACAAGGAATGTTCAAGCCCATCTCCTTACCAACTAGGACGTAACCATGGAAAATCTGATTTTTATTTGATTTTTTTCATGGTTTTATCAAATTCAATTAACTAGGGATCTTGTTATTTCTTGGATCTCTCCTTGATACTAGAATTGTTAAATATATTAGTGAATATGTAACCGTTTTGCAACATTTTTAGGGCCATATACTTCATTAGGTTCTTGACCTAATTATCCATGCATGATTCATCATACCAAAGTGCAAAACAATATATTGTTTTTATGAAATAGTAATTTTATGCTATCCATGAAAAAATCGAAGTTCTTCTAATTTACCAAATGGAAATACTTCATGAGGATCGATCATGATTAAGAATATTTTAAGAAAAAAAGAAGATAATTTTCATTAAATTATTAAAATGACAGAGAAGTGTAAAATATGTAGTAATAATGCGTAATACTATGTGGATTCTATATGCAAGGAGGCTTTTCAATTAAAACATAACATTTGTTATATTATGGGTTTTTTTTCTTTGTATTATTATCCAAATTCAAATTTTTAGAGAGATTGTAAATAATTTGTAAATACATTATTCTAGGTGTAGTTTATTTGTTTAACCATTGGGGGAAAAAAAATAAAACAATTTTACCATCATCATGCTATTTACTCTTTGAATAAAGAGTGGTATAGGCTAATAAGATACTCAAAGAAAAATATAAAATCATGATGAAATTGAAAAATATTATAATGGAATTGGTTATGGCTATTCAAAATTTTATTGCAAAATTAATACCAAAATAAAAAATGAAATAGTGAAGTGATCTCTAATTTTACTTTTCTTTTATATTTCATTCAAGAATATACTAAGAAAACATGAGAATTGGAAGCAAGAGTTTGATTTTCTGATTCTTTTATATTCCCTTACAAAGTTATACAATAAATAATTACAAGAGATACGTAAATGTGGATATAAATTTGAGTATTTATTAAGCAAGCACATATGTACAAATATTTGATTTTATTAAAATACATGATCCTATGATTTTTTCCTTGAATTTAATTTATAGTGACCAAAGTAGAAATCCTAAAGTTTTCTCAAATGCGTAGAACAACGGTTAGTTTAGGATATGTTTCCTAGGTCTCGTCGTCTTGAATTCAATTGTGTAATCTATTAACGATTCCAACTAGTGATTAATGAATTATGGCTATTTCTTTCATGCTTTTTCAATTGTTGTTGGTAATGAAATTAAACTTGACTATGATTAAAATTAAGGAAATTAAATGTTTAGAGATAAAATCAAACTTTTATTAAAAAATGGCAATGGTGTGATAAAAATAAAATAAAATAATACTTGTACAAATGGCCAGCTTCTTTCATTACACTGTTAGAAAAGAGGGAAATACAACTTTATATAGGATGGCTCAGCTCTCTCTTTATTTCACCAGCTAGCTCCTTTTTTATTTAGGCACCGGCCTTTATAAGAAGTCATATGTCAATTGTTCAAGCTAGTGATCATGACCACATGGCGATGCTTGGAAAATCAGACCCTATATTTGCAAGCTTTCCTTGCCAAAGAATATTCCCTGATATTATGAACATTTGGACCGATAGGTGAGGTAGTCTTGCATGGTTGGAATATACTCTCTAATTGAATATTGATCAATTAGATCTTCACCATAAGCAATTATTATGCGTAGTTTTGTGTGTTTAATTTTCATATATATATATATATATAACTATAAGAATATAAAACAGGATTCTCCAACAAACGCAGAGTATACCTATAGATGGAAGAATATAAAAAACAAAAACAGAAAAATAAAGCAAAGCTTGAAATCTAAAGAAATTCTACATAAATTTGCAGTAAGCTAAATATAGGAGATATGAATTTGGAAAAGGGTAATACAAATATGGAGAAAAGGAGGGTTTTTTTCCATATAGATTGATTTTCTCATGCTAAGAACTTGTTTAAAGAAAATTATATCCCTTGAACAATGAGAGAGCCATCTATTTATAAGGAAAAAGATGAGAAATTTTAAATTATTGTTCTTTGAAAAAGTTTTGGAAGTGACTTGTTGCATTTGTAAGTGGAAGAAAACTTTTCTTATGCCAACATAAATCTTTGGATTGAGAGTATGAAGAGTTAATAGAGGATCAATCTATATGACTTTCCAAAAATGCCTGAGAAGATAGGCGTGGTGAAAGTAGAACAAAATAAAAAATCTTTATGGCCTCTAAAACTCTCTCACACATATATTTACATAAACAAAAATGCCTAAGGTTTTTGTATAAGAAGGAGAATGCTAAAACAATCTTTTTTATTTTCATCTTGTAACCTGATTATGAATTTTGAAGATTAAGAGTATAGTCATTTGATTTAATTTCAAAATACTTTTCTTTGGATTTGGCTGCAATAAGAAAGGATAAAGCATAAGATATTTAGGTTAAGTACTTGCTTGGTAACACGATCCAACCTGCGTTTCAAATCATAAGCAGAAATGTGTCGTTTGGTAAAGAAAAAAGCAGATTAAATTGGCATGGGACCCACCACAAAAATCGATTAAAACTATTTATTTTTAGAAGTAGAAAAATCATGTTTTTGCTAGGATGCAAACCTGTGATCTTGGCATTATCTTTTTTGAAGAAGCAGAATTGATGCATGCAACTCATTAGCTTCTCGGCAGATTATTGATGCATGCAACCCTGCATTGTTTTTCTCCTTCGAAACACCAAGCTGAAGACACCAGGCATACCAGGCAAAGCTGTGAAATCCGTTCCGTTCCGGCCGAAACGGCCGAAACGTGCCGTTCCACTCATAAAACCAGGAGAAAACGACGTCGTTTTTATCCCGATTTTAATTCCGAGTCGTTCCGGAAATTCCGGCCAAATTCTGGTCGGAACGCCTCGGTTTGGTTCCGGGCGTTCCGTTCCGGGTTTATCAAAACGACGTCGTTTCATGTCCCCTTACAAAATACACTGAAACAACCCCCGGTTCCACAATTCCCAAATCAATTTTGTTTCTTAAACCTCAATTCATCCGTAATCCCTCAAAAATCAACCCAAATCTCAACTCAAATCTCAAGTTTTCAAAACATAATTTGTTCCCTCACCTAATCTGTAACCCTCACCTGAAAAACTCTCTCAATTTCTTCTACATCGAACCTGTTCTTCTTCATCCACACGGCAACACCAAATCTTCATTTCTTCCCCAAATTTCAATTCATCGGTTCTTCACTTCTTCCCCAAATCTTCTCACGGCAACAACTTCAAATGAAAGGTACACATTTCAGTCCCCAAATCCTTGAATTTATTATGATATTGAAATTGATGAATCATGAAACTGACCATAAATGATATTGAAACTGGGTTTGTTTTTGATTGATTGTTATTAGCTGTGTTTGATTAATTTTTGTGGGTGTAAAATTCTTGGGTTTGTTTTTACAACAGATTTCTATTAATTTCTATCTTGAACCGATTGTTATTAGTTGTGTTTGATCAGTTTCTGTTGATTTTTTTCTTTATTTCCTTTTTAAGAACACTCCCATTTAAATGTGACAAAGAATTGCATTTTGGATGTGTTCGGTGGGTAATCCTTGATAGATTTTTCACAGCTTACGCCCTCCCAAAACCTGTTCCTATTTTCATACTTTTTTTATGAATGATATGCTAATCAGGACTATGCTATCAGCCAGGTTTTCTTGTCTAATTTATATCAAATTCCTTCAGTGAATAATTTAATAAACTGACTATTAAGTTTCATGCCTATATATAATTCATGGTTGCTGAAAATAAAGTAGAAGTTAGCTTTCCATTTAAGGGGATATGAGAAATTAGGTATAGAAATATGACCTATAAGATTTTGAGATACTAAGCAGTGATGACTGTTAACCATATTTGATTAACTTTGGGAAGCTTAATGTGGTAAACTCTTGCTATTGGGAACTGAATTCTCACATGGAAAAGTATCATAAGGATCTGGAATATGTTTGAAGAACTTTTGCTTAATGTTAACGCTAATGAATATATATGTATAGCTTCCTATCTGATTTGGCATTGAGAGACATGAATTCAACCCATACCTCTCCTTTTCATAAACATGTCATGTCATTGAATCTATTTGATGTGTAATTTTTAGGTGTTCTTACCTCTAAGTTCTTTTGGAACTTGTTTTAAATCTTTATGGGTTGAACTTGTTTTTCAAGGAGTATGTAACTATGTATGAATCAGAATTCTAAATTCACAAACTTTACTCCTTTGTTGTTTTTTTATCTTGAACTGCGGCAAATGGTTCGGCCAGTAGCCTAGTATAGTACTTGGATTGTCGTTGATTATGAACTTCCTTCCTTGAGGATATGACAACATGTTATCTTGAACCGAAATTTATATTAATTTCTAACTTGTGTTATCTTCTTACAACAGATTAAATTACATGGCTGAAAACGAATGTAGTGGTGGGACTTCCATTTCTTCAGCTCCAGCAAGATCAGATGATCCAGCATGGGCTCATGGACAGGTGGTTGCTGGTTCAAAGAATGCAAGTATATGTATTCATTGTAATAAACGGATCAATGGTGGTGGTGTTACTCGTTTGAAGTATCACCTTGCTGGTATTAAAGGTCAAGTTGAACCTTGTAAAAGGGTCCCTCCAGATGTTAAATGGCAAATGAAACAACTGCTAGATGACATGATAACGGAGAAAGAGAAAAGAAAAAGAGTTAAACTGATATTGGAAATTATCAATCAGTTTCCAATGATGAATAATTTGGAGAGGGTGATGCTGCAAATCCTCATTCGGGTGATATACGTTCACAAACAAATAGAAGATTGACAGTGCAAGGAACAAGTACAGCTAGAAGAAGTCTTTATTTGCTCCATGAACTACCTCAGGTTCGCAACCTAGTATTAGAAGTGCAATGACTTCTAAAGAGATGGAACACAATGCAAGAAAAGCCATAGCAACATGGTGGTTTGATGCTAATATACCGTTTAATAGTGCGAAGTCATATTATTATCAGCCAATGATAGATGCCGTAACATCAATGGGACCTAGTTTTAAAGGACCATCATATCATGATTTAAGAGGATCACTTTTGAAACATGTAGTTCATGATGTCCATGAATACATTTTAAGTATCAAGGTTGATTGAAGACTTTATGGATGTTCAATTATGGCTGACGGGTGGTCAAATAGGAGGAATGTACCAATTATGAATTTCCTTGCTTATTCTCCGAGAGACACAGTATTCTTGAAGTCTGTTGACACTTCAGGACTTCGAAAAGATAAAGAGACATTGCTGGAGATGTTTGATGAAGTTGTCAAAGAAGTTGGACAAGAAAATATTATCCAATTTTTTAGTGATAATGAGGCTTCATTTAAGGCTGCTGAGAAAACTTTGCAGCAAAGGTATGACACCTTTTTTTGTCTCCTTGTGCTGCCCATTGCATTGATTTAATGCTAGAAAATATTTGTGATCCAACATATTTTCCAATGATTGATGCAACCATTAAAAATGCAAGAAATATAACCAAGTTTATATATAATCATTCATGGGTTTTAGCTTTGATGAGGAAAAAATTCACAAATGGAAATGATTTATGTCGTCCTGGCATAACAATGTTTGCTACCCATTTCTTAAGCATCCAATGTTTACTGAAGTTTAAGAATGAGCTTCGACAGATGTTTACTTGCACAAAATGGATTGAATCAAGTCATGGCAAAAGTCGGGTTGAAAAGGAAATTGCTGCTATAGTTTTAGAAGATAAAGACTTTTGGCCGAGATGTGCACATATAGTCAACGTCAGCGAGCCTTTAGTACGACTTCTAAGGTTAGTAGACAGTGAAGAACAACCATCAATGGGATATTTATATGAGGCCATGGATAAAGCAAAAGAAGCCATCAAAACAAGGTTGAAAAATAGAATGTCTCAATATGGACCATATTTTCGGGTAATTGATGCTAGATGGGATAAGCAACTTCATAGTCCATTACATGTAGCAAGATGTTTTCTTAATCCTGGAATATTTTTTAGGCTTTTTTTTTCAAAACAAAAGGAGGTAACTCGAGATTTGCTTAGCACAATTACTAGATTGGTTCCTGATTGTGATATTTAAGATATCATTAGTGGCCAAATTGAGGAGTATAAGAAAGCAACTGGTGATTTTGGCATGTCCCTAGCTATTTGTCAAAGAGAAAAGTTAAATCCAGGTAATAACTTTTATTTTTTACAATATAATGTCTTTTTTTATCTATAATATTTGATTTATTCAAATTTTCTTATCTAGTTTCATGGTGGGAGCAATTCGGCAATGATACTGAAGAACTTCAAAAGTTTGCAATTCGAGTTCTTAGTCAATGCTGTAGTGCAACTGGGTGTGAAAGAAATTGGAGTGTATTTGAATACATCCATTCCAAAAAGAAAAATAGGCTTGAGCACAAGAGATTAAATGATTTCGTATTTGTTCACTATAATCTAAAGATTCAACAGAGGTAAAATATCAATACTATTATATTAATAATTATTTTCTATTACATTGCTATTAATTTTTTAATTTCTTCCGTGTTTATTCTTTGTAGGAATTTGAGCAAAACAAGAGATGCTTTAGATCCCATTAGCCTTGATAACATTGATTTATTGAATGAATGAATTTCTGAAGAACCCAATCTTCTTGATGGAAAGGACATAAGTTGGGAGAGTATCGGCACACCTTTCTCTACTTTGAATTTAGATGATGAAGAGACATGTGTAAATGAGGAGAATGAGCTTGGTGGAAATGACCAACTATTAGAATGTCTTGTTGATGACTTTCCTTATATTCAACAGCAAGATCAATATCCTTATTTTTATATTAATGATGTAGAAGATGTTTGATGTATATTTCTTTTATTTTAGAACATTTTACTTTCATAATATTTTGGAATTTTAGAGATGTTTCTAATTTTGAGATTATGTTTGTATTGTATAATTTAAAGTTCATTTATCTTGAATTTAAATTATACTTGTTAAATTAATATTTTTATTTTTTTTAATATATATAATTAATTAAATATGAACAGTACAAAACCGGAACGGCACGCCGGAATACACCGAAACCGGAACATTCCGTTCCAATAAAAAAACCGAAACGACACCCGGAACGGATTTAACAACTTTGATACCAGGCACACCACCGACAATCTCTCTCTCCATAGTGGTACCTTCCAACGTTGTTGTCAGCCAACACAGGCCACCATCTTTGATGTCACCACCACAGGAAGAGTCACCTTGACCTCCTCTACCCATCGACATCAGCCATTAAAGCTCTCATCATGGTCGATCGGACGCTACTGTGCACATGAATTAACTCACGTGCATAGTAGCGCTGCACTGTCCACGTGAAGACGACGTGAACAGTGTAGCGCACCGTTTCACGTCTTCCTTTAAAAAAGATGGACTTGGGTCGGGCCTGCACTTGGCCCAGCGCAAGTCCAGCAGAGTTGGGCTTTGGCCCAATTTGGTTGGGCCTGCACTTGGCCCAGCGCAAGTCCAGCAGAGTTGGGCTTTGGCCCAATTTGGTTGGGCCTGCTCTCAGCCTAGTCTGTTTTTTTTAAATATATTTTAAAAAAAATAAAAAATATGTACATACAGATCAGTCCTGATGGAAGGGAAATATTTATTTGTGATGAAATTGCAAGTAGTTTGATGGGAGAATAAAAATAAATATTTTTTTCATGAATTATTAATTATATTTTACTGTTATGATTATTAATCTATAAAATTTAAAAACAATGTATATATATATGTGTGTGTGTGTGTGTGTCATTTAAAGTAATTTCACAAGTTGAAAGCAATATAAAAACCTTGGTAACCAAACACATAAAACTGTTTTTTTTTTCAACCTCAAACTCTTAATATTTAAATATTTCAAGCTCCGTGGCTCCCACGATATTGCCTACAACTTTATCATACTTAAATTGTCATAAAACATCTTAATCCAAAGTAACATCATCCTTATCATATTTTACCAGGACTTTGATATTGACTAACCAAACACTAAAGCATGTTAAACAACATTATACATCATCATTTACCATTGCATTGTCACCTTTTAACACATCAATAAAGGCATAAAAAAAACTTAGAGCATACATGTACATGTTAATTCATAGCAATAACTAATCATCTTAAAAGAAAGAATCAAACATTTAATGCATTGAATCTAGCAAATAGTTTTAAAAGATGTCTAATGGTCATTTTAAGAAGAAATTTAAAAGACTAGATATAAAGGGAAGGGTTATATTTATTGGGCTTCATCACCTTATCAAAGTTCGAAATATACCATGTCCAATAATTTTACTTCTTAAGCTTGGAATATCTTGTTTATTCTTTAAACTCTAAATAAGTATCTCTACTTCCAATCTTGGATTTGCCTCCTTATAATATCTTTCAATTAATTCATGGTGAAGAGGTCATCACCAATACCATGAATAGTCCTTGTAGCTTTCATTGCATAATTCTCAATAATATCCAAATGATATTTTTGCAATGTCTTGGTAACTTAAGGTTGAGCTTCATTAGACATGTTTTTCAAGCTTGTTAATCTACAACATCATCTTGTGATTGTTTGCCTTGAGTGAAGTCAAAATACCTTCAATAAGTGTTATCAAGTTACCCATTTGATCCTTGAATGATGCAGTCATAGTCGTCATCACTAACATGGTGCCAAAACCAGAAACCTTGGTTGGTGATGGAGATATTTTCATATGTCAATTGTTGAAGATAACACTTTAAGTTTTGATGAAAAATCTAATTACCCTAATTGATTTTTATGGCGGGGTTACTAGTATTTTCACCCTTAATGTAGTGAGTCCTTTTGCCTTCTATACATTTGACATTGTTATTGTCTTATGAATCAACTTAGTTTGCACTTATAACTTGGCAATGCACTTTGTAATCAATAAAAAGTTAAAAAATCTTCAATGAATTATCAACAACCTAACTTAACAGTCTTATTACATAACAACAATGATAATGTTTTTTCTAGTTATTATTGGAAGGTTGATGGGATTTTTTGTTTTCTTGAAGAAAAAAATGAGAGGTGGAAATGTCCCTAGTAGAGTCATTGGAAATTTATGGACACAAATTTGAGTACCTAAAAATTAAGCAAGCACATGTGCACAAACATATGATTTATTAATGTATATGACTAAGCACAATTTTTGTTTAAAATACTCTTATTAAAGAATAAAACAATCCTATAGTTCTTTCTTTAAATTTGATTTATGACAACTTGGTTTTTTTTGTGAAATCATGACAAGATTTATACTTTGCTAGAACATAAATTTAGGCATATATTACGAGATTTGATGATTTAATGCTTTGATTATTTGAAGTGTACATTTGATTTATCTTCAAATATTGGTTTTGATGATTTGATACTTTGATTATTTGAAAATTCTTATGGGACGTGATACAGCAAAGCTTCAAAGCGCAGATGAAGGATGCTTAGGAGCTCTTAAGAGAGGTTATTTACTTGAAAAGTTTGTCTTGAAGAAGATTATATATCCCTAAGCATAGTTCTCTTTTATCTAGAATGAGGCCATCGCAAGCACACCAATATCTTTTGTTAATGTCATGTGATATTATTTTATTGATTGATTTTTATTTATAAGATTTTGTATTTATGATAAAATATTTTAAATGTCACATCTCATGTATTAATGTTATTATTGCCAAATAAATACCCAAAAATGCATATATTTTCTATGTTATTTATTTCAAATTTACTTTATTTTTTATGTAAAAATAATACATGATAAAATTTTATCGGTAATTTTTTTTTATTTCTGAAGGAGAAAGTCTAGACATCAAGTATGGCTTAGTGTACAAGAAATTAATAATAATAATAATAATAATAATAATAATATTTGGCTTGGACGGAGAATATATCGCAGTATATACCCTGATGGTGTTATTATTCAGTTAATCAACGGCTTAGATGTCACATGATTAGTCTACACATCTTGATCATGATTCCATCATAATATAGATTATTGACCAGTCAAGAGGAAGGAAGCTAAATAGAAGTCTGGAAATCATCATCCATTATTAAAGAAACTCTAAATTAGAATATATCAAAGCAGATATTAAATAACTATTCTTTCTTGAAACATTTGAAGTTGATAGATACATTTAATTTACATAGAAAATTAGTTTTGATTGAAATCGGTGGTGCCCTAGCAGTAGAATTATTGTTTTATTTTATTAAAAAATAATAATTGACGTAACAGGAATTAATTTGCAAGAATAAAAAAATTCACAAATTATAAATAACAATATAAAAACACCAAGAGAGTAGAGGAGTGGAGACAGCATTCATGCTCATAAAAGCAAGGAGAGAAAAGAAGCGTGACGTGGAGTTCTTAGAACCCTGTGCCCGCAAGCAACGGCCAAGATTCGCTCTAAGTTCTCCCCACCCCACTCCTCCCGTTATCTTCTCTCTTTCGCTTCCTTTTTTCTTCCCTACCAGTATCCCTCGCTCTCTCACTCGCTCTCTCTCTGGTGTAAGAGAACGAGACGAATAAAAGGATGTTACTAGGGAAGCGTCCAAGGGGACCCATGAGAAGAACGGCAAGCATGACTGGTATAACCGTTGATCTTCCCAGCAACGTGGATGCCGGCTCATCGGAGCCTAATTCTGGTAATTTTAACGATACCCTTCATTTAACTGCGAGACCAGAAGACGGGCCTCTTCCTTTTCATCACAGCAACAACATGGTGGGTGCTTTTGATGGCGGCAATACTAGTGGATTCTTTTTACATGATCAACGTTTATTGGCCACCATGGTTTCACCAAGAAACCACTATAGGAGCGGTGGCTCTGGTGATCATCTTGCTGAGGCTGCTCATTTCCTGAGGACTTGTGGACTTTGTAAACGCCGGTTGGGTCCTGGGAAAGACTTGTTCATGTATAGGTATGCTCATTAATTTATATTACATATAGCTTTTCTTTCGAGTTATTTGTTGGATTTTTTTGTTGCTGTTGTTTTTGTAGCTGCTTGCTTGTCTTCTTGAAGGGATTCTTTTGCTGTTGTTGTTTTTGTAGCTGCTTGTCGTCGTGAAGAGATTTTTTTCTGTTTTCCAGCTGGTCTTACTTTTCTTTTGTTTCCATGAATTCTGAAGGATTTTCAGTAAATTATTACATCCTATTATGTTCAGTCATGAACTAGTGTTTTTCATTCAACTAAATGCAGAAGTTTGTGTGAGATTCTCTGGTGTTCTTGTTAAAAAAAACAAATCTGAAGACACTGATCTGCTCGTGCATCGAATATCCTCCGCTTCCTCTTATAGGACTTTGATTTTATTTTATGAAGAACTGCTCGCATGAATTAGTGTGTCCAGCTAATAAATGTTCTTTTTGTGAGTGTGTGTTAATATTGCAGGGGAGATATGGCATTTTGTAGTCAAGAGTGCAGAGAACAGCAGATGAAACAAGATGCGAAAAAAGAAAAGGGCCATGTAATGATAGCACCAAAGAAAGAAGATCGCCGTGCATCAGCATCCACAACAAGCTCAAAGTCTTCTCGTAAAAGTGAAACTCTGGCTGCTGCTTGACCAAGCCAGACACCACTACTGCTACTACTGCTTCTCAAGAGAGACAAGATGACGTGTGATAAATGATATTGTAGAATTTACTGGCAAAAATATATATAATCTCATATTAATTAGCCAATCAATCTCCTCTACTAGCTAGTAATGATCATCAGCCCACGTATATTTACATGATTCCCTGCACCACAAAATGTGGAAAACAATATGACGAGTGATCATCATGTAAAATATTTAGAAAATGAATGTGGTGGGTGCAGTTATGTACTGAGATGCCAATGGATCTGGTCCTTTTCCCTCCCGATCGAGTCTTGTAATCTCTCTGTATGCTCAACCCTTTTCAGGTTTTCCATAATTCTCATGGCTTATTTCCTGTTTACTTCCACTGTCGATCACTTTTATGCAATCAGCAGAGCTGTTCTTCTGCTTAGGATATTGGAAATGATTTTACTTTAGTGGTGATATCATATGGGGAAAGAAAAGATATTTAAATGCATCATTTTAATGTCAAAATATACCCTTAAATTTATTTAAAATTGATATTCTCTTAATTAATATACAAACTTTATTGAGAAAATCTCTTACGGTCGAATAAAAATAACTTGTAATATAATTTAATGCTTCCATCGCTCAATTTAATTTAGATAAACTAATCTTAAAAATCATAAATTTAGATTGCTCCTCGTCAACTTTTTGGACGATACAAATTAGAAGACCTTTACATCAAAGCACAGTAGCCTAGCTAAAGAGAGGTGAGCTTTATTTGGTACAAAGCTAGTGATAGTGGATCTAGCTAGTATGCGTCACTGTTAATTTTATTTAATCATCGACCATGAAATATGGTATCTACGTCTGTGATGGTCCCTCACCCGCACCCTCCGGCATGCTCGTAATTCTCCACAAATATAACTTTTACACGTTTGCTAGCGCTGATGTAATCGTCACTACAAAATTTTAATACATTTTACTCTACTTTTAGCTCGTATACGTTTAGCTTGTAGTAAAACGCCAATATGATTCATTTGACGGTCCATGGAAATTAAAATTAATTTATTTTTTCTTTCCCTATTCTTTTTTCTCTTCTTGTTGACTCACTGTAGTTATATGTATGCATAGATAAAATAATTAAACCTCTCTTTCTTTCTTGATAGATCATATAATTATCTTGGCAAAACCCCTGATTATCTTGTTTCAATTATTCATTCTTCTCTATGTGTTTTTAATTTAGTGACTTAACTCTTATATTATTGTTTTTTTCAAAAAACAATTCTAGTTAATTTAATAACTAATTTTGTTAAGCCTTAGTGCTAAAATACCTTCTTCTATTGATGAAATGATCTTATATTTACGAAGGATTAACATCGCCTGATAACTTATCTTAAGAAAATAGATAATTAATGCAAGTTGTAACTTATATATGTTAAAAGCTAGATAAACTTAAAATAATAACATTTTTTCTACGGATAGAGAACGATTCTATATTTCTAATAAAAATGGGTGGGAGTAATATTTGAAACAAAATAAGCCAAATTGGTAAGAAAGAAAATCGGTCTAACCATAGTTTTATTTAAAATAACATCTAAGATAATTTATTTAGTAATATAGATCTTATATAAATATATAAAAAAATCATCTTGTAATTATTTTTTTTAAAGATACTACATAATTAATTAGCATGTATAAATAACATTGAGACTTGATATAAATTATCTTTTTAGAGAACACAACATTTAATTGAATGAACTAATAAAATATAAAGGTTAATTGACTAATTAAAAACACATGGTTGACACAAATATAGGAGTAAATCTAGGGTATTTAGCAATTATTTTTATACAATATCATTATTAGCACCAATTAATGTTATAATTATTAAGACAAATTCCTCAAAGATAAGAGACTAATTAATGAATTGAGCACGATTAAGAAAGTACTCATAAATAACCATTTCTAGTCATGGTCTGAGAGTCTTTTTTTATACGAGAAAATCTTATTTTTTGAAAAACGTACTTTGTGAACCTATATGAATAAGTAAAATTTTGGTTGTTACAGGCTCACAAGTAGTGCACGTCCTGACTCAAATTCAAAACCAGCTACGCGGATCACAAATCTTTTGTCATCACGTCACGTCCCTTTCTTTGGAGACAAATAAATAATGGTGCTCTTGAAGTCTAGAAGGTAGAAACTCTCTTTCTCAAAACCTACAATGGGTTATAGATTCTTCAGACCATATATATCAAGTAAACAATATTACTTTTTTTTTCCTTGCACTATAAATCTAGGAATTCTCTCTTTTTTTATATATAAATTGATTGAGCAGCTTTTTTATACTCGTATGACGAGTCCAGACGTACAGCAGCAATTTGCATTAGACGTTGTAAGAGTTTTTATTAATTTATATTACAAAATCAGCAAAAGTTAGTAGCTATTTGTTGGCAAAAAAGAAAAGAAAAGGAGAGAGGCCAAAATACAAAGGAAATATGTCATCTTTGCAATCAAATTTCAGCTTATTTCAATCTAAAACCTGTTGAAATAAAGAGCTTAAAGAATCTGAATCACCGTCATCTGGTGGTTGTTGTTTTAATTAAAATTGAAAGAGATTCATTTGGAGTTAATGTTGATTGATTGATTGATAGATAGATATGGGCTGTTACAATGCTATGGGGTCCTTCACAAATTACATAAAGTACCATTCTGTTTTGTGACCTTGAGGGACCACGAACATGGAAATATACGAGCTCTTATAGCTATAGGAGAAAATTTATAATATTTGATGTCAAAGAATCCTCTTATCTAAAAGATTAAATGGTTAGATAAAGTTTTATAATATTATTTATATTATTTGCTAATATATTTTTTTAAGTTAAAATCTTTTGGGTTTTAATTTGTACAAGTCCATATTACCTTATGCTTGATTTTTAACAAATAGAATAGAGTAAAAAAATTCGAACTTATGACCACTAGGTCAATAAAATTCTAGTTGTTCTTGAACAAATTAAAATATTAAGATCAAAACTAGTGAAATTTAAATCTTGGCCCTCCCTAATATTGGCTCTTTTGCAAAACCTGATCTAAAGGTTTAGTTTTGGCAACGAACATAAGATTTGAAGACAAATATGTTGCTCTAATATTAGATCATGTAGTATAGACTATGGCCATTGAGTTTCAGCAACAATTTTAGATGGAGATTTGTACTCAATTTCTATACAACTATTTTTTGCTGCTTGCAACTTTAAGGAGTCCATGAAACCTACATTAAGCTTGAATGCTTTTACAATGATCATTGTCTGTTACCTAATGAATGAATGATCTGATTTGTTGAAAAATCAAAAGCTGAAGGAAATCAATAGCAGGTAATTCTCCTAGTAGTGATTATGAAGACCATGAGTTTTTGGTGTCGATGACGAACTAACAACTAAGGCACATGCATCGACTGACGATGCAGTGTTGTCGAGTGCGATATTGCAAGGTTGAGGGGGTGTCTCTTTACAGCGGGATCGAATTACCCGCTAAGTACTAAATCCAATGGAAAGAAGACCTTTCAACGTAGTTTTTTTTTCACTATTAAATTTGTTTAATAATTTCTTAAGAGATAAGATTTTATTTGGCAGATAAAATTTCAAGTTTATAAATATTGAGGACGCGAGAACAATTACATTGAACTTTAAATCATTAATGGACTTTTACTTCAAGGGAAAATTTGATTAGGAGAATGCTAATGATGATGTTGCGAGAAGGGTGTGGAAGAATCATGCTGCAACTAAGTATTTGAATCTTAAATGTTGAAAATTTAATAATTTATAACAAATATTTAAATTTTAAATTAATTTAATTTAACTCAAAATATAATTTTATTTTTAATTTATTTTTTATATTATTGAAATTGTTTTTCAATTTATTTTTTTATAAAAAAAAATATTAAATAACAGCGACAAGATTATAGACAAAACTTTCTGTCATATTTTCCATAAAGTTAGTATAGTAATTACTCAAAATGTCATTATCAATTAGTTTAAATGGCTTTGACTATGGTTTCAAAATGAGATTTAATGTCTGAAATTGAATAAAGATACCTTTAACATCAGGTTTTTGTTTCCATTAAAACATCCAAATAAATATAGTAAAATAATCCAAAACAAAATAAACATAATAACAAGTTTGGGATAGACAAGCTGTCTTTTATTGGATCCAACAGGAAGTTTAGTTGCATACAGCACATGATATGATTCACAGTGCAAAAATCTCTTGGCCTGCCTTTCAAGTAAGATAGTTATTACAGCTAAGTGTGGTGCTATTGAGAGAGGAGGTCGGGTTGAAAAGAGGAAGAGTAGACATGATGAAAGACGTTGAGAATGGGACGTTGATCTGGTTTGGCTGATACTGACGATTCATAGGGCATTTAAATTATTTTTATTTTTATTTTTATTTAAAAAAAACTATATATAATAACTTATACCTGGAACTTATCTGTAAAATCGATACAGTGTAGATTAAAACTTTTAAATCTTTACTCTTTCTCAACATTATTGTAGACAAGCTTTGAAAAGAAACGAGTACTAATGTAAAACAGCTAGAAGAAAACATTATAGATTGATTTCAAAATCATTTTTTTATAAAGCCTATGGACTCATTCAATAATCAATTAACTACTATTTGTCTTGTAGTTTATCAACTAAGCTATTATTTTAATATGTATTATCTCACTCTCATCAACTTTCCTCTTAGCTCATATCATACTCCAAAGTTAATAGATTATTAGATGATTTCTCTTTCGGCTATATTAAAACGCAACTGAATCTTGAGCAGAAAATTTGGAAAGATTTGCTGAGAATTTTCTACTAGGAGGTCAATGCCTCTCTAAATGGTTGATGGCTACCCTATAATTCAAAAACTTGCAAAATAAATTATTTATCTTGAAGTACACAATAGAAAACTCTTCCCAAATCTTCTACACCACCTATTATTATTATTATTATTATTATTATTATTATTATTATTATTATTATTATTATTATTATTATTATTATTATTATTATTATTATTATAATTATTATTAGAATCGTACTTCAAATCTTAATTTATTATCCTAAAGAGTTCAAGTCAAAAAGGGTTAAAATTAACCCATGAGTAACTTCTAACCCTCTTTGATCTTGCATTGGGGAATGGAGTATAAGAGATTCTTAAGGGGAAATGTTTTTGGAGATTTATTCTCTTTTTTCCCCCCATAATCTCTCGTTGATTTTTCTTCTCTTTTTCTTATACCAAATATGGAACTCTATCACTATAAATTATTTATTATATTTAAAAAATAAGTGGGTATTGCCATAATAATTGTATGTTAGCATTGGTAAATGGAAAATTTGGGGGAAAAGACATTTCATAAAGACCCAATTGTTGGGGTTGAGGGTGTCAGCTCAATTCCAGGTTTCCTGCCTGGGATTGGGAGAACTTGCCACAAATAATAATTAAAAATTATAACCAATTATCCATTACCACTACCTCTTTATCCATTTTAAAATTGCAATCTTCCAAGTGTTCTTACCTCAGGACTCTTTAATCTATCAACTCCAATATCGATAGTTCACCTATCATCACCGATTAATTTTATAATTAACGGTCGCGGCTGATCCATGCACGCAATATGTACAAATATGAACATGTATGCATGTTTCTAGATCAAATTGATGAATGTGCTTACGGAGACCAACAAAAATTAATATTTTTCGAATGTCCAACATGTTATATTAAATAGTGTTTGAAAGTGTGATAATGATTATTTTTTTAGATTTAGAATGCATGAAAATTATATTTTTTTCATTTTAAAAATAATTATTTTTTATATCAACATATAAAACAATCTAAGAACACTAAAAAGTTTAAGAAAAATAAGAAAAAGAACTTGCACAAACTAAATAGCAAAACAATAAAATCAATAATAAAGAAAATATGTAAAGAAAGAAATAAAGGGATTGTGTTCCCTTCATAGATCGTCACTCATGGTTGATCATAACCCTTGAATAATTTGAATGTCTACAATTGATTTCAGGTTTTCTTTTATAGTTTGGTTTGTGAAGAAACACTATTTTTATTTCAATGGATTTTTTGTTAATATTTATTTTTATTGTAAACAATACCCCTATATTATTTTATTTGTAAACTAAATGGAGAAATATTTTCTTGTCAATTAGTACTAAAATTGATCAAATAGATTGACAACAGATATGATCTACAAGTCGATCCCTTAGATTTTTTTAGAAGTTTAGATAATATCTTCAAAGATCTTAAAGAAAGTTGTTTATGAATGGCCATACACATAGCTTTTATGTGTTATCTCCAATCCTTCTATGATCAAGAACATTTGTTTTATTAAAATCATCTTGTACTTAACCTAAAAGCTTAGCAACAATATTATAAAAAGAAATGAGTTGATAATTATGTATTTGCATACAATTATTAATGTAAATAATAAATTATTCAATTTAAAATCTTAAGTTATAACATGAAGTTTCAAGACTCGGTCTTATACTATATTATTTAATAATAGTGTAGAAATATTTAAATATCTTTTTGTTCAATAATATATTTTTTAAGTTTTTATTAGAAAAAAATTAAAAATCTCTTTTAATGGTATTTGATATGGACATTTAGATATTTTTTAAGATTTGATGATTAAAAATATGATTGTTGTAATGTAATTATTTGGAATGTGAAATTAGTGTTAAGCTAAGATCAAAGGATCTAAAAAGGGTTGGAAAAAAGTATAATATTTTCTATAAATAATTACAATATTTATCAACATTTACGATGTCTTGATTAAAAGAACTTCAGATTCATGTGTTAACGATTAGGGATTCCCAATTAGATGTCCCCTTTTTTGTGGATCTAGACACCGTCTAGCACTGCATTTTAAAAGTGTTTTTGAAAAAATATGAAAAAATTGTTTTGATTTTTTACTTTAAATTTAAAAATTTTGATATTTTTAGATTATTTTCATGTGATGATGTCAAAAATATTGAAAAAAAAACATTTTTTGATGAATTTTTAAACAAAAAAATACTTTAAAAAACAACTTCAACCACACTTCTAAACAGACACCTAGACATGTCTGTTCTCTTATATGGATTTGATTTTGCAACCCTCTCCTTGATGGGACTCAAATGCGCCACTTTCTATAAGAGGAAATCAATTCTCAAATGAATAAGACAAAAATCCACCAGCTGTAACCTCCTCACGTATGGCATGCACCTGATGTTACCTCCTCATGTATGGCATGTTGTAACCTCTTGTATGCTTTGGAATTTTGTTTTCCTTATGTTTAGGAAATTTGTTTCTTTATTCTCTGTACATTCTGTTATTTGTATTCTCTATAAATGTACACTGCAACATAATGTAAAAGTGAACTTTTCAATAAACTCTTCATGGTATCAGAGTCTCATTCAAATATATCTTTCATGACTGAAAAAATTCAAGAAAACCCAGTTGCTGCTATGCTCAACCCCACCATCACAACACTAACCTCATTAATTTCAATCAACGTTGCAACACAATTACCTCTCAAACTCACGTCAACAAACTACCTAACCTGGCATGCTCAGTTCAATGCTCTCCTCATAGGTTATGATCTTCTATGGTATGTGGATGGCTCCTATCCAGAACCACCCAAACTCCTGCACAATGCACCCAACCCTGCTTATATGTTGTGGCTTCGACAAGATCAGCTTTTGTTGCACTCCATTATTGCTTCTGTTTTAAAATAAATAATGTCACTTATTGCTTCAGCAACAACTTCCCGAATGGCTTGGGAAAAACTCAACACTCTCTATGCAAATCGCTCACGATCATGAGTCTTGAGCCTCAAAGAATGATTCACCACCACCACTCGTGGCTCCAACACTAAGGGTGAATTTCTTAACATCATGAGAAGCATATCTAATGAGCTGTCAATTATAGGTGAACCTCCCAGTGATAATGATTTGGTCGTTCATGTTCTCAATGGTCTTGGACCAGCATTCAAAGAAATTTATGCAGCCAATCAGGCTTGTGACAATTCCATTAGCTTATGGAATATGAAAATTTTCTCAAATGAGAAGAAGTGTGATCTGTGTCTCCTACAATCATAGCTCATATAAACCAACGTTCAGGCCAAATCCACAATTATACTCCCAGACACAATAAAGCCTCCTTCAACAATTATGGATACTAGTCATTTCCCACCTACAATCATGCCTATAATGGTTCATCCCAGTCTCTACAAAAATGTCCAGACCAGGGGTACAAAGGATTCTGTCAATTATGTGGTCAACAAGTTTATAGTGCAAAAAGATGCCCTCGAGTTTGTCCCACTGCATTTACAACCCCGACTGCCAACTACATTATTGCCTCCCCATAGCAACCAAATTGGCTCCTTGATTCTGTAGCATCTCATCATATCACAGATGATCTCAAAAATCTCTCACTCACCTCGGCATATGAAGGTTCAGATGCCATTGTCATATGTGATGACACAAGTTTGCAAATTACTCACACTATCCATGCCAGTCTTCCCACTCCTTTCAAATAGTTTGCCTTATCTAATGTTCCATGTGTCCCTTCCATTAAACAAAAATTACTTTTTGTCTCTCAACTCTACAAATCAAATAATACCTCCATTGATTTTTTTCCTGCTCATTTTTTGATAAAGGATCTTTGCACGAGGGCAACCCTCATCCGTGACCTGAATAGCAATGATGTGTACCTGTGGCCTCATTCCTTGTCTCCTCTAACACCCTTTCATGCACTTGTTGGTGTGAAAGCTCCTTTAATCAACTGGCACAGACAGCTTGGCCACCCCTCCTCTCCTATTTTGACTCACCTTGTTAAGTCATGCAGTCTTCCTCTATCAACATCCTCTACTACAATAAGTTGTGACTCCTATTTTTGTCATAAAAGTCAATGGCTTCCTTTCCATGTATCTTCTCTTAAGAGTCGTGGTCCTTTAGATTTAATCTATACTGATGTCTGGGGCCCAACTCCAATCCCTTCAACATAAGGTTATCGATTTTATGTTATTTTTGTTGATCACTTTACTAAATATATTTGGCTCTACCCTATTTTTCATAAATCTGATGTCTCTACCATCTTTCCTAAATTCAAAGTCATTGTTGAAAATTATTTTAAAAAATCAACTCTTTCCACATACTCGAATAATAAGGGTGAATACATCATAATGAAAGCATATTTTGCTACATATGGTATAACCCATCTAATTACTCCTCCCCATACTCCTCAATACAATGGTATGGCTTAACGTTGTCATCGGCACATTGTGGACACGGGACTTACCATGCTCCACCAAGCCTCTATTCCTCTTTTTTTTGTTCCCATGCCTTTCAAGCGGCAACATTCTCATTAATCGCTTACCTACTCCCATCCTTCACCTTAAATCTCCATTTGAATCTCTTTTTGGTGATCCCCCTAATTATCTCAAACTAAGTGTATTTGGGTATCTATGTTATCCATGGTTACATCCATATACCAAACACAAAATTGACCATCGCTCGTGTCCTTGTGTTTTTCTAGGCTACTCCCTCACTCAGAAGTGTCTACAACTGTTTAGATCCCACTATCCAATGTTTATTTATCTCACGTCATGTATGTTTTGTTGAAAATGAATTTTCGTATGCCACTCTGCCTTATAAAAACAAGTCCCCTCCCTCTATTCCAAGTTGGTTTGCATCATTCAACATTCTTTCCCCACCACTTGTGTTTCCCTCTTCCCCTTCTATTCTTCAATTGGCCACGCCAATTTGACACCTGCAACACTATCAACACATGCTCAGCAGGTCCCCATACACTCATGTCTGTCATCGACCATGTTTGTTGATCCTTCTCCTCTTTCCAGTCTTGCACCTCACATCTTGCCGATAGCTTTTCACCCACAAACACAACACCTAACCCGCCACCTATCTCAACTTATCCAATGATCACCCGGTTCAAAAACCATATCTTTAAACCTTGGCAACTTAATATGACCACCAAACATCCCTTACCTCTATCTCTAGAGCCAACTTGTGTCTCTCAAGCCCTTCAACATCCGGAATGGAGAGTTGTCATGTCTGCTGAATTTAATGCCTTAACAAGTAATGACATTTGGGAATTGGTTACCCCTCTCAGAAACATAATTTAGTGGGCTGCGAATGGGTCTTTAGAATCAAAAGAAAACCAAACAACTCCACTTACAGGTATAAGGCAAGCCTTGTCGCCAAAGGATTTCATCAACGTCCTAGTCTCGATTACACTAAGACATTCAGTCTGGTTGTAAAGCCTACCACAATTCATGTTATCCTGTCTTTAGCTCTTTGACATGGTTGGCAAATTAAACAACTTGATGTTAATAATACCTTTCTCCAAGGTTCTTTTTCTAAGGAAGTTTTCATGGCTAAACCCCGGAGCTTCATTGATGATCAACTGCCACATCATGTCTGTCGCCTCCACAAAGCCATATATGGCCTCAAACAGGTTCCACGAGCCTGGTACACTGAGCTAGCCACCTTCCTTCTCTCTCGGCAGTTTATTAACTCCAAAATTGATACGTCGTTATTCATTTATCATCAAGATAGAATCCGTGCATATTTTTTTTGTCTATGTTGATGACCTACTCATCACCGGTAATAATACCAATTTCTTAAATTCCTTCATTGTTGCCCTATCCTCCTGCTTCTTTGTCAAAGACATGGGCTCTATTCACTACTTCCTTGGTGTTGAAGTTATTCCAACTTCAACTGGTCTTCTCATATCACAACACAAATATATATATATATATATATATATATATATATATATATATATATATATATATATATATATATATATATATATATATATATATATGATTTGCTTGTCTGGACTAACACATGATAGGTGCCAAGCCAGCCCACACACCTCTCTCTACTAGTCTCACTCTCACTGATGGGTCTACCTCCATGGATGCTACTAAATTTCGAAGTGTTGTTGGGTCTCTTCAATAAATCTCGCTCACACGTCTAGACATTGCATTTACGGTGAATAAACTTTCTCAATTCATGCATAAACCCACTCAAATGCACTAGCAGGCAGTTAAGTGTCTCTTAAGATATCTCAAGGGTACAATTCACCATGGCCTCTCCCTCACAAGCAGTTCTTCCACTACCTTATCTGCTTTCTCTAATTCGGATTGGGCGAGCAATCCTAATGATCGCACGTCAACCATGACCTTTGTATTATTTATGGGAGGTAATGTTATCTCTTGGGCCTCTCGGAAACAGCGCCTCGTCGCTCGCTCTTCCACAAAAGCTGAATATAGGTCAGTTGTTGCCACTGCTGTTGAAGTATCTTGGGTGCAACAACTCTTGGGAGAGTTGAACTCATCTCCTCCCATTTCACCGATTATTTACTGTGATAATGTGAGTGCAACCTATCTCTGCGTTAATCTTGTCTTCCACTCTCGCATGAAACATATAGTCATTGATTTTCATTTTGTGTGTGATTATGTAAGCAAGGGTCAGCTTCGGGTTTCTCATGTTTCTACTATAGACCAGCATGCAGATGCTCTCACCAAGCCTCTCTCTCACCAATGGTTGACTCTCCTTCGAACCAAGATTGGTGTCTCTGATCGGAGCACCATCTTGCGGGGGCGTATAAGAGGAAATGAATTCTAAAATGAATAAGAAAAAAATCCACCAATTGTAACCTCCTCACGTATGGCATGCACTTGTTATTACCTCCTCATGTATGGCATGTTGTAACCTCCAGTATGCTTTGGAATTATGTTTTCCTTATGTTTAGGAAATCTGTTTCTTTATTCTCTATACAATTTGTTATTTGTATTCTCTATAAATGTACAATGCAACATAATATAAAACTTAACTTTTCAATAAACTCTTCACTTTCTTTGTACCATTTGTGGACACACTATTGTTTTTTTTAAATAATTTTTTTTGAAAAAAAAGTAATTTTTATTTGATTTAAAATAACTATTTTTAGATCATTTATATTGATATTAAAAATAATTTTTTAAAAGTAAAAAATATATAAAATAATCACTACCACACTACTAAATAATATTACATGTGACAAAGTCATTGAAGGAAAAATAGCTAAACACAACAATATGTACAGGGTTGACAAAGAATCTCACACTCTCTTCTTCAAATTCTAATCATTTCTCTTTTTATATTTTTTATGCAAACACAATTTTAAAAATTACTTTATACATAAACTAATTTAAAAATTGATTGGTTTCCTAAGTCAAACATTAGACTTGTTTTTGTAGGAGTTCATGATTTTCATATTCAATAATATCAATCTTCAAATCTATTCATCAACCTTAGAAAGATCTTGATCTTTTAAGATTGTCTTTAAACCTCATAAAATATTTGCAAGGCTTTAAACACATAAATCAAAACCTCTTTTAATATTTGCGGGCATAATTTGACTATTAGTATCCTTTGCTAGAAAGCATTTTCTTGGGTTTTGAATGTTGTAGCAAAACTTTAAAACATTTTCAAAAACATAATTGAAACCTTTAATTTTATTGCAATACTACTATGTATGGGTATTTAATCAAGAAAAATATAATAATTTTTTGCGGACTCAAATCACTCAACTTATTGTATTTCAATTGGATCTTAAAAGTTTAAAAACTTTCTCAATTGAGCCCATCCATTTGTATTAATGAATTTTCTTTCTTTTTCCCCCACAATGTGTGTAATAATTTATGCTTTTCAGGAACTTTATTAACCCTCAAATGTTTTTGAATAATTTGGAAAGAAAACTCGATTAAGTTTTTTTAATACTTTAGGGAGCCAATTGATAAAAAAAAAAACAAATCCTCAATAACTCCAATTAGATATGAATTATAGTTTAGGGACTATTTGAAATTTGCCGTGAATCTAGATAACAATGAGGAAACTAATTTAAGAATCTAAGGTATGAGTTATAATGTAAACATATGTTCAAAGGAATTATCATTGCCGACAAATTGGCTTCAATTCATGATATATAAAGCCTTTCTTTTCATACGAATGAAATTTTATTTTTGTCAAATAAAACAAAATATTAGCATCCTAGCAAAAAAGAAAATCAAATGCAATAAAAAGGTTCTACATATCATGATATTTTATTATTATTATTATTATTATTATTTCTTAGATGGATGGTAAAGATATCTTAGTTTGTATATCAATAAAAAAATAAATCTTTAATTTAACGGTCCAAATCTATGCTGGAAATTAAATCCAATTCAGGTGAGAGTTTGTGAGATTTAAGTAAGCCCAAAGCAGAGGGAAGGGCATAAAATCATAGCTTTGGTCTTTGGATAGGAAAACGAACCACCCAAAAGGTGGCCCATTTCGGTGAACCCGGCTTTTTTTTTAACGAGACGAGAAGATTGGAGATGCGGGGTATCGATCCCCGTACCTCTCGCATGCTAAGCGAGCGCTCTACCATCTGAGCTACATCCCCATACATTCTTGTACAGGAGAATATATATTATAATTATTATATTTAGTTTTATCGGTATTTTTGTTAATTCAATTTTATTGTAGCAAATTATAGTTTAACCAATGCATAAATAGGGCAATAAATAAAAAGGACAATAAATAATTTTTAAAATCTTCTATTTTAATGGATTAATGTCTTTTGTTTTTTTTTAAATGCCAAAAAACGATAAAATAAACTATTTTTAATGATTAACATTAAATATTTTATTAAAAGGCCAATATGGATGAAATCTCCTATTTTTATGAATTGATTTTAATTTTATTTTTGTTAAGGGGTCAAAATCAATGAAGGTTCTAATTTTAGGGATTAACATCAAAATTCACTTGTTAAAAAGGAAAAGATCAATGAAATCTTCTATTTTTTGAGATTAACATCAAATATATCAACAAGTCTCCTATTTTTAGGAGAAAAGATCGATGAAATTGTCTATTTTTAAGGATTAACATCAAATATATCAATGAAGTCTTCTATTTTTAGAGATCGATGTTATTTTTTAAAATAATTTAGACTAAATTCCAAATAAATTGAGAAATAAATTTACATAATTAATAACATGAGTAAAATAAATTTAGGAGAAAACACGTAGCAAATGTAACTTTTTATTTGAAAGTATTTTGTAAGGTTGATATTTATTTTTTCTTAAACATAACAAGCTCATTACATTAATCTCTAAAATCAATGTTTGTTTAAGGATTCCTAGTTTTCTTTAATCACTACTCAACTTTATTTTTCTCAATTGTTTTCATTAATCTCGGAGGCCCCGATCATCATGCCAAGTTTGGCGAGGACTTTTGAACATGATAAATATTTGAATTATATGAAAAATAAGAAAAATTAAGTCTTGGATCAAAAATAAAATTTCAAAAACTAAAAGGATTGAAAATGTATTAGCTAGAAAGTAAATGGACCAAAGAAAACTTTTTGTGCCAATTTGTAAATAGCCACTTAATTTTCCCATGTTTTAGATTTTAGCCCTTTATCTTTTTATATTTTTCACTTTTATTTTAATCTTGTAATTCCTTAACAAAACAAAAGCAATTAGCCATCAATTTAGCTATAAAAAAACCAATTGAAAAAGAAAATGTCAAGGGTTGAATTTTTAAACTAAAGTGAGAGGAGAATTATTTATTGTGCACCTCACAAAACATTATATATTTCAATAGCTTTTTTTAATATATGTATTTTTTTTAAATTCACTTTTCAACATTTGGTTTAATAAAGATTGTGCTTTATGATTTGTTTTGTTTTGACCTTTATGAGGTTATTTTAATCTCATAATCCAAGTCACAACCATACTGGGTTAACCTAGATAGCTTGGGATTTTTCTAATTATTTTTTTGATTCCATTATTCAATATCAAATTGATTGAAAATTAGGCTTCATACTATTTTTCAATATGTTTTTTTTGTTACAGTCATCATAGTCTCATGATTAGGCTTGAGGATTTAACAAGTTAATGTCAATTAATCCAATATGTTTTAATCTTAATAGTTTTTTTTAAAATATCATTTTGAGTTTTATTTTTCAATTTATATTTTTATCGACTATTCAGATTAATTTTAAAACTATCAAGTCAATTAGATTATCTCATGCAAGCCCTCTACCCAATAACAACACTATTTTATTTTGCTAGAAAAAATATTACCAACACTTGAATAATTTCTTACAAAATGAGATTGTATGAAAGTTCAAGTTAGAAGTTTTTCAAGTTTCAAGTTTCCAACTTCTGATGCGCTATCCCATTTTCTCAAGAGCTTAAGCTCTTTTAGCTATGTCAATCAATCCAATTAAACAAAAACTTGTATTTTCACCTGGCTCTGGGGCTCATCATAAACAGAACTGAGCTCAATAAATGGAAAGAAACACTTTTTCTGCTATGCAAATGCAAAAACTAGAGAACTGAAGTGGTCCTTCGTTCTGCAAGAATCTCATGATCTGGTGCAGGAAATTTCTCCAGGTCCACAGAAGCATTATCTCCAACAGTCTTAGGCACCCACCTGCTTCCAAGGATTGCAGGCAACATAAATGATCGCACAATCCAAAACCTTTCAGCATTAAGTGATGATGAGTCCCACAGGACCAGTATCATCCCACAAAGCATGAGTTGTCCACGTATACATTGACTGGTCCACCGAAAAAATTGTGGACGTTAGAGATATAACCCCGAAGGGTTCGAATAATGGGGACTCCACATGTATGGCAATGGAGAGAAGAGAGCTGGGACCGTTGAAATATTTTTGCCCTTTACCATGGTACTCCATAAGGCGGGCACTATCATAGAATTTAAGATGATCAATGCAAGAAACTGGGACCAGAACGCACAGTATTTCTTGGTGAAGTCCGCACTAACATGGCTTCCAAGCAAGGTAACTTGAAGAAGAAAGCTCCAAAGAGGAAGAGAGCTTTAGCCAAGTACAGAACGAAATTACTTGATTTTGATCCGATAAACACAGTTTATGAGCAATTTTCACATATATAGATCATCTATTTCCCATAGAAAGAGGTATTAGCAATCGGGCTACATGAGCTCCGTAAAATAAACAGCAAAATCCATACATAAAACCTTAAACGAAAATATAACACAAATATTACAGTACAGAAAAAAAGGGCATCACTTATCCACAGCTGGATTAGTGAGAGAGAAAGGGAAAACGGTTGGTTGTTTTTTGTTCCTGAACCAATCTTCGTCCACTGTTATCTTCTTCCACTAACTCACTTGTATTCCAAAATCATGTTGTTCTCGGGAGCTAGCCCAACACAAGCTCTCATTATGTTCTCAAGCATTGCACGCTGCTTTGACAGTGCATTCACCACTGGTGTGCCTGGTGGAACCTGTTTATTTATTTTTCAACATGATAGAAGACAATTACATTCAAGTTAGTCATAAGCCGCCAGTGTTAAAGACAGAAAATCTGATGGTATTAAGATAATCTGACAGAGACAGAGAGATTCCTCTTGACCAAGTCTACATTCCCATGATTTCATTTACACGTAGTTACTAAAGACTAAAGTAATGCAACTACTTGAACAGCATAGATGAAGTTGGTGGCTTTTTTGACGGGTCAGAAAAACTAAACCCAACTCAACTTTCCCTTCATTTCACTGAGTTACTAATAAAACCAAAAGAATTGGTAGTGTAAAAGAGTGGAACTTACAAGAGGAGCCTTTGTAAGGTAACTGAGAATAGTAGCAACAGGGTGGAATGAGTGAAACTTGCCCTACATTGAACGAAATTCAAATCAGTACAACTCAATCCACAAAGAATCTACTTAGTTTGCTCAAGAAAATCAAACAGGATTAAAAGTTCAGTGCAGGAAAACACACCTCTGCTTCACCTTTGAGCTGGATCCTGGTGGTAAGCTCTGCAAGAAGAACCAAATCCAGGATGATCGGTGCAGCCAGGAGGGAGTCTTCACAGGTGTTGTGCATCACTATGGTGTTTTGGCCACCCATGAATATCTCTGAGGTGTACTCATCCATAGCTCTCTTGCTATCTCCAACATATGGCACATACTGAAAAGAACCAAAAAATAGATTTAGCATTGCAAGAGTAAGAACTGAAAATCAAAACCAAAGATAACGGTATAGCAAAAGTGAGATTAATTACCTTGATGACTACAACATGGTCAGGGTGTTCACCAGGCTCATACAGAATTCCATTGCTGGAGACCATGTCATCAACAACATTGCTCTTGGAGATTTCTTTGGAGCGGAAGGTTTGAGGTGCCGAGAGGTTCATGCCATCATTGTTTCCCAGATGGTTGTAACTCACTATTGATGTTGGCTGAATCATCACAATCACAAACACCCCATCAATTTCACCAAAGTAATTGAATACACAATTAACACAAAAATTATATAATCCCGCTATCTTAATATATTATATACCTTAATACCGGCCCCAACAAGGAAATCAACCAGAACAGATTTCATCTTGGTCTGACCACTCTTAAAGTCATCTCCACCAATCAAACTGTTCCTCTTAATTGCCAGATCAATAAGTCCTGTAGTTATCGGGAACGAAACAAAGTTAAACTTCTACACTTATTACCAGGCCTTTCAAACAAATGGTGGGATTTGAAGGTTAAGAACCTGGAACAAAGGTGTTTTGCGGGCTTCCGTTAATGAAAGGTACATTTTCATAAATACAAGCCAAAGCAAACAAGGTTGATGGAGATATCTCTGATTCATCCTTCTCCACAGCAGCCAGGAGGTTCTCCGTGGTGTCATTTAGCCCCACAACAATATTACTATACCTCTCTGTGTTGGCAGTCCACAACACAACCACCTTGTCCACCTTGTTTTTCTCCTTAAATTCCCTAGTTAATTATAAAAACACATGATCTCAACACTTGTTTTTTCACAAGGAAGAAAAAACCTTTTTTTTTCCAACTACAGAACCAGAGAAGGTACCGGTAATTAAAATGCTACCTGATGTCTTCCATAATTTTCTGGACTTGTTCTTTCTTAGTGCCTTTGATGACATTGTTAGCACGTGAGCCTTGATTGGCAGCAATGAAATCAGGGTCGTAAATACCAGGTAGTGGAACCATGGATTCCATGTAGGGCCTCAATTGCTTTTGCAAGTCAATGTCGAAAACCTTGGCCCTCGCCATGGCATCTGCTAAGTTCATGTCACTTATGTCCCATCCCCCAAACACGATATCATCTGGGCTCACCTGTATTATTTGTTAGCATTTCAATATTAATATCACAATCAATTTTTTTGTTCTTCAAAAACGATCACTCTTGATTATCATAATAGTTGAGAATTATTTATGAATTAACTCAAAGATACACTACAAATTTGGAGAGCAAAGCAAGTTATACATATGTATGTATACCATGGGGAGGAGGCTCTTGAATGGAGCATAAATCTCCTCTCCATTGAAGGACCCAAGTCTGATGCTTGATGCCTGGGTAAGTGATCCAAAGTAATTGGCTTGCTGCACCTTGTCCTTAGTTGCCCAGGAGATTCCTCTGCAAAACATTCAGCAACCCACATCATAAAACTAATTAAAAATTCTAATACAGATAACTTATTGACACAAATAGTTAATTTAAAAGTAGAAAGTGAACAATTAAATATCAATCACAGAATCTTACGACCCAAAAGAACCCAACTGCACGTCCATAATTCATAAGCCAAACTGATTTAAACCACAATAAAGATTAACATGGACTCACTCTTTGTTGGCAATAACACCACCAGTGAGAGTTGAACCATTGTTTCCTCCCCACCCCACGAGCATAACACTGCCAAAACAAATATAAAAATTAAAACAATATTTCAAGATTAGCCCACAAAAGATAATCCTCGAATTATTCAAGATACACAAAGAAGGAAAGGGTCTGGTTTGTAGGTGCAAACCCTAGTTTGGGGACATGGGTATCAGTCCTGAATTCATATTGGACAGTTTTGGGCTTGACAATCCACTGATAAGAACCATTTCTGTTCTCATGAACAAGTTCAGTGGTTTCGTAGTTGTACACGGAATGAATCTCATCTTCTAAGTACTTAACGTTAGGACTCTCAACCTTAAACTTCTCAATAAACATTTTTGCTTTCTTTGCTAAAGAAGAAAACAAATATCACGAGATCAAAGAATTTGAAAACAAAAATGGAACCAAGACTGAGATGCCACTAATCTAAACTAGCCTCAAACCCTTTCTTTCTCGTACTCCATCTAGAGCCAGCCCTAGCGGTCTATAAATAGAGAAAATGTGACCCGTTCCCAACACGTGGCGTCACGCTAGTGGATGTGGGCCTAGGGGACCCAACATTACCTTTTGTTTTTGTTTGCATGGTGGTCTCAAGACTCTCAACCTCTTAAGGGAAGGAAGCTAGGCCATGCGAAAATTGGAGAAAAGACAAAAGAGGAGTGATTGGACCGCACGTATTAGAGTGACACGTGCGGGAGTACCGAGACAAGTGGCTGCACGTTCAACGTGGCATCATCCTCTGAGTGCCAGAGTTTTTTTTAAGTGGGGTCCAGAGAAAAAGAAAAGGTCCTCAAAATTGTTTCTAATTATCAATATTATCCACACACGCGATATAGATGGTAGTGTGACACAAGGTACCTAGGTGGCCATTTCATAATTGGGCGTAGAAAAGACGCGCCAGCTAGACGTTTGATGACAGAATTTTCCCAACAGCCATGTAGATATATTTGCGAGGTTTTAGCTATTTCCTTATTATCTCTTTCTGTAGATTTTGTTTCGTTTGAAGAAAATAATAATAAAGTAATAATAATAATAAGAAGAAGAGGTGGTAATTAGTTGATTTGGGCTCTAAACTTTAAGCTTGTTTTTGAAGCTTTTTGCCATTTGTGTCGGGCTACCTATGGCTCATAAGGGCTCTTTAATTTTAGTTTTATTTTTTTTGACAAATACGAGGTTGGTAACTCCCGTTTCATCATTATAAGGTATCCAATTGCACATGATTCAGTACGAGTTCCTGCTTCGAGCTAGCTCAATCTTCATATATATAGTTCTTGTAAATCTAGCATTAATATGGATGGTCTTTTTTTAGTTAGACAAAAGCCATAAACTTAGTTTTAATGTACAACAAGCCCATAAAAAATATCATTGACTGTAAAATTAAATAAAAGACTTTTCAAGAAAGAGGAAAGGAAAAAAGAGTTATCAATATAAATATATTTAAATTATTGAGATTGTTATGACAATATTTCACATCAATTGATTTTACTGTCCTATTAACAAGGAACCTAAAAGAAAACGGAAATTTGAACAATAAATACTGTTCATTGTGACTCAATGTCACAATTCACTTGCCCATTTGACCCGGTGCTTCGCGGGTGTACATCCTCTTTTTTTTTTTTTTTTATACTTTTTGAACAATGTATGCCCGAAATTAGCTCCCAAAAACGACAAAACACGCCGCCATTTTCGGGGGCTGGACGGTCATTGACCGTTCCGGCCGGACCGGACCGGTGCGGCCGGCCGGTTTTTTTATTTTTTAAATATTAGATTGAAAAGTGCATTGACGGTTTCACCCTCCTAAAAAGACAAAAACCAGGCCTAGGGGTGAGGGGTGTTTCGGTAATTAGTCAATTTTTTATTTTTTTTTTCGCTGACAACTGTTGGCGCGTCGCATGACGAGCCGTCCGTTCCAATGCTCACGCGTTTTTCCGGACAGCGCGTGCAGTTTCATACGGCATTGGAAAATGCCAAACCGGCGTCTAGAATGATTTTCATGCATGTTCTCTTCCACATGGGGCGGCGCGTGTGGCAAGATGGTGTCCGAAGACGTGTCAATGGTCGTTTGATTTTTCACCCCCAATTTCTCTCTCCTGCCTGCGCAAGATGACGTCAGCTAAGCTGTTTTATATCAAAGTTCATTTCAGTCCCTGAACGTTTTAATTTGTTTTTATTGCCCATAATACTATTATATAGGTTTTAATTGGGGGTGAGGGGCGTTCCGGTAATTAGCCATTTTTTTTTAAAAAAAATCGCTGACAACTGTTGGCGCATCGCATGACGTGCCGTCCGTTCCAACGCTCACGCGTTTTTCGGACGGCGTGTGCGACTTCATACGGCGTTGGAAAATTCCCAACCGGTGTCTAGAATGATTTTCAGGCATGTTCTCTTCCACATGGGGCGGCGCGTGTGTCAAGATGGTGTCCGGAGACGTGACATTGATCGTTTGAATTTTCACCCCCAATTTCTCTCTCCTACTTGCGCAAGATGACATCAGCTAAGCTGTTTCTTATCAAAGTTCATTTCAGTCCCTGAACGTTTTAATTTGTTTTTATTGCCCATAATACTATTATATAGGTTTTAATTGGGGGTGAGGGGCGTTCCGATAATTAGCCAATTTTTTAATTTTTTTTTCGCTGACAACTGTTGGCGCGTCGCATGACGTGCCGTCCGTTCCAACGCTCACGCGTTTTTCAGACGGTGCATGCAGCTTCATACGACGTTGAAAAATGCCCAACCGGCGTCTAGAATGATTTTCAGGCATGTTCTCTTCCACATGGAGCGGCGCGTGTGGCAAGATGGTATCCGAAGACGTGTCAATGGTCGTTTGAATTTTCACCCCCAATTTCTCTCTCCTGCCTGTGCAAGATGACGCCAGCTAAGCTATTTTTTGTTAAAGTTCATTTCAGTCCCTGAACGTTTTAAGTTGTTTTTATTGCCCTTAATACTATTATATAGGTTTTAATTTGTCTCAATTTCATCTCTCAATTGAAATTGATTATATATTGGAGTTCCAATTCGGTCCTCATTCTTTTAATTTAGTGGATTGGGCTGGAATTCAAAATATTTTTGGTATCAAAGTTTTCATTGATTTCAATTTCATCCTTCCATGCAAATTTATTATAAATCCTTAATATTTTCAGTATCAAAGTTTGGTTTCTTTCAATTTTATCCTTTTATGCAAATTAATTATAGATTTGAGTTCATTTCGGTCCCAAATCTTTTGATTCCAGGTTTTGTTTTAAATTATTTAATTTCAATGCTTTCATTTTCTTAAGTTTTATTCTTCAAATTAAATATATTATTTAAAGTATGTCAAATTATTTATATATTTTTATATTTATGTCAAATTAAAATATTTTAAACTAATTATATGTTCTGATATTTATTGAATATTATCGCCTACTAATATATATAAAGAGAAGAAAACATGACCTGAGATTTTTTTTGAAAAAAAAATAATATCAGTATTCTTAAATACATTTAATATAATAATATAATGAATAAATCGGATAGCATAAAAACAAATTCGGCTTCGAATTTTAATTTTGTCCTTTTTTTCATAACTTTATTTCTTAAAAAAATTATAATATTTTAGTTTTTAATATTTCAGATCTAATATTCCTAGGCAAAAAATACAATTCAAACAAAAAATTTGACAAATTTACCTAGATTTCAGAAATATGCGATCTACTTCCCGTTTCAATTATACTGTTCTTTTTAGACGACAAATAAGTCATTATAGCACGCTAATTTTTTTTTCTTCCTAAAAACATATTACAATATTTTTATTTGCAATGTGTCGGATCTAATATTACTGGGGGGAAAAGGCAACTCAATTTTTTTTTTGACAAATTTACCTAGGTTATCTACAATTAAAAAATATGTGAGTCACTTCCCGTTTTGATTAAACTGTTGTTTTTAGACAGCAGAAAAATAATTATTGCACGGAAAAAATTTATGTTTATTTTTAAAAATAAATTATAATATTTTTATTTATAGTGCGTTAGATCTAATATTACTTGGGAACAAAAGCAACTCATAGAATTCAAAATGACAGATTTACCTAGGTTTCAAAAATCTTTTAATTCCAGGTTTTGTTTAAAATTATTTAATTTCAATATTTTGATTTGCTTCAGTTTTATTCTTGAAATTAATTATATTATTTAAATTATGTCAAATTAATTATATATCTGTATATTTATGTCAAATTAAAATATGTTAAACTAATTATATGTTCTAATATTTATTGAATATTATCGCCTGGGAATATATATAGAGAGAAGAAAACATGACCTATGATTTATTGAAGAAAAAAAATTAATATCGGTATTCTTAAATACATTTAATATAATAATATAATAAATAAATCGGATAACAAAAAAAAATATGGCTTCGAATTTTAATTTTGTCTTTAAACTTTATTTCTTTAAAAAAAAATACAATATTTTGGTTTTTAATATTTCAGATCTAATATTGCTAGGCAGGAAATACAATTCAACAAAGAAAATTGACACATTTACCTAGATTTCAAATATATGCGAGCCACTTCCTGTTTCAATTACACTGTTCTTTTTAGACGGCAAATAAGTCATTATAACATGCAAAAAAAAAATATTTTCCTAAAAACATATTACAATATTTTTATTTACAATGTGTCAGATCTAATATTGCTAGGAAAAAAGGCAACTCATAAAAAAATATGACAAACTTACCTACATTATCTACAATTACAAAATAAGCGAGTCACTTCCCGTTTTGATTTTGAACAGTGTATTAACAAAAATATATAGAATGAGAGGAAAAATGACCTAGGAATTTTTTAAGGGCATAAATTCATATCAGTGTTCTTAAATACATTTAATATAATAATACGATAAATAAATCTTATAAAATAAAATAAAAATTGGCTTGAAAAAAAAATTGTGCTCTTTTATTTACGTTTATTTCTTCAAAAAATATTGCAGTGTTTTGATTTTTTCATTATATATTTGTCTATTGAAAATATGTTAAGCCAATTATATGTTTTGATTTTTATTGAATATTATAGCCTAAGAATATATATAGAGATAAAAAAAAAATGGCCTCAAATTGTCCTTTAAATTAAATATATTATTAGGTATGTCAAATTAATTATATATTTGTATATTTAAGTCAAATTAAAGTATGTTAAACTAATTATATGTTTGAATATTTATTTAATATTATCGCCTAAAAATATATTGAAAGAGATGAAAAATAACCTAAGATTTTTTGAAGGACAAAAATTCATATCAGTATTCTTAAATACATTTAATATAATAATACGATGAATTAATCTTATAAAAAAAAATATTGGCTTCAAAATTAAATTTTGTGCTCTTTTGTTCAAGTTTATTTCTTGAAATAAATTTGTAGTGTTTTGGTTTTTTAATTATATATTTGTGTATTTATGTCAAATTAAAATATGTGAAACCAATTATATGTTCTAATATTTATTGAATATTAGAGCCTAAGAATATATATAGGCTAAGATTATCCTTTAAATTAAATATATTATTGAAATTATGTCAAATTAATTATATATTTGTATATTTATGTCAAATTAAAATATGTAAAACTAATTATATATTTGAATATTTATTGAATATTATCGCCTAAAAATATATTGAGAGAGAGGAAAAATGACCTAGGATTTTTTGAAGGACAGAAATTCATATCATGTTTTCTTAAATATATTTAATATAATAATATGATTAATAAATCTTATATAAAAAAATATTGGCTTCAAAATTTAATTTTTTGCTCTTTTATTTAAGTTTATTTCTTTACAAGAATTTCCATTGTTTTCATTTTTAATATTTTACATCTAATATTACTGGAAAAAAAAACATCTCAAAAAAAAAAATGTTGACAAATTTACCTGCATTATCTACAAGTCAAATTAAAAAATATACAAGTCACTTCTCGTTTCCATTAGACTGTTCTTTTTAGACGACAAATAAATAATTATAGCACAAAAAAATTAAGTTTATGTTTTAAAAACAAATTACAATATTTTTATTTCTAATATGTCTGATATTTATTGAATATTATCGCCTAAAAATATATTGAGAGAGAGGAAAAATGACTTTGGATTTTTTTAATGACAAAAATTCATATCAGTATTCTTAAATATAATTATACTAACTAAATATTAAAATAATAAAATACAATACATATAAACACAATCAATTTTCAACATAGATAAAAAAAATCTGCCGCATCGCGCGGGTATACCGCTCGTTATTGCTATAAAAGCTAGAATATTACCGCTCTATTTAGTTTTGAGGTTAAATACCTTTCATTTAAATAGACTGCATTAAATTTGCATTTAATCTAAAAAGATATATAAAATTATACAAAATAAATAAAGAAGAGAATGAAATAAAACTTGATAAGAATAAATAAAGCGTAAAGAAATAATAAGTCTTTTCAGGTAATTGAATATTTCAATTGGACTATAAATTAGTTTTTAAATATAATCAAACTTTAATTTGTCCCATGATTAAATTAGATTAGCCTATTAAAAATATAATTATGCCTTTTGTTTTAATTTTTATACAGATTTATCCGATAATCATTTATTTTAGACTTGAATATGCATTATATTTTATTTTTGAGCACGATAGAGGTACGATCAGGTAATCGAATCCATTTATAATCTCCAACTTAATTTTCCATCATGTCATCCTTTTAATTTATTATTTTTATTTTAATAAAATATTATGAAAAACCTAGAAATGAGTTATGACATGTAGTTTATAAGTTATAACTTGAACATCAACCCCTCCTCTCTCATTTCTTCTTCTTTTATTTTTTTTCTAAAAAAAATTGCAAAAAATCACTAGCTACTCACTCGTTTTATGTGATCCTAAAAAAAATAAAGTTAAAAAGTTTCTCTAATGGCCTAGTCATAGTAATAAAAGTATTGTGTTATCTATGATTTATGTGACATGCTTCAATTAATAAAATCCTAACAGCACCAGTCTCCTAGCAAAAATAACATCCCTTAAGAAGTCAAAACTTGAGCACTACACAACCATCTTAGGAATTTGTTTTCTTTATTATGTAGGCTAGTGGCATCGGTTAACCCAATTTGATAGAGCATGCTCTGAAAATAAATGAAAAAAAAAATCTATTTTTTTAATTTAAACTTTAAAACTAGTAACCAGAAAAATCCTTTTTTAAATAGTATAACTCTTAAGAAAAAAAAATTAAAGAGTTTATTTCTTTTAATCTTGAATATCCATTATTAGCAAAAAAAAACATGATTGAATTATATATAAAATATATTTTATAAATTTACTTCACGTGAATATCAATTAAATCAAACAATTATATAATTTTCATTTTTGAAGGCAAATCATAGCTCATGGTCACCACAAGTAGAAGATGACACTAGAGGGTGTCTTTTGGTTAATAAATGGAATCATGCAGGTGAACAAAAGGATATGTTGGTAGGGATAACATTTGAAAAAGATGGTTGATCTATCAATTTAGTACCTAACTTAAACTAAGTTTTATGTCAAAACAAACTGAAAGACAATTGGGTTAGTTTGAGAGATTGTCAAAATCCAAGTAAGACTCCATTTACCTAAAACAATAGTCCATAAAAAACATTGAGTTTTTTTTTTTTTTTAAATTAACAGTTTATCATTTTTTTATTTTATTCAGGTAAACTCGGGTTGATCGGTCAACCCATAATCCAGGTCTTATACTGTACTATGATCTAAACCTGGTTTAATAACTACATATAGTTGAGTCAATTTTAGCATAAGGTTTTGTTTAACAAGGGTTTGAGTAATTTCATTTTTATTATATTTATTAATATTTGAAAAAACAATGTCATCAATGTTTACTATCTTAAAATTCACAGTTGACCAAATCTTAAATTTTCCAATTGTAAGATGAACTATTATGTCACGTGATTCAGAACACATGTAAGCACTGTTTATTAATTCTCATCTCTCGTAACACTTAATTTTATTATATTTTCTCTTTAACTGTTAATGGTTGTAATCCTATACTAGGATCATCAATTAGAAAGGAATGTTAATATTTGTTTTGATTTACCATGTTTAGTTCCTGGAAAAAAAAGTGTTATAATAAATATTTCATCAATATACATATCTTTCATACTGAAGAGTATGGTGAGGGCAAAAAGATATATAACAAGGAAGTTTGTTTTAAAGGATAAATTTCTAAAGAGTATGAAGTTAATTATTCTGGGAAGTTAGAACAAGTGACTGAATTGAAATATCATAACAGAAAAAATAGACTTTTTATTTATTTAAATGTTATTGGTATGATACCACCAATTGAGGAATCAAAGTATATTCTTATCATGGTTCTTAATATAAAGGCAAGACTTTACAATTTTAACAATGTGTTTGTTTTTATCAAGCAATGCATACAAGTTTATTGCTCATACACCTTTTCCCTTGTAAATGATTATTCTAGGGTTGATTGGTTGTCTGTAATGAAAACCAAACCTAGAAGTCGAGCTAAATTTTCTCAAGAAGATAACAGTGAATTGAATGTAGTAGACGATGTTTGAGTTGGTTAGTGTATATTAGGTTGCTCCATTTATCGACATAGAAGAAAATTCAATTTTTCATATAGCTGAGAATATTCTTTTGATGTTGAGGAGTTAAATGATGTTTTGAATTGACGAGCATCAATCAATGAAGAACATTATGACGAGATGACAATGATAAAATTGATGAAAAATACATTTCTATCTAAATTGTAAAACGTAATGTCTAATGAAATTGAATTTAGTGTAATTACAAATGGAATTACAAATAAAATATGTTGGTCAGAGAGTTTTATAGAGTTAAAAAAATTTACATGACATTGCCACTAACCATTACAAACAAAATTACTAATAGATTGAAAACTCTTGAAAATTTAAAGTAGTAATTAAGAACATTACATGCTTAAAAAATATAACTATTTAATATTACAATTTACAAAACCCTAATTAAAAAACCAAAATTCTTGATTTCACAATAAACATGTCTTTTTCTTTCTTCTCTCTTCCTCGTTTCTCTCTCTCATACTCTTCCCCTCAACCTCTACATCTTTCATCCACCATGCATCCACGACTTTTCGAGGTAAATATCATACCACTTTTGGGTTTTTAAAGCTTAGTTTTTTTTGCCTTACAATGCTATTAACTTGTGCTTGTTTGCTTTTGATCCTTGCAAGCAATTTCGCAAGCATCACTGAGTTGGATTAAAATGCAAGGGTTTTCATTTTCTTCTACTTTGTTTTGAGTTTTATGTGCTATATTTGTGAGTTTCGAGTCCATTTCGCTTTTTGATAAGAAGTTTTTCGATGAGTAAATGTTATTCAAAAGTGGATACGGATTCTCAAAAGCAATTATTTAGGAGGTTTCAGGTTCAGATTGTGAGAGAAGAGGGGTAAGGATTTAAGAGTTAAGAATATCACTCCATAGCTGAGTGAAAAACATCAACCGAATATGTAAAGTACTGGTATTGTTTTGTGGCTGAAATTATCCTCAGCATGAAAATATACGTCGTAAAACCAGCAACCATGCATCCAACAGCATAAATACGTTACAATGCCAAAACTCTATGATCCATTTGAGTGATTTGAGTATGTATATAAAGAAAGAGATCAAACTGAAGGGTCAGGATCATGTGATGTCAAAGGAAAAGGCATCAATCTCCATTATTAATCAACGACGACCATTGAATCGGTTTGTGGCAGACGTGAGCTCTGTGAGCGTGAGTGGCTCTTCTCCGCATGAAAGCACCAAGAAAAACCAGGACCCCAGCGAACCCATGTTAGTGAGACTCCACATTCTTGCAGGTTAATTGGCCACATAGCATTTCACGACACATCTAGCTTTTGCTTTCTTCCCTGTTCTTCCATGGTAATGCAAGAAAATTCCCGTGGATCTTGCAGGTGATATATCACTTTCACGCCATCGAGATCACATGAGAGGTTCCACTTTCCGCGGAAAGTCTGCAAACTAGCTTTTGCAAAGTATATTCTGCTTTTGGTTGTCGTCTACTTCTCAACTGTAGCTGTTTTCTTTTCTCTCTACCCTCAAGACACTTCCTTGCTTCAAATATTCATTCTTCTCACCTCATTATGAACATAACAATGATGGCATCATGCAAAATTCTACCCCACAGAAACATCACTACCACGTTCCCACTGATTACAATATTGTCAAATAACTTTGCAGGAGGGTGGCCCTTGGAGTCATATTTTCCACATACATAAAGTGCTTTGGAAGATTGTGTTTAATTTTTTTTTGAGTTTTTTCCTCCTCATTATCAAGTATGAGTACGGTAGGTAAAATTACTTTATACACTAGTATAATTGAATTTAGGTAAATTCAACAAAAATCCTAAAACTCTAACCTTAAAAAACCTATAATATATCTCAAAATGGTTAAATGAGGCTCTTGTGGTGAAGGCCACTTGTTAACATGGGTGGATGGCTAGAGAGAGAACCAACAATGCAGACAGAGTGTTGCATATGCACAACTAGTGATAGCGCTTGTACTCCAAGCACAATTGGTGGTCGTGCATGTACAATATACATGTCTTAATCGGTAGCGCATATTCTATGCTAGAGAGAAAAATAATCAGTCCCACTTAATTACTATAGGAAAAAATAACTTTTTGTGTGTTTTGCCCAATTTTCCACAAACTTTAGTTTGAATGGTACCATGTAAATCTGTAATCTGATCATGTTTGGATGGTGGTGTAGAGTGGTGTACCCGTGTCTACATGATTCATTGCATGAAACACGTTTTGCTCCCAATTATTTTATACTCTTTGATTGAATTGTCTCACGGCCCTTGAACTCAAGATTCATTATATTATATTATATTCAATTAAATATTCGAGTAACGCCTTTCATTTTGAATTAGTTCTTGTAAGAAGATCAATTATTTGATGGTTCGCGTCTCTCAATTAAAATCCAACCCATCAAGATTTGATATCATAATTTAAGAAATTAAGCCTATCCGAGATAACCATTTAAGCATAAAAAATTTCTCTAAAAATAAATAGCAAGGCCTTTTCACTCTCATCAATTATCAAGTTAGTCAAATGAGAAGCTTCGTTCGGCCTAACTATTCAATTCAGAGTGATAGTTATGTAAGAAAACGAAGCTCAACTCCTTGTTCTAGCAGGCAACCAAAGGAGCTTTAGGATAATTGAAGCATGTGATATAGAATAAAAGTTTGGTAAGGATCGCAATTAAACAAGTTTCACCATCATCACTCCTTATCGAAAATAACATAACTTGTATTAAAATGATGTTTATATTTGTTTTTCAAAATGATTTTTACTTAAAAATATATTAAAATTATTTTATTTATATTCTTAAAAAAATATTTTTTATATCGATATATTAAAAAATATAAAAACACTAAATTGTTTTAATATTAAATTTTAAATTACAATGGTCCAGCATACTTTGAATTTAAAGCTTTGTTTGTGGGGGTGGGGGGATCGGAAAACATCATATCAACTTCAAAGATTGTACGTTTTGTTGTGGAAAAGTTGAGTACGATCTTATTTCTGTTTTCACGTGGTACCATGCTGTCACTAACATGTTACTATCGTACTGACTAAGTCTAATCGGCTGCTTGCTCTTATCAAAGAGATGGATTTGTAATTCTCCTCGTCCTTCCAATATAAGTCGTTCACTGTATCATTTTTTTTTTATTAACATGTGTTTATTAATATAAATATACAAATTACTTTGCATGTATCTTAATTAATTTTATAAATTTTAAAATTAATAATTATATAAATTTTTAATAATCATCATATTAAAAATTACAAGGTTTAAATCTAAAATCACGTGAGAAACAAATATTTTAGTCTTAAACTTTTATTTCTGGACCACCTAATAATGTTTTTGTTCACTGTATCATTGGATTTTCATGTGATAACCAAACATCCCACATTGCTCTTGTAAGATTCTATAATATCTATACATAGAGTTACATTATAAGAATTATTTTAGAAAAGTCTGATTTTCTTAAATAGTTTTCTTAGAAAGTTTTATTCTTAGTAAAACTCTTAAAAATTGTTAACCGAAATATTTACAAAACTTTTGATTGGGTTTTAGAAAAAATAATGCATTGAAGAGATAGAGTTCGAATTTATTAAAAGCCTAGTTTATTGGCTTAAATATAATTTGATGGGAGGAAAATAAGTCTTGTTTGCTGAAAAGTTTACTCCACAATCCAAAGCCTAGTTTATTGAAAATGCGCTAGCATTAAAATTGTAATAAAATTAATGATATAATGTATTTCATACACATACATGTTCTCTTACCTTCATTTTCTTTTATGCTTGTGATAGATCACTTCAGTTCAATCTTATCCAATTGTTGACAAAATCAATAGCTAGCACAAATAATACCAATTAAGCGTTCTCATTCATGGATTGACCATGTCTCAAAAGCCACAAAATTAGTAAATTTGTTTTAGAATACATTTTTTTGGAAATAAGCCAACAAACTTAGTGGTTGGAAAAAAAACTAATTTATAGTCTATCGCAAGTTGTATATGAATTTCCACAACTCTTGGCATATAGTGAAACTCCTTATAGACTATGACAAGCATTGGATACTCTTGCATGTATATGATAAAAGAAAATAGTATTTTAGGGTTTGCAAATATAGCAAAAGGATGGATTTTACAAACTTAGTGGTTGGAAAAAAAACTAATTTATAGTCTATCGCAAGTTGTATATGAATTTCCACAACTCTTGGCATATAGTGAAACTCCTTATAGACTATGACAAGCATTGGATGCTCTTGCATGTATATGATAAAAGAAAATAGTATTTTAGGGTTTGCAAATATAGCAAAAGGATGGATTTTACATAGTAAAGGATGCATTTGAGATGTTCTTTGCCATGACTAAAATTCTCATGCATATAACTCAAAAGCATAACATCCATAACATGAAATTAATATATGCAAATAAGCTAGTTTTTTAACTTTTCTTTCTTTATGAAACGGTTGTGGGCTTTTTACTTTTATTTCTCTATTCTATCCCTTTTAGACATTAAAGTTTTCTCACAATAGGAAATTATTTCTTTTCTTTTCATTTCAATTTTAAACATTGCAATGGATGAGTTCGACAAACATGATAAAGTTTCTTAGACCAAAACAATGTTCCACATGTTTTGTGATATTTGTACTAAAACTATTAAGAGAGTCACAAGACCAAACATCCATTTTGATAAAGATTGCTAGAAATTTATCATACATAAAGAACAAACAAGTTTTTCTTTAATAAAAACAAATGAGATAGGGTTAAAATGGATTAAATGGTGTGGAAAAAGTTGCTATTTGAAATTAGAGTTTGTTGGAGTAGTGAACTTGATGTTATTTCTGAAACAAATGAATGGTGGAAAACAGAAATCTAGGTCAATTGTCCTTATTAATATCGTTATAATTTTATTTGTCTTATTGCATTATTTAAATAATCTTCTAACATTGTTATCCACAATCAACTTTTATTATGTAGGAAATGGGATTAGCAATGAAGTTTATGCATGCCATAATTGAGTTCTTGTTTTGTGTCAAGTACGACACCATAATTAGTAACATAGTGGCCATGAGATAATATGATTGGGGAAACTAGAATGACAAATATAACTAACAATGAAATTAATCTATATAAAAAAAAGTGATGAGTCTGAAAAAGCATACAATTCTTGATTTTGTATATGAGAAAGATTTTAAGATGAAATGTTTATTTCATTCACAATCCTTCTCACCTGCAGACCATCAACTTTATAGGCTTTAGGTTCCAGGGAGTTACAATTAATTAACAAGTGAATAACAATATTTACTATTCAACATAAGAAGAGGAATTTGCGCCACTATGTAATCATGGCTTCTACACTTCACACATGGTCATAAGTACTCATGAATTCCCAACAACAATTGATAAACTTATAGTTGTGTAATTAATACACCTCATGTAACCTTTTATCATAAAATTTGTTTCTCTTATCCCCTAAATTATAGTTGTGTAATTAATACACCTCATGTAACCTTTAATTAAAAGTTTAATGGACCAATATATGGAAAGATATGACGAGAGTGGGTTATGAAAATATTACATGTATGTATACTATTGCTTTTGATTCATACCTTATATTTTATATTTATTAATAAAATAATAATTTATCTGTTTCGTCTAGTAATTTTCTTTATTTTTTAAAAAAAAATAGTAGCCTAAATGATCCATTAATTCCTTTACACTTTATTTTATTTTTTTGACGAAGTCAGGATCTCCATCCAACCAAGGGAGATTATTAAATGGATTGTTTACTGGGCCCAACACATATAGTTTGAGCTAGATGCCCTAATCAATATAATGGGCTGGTCTTCTGCTTTTGAAAGGCTCCACTGCCGATCTGTTGAAATGAATTTCACAACTATTTTTTTCTAAGCATAGAGATCTCCAACTCTCCTTTCCACACATTGGAAAGTGATGGTTATTCTTCGAGTCATGAGGATTTATAGTTCTACGTTTCTTGCTGTGAAAAAAATCAGAAATCGACGACAAAAAATAATTGTTTTAACAGGAAGAGAGAAATAAATAAAATAAAGTGTTCTTGTTTTTGTTAACTGAAATCTGATAGCTCCAAAACTTTACAGAGTAGGGCGTGCGGCTGCCTGATTTGCCTCTTATTACCGATATCTTAACGTTGTCATCATCACCATAGCCAATCAATATCTTTGCTTAAAACAACGTTAGGGTGGCAAACAATATTTTTTTTATATATTTTAGTGAGTATACTTGACATTGAGCTCCTCATGTTAAGTGGAAAAAAAAAGAGCTACGATTAGCGCATTGAAAAATCTTTATACAGGCAGGTGGGGTCTTAGCTTAGTGGAGAAAGCAATTTGTTCCTTTTCTCTATATTAGGATTCGAGTTTTACTATATATGTCTGTCACCCTCGCGGTGTCTTACTTGTTCACTGGGCTTGCAGGATATTCAGTAGATCCAAGGATTAGTGATGCAGCAGTGGACCAGCTGGCATTAGATTATTTAGAGAAGTGGGATTCGAAACAATCCAAATGGCATTAGATCATTTAGAGGAGTGGGATTGGAAACAATCCAAATTCTAGAGGTTTAGGATTAGGAGCGGGATTCGAAATAATCCAAATTCTGGAGTGTTTAGGATTCTCCTTAGAATTAGTTTTTGCTTTAAATTCGCTTTACCCTTTTTGGTCAATTTCCGTTTTAGGGTGTTTTCTTGCTTTCCAAGGAATATGATTAGGTTTAGGATTTGTTTCCTTTAAATTATGATGTAAGCCGAATTGGCGAGGCAGTTTTTGATTCATAAAATTTAGAGTTCTCTCTAATTTAATCCAATTTCAGAATTCTTCTTGGTTCCACGAATTGAAGCCTAACTTTCCGGTATTTGTGAGCAAATCAATGGAACTTTAGTAGCTTGTTTCCAATCGTTTTTCACAGGTCTTTCTCGACCGAGCTTCCACTACATCAGTTTGGTATCAGAGCCAGGTTCGTTCGGGACGACTTCATCATGCCGCCGAGACGACGACCAGACCAAATTCATGTAGATCTAGCCATCGAACGTGACCGTATGATACAATTAGAGCGACAGGTGGAGCAATTGACGGAGCAACTTGCGGCGACAAGAGCCAACCAAAACCAGTATCAGGCCTTAAATCCTGAAACAAGTAGTGACGAAGTGGAAGGGGATCCGCGACCACATCGTGGACAGAGAGCGCCTTTAGCTGATGATCGGGCTGATGACAGAATTGAAGACGTCAGGCGATGGGAGTCAGGGATGCAGACAGAGGTCCCAGAATTCCGTGGAAGCATGCAACCAGAAAAGTTTCAGGAGTGGCTCGGAGTCGCTGAAGACATTCTGGAATTCAAAAGAGTTCTTGCGAATGAGAGGGTGGCATTGGTGGCCACAAGGTTTCGGGGAAGAGCCGCGGCTTACTGGTAACAATTTAAACTGGCTAGGAGTCGCGCGGGAAAACCCAAACTTGCTGACTGGGAGAAGATGACACGAAAATTGCGAGAGGAATTTCTACCTCACAATTTTGCGAGATTGATGTACCAGAGGTTGCAGAATCTGCGACAAGGCATGAGGACTATTGATGAATATACAACTAAGTTCTACGAGTTATTGGTGCGAAACGATATAGAGGAATCACAAGATCAGTTGGTGCAGAATCTGCGACAAGGCATGAGGACTATTGATGAATATACAACTAAGTTCTACGAGTTATTGGTGCGAAACGATATAGAGGAATCACAAGATCAGTTGGTGTCGCGCTACTGTGGAGGGTTGCGTACACAAATTCTAGACATGGTTAATCTATTCGATCCCGTGACAGTAACAGAAGCGCATCAGAGGGCTTTACAATTGGAGAAGACATTGTCACGAAAATCTGGGAGTGGACCATTTCTGAGCTTCGAAAGTGGACTGAGCAATCAAAATAGGACCACTGTGGGCAGTAGTTCGAGTGAAAATTCTAGAGGACGTACCAGTGCTAATGGCAGTACAATTCCCATACAACGAAACCCCGCAAGTAACATTCAAACTCCCCGAGCAACGGGAGGATTTCGGTGTTTTGGGTGTGGAGAGACAGGCCACAGACTGTCTGAGTGTCCAAGGCCAGCAAAGAGGGTATTATTTATTGACCCGGCAGAATTTAATGAGGAAGATGTGGAAATAGTTGAAGAACCACAATCAGGAGCGGAGGAAGCAAGTGAGGAACTAGTAGATGGTGACACTGGAACAATGTTGATGGTGCGGCGTACCTGCTTGGCATCGAGAATTGAAGAAAGAGAGTGGCTTCGAAATAACATCTTTCAATCTTCTTGTACCATCCTTGGTAAGGTGTGTCGATTTGTCATAGACGAGGGAAGTTGTGAGAATATTGTGTCAGTCGAAGCGGTACGAAAATTAGGGGTGATGACAGAAAAACATCCAAAACCATATAGGCTAGCGTGGCTGCAAAAGGGGGGAGAGGTGACTGTATCACAGCGGGCACTAATGGCATTCTCTATGGGAACCAACTACAAGGATCAGATGTGGTGTGATGTGGTGGAAATGGATGCATGTCACTTACTACTAAGGAGGTCGTGGTAATATGACAGGAAAGTGTATCATGATGGGTTTAAAAATACCTATTCGTTCGTTTTCCATGGAAAAAAATTGTGCTACTACCGGGCAAACCAACTTAGAAGATTAAGGCGCATGGCGATAATAATAAATGCAAAGTTCGAGTTGGAAATAAAAGAAGCAGATACGGTGTTTGTGTTAATGGGACAAGAAACACAGGCTGATATGGAGGTACCTAGTGCGGCAGCTCCCCTGATTTTGGAGTTTGCTGATGTGTTTCCGGATGAATTACCTGAAGGACTACCACCTCTACATGACATTCAACATCATATCGACCTAGAACCAGGAGCGATGTTGCCAAACAAACCACATTACAGAATGAGTCCCACTGAGCATGAAGAGTTACGACGGCAGGTGGAGGAGCTACAGTGAAAGGGGCATATCCGTGAGATTTTAAGTCCATGTGTTGTTCCCGCCTTGTTAATTCCCAAGAAAGACGGAACCTGGAGGATGTGTGTTGACAGTCGCGCAATTAATAAGATCACAGTAAGATATTGCTTTCCAATCCCGAGATTAGATGATTTGTTAGATCAATTGAGTGGGGCGCATGTGTTCACCAAATTGGACCTGAAGAGTGGGTATCATCAGATTCATATTCGACCTGGGGATGAATGGAAGACAGCGTTCAAGACGCAAGAGGGGTTATATGAATGGCTAGTCATGCCATTTAGGTTATCAAACGCACCGAGCACCATTATAAGAGTGATGAACCAAGCCCTCCGACCATTTATCGGTAAGTTCGTTGTTGTTTACTTAGATGATATCTTAATATACAGTGCAAATCCCGAACTGCATTTTCAACACATTCGAGAAGTGTTAAGTGTGTTGCGTAGAGAGAAATTTATTGCTGCAGCCAAGAAGTGCATTTTTATGACACTAAAGGTGTTATTTTTGGGATATATTGTTTCTGGAGAGGGTCTACAAGTAGACGAGTCCAAAATAGTGGCAGTGAGGCAGTGGCCACGACCAAAAACAATTACTGAGGTGCGAAGTTTTCATGGATTGGCATCATTCTACCGCCGGTTCATCCTGCACTTTAGTAGCATAATGGCACCTATCACTGAATGTATGAAAGGAGTCAAGTTTCAGTGGACAACCGAAGCTGAAAAAGGTTTTCGGCACATCAAAGAGAAATTGACAACAGCCCCTATACTCGTTCTCCCAGATTTTTCCCAACCATTTGAGCTGAATAGTGATGCTTCCAAGGTGGGGATAGGAGCTGTTTTGAGTCAAGGAGGGAAACCGGTGGTATATTTCAGTGAGAAACTGTCAGGGTCTCGAGTATGTTATAGCACCTATGACATAGAATTCTATGTTGTGGTCCAAGTGGTGAAACATTGGCGGCATTACTTATTTCACCGAGAATTCATTCTATTCACCGATCATGATTCATTGAGACATCTCCACAGCCAAGAAAAAATTTCTTCCCGGCATGCTTCATGGTCAGCGTACCTTCAACAATTTACATTCGTCCTGAAGCACAAAGCAGGTGTTACGAACCGGGTGGCTGATGCTCTGAGCCGAAGAAACAATATGTTATCCACAATGACTGTCTAGGTTCCAGGTTTTAACTCTTTTCGTGAATTATTTGATTCAGACCCACACTTTTCAGAGATAATGGCTACTGTTCGAGAGGGTAGAGATTCAAAATTTGTATTGGTAGATGGGTTCTTATTTCGGGGAAATCAACTGTGTATTCCCGAGTGTAGTTTGCGGCTGCAAATTATTAGGGAACTACATGGAGAGGGTCACGTGGGAAGAGATCGCACTCTTCAGTTAGTCAAAGCATCTTACTTTTGGCCAACAATTCGAAAGGAAGTAGAGAGGTATGTGAAACGTTGTCAGATTTGCCAAGTGTCCAAAGGGAAGGCCACTAATGTCGGTTTGTATAGGCCATTATCGATCCCTAATCAACCCTGGACGGACTTGAGCATGGACTTTGTTTTGGGACTGCCCAGAACCCAACGAGGATGTGATTCCATCTATGTGGTGGTTGACCGATTTTCCAAGATGGTTCATTTCATCCCATGTAAAAAAACTACTGATGCTGTCAAGGTCGCCCAGTTATTCTTCCGCGAGATTTATCGCCTTTATGGATTACCTGCGTCAATTGTTTCGGACCGAGACACTCGATTCCTCAGTCACTTCTGGCGGTGCCTTTGGAAGATGGTCAACACACGGTTGGATTTTAGCAGCGCATATCACCCACAAACGGATGGGCAAACAGAGGTGGTGAACCGAACACTCAGAGATTTACTGAGATGTCTGGTAGGAGAAAATGTTCGGTCATGGGATTTGAAGCTGAGCCAAGCCAAATTTGCCCATAACCATGTTGTCAATAGGAGTATCAGCTTCAGTCCTTTTCAAGTCGTGTACTCACTGGTGCCTCGAAGCCCTATTGACCTGATTCCTCTACCTAGCAAGACTAGAGTTCATGGGAAGGCTGAAGATTTTGTTCAAGGGTTACAAGAGGTTCATAAGCAGGTGCAGGAAAATTTGTTGTAATCAGTGGAGAAATACAAACGGGTCGCGAATAAAAAAAGGCGTCATTTGGAGTTTGATGTGGGTGATTTTGTGTGGGCGGTCCTCACAAAGGATAGGTTTGTTGTGAGGGGGGTATAACAAACTTGCTGCTAAGAAGGTTGGACCGCTAGAAATAGTGGAGAAAATTAATCCAAATGCTTATCGCCTGAAACTTCCCAGCCATATTCGAACTCATGATGTTTTTAATGTCAAGCATCTGATGCCTTTCCATGGTGATTCCTCTAATGAGGATACCGTGATAAATTCGAGGACGAATTTTGTCCAACATGGGGAGAATGATGCAGTAGTGGACCAGCTGGCATTAGATTATTTAGAGAAGTGGGATTCGAAACAATCCAAATGGCATTAGATCATTTAAGGAGTGGGATTGGAAACAATCCAAATTCTGGAGGTTTAGGATTAGGAGCGGGATTCGAAACAATCCAAATTCAATAACAGGGGTTGATGATAAGTCTGGACGATAGGATAGTCCAAGTTGCTTCAACGAGGATGTCGACTTTTTCTGGTGGGGGAGGTTTTTTATAGGGCTAAATTTGTCAAAGTAAAGTTGACGAAAAATAGTATTGGAAAGACACAATGAGATAGTATCGAAATTAGTAACACTAATGAGTTTGGCAGCGACGACAAAATCAATAACAGGGGTTGATGATAAGTCTGGACGATGGGATAGTCCAAGGCTTGATGAAAATCACTAGTGTTATGATTGGCAACCTACATTAGCATGTCTATGTGAGAAGCAACGTGCATGATAATCGACAGAATCAGTAGAATCGACAGTATTATGCGTCTAGAAATTCAAGAGCAATGACTTATTAATGCTGGGTTGACGAGAGTGTAGACTTTGGAGTATGGATAGTCGAAAGGCATGCAACACAGTTATTATGGCAGCATGTGAGTTGACAGGATGGACAACTGGTTTGTTGTATGACAGATCAGGGGAGATGCAACAGTTTGGAGTAGTTATAGGCAATTATTGTTTTGGGGAAAAAGTGGCTAGTTATGTTCTAGGTCTTGGGAATAAAGTTTTGGTGGTATTCTTGTGTGTTAATACTCATTGTATAGGACAATATATATATATATATATATATATATATATATATATATATATATATAACATGCAAGTTCTGGAGACAGAACAAATTTGCATAACACTCACACAAATGGACTTATGTATCCCTTTTGAGTTAATAAAAAGGTTGGGATGAATTCTTGTAATTTCTTGTGTGCTTGTGATTGTTCAAATTTGCTTGTGTATTCTGCTTGTTTACAATGTTAGAAGAGTGGGGAATTCTTGGGTTTATGGGACAAATTAGTTGTAGGCAGACACGAGTGAATTGGTGAGCAAAAAAGTTTGACAGGTCAATCTTAGTTAACCTGTCAAACTTGTGATCTATGTCATGAGATTAGGAAAATCACAGGTATTTTAAGAAAAAACTAAATGGAAAATAATAAAATAAAAAAAAAAGTAAAAAAAAAAAAACAATGTAAGCACAATCTTCAACTAATCATATGTGGAAAGATAAAATATAAAAAAAAATCAATTATACAAAAGGATTCAAAACAAAAAATAACAATTAAAATAATACAAATCAAAATGAAATAAATAAATAAATTTAAGTACAACTATGATTTTTTTAATTGAAGGGTGAAAATGAGAAGAAAAAAACTAACAAAAGGACAAAAAAAAAATTGAGAATCAAAGTAAGAAAAAAATAACATATCATAGATTTTGATGATTTTGATTGAACAATAAAATTAAAAACAAATAAAAATTATACAAAAGGGTTGAGAAAAAAATTAAAAATAAAAAAATCATAAAAAATTGAAAAAAAATAATATATTACAAATTGACAGGATTAATTTCAAATAAAAAAAATATAAAATGAACCAGATCAGAAATTCTAAATAAAAAAATAAATATTAAAGTTGAAATATCAAACTATGAGATTTTGAATAAACAGTGTGATTTTCGAGAAGAGAAGAGAAAACAGAAAAACAATCTCATCCGCGACAATTCATCATGTCACATGCTGCCCCATCAGGAAAACAATGCTATAAAAATTCCTACGACATGGTAGAAGTGATTTGTTTCCACTAGCAGGTGCAAAAGGCATCTTGTGCTACAAGAACTTGCCATTTTTTTTAATGTTTTTGTATGTTTATTAAAAGATTAAATTGCTCTTGACCAAGTTCAAAAATGTGAAAAAGTCTTTCAACGCAAGTTTTTAAAAATATTTTTTTTAAGAATAATTGAGTCATTTTATTATATTTAAAATAGGAAAAGACTAAAAAAACTCTTTAGATGCTAGTTTTATTTACCTTTTTTAAGAGTAAATTAGTAATTTTGATGTGTTTTCTTTTTAAAAAACTAATAAATATATCCCTGATCAATGTAATAATAAATAATAAACCTTTCAAAAAGATCAAATTACCTCCGACATCATGGCTAATAATAATTATACGATTGTAATGAATAGTGAAATTTATATAGGTGAATAATAAATCTCCTTGTTTGTTTCTTATGTTGACAGTATTATCAGTTAACATTTAAAAATGACATCGCAAAAATGTGTGCTTGAATAAGTAAAGAATTTCATTTTTTATATTAAATATTTTGTACCAAATAATAATCTAATATTTGTTGTTACCCAATTTTTGACTTATTTATTTTTCTGAAAAATACATATTTTGGTGCAAGGGTAAAATTGAACAAATTAAGAGTTTAGTGGTCGATTGGGGTTTAAATCGCGAAAATCAGGAACCAAGGACTAGATAATGAGATCACGCAAAGCTGAGGTTGAGATTGAATTTTTGATGAGGTAATTGCATAAAATCAAGTTTAAATCCAATTGGGTGCAATTATAGAATTTTTAAAGTACCAAATCGGATTTTTTACCTTCAAAAATTTTGAAATCTGCATTTAAATAAGCATGCACTGTTCCGGCATGCATTTTCATTGATTTTTCAGGCGCATTGATCACAACAGATCAACTCAAATTTTCTTCCTATTTCAATCGTGATTTTCTTCCCAATTTATCTCCATCAAAATCGACGTCCTGATTCTCCTCTGATTTATTTTCCTTAACAATTCGGGTCTCCTCTGCTATAAATAGCAGTGCACGGTGAAGAGAAGGGGGGAGGAAACGGAGAGAAGACAAGGAAAATTTAACGTGAATTTTGGAATTCTTCTTTTCCCTCGCATCTGTTCTCCTTCACTCTCGCTCTCTGCTTTCATTTTCTGTTTTCTCTTCTCTCTCTCTAAAAAATATACAGACCCGAAGCTCTCTCTTCCTCACTCTCGGCCAGCCAAGTATCACCACCGTCGACAACCCATATTACTCTCCAGAATCACCACCTTCTCTGCCATAAATCCCTAGCAGCTTAGCCACCTTCTCTGTTGAAGAAAAACAGAGCAGCCCGACGCAGACGCCACCAGCCCGCCAGTTTCAGAGGCTCCGTCCAGCGACCTCAGGCCATCATTTCCGACGCCACCATGACAGGAAGAGTCACCTCGACCTCCTCTACGGAAAGGTACTAACCGTTTCTCCTTTCGTCATACTGAAAAAAGCACTGCTCACGCGTCTTCTCCACTTCGCCTGCATGCAGTGGGACGCAATTCGCGTCCCACTGTTCATGCAGGCCAAGTTAGGTGGGCCGGGCTGTTTGCCCGGCCACAAGGCAAAGAGAAATGGGCTGGACTGGAAAATCAGTCCAAGCCCGAGAATACGGGCCGAAATGTGGCCCAATGATAAATGGATCGGAGGCCCAGTAAAAGGCCATCTGGGCTGAGACCCAGCCATCTTAAAGAGTGGGCCAACAAGCCCAAGACCGTTTTGTTTGGGCCGAAGGTCCGTTTCCATCTGGGCGGGCCGCAAACCCAGCTCAATCTGGGCGAGCTGCGGGCCCATCTTTATCTGGGCGGGCTTCGGGCCCAGTCCCGTCTGGGCGGGCCTTGAGCCCGCCCTCCCCAATTGAGCAGGCTGGCAGCCCAGCCCCATCAGGGCTGGGCAGCCAGCCTAATCCCTATATAAAAATAAATAAAAATATTAAATATAAAAATAAAATAAAATAAAATAAAATATTTTTTTTTTATATATGTAAAGTAATTTGAACAAAATGCATTTGTTTTAAAATACGGCCAATACACTAGTATATTTTAAAAATTATTTTCTTTGAAAAAAAATATATATTATCTTGGGTTTTGAAGAAAAATGAGTTTTAGCATTGGATTTTGCAAAAAAAAAAAATCATTTCTTGTATTTTGAGATTTTACAACATGTTTGGAAAATCCAAAGGGTATTGGCCAATATTTCAAAAAAAATATAAAAATCTTATTTTTGGAATTTATTATTCACTGTTGGTATTTGGATAAATAAATTCTAAGAGGTTAATATCCAAAATATTCGGCGGGAATGATAATTTATTATTTACTGTCTCTATTTGGATAAATAAATTCTAAGGGGCTAATATCCAAAATATTCGGGGGAATGATATACTATTATGCATTGTCGGTATTTGGATAGATAAATCTTAAGGGGTTAATATCCAAAATATTCGGCGAAATGATAATTTATTACTCACTATCGGTATTTGGATAAATAAATCCTAAGGGGTTGATATCCAAAATATTCGGCGAGAATGATATCTCATTCGTCATTTAACCAACATTGTTTTGAAAGATCAAAACCATAACAAATTATAAGCAAACCAAACGTCAAGCAGCTTACCTTAGGTAGGGTGTACTAGGGGTGCTAAAACGTTCCCTTTGCGCAACCAGTCCCTTACCCTAGAATCTATGAAAGACCAGTCTTAGGTTTCCTAGTAACCATAATACTAGGTGGCGACTCCTTTTTTTTACGAAAATAAAGAATCCCCCGGACATTTAATCCCCCACTCACGGGGATAATCGTCACGACGCCGCACTCATTTTTTTGGGGTGCGACAATATTTTTTTTATAATAATATCAGATTTTTTTACACAATATATGTCAAATTATTTATTTGATATTTTTCATAAAAAACAAAAACAACAATATTTTTATTTCTTAGAAAAATATTTAATAAAATATATCGATAGCTCTTTACTAACCAATGACCTAGGCTTTACCTCGAATCAATCTCGAATTCAATTTTAAAAATATAATAATAATTATTTTTATTATTATATATCTTAGTTGGATAATTTTTATATTGAAATTTTGTACGATAATATTTTATGGAAAAAAGAAAAATAGCCATGGAGATATGTTCTCTATGTATATGCTATTTTAAGAATACATAACTTCACGCTAAAATTATTTATGATTTTTTTTTTAATAACCTCATTGTGCTGGTTTCTTCTTCTTCTTCTTCTTCTTCTTCTTCTTCTTATCACCACTTATCTTAAGTTCCAAACTAATTTTCTAAATCCGCGTCCATAAAATGAGTGATGAAGATATTCTATAAAATTTATTTGCATGAAAAATAATAGATTTAAGAAAACTTTCTTCGAATTCCAAATAAAAACACTTATTTTTATAATCTAGAGTTGTCACAAAATTATAGCTTTATTGTTTACAAGTTGATTGTTAGAGAGGGGGCAAAGCTAGGCTGTGTCCGATATTGCTCGTTTGTTATTCTTTAAAAGGTACCTTTTATATTAAGATATTTTTCTTATAAAAAAAATTGAATTTGAGAAAACTTCATCGGGTATTTTTTGTATATCTAAGATTAAGCAATTAAATCCTGATTTTCAGATTCTTACAAGTAAACACGTCATAACTTGAACCTGAAGATCTGCTTTATAAATTTTATGTGTACCTTAACTAATTTTATAAATTTTAAAATTAATAATCATGTAAATTTCTAGTGATCATAATATTATAAATCATAATGGTTAAATCTAAAATCAAGTGAAAAACAAATTTTTTAGTCTTAAACTTTTATTTCTGGACCACCTAATAATGTTTTTGTTCACTGTATCATTGGATTTTCATGTGATAACCAAACATCCCACATTTCTCTTGTAAGATTCTATAATATCTATACATAGAGTTACATTATAAGAATTATTTTAGAAAAGTCTGATTTTCTTAAATAGTTTTCTTAGGAAAGTTTTATTCTTAGTAAAACTCTTAAAAATTGTTAGCCGAAATATTTACAAAACTTTTGATTGGGTTTTAGAAAAAATAATGCATTGAAGAGATAGAGTTCGAATTTATTAAAAGCCTAGTTTATTGGCTTAAATATAATTTGATGGGAGAAAAATAAGTCTTGTTTGCTGAAAATTTTACTCCACAATCCAAAGCCTAGTTTATTGAAAATGCGCTAGCATTAAAATTGTAATAAAATTAATTATATAATGTATTTCATACACACACATGTTCTCTTACCTTCATTTTCTTTTATGCTTGTGATAGATCACTTCAGTTCAATCTTATCCAGTAGTTGACTAAATCAATAGCTAGCACAAATAATACCCATTAAGCGTTCTCATTCATGGATTGACCATGTCTCAAAAGCCACAAAATTAGTAAATTTATTTTAGAATAATTTTTTTTGGAAATAAGCCAACAAACTTAGTGGTTGGAAAAAAAACTAATTTATAGTCTATCGCAAGTTGTATATGAATTTCCACAACTCTTGGCATATAGTGAAACTCCCTATAGACTATGACAAGCATTGGATGCTCTTGCATGTATATGGATAAAAAAATAGTATTTTAGGGTTTGCAAATATAGCAAAAGGATGGATTTTACATAATAAAGGATGCATTGAGATGTTCTTTGCCATGACTAAAATTCTCATGCATATAACTCAAAAGCATAACATCCATAACATGAAATTAATATATGCAAATAAGCTAGTTTTTTTTAACTTTTCTTTCCTTATGAAACGGTTGTGGGCTTTTTACTTTTATTTCTCTATTCTATCCCTTTTAGACATTAAAGTTTTCTCACAATAAGAAATTATTTCTTTTCTTTTCATTTCACTTTTAAACATTGCAATGGACGAGTTTGACAAACATGATAAAGTTTCTTAGACCAAAACAATGTTCCACATGTTTTGTGACATTTGTACTAAAACTATTAAGAGAGTCACATCCATTTTGATAAAGATGGCTAGAAATTTATCATACATGCAATTCAAAGAACAAGCAAATTTTTCTTTAATAAAAAGAATGAGATAGGATTAAAATAGATTAAATGGTGTGGAAAAAATTGCTATTTGAAATTAGAGTTTGTTGGATTAGTGAACTTGATGTTATTTCTGAAACAAATGAATGGTGGAAAACATAAATCTAGGTCAATTGTCCTTATTGATATCCTTATAATTTTATTTGTCTTATTGCATTATTTAAATAATCTTCTAAAATTTTAATCCATAATCAACTTTTATTATGTAGGAAATGGGATGAGCAATGAAGTTTAGGCATCTCATAATTGAGTCCTTGTTTTGTGTCAAGTACGACGCCATATTTAGTAACATATTGGCCATGAGATAATATGATTGAGGAAGCTAGAATGACAAATATAACTAACAATGAAAATAATCTAAATAAAAAAAGTGATGATTCTGAAAAAGCATACAGTTCTTGATTTTGAATATGAGAAAGATTTTAAGATGAAATGTTTATTTTCATTCATAATCCTTCTCACCTGCCGACTGTCGCGACGACGATTTTTTTACGCGCTTCGCGCCCCGCCATCTCCCCTTTGATTTGGGGGAGACAACGGCGCGCAGTGAAAATAGGGTTGTTTATAGCCGTAAAATTTACGACTATAATTATTAGCAGTCGCCACCTAGTATTATGGTTACTAGGAAACCTATTGGTCTGCGAGAGTCTTGGGTTAGGGGACTTGTTGTGCAAGGGGAAGACGCATCACCCCCAGTGCACCCTACCTAAGTTAAAATTTTAACACTGCATTTTCAAAAAAAACATTTTTTTTTGTCTGCGGGTGTACTTTACAATGTAATTTTACACCGCAGTTATAAGTTTTTTTTTATCTACAGATGTACTTTACAATGTAATTTTACACCGTAGTAAAAATCTTTTTTTATCTACGGGTGTACTTTACAATGTCATTTTACATCGTAATAAAAATATTTTTTTATCTACGGGTGTACTTTACAATGTCATTTTACACCGTAGTAAAAAAAATTTATCCGCGGGTGTACTTTACAATGTAAATTTACACCCTGATAGATGAAACAAAAATATTTATAATTATTTTTGATATTTTGGCCAAATTCCAACGGATAATCATAAACCGGTTACGATATCCAATTTTCGTTTCAAAATATGAGAAAGATGCAACATAATTTTTACGAAAAATATGTATGGAAAATCATGGAATTTGGCCGTATGCACAAGAAACAAATACATTTTTTATATTTTTGATTTTTTTTTTTGTAACAATAATAGTAGTAAAAACTAAAAATACTTTTTTAGTCAATTTGTATTTTTTATTTTTTTTAATTTTTTTATTTTATTTCTGGGCTGGGCTTCTAGCCCTCATGGGCTGAAAGCCCAAATTGTTTTGGGCTGGGCTTCCAGTCCTCATGGGCTAGAAGAACAGATATGTGTGGGCTGGGCTTACAGTCCTCACGGGCTGGAAGCCCAAGTGTGTTTGGGCTGGGCTCCCAGTCCTCACGGACTGGAAGCCCAAGTGTTTTTTTAATATGTGGGCCGGGCATGAAGCCCGGCCTGGTTGCCGGCCGGCCCGTGTGAACAGTGGGACGCAAACTGCGTCCCGCTGCATGCATGAGGAAGATGATGATGAACAGTCGATTTTTTGACTGTGAGGAAAGGCGTACCTGCTAGTACCGTTGGATAGAGGAGGACGAGGTGATGATTCCTGACGTGGTGGTGTCGTCAACGGTGGCCTGTGGTGGCCGGAGGAAGCTTCCGAAGTTGCAGGAGTTTACGTTGCAGCTGCTGTTAGCCCGTCCTTTGCTTCACCGGAGAGTGTGGACGGGTGGCTGGTGTGGCGAGGAAGCTTATGGTGATGATGAGAGAAGTGTTGGGTGAGTGAACGGCCTGCCACGGTTGAGAGAGAGAGAGCTCGGGGAGCTGTTTTTTAGAGAGAGAGAGGGGGGCCTGTAGACCGAGAGAGAGAGATTATGAAGAAGATGAAGATAATCCTCCTCTTTGGTGTGATTCTTCTGGTTTTTATTCGCTGAAAATTTCCTTGAATCCCCAGCACTTCCCTTTTTTTCGTTTTTTTTCTTTTTCTTTTTTTCTGCGTTTTTCTCTTCTCCCCTGTTCTGTGATTCTCCCTCTGTTTTTTTTCTTCCCCCCCCCCCCCCCCCCCCCCCCCCGAAGGCAACTGCGACGCACCTATTTGTAGGGGAAAAACATGCATATTATGTGTTGTGTGGCTGTATGTGTTGTGTGGCTGTATATTGCAGAGGGATGGGGGGTTGCAGGGCTGTGCTCTGCCTCTGCCTCTGCAAAGGATTTGCAGAGGTGGGTTGCAGAGCTGTGTTCTGCACTGTTCCGGTGTCGGAACAGTGCAACACATGCAATCTTGGTTTTCTTTTTTTTTGCATTTTGGTCCTTCAATGTTTGATTGGTTCAATCGCACCCCCAATTATTTTTGAATTATTAATTTTATACAATTGTATCCACGTCAGAATTTTAAGAGCATCCTTAGCTTTGTGCGCCTTTTTATTTTGGTCTCTGGTTTCCGATTTGTGCGATTTAATCCTCAATTGACTGTTAAATTCTCAATTCGTTCAATTTGGCCCCTGATTTCGCTTTATTGACTTAAAAATTCAAATCAGTATCCAAAAATTCCATTCTCATCAATTGAGCCCGAATTAAATTTAAGAAATTGATTTCTCATGACTAAGCCCTTAATAAAATTAATTTGACCAATTTAAAGTATAATTAAGTCCTTGCACTTAATTAAATCCTTCAATTGGACCTTAAATTAATTCCCGATCATAATTAAACTTTAAATTTGTCGACGATTAAATGGAATCAACCCATAAAAAATATAATTATGTCGTTTAACTTAGTTTTTACACAGATTCATCCAACGATAAATTATTTTTACCTTAAATCTGTATTTTTTCTCTATTTTTGGAACCAAAGAGATACGATTGGACTCCCAAAAACAACCAAAATTTCCACATTGATTTTTCTACCCATGCCGGCTCCTTTTATTTTATTTTTGTCATTTTATTTTATTTTAGAGAATAACCCAAAAATTGGGTTACGACACGACCATCAGCTTTATACGCTTTGGGTTCCAGGGAGTTACAATAAATTAGCAAGTGAATAACAACATTTACTATTCAACATAAGAAGAGGAATTTGCGCCACTATGTAATCATGGCTTCTACACTTCACACATGGTCATAAGTACTCATGAATTCCCAACAACAACTGAAACAAAAGAATTAATAAACTTTTTATCATAAAATTTGTTTCTCCTATCCCCTAAATTATAGTTGTGTAATTAATACACCTCATGTAACCTTTAATTAAAGGTTTAATGGACCAATATATGGAAATATATGACGAGAGTGGGTTATGAAAATATTACATGTATGTATACTATTGCTTTTGATTCATACCTTATATTTTATATTTATTAATAAAATAATAATTTATTTGTTTTGTCTCTTAATTTTCTTTCTTTTTTTAAAAAAAAAATAGTAGCCTAAATGATCCATTAATTCCTTTACACTTTATTTTATTTTTTGACGAAGTCAGGATCTCCATCCAACCAAGGGAGATTATTAAATGGATTGTTTACTAGGCCCAACACATATAGTTTGAGCTAGATGCCCTAATCAATATAATGGGTTGGTCTTCTGCTTTTGAAAGGCTCCACTGCCGATCTGCTGAAATGAATTTCACAACTATTATTTTCTAAGCATAGAGATCTCCAACTCTCCTTTCCACACATTACAAAGTGATGGTTATTCTTCGAGTCATGAGGATTTATAGTTCTACGTTTCTTGCCGTGAAAAAAATCAGAAATCGGCGACAAAAAATCATTGTTTGAACAGGAAGAGAGAAATAAATAAATAAAATAAAGTGTTCTTGTTTTTGTCAACTGAAATCTGAAAGCTCCAAAACTTTACATAGGAGGGCGTGCGGCTCCCTGATTTGCCTTTTATTACCGATATCTTAACGTTGTCATCATCACCATAGCCAATCAATATCTTTGCTTAAAACAAAGTTAGGGTGGCAAACAATATTTTTTATATATTTTCGTGAGTATACTTGACAGTGAGCTCCTCATGTTAAGTGAAAAAAAAAAACTACGATTAGCGCATTGAAAAATCTTTGTACAGGCAGTGGTCTTAGCCTAGCGGAGAAAGCAATTTGTTCATTGTCTCTATACTAGGATTCAAGTTTTACTATATATGTTTGTCACTCTCGCAGTGTCTTACTTGTTCATTGGGCTTGCAGGATATTTAGTAGATCCAAGGATTAGTTGAGATATGTATAAGTTGGTCTGGACACCCTAGAAATTAGGGGGAAAAAATCTTTGTACATAACTTTTTTAGTACATACTTGATGGCAAGGTGCTTCAAGTTGCTTCAGTGAGGATGTCGACTTTTTCTGGTGGGGGAGGTTTTTTATAGGGATAAATTTGTTAAAGTAAAGTTGATGAGAAATAGTATTGGAAAGACACAATGAGATAGTATCGAAATTAGTAACACTAATGAGTTTGGCAACGACGACAAAATCAATAATAGGGGCTGACGATAAGTCTGGACGATGGAACAGTCCAAGGCTTGATGAAAATCACTACTATTATGATTAGCAACCTACATTAGCATGTCTATGTGAGAAGCAACATGCATGAGAATCGACAGTATTGTGCGTCTAGCAATTCGAGAGCAATGACTTATTAATGTTGGGTTGACGAGAGTGTAAACTTTGGAGAATGGATAGTCCAAAGGCATGCAACACAATTATTATGGCAACATGTGAGTTGGCAGGATGGACAGCTGGTTTGTTGTATGACAGATCAGGGGAGATGCAACAGTTTGGAGTAGTTATAGGCAATTATTGTTTTGGGGAAAAAGTGGCTAGTTATGTTCCATGTCTTGGGAATACAGTTTTGGTGGTATTCTTGTGTGTTAGTACTCGTTGTATAGGACAATATATATATATATATATATATATATATGAGTAACATGTGCAAGCTCTGGAGGTAGAACAAATATGCATAACACTCACACAAATGGACTTATGTATCCCTTTTGAGTTAATAAAAAGGTTGGGATGAATTCTTGTAATTTCTTGTGTGCTTGTGATTGTTCAAATTTGCTTGTGTATTCCGCTTGTTTACAATGCTAGAAGAGTGGGGGATTCTTGGGTTTATGGGACCAATAAGTAGTAGGCAAACACGAGTGAATTGGTGAGCAAAAAAGTTGAGTCTAGCAGGACTAGACTGCAGCGCGATGTCAATCTTAGTTAACCTGTCAAAATTGTGATCTATGTCATGAGATTAGAATATCTTGATAGTAAGCAAATTAAAGAAAATCACAGGTATTTTAAGAAAAACTAAATGAAAATAATAAAATAAAAAAAGTAAAAAAAAAAAAAAACAATGTAAGCACAATCTTCAACTAATCATATGTGGAAAGATAAAATATAAAAAAAATCAATTATACAAAAGGATTCAAAACAAAAAATAACAATTAAAATAATACAAATCAAAATGAAATATCTAAAATAAATTTAAGTACAACTATGATTTTTTTAATTGAAGGGTGAAAATGAGAAGAAAAAAAGTAACAAAAGGACAAAAAAAAATGAGAATCAAAGTAAGAAAAAAATAACATATCATAGATTTTGATGATTTTGATTGAACAATAAAATTAAAAACAAATAAAAATTATACAAAAGGGTTGAGAAAAAAATTAAAAATAAATAAAATCATAAAAAAATGAAAAAAAATAATATATTACAAATTGACAGGATTAATTTGAAATAAAAAAAATATAAAATGAACCAGATCAGAAATTCTAAATAAAAAAATAAATATTAAAGTTGAAATATCAAACTATGAGATTTTGAATAAACAGTGTGATTTTCGAGAAGAGAAGAGAAAAAAGAAAAACAATCTCATCCGCGACAATTCATCATGTCACATGCTGCCCCATCAGGAAAACAATGCTATAAAAATTCCTACGACATGGTAGAAGTGATTTGTTTCCACTAGCAGGTGCAAAAGGCATCTTGTGCTACAAGAACTTGCCACTTTTTTTTTTAATACTTTTGTATGTTTATTAAAAGATTAAATTGCACTTGACCAAATTCAAAAAGGTGAAAAGGTCTTTCAAAGCAAGTTTTTAAAAATATTTTTTTAAGAATAATTGAGTCATTTTATTATATTTAAAATAGGAAAAGACTAAAAAAACTCTTTAGATGCTAGTTTTATTTACCTTTTTTAAGAGTAAATTAGTAATTTTGATGTGTTTTCTTTTTAAAAAACTAATAAATATATCCCTGATCAATGTAATAATAAATAATAAACCTTTCAAAAAGATCAAATTACCTCCGACATCATGGCTAATAATAATTATACGATTGTAATGAATAGTGAAATTTATATAGGTGAATAATAAATCTCCTTGTTTGTTTCTTATGTTGACAGTATTATCAGTTAACGTTTAAAAATGACATCGCAAAAATGTGTGCTTGAATAAGTAAAGAATTTCATTTTTTATATTAAATATTTTGTACCAAATAATAATCTAATATTTGTTGCTATCCAATTTTTGACTCATTTATTTTTCTGAAAAATACATATCTTGGTGCAAGGGTAAAATTGAACAAATTGAGAGTTTAGTGGTTGATTGGGGTTTAAAACCAAGGACCAGATAAGGAGATCGCGCAAAACTGAGGTTGAGATTGAATTTTTGATGAGGTAATTGCATAAAATTAAGTTTAAATCCAATTGGGTGCAATTATAGAATTTTTAAAGTACCAAATCGGATTTTTTACCTTCAAAAATTTTGAAATCTGCATTTAAATAAGCATGCACTGTTCCGGCATGCATTTTCATTGATTTTTCAGGCGCATTGATCACAACAGATCAACTCAAATTTTCTTCCTATTTCAATCGTGATTTTCTTCCCAATTTATCTCCATCAAAATCGACGTCCTGATTCTCCTCTGATTTATTTTCCTTAACAATTCGGGTCTCCTCTGCTATAAATAGCAGTGCACGGTGAAGAGAAGGGGGGAGGAAACGGAGAGAAGACAAGGAAAATTTCACGTGAATTTTGGAATTCTTCTTTTCCCTCGCATCTGTTCTCCTTCACTCTCGCTCTCTGCTTTCATTTTCTGTTTTCTCTTCTCTCTCTCTAAAAAATATACAGACCCGAAGCTCTCTCTTCCTCACTCTCGGCCAGCCAAGTATCACCACCGTCGACAACCTATATTACTCTCCAGCATCACCATATTCTCTGCCATAAATCCCTAGCAGCTTAGCCACCTTCTCTGTTGAAGAAAAACAGAGCAGCCCGACGCAGACGCCACCAGCCCGCCAGTTTCAGAGGCTCCGTCCAGCGACCTAAGGCCATCATTTCCGACGCCACCACGACAGGAAGAATCACCTCGAACTCCTCTACGGAAAGGTACTAACCGTTTCTCCTTTCGTCATACCGAAAAAAGCACTGCTCACGCGTCTTCTCCACTTCGCCTGCCTGCAGTGGGACACAATTCGCGTCCCACTGTTCATGCAGGCCAAGTGAGGTGGGCCGGGCTGTTTGCCCGGCCACAAGGCAAAGAGAAATGGGCTGGACTGGAAAATCAGTCCAAGCCCGAGAATACGGGCCGAAATGTGGCCCAATGATAAATGGATCGGAGGCCCAGTAAAAGGCCATCTGGGCTGAGACCCAGCCCATCTTAAAGGGTGGGCCAACAAGCCCAAGAACGTTTTGTTTGGGCCGAAGGTCCGTTTCCATCTGGGCGGGCCGCAAACCCAGCTCAATCTGGGCGAGCTGCGGGCCCATCTTTATCTGGGCGTGCTTCGGGCCCAGTCCCGTCTGGGCGGGCCGCGAGCCCGCCCCCCCACTTGAGCAGGCTGGGCAGCCAGCCTAATCCCTATATAAAAATAAATAAAAATATTAAATATAAAAATAAAATAAAATAAAATCTTTTTTTTTTTATACATGTAAAGTAATTTGAACAAAATGCATTTGTTTTAAAATACGGCCAATACACTAGTATATTTTAAAAATTATTTTCTTTGAAAAAAAATATATATTATCTTGGGTTTTGAAGAAAAATGAGTTTTAGCATTGGATTTAGCAAAGAAAAAATCATTTCTTGTATTTTGAGATTTTACAACATGTTTGTAAAATCCAAAGGGTATTGGCCAATATTTCAAAAAAATATAAAAATCTTATTTTTGGAATTTATTATTCACTGTCGGGATTTGGATAAATAAATTCTAAGAGGTTAATATCCAAAATATTCAGGGGAATGATATACTATTATGCATTGTCGGTATTTGGATAGATAAATCTTAAGGGGTTAATATCCAAAATATTCGGCGAAATGATAATTTATTATTCACTATCGGTATTTGGATAAATAAATCCTAAGGGGTTGATATCCAAAATATTCAGCGAGAATGATATCTCATTCGTCATTTAACCAACATTGTTTTGAAAGATCAAAACCATAACAAATTATAAGCAAACCAAACGTCAAGCAGCTTACCTTAGGTAGGGCGTACTAGGGGTGCTAAAACGTTCCCTTTGCGCAAACAATCCCTTACCCTAGAATCTCTAAAAGACCAGTCTTAGGTTTCCTAGTAACCATAATACTAGGTGGCGACTCCTTTTTTTTACGAAAATAAAGAATCCCCCCGACATTTAATCCCCCACTCACGGGGATAGTCGTCATGACGCCGCGCTCATTTTTTTGGGGTGCGACAATATTTTTTTTATAATAATCTCAGATTTTTTTACACAATATATGTCAAATTCTTTATTTGATATTTTTTTTATAAAAAACAAAAACAGCAATATTTTTATTTCTTAGAAAAATATTTAATAAAATATATCGATAGCTCTTTACTAACCAATGACCTAGGCTTTACCTCGAATCAATCTCGAATTCAATTTTAAAAATATAATAATAATTATTTTTATTATTATATATCTTAGTTGGATAATTTTTATATTGAAATTTTGTACGATAATATTTTATGGAAAAAAGAAAAATAGCCATGGAGATATGTTCTCTATGTATATGCTATTTTAAGAACACATAACTTCACGCTAAAATTATTTATGATTTTTTTTTAATAACCTCATTGTGCTGGTTTCTTCTTCTTCTTCTTCTTCTTCTTCTTCTTATCACCACTTATCTTAAGTTCCAAACTAATTTTCTAAATCCGCGTCCATAAAATGAGTGATGAAGATATTCTATAAAATTTATTTGCATGAAAAATAATAGATTTAAGAAAACTTTCTTCGAATTCCAAATAAAAACACTTATTTTTATAATCTAGAGTTGTCACAAAGTTATAGCTTTATTGTTTACAAGTTGATTGTTAGAGAGGGGGCAAAGCTAGGCTGTGTCCGATATTGCTCGTTTGTTATTCTTTAAAAGGTACCTTTTATATTAAGATATTTTTTTTTATAAAAAAAATTGAATTTGAGAAAACTTCATCCGGTATTTTTTGTATATCTAAGATTAAGCAATTAAATCCTGATTTTCAGATTCTTACAAGTAAACACGTAATGACTTGAACCTGAAGATCTGCAATGCAGATTTCAAGTATTTTGTCATCACGTTATGTTTTTGAAAACTATTTTTAATATCAATACATTAACATAATAAAAACCATTAAAAAACATAAATTTAATATTTTTTTAAAATAAAAAATATTTTAAAAACATGGAAACACAGAAACTACAGCAATTTGAAACCTCAAATAAAAACAAGAAAAGTTTAGAATCACTCCGTGGCACTATGAGCTACTAAAAATAGAGCTTACGACCGACGGTGGAGATATATTATGAGGAACAGAACGTGCAATAAAGAGTAAAGAGGTACATTGAATCTAGACATAACTTTACAAAATGACACCAGTGATGCGCCACTTCCCATCATTAAGAACATTAAAAAAAATATCTTATGATGTTTAGTATGTCAACTCTCAGATCTTGTTTAGGGTTTAAAAAATAATAAATTTTATGTTATTTTTTATATTAAATTAAATTTGTTTGATATTTTTATATCATTTTCATGTGCTGATATCAGAAAAAAAAATTAAAAATTATTTTAATATATTTCTGAATGAAAAAATATTTAAAAAAACAACTATAGCAACTCTTCTACACGGACACTTAGATTAATCCTTTTAAAATGTAATTACCATGTCGTAAATGTAATTGATAAAAATATAATTAAATTTTTTTTGAGTGAAAATGAAAGATTCTAATCATGTGTGTTTAATTAGTTCTTTGAGAGTTCGTCATGAAAAACTTTAATCATATTTATTAGTTTTACCTTAAAACTCACAATATCCAAGTCTGAAGCTATTAAAAATTTTCTTTTCTTTATAAAAATCTAAACTTCTTGAAATATATTAGATTTAAACTATTAATTTTCTAAGAAAACTGATAAAAAATCTTACCATGAAAAAAATTAGAGTTCCAAGTTAAATAATATTCTTACTGAAAATATAATTGTTTTGAACAAAAGTATACTCATCCACACTGTCGCGATGATGTTTTTTTCGCGCTTCGTGCCCCGCCATCCCCAGGAATTGGGGGAGACAACAACACGGTGGAAATGAAAGGGGTGTTATATTCATAAAAATTACTACTATAATTATCAGGAGATGTTACCTAGTATTACGGTCACTAGGAAACCTATTGGTCTGCGAGAGTCTTGGGCAAGTGGACTTGTTGTACAAGGGGAAGATGCATCACCCCAATGCACCCTACCTAAGGTAAACTGCATTGTTGAAACTTTTACACTACATTTTCAAAAAAAAACATTTTTTTACGGGTGTACTTTACGATGTAATTTTACACCGCAGTTAAAAACCTTTTTCTTAATCTACGGATGTACTTTACAATGTAATTTTACATCATAGTAAAATCTTTTTTTTATCTACAGGTGTACTTTACAATGTAAATTTACATTTTTATGTTTTTGAAATTTTTGTATTTTTATATTTTTGCCATTTTTTTTAAAAATAAAACAAAAATAAAATAAAATCTTTGGGTTGACTGTCCAACCCTGATGGGTCGAGAGGCCCATCATTTGGGACTGGACTGCCAGCCCTTGGTGGGCCTAACAGCCCACCCATTTTCCCGGCTGGGCCTCATCCCTGGCCAAGCCAGCCCACTGTTCTGTATAATGCAGAACAGTGGCACGAGGGAGTGAATTAATTAACTCCTCCGTGCATAAAGAAGAACGTGAACAGTGAATGTGGTGTTTTTCGAGTGTGACGAACGGCGTACCTATTAATACCGTTATGTAGAGGACGTCGAGGTGGTTCTTCCTGTCGTGGTAGCGTCAGAAATGGTGACCAAAGTGAGCATTGGAAGATGATCGGTGCAACTGCAAACAACTACTGTTGTCTCTATTGCCTTTGCCTAAGACGGTGATTGGGTCACCGAGGTTGAGGTGGAGATACTCGTGACAAAGGGGTGGTCGGAGTGGGTGGCCTGAGTTGTTGAAACAAGAGTGAGAGTGAGAGAGCGGTGGCCGCTGGTTTGTTTTTTAGAGAGAGAGAGAGATCTGTAACTGGCCGAGAGAGACGAAGGGGGGAGAGAGAGAGAGAGTGATGCCGGAGTTGGGGAAGGAGATGGGTTGCGGCCATTGTGTGTGTATGATTTCGTTCAACAAATTTTTATTTTTCTTCGTCTCTATTGAATTTTCAAAATGCTCTATTCTTCTCCCTTGTTCTCCCCCGTTTTTTTCTCCTCCTCTCTTCCTCTGCACACAACGAATTTACAGGGGCAGAACACATGCAATTTATGTGTAGTTGTTGCATCTGAATTTGCAGAAGGCTGAGAACTGCAGTGCCGTGCCCTGCTGTAGAGAGCCGTTGCAGAGCCGTTCCTGCACTGTTCATTAATGTATAGCATAGCCTAGTGATAACCTGCAAATTTGATTTTGGGAGGGTGAAAGTACGATTTGGTTCTTAAATTCATAATTGTTCTAAATGTACCCCCAATTGGCTTTAAACTTATGATTTTATACAATTATGCCCCCGTCATAATTTCAATATGAACCTTGACTTCGCGCGTTTTTTTTATTTTGGTCCTTGATTTCTGATTTGCGCGATTTAACCCTCAATTGACCATTAAACTCTTAATTTGCTGAATTTGGTCCTTGATTTCGCATAATTGGTTTGAAAAAATTCAAATCAATCTCCGAAAATTTCATTCTCATCAATTGAGCCCGAATTAAATTCAAGAACTTGATTTCTCATTGACTAAGCCTTTAATAAAATTAATTTGACCAATTTAAAGTATAATTAAGTCACTGCACTTAATTAAATCCTTCGATTGGACCCTAAATTAATTCTCAAACATAATTATACTTTTAAATTGGCCAACGATTAAATCAAACTGGCCCATAAAAATTTAATCATATCTTTCGAATTATTTTTACGCAGATTTATCCGATAATAAATTACTTTAGCCTTGAATCTGTGATTTCCTTCATTTTTGGGCAAAAAAGAGGTACGATCGAGCTCTCGAAAACATCCAAAATTTCACCTTGATTTTTCTACCGACACCATCCTTTTTTATTTTATTTTTTGTTATTTTCAGGTAATTTTGAGGAATAACCCAAAAATTGGGTTATGACACACACAACATTAATAATATGGACATTTAGCTAAAGAAAACTATTCGTATACTTCCAAGCCTTTTGAATCTCATTTCCCCTATATTTTGGAAGGAATTAACATTCCTTTCTTTGAAGAGAATATCAAACATTATTAGTTTTAGGATATAAATTATATATTAATTTAAAACAATCTTAAATATTTTGATATCAAACATATCTTTTTAAATAAATAAAAAAAGTAGTTGAAAATTCCTCAACAAAAACATTCTTGAAAGTATTGATTTGGATTCTAATTGCAATTCAATTAATATAAAATACCTAAGATAAATTAGAAAGAGAATTTCTGATTTTCTCAATAAATCACCAATTTTAATTGAAATTAAAAGTTATTTTAAAAAAAATACTCCCTTTATATTTTCTTTTAAGAACCTTGACTTACATCACTTTTTTCTCCACTCTCTTTCCATCCACCTTAGTGTTTGAAAAGTTGCATATTTAAAAATCAACTAGTCTATTCAGGGTTTACAAATATATATTTATTCATATCTTTCACTCCCTTTTTATTAATATATAAATATATTTTATATATTTATTTAACATCATTGCTTTTTTGTTGAGTTAAATAGCTTGCAAAATTGCAAATACCAGAAGTGTTCAATTTCAAGTAGCTTCTTTGATTTGAGTTTCATACAAACTGTTCAAGGATGATCGTTTTGTATAAATCCACATAATGTATAGCATAGCCTAGTGATAAAATAACAACAAAATCACAAATTAAGTTTTCTAAGTTGTGAATTGTGCGGGTTTGATAGTTATTTTATTTAAATTTGATTAAATAAAATCTCAAGAATTTTTCTTTGAATATATATAGTATTATTTTTTTCTCTCTATATTCCATTCTTTATCAAATTTATTTTAATAAATATATATATTTTTAAATTTTTTCAATAAACATTTAATGAATAGTTAGTATAAGATATATTTATTTATAGCTTGTATAAAATATTTTATTTATGTCATTTTAAATAAATATAACAGTTCTTATAATAAAAAAGTAATCTCTAATAGTTAAAATTGCTAATTTGAATTTTAAATAATATGATTGAATTATATGATTTGGTATTTTATTTTAAAAATAAAAATTATATATAATACTAATTGAATTGAAATATATTTAAAAACTAAGTTAAATTCAGTTTCATTAAGTTACTGAATGGGATAGCCCTAAGTCCCACTTAAATCTTTTCAATTTGTTGAAAAAGAAAAAGAAAAGGAAAAACAAAAAAACATATACGTCTCTCTCTTTACCTAACAAGTGTTGTAAAGTTACAAGATAGCATCCACCCTTGAACATGTCCAGATTCAAGGGTGTTCGAGCTACTTTTAATAATAATAATCTATCGAGAACAGAACGAAAACCAAACATGCTATCTCAAAATGAAATATTAGTGCCACTAGTTGAATCACTACCAGAAATTATCAAATAAAAGGAAAATTATGTGGTAAATACCGAGGCAATTAAAGTTGAAAATTTAAAAATAATAAAATAAAATAAAAATATGATGTATTATAAACAGAATTACAACTAAAATATGATCGTCGATAATATTTTAGTTATAACATGACAGATGTCTCCCCTCCTCTATCTTTTTTTTTTTTTTTTTTTCCATAAAACAACATCCTTTCTCCTTTCCTTTTATTTTGTCACAAATCAAGCTCTCGTCTTCATAAATGCGACAACCTCAATAGTCATTTTATCCGTATTCATGTTCTAGATCATTGTTTTTAAGATTTTTCTCATCAAGTAAGCAAAACTAAAAAAGATTTGTAATCCATTTTATTACGTTAATGTTTTTACATTTTAAATAGTATATGTAGTTTGTCTGTGTGTTTACTTGTTTTATAGATTTTTTTTTTCTATAGAAATTTATTGTATGATTATTGATTTGTACATGTCAGAATTTGTTAGAGATTTTAAAGAATTCAATACTAATTAAATTAGCTTCCTGTGCACAAAATTGTTATTTTTTTTAATAAATAATAAAACTAGTCTTGGATAGAACAGTTTGTACTTTTGTAAAAATTGTTTTAAGAATATTGGAATTTTCATTCAAAAAATATGTGTTTTGAAGCAGTTGTAAAATACATACAATATGTAAAATGAATGGTAAGATTTTATTTTATGAGATATTTTTTAATCAATATAATATATGAAAATATGTAACTAGTTATAGCTTTCTTTTATAGGCCATGGTGTTTGGATGCAATCTAAGACCGATGATTTTTTGTTGTTGAAACTCACATGCAAACTAAGAACTCTAAAAAAAGACGGAAATAACTCATGGATAGTCGAGCTGAAATGTTCTTAGTAAGTTGGGTTTCAAAAAAAAAATCTTAAGTTTTGATTTTTATTTTAAATTACCGACATTTTTTTCCAGGAAGTATATAACACTAAATTACATGAGAGATATAGAGATGATCATTTGGAACTTAATTTGAATCTATGATTAAAGATTAGAACATTCAGTTGATTAAATAAAAATCAAGTTTATAGTATCGTTAAATCTATATCAAGGATATACCCATTTAAATGGGTTGTAGTGTATCGATCATTGGTTCCTTACTATCATGTTCAATTCAACAATCTCCAACCATCCTAGTGATTATACGAGAATAATTTGAAGCTCTAATAACCCAACTAAACTTAGGTATGAGACGACTAAGGTTTATATGAATGTCCTCAAGCAACTTTTGTCAACTTTTACTAGTATATATGGTTATCATCCTTCTATGTGTTATAAAGATCTATCTTCACCTCCTTCTTCATCTTCTTTTCACTAGATAAAGTATATTTAATAATAATTTTAAGTTAATATTAAAATTTGGTTTTTTCATTTTAGATGTATTCTATTTTAATTTTTCCTTGTTTTTTTTTTTTAAAAATATTAAATACAATAATAGAAGAATTGTCAATGAAATTTACACCACTAAAGAAATAGCCAACAAACTAATTTCTTTAGTGAGTTGAAAAAATTACAAGACTTTAGCATTGACAATTACAATCATAATTATTACAGACTAAATCCATCAGAAAGTTCTAGAGAGTAAGAAAACAATTACAAGACCTGTCATTATTAGATGTAATTCTTCGTCACTAATATACATATAATCACTAATGGAATTACCAATAGTTTATTGTTTTGATAATATATCATAATCACCAATGAATTTATAGTTTTTTTCATTTTAGATGTATTCCTTTTTTTAATTTTTTCTTTTAAAAAAACATTAAATACAATAATAGAAGAATTGTCAATGGAATTTACACCACTAAAGAAATAACCAACAAACTAATTTTTGTAGTGAGTTGAAAAAATTACAAGACTTTAGCATTGACAATTACAATCATAATTATTACAAACTAAATCCATCAAAAAGTTCCAGATAGTTAGAAAACAATTATAAGACTTGTCATTATTAGATGTAATTCTTCATCACTAATATACATATAATCACTAATGGAATTACCAATAGTTTATTGTTTTGATAATATATCATAATCACCAATGAATTTACCAATGGAATTCATGCCGATAAAGTTTTTTTAATTTTAGATGTATTCTTTTTTTTTTAATTTTTCCTTTAAAAAAAAAACATTAAATACAATAATAGAAGAATTGTCAATGGAATTTACACCACTAAAGAAATAACCATCAAACTAATTTCTTTAGTGAGTTGAAAAAATTACAAGACTTAAGCATTGACAATTAGAATCATAATTATTATAGACTAAATCCACAAGCAAGTTCCAGAGAGTTAGAAAGCAATTATAAGACTGTCATTATTAGATGTAACTCTTTGTCACTAGTATACATATAATCACTAATGAAATTACCAATAGTTTATTGTTTTTATAACATATCATAATCACCAATGAATTTATAGTTTTTTTTTTCATTTTAGATGTATTCTATTTTAATTTTTCCTTGTTTTTTTTTTAAAAAACATTAAACACAATATTGGAAGAATTGTCAATGGAATTTACATCACTAAAGAAATAACCAACAAACTAATTTCTTTAGTGAGTTGAAAAAATTACAAGACTTTAGCATTGACAATTACAATCATAATTATTACAGACTAAATCCATCAGAAAGTTCTAGAGAGTAAGAAAACAATTACAAGACCTGTCATTATTAGATGTAATTCTTCGTCACTAATATACATATAATCACTAATGGAATTACCAATAGTTTATTGTTTTGATAATATATCATAATCACCAATGAATTTATAGTTTTTTTCATTTTAGATGTATTCTTTTTTTTAATTTTTTCTTTTAAAAAAACATTAAATACAATAATAGAAGAATTGTCAATGGAATTTACACCACTAAAGAAATAACCAACAAACTAATTTTTGTAGTGAGTTGAAAAAATTACAAGACTTTAGCATTGACAATTACAATCATAATTATTACAAACTAAATCCATCAAAAAGTTCCAGATAGTTAGAAAACAATTATAAGACTTGTCATTATTAGATGTAATTCTTCATCACTAATATACATATAATCACTAATGGAATTACCAATAGTTTATTGTTTTGATAATATATCATAATCACCAATGAATTTACCAATGGAATTCATGCCGATAAAGTTTTTTTAATTTTAGATGTATTCTTTTTTTTTTAATTTTTCCTTTAAAAAAAAAAACATTAAATACAATAATAGAAGAATTGTCAATGGAATTTACACCACTAAAGAAATAACCATCAAACTAATTTCTTTAGTGAGTTGAAAAAATTACAAGACTTAAGCATTGACAATTAGAATCATAATTATTATAGACTAAATCCATAAGCAAGTTCCAGAGAGTTAGAAAGCAATTATAAGACTGTCATTATTAGATGTAACTCTTTGTCACTAGTATACATATAATCACTAATGAAATTACCAATAGTTTATTGTTTTTATAACATATCATAATCACCAATGAATTTATAGTTTTTTTTCATTTTAGATGTATTCTTTTTTAATTTTTCCTTGTTTTTTAAAAAAAAAACATTAAACACAATATTGGAAGAATTGTCAATGGAATTTACATCACTAAAGAAATAACCAACAAACTAATTTCTTTAGTGAGTTGAAAAAATTACAAGACTTTAGCATTGACAATTACAATCATAATTAGTTACAGACTAAATCCATCAAAAAATTCCAGAGAGTTAGTAAACAATTATAAGACTTGTCATTATTAGATGTAATTCTTCGTCACTAGTATACAAATAATCACTAATGAAATTACCAATAGTTTATTGTTTTTATAACATATCATAATCACCAGTGAATTTATAGTTTTTTTCATTTTAGATGTATTCTTTTTTAATTTTTCCTTTAAAAAAAACATTAAATACAATAATAGAAGAATTGTCAATGGAATTTACACCACTAAAGAAATAACCAACAAACTAATTTCTTTAGTGAGTTGAAAAAATTACAAGACTTTAGCATTGACAATTACAATCATAATTATTACAAACTAAATCCATCAAAAAGTTCCAGATAGTTAGAAAATAATTATAAGACTTGTCATTATTAGATGTAATTCTTCATCACTAATATACATATAATCACTAATGGAACTACCAATAGTTTATTGTTTTGATAACATATCATAATCACCAATGAATTTACCAATGGAATTGATGCCGATAAAGTTTTTTTTTTAATTTTAGATGTATTCTTTTTTTAATTTTTCCTTTTAAAAAAACATTAAATACAATAATAGAAGAATTGTCAATGGAATTTACACCACTAAGGAAATAACCAACAAACTAATTTCTTTAGTGAGTAGAAAAAATTACAAGACTTTAGCATTGACAATTAAAATCATAATTATTATAGACTAAATCCTTAAGAAAGCTCCAGAGAGATAAAAAGTAATTATAAGAAAGCAATTATAAGACTAGTCATTATTAGATGTAACTCTTTGTCACTAATATACATATAATCACTAATGGAATTACCAATAGTTTATTGTTTTTATAACATATCATAATCACCAATGAGTTTACCAATGGAATGGATGCCGATAAATAGTTTTTTTCATTTTAGATGTATTCTTTTTTAATTTTTCCTTGTTTTTTTTAAAAAAACATTAAACACAATATTGGAAGAATTGTCAATGGAATTTACATCACTAAAGAAATAACCAACAAACTAATTTCTTTAGTGAGTTGAAAAAATTACAAGACTTTAGCATTGATAATTACAATCATAATTAGTTACAGACTAAATCCATCAAAAAATTCCAGAGAGTTAGTAAAATAAAATAAGACATGTCATTAGTAGATGTAATTCTTCGTCACTAGTATACAAATAATCACTAATGAAATTATCAATAGTTTATTGTTTTGATAATATATCATAATCACCAATGGAATGGATGCCGATAAATATTTTTTGTTTGGCGTGTTTTTTTTTCTATAAATCCATTGATGATTTTCATCGTTAAATTCATAGGTGATTATATTACCAATAAAATTATTGAGAATATATAAATCATCAATGATATATTATCTTACGATAATTGATTTCATCGATAAATTTATTTTTCCAAAAAAATGAGTGTTTAAAGACTGAAAAAATATTCCGTCAATGTTATGCAATATTCTGGTAATGAATAAAAGTCGGATAATAGAGTTTAAATAATTAAGGTATTTATATGACCTACCAAAATCAAATTCCTCCTCCATTGCATCTTGAATTTACTATCAAATTTAGGAGGGTTTAGTCTGCTCTAGGCTCAACCATAGCACCATTGAATTGGCCTTGCAGTAACTTTTTTTTCTCAAATAATTTTGTATTCTATGAAAAAAAAAAATCCGAGGAGTTATATATATTTTAAACCATTTTTTGAACCTTGGATCTATAAAAATATACACTAGCCATTCACTTAGCGTTGCATCAGTAAATACATATGAAACATCTCAGCTTCAATATGTAAACGCTACTGTGTGTTTTGGTAATGAAGTCTCCCACATATTTGACTCTCCATTTGTAGTTTATGGAAGGAATTTGCATCCCACCACTTGCACAGGAATTCGCAAATCATAGGCCCTGGATAGTCTCGTTGTAAAAATTCCTCGACCTTTGAAGTTGCCTTTTTCTGTGTATATAAAGATAAAGACTAGTGTAAAGGTAACGCATGCACTTTAGCATCACACCATTCTCTGAGCTTGGTGCTGTGCGAACCATTCTGTAGCCTGAATGTTTTCATCTCCATAGATTGAGAAACTTATCGGAAACAGGGACTCCTCGAGTTCTCCCAAACACTTCAAATCAGCCATGGCTTCTTTGGCAATTCAAACAGGTCATCCAGAAATCCATGACCATGAGAGGATTGGGCATCCTGAAAAGACTCAGTGGGTGCTCAATGCTCCTGAGCCACCTAGCCTGTGGCAAGAGCTCATGGATTCTGTCAGGGAAATTACTTTGTTTCATGCCAGGAGATTCCCATCTGTCAAGGACAAGGGTAGCTTTTCCAGGACTGTAATTTCATCCCTGCACGCAATTTTTCCGATATTTGGTTGGTGCCGGAACTACAAGGCCGCAAAATTCAAGAACGATCTGTTGGCGGGTCTAACTCTCGCTAGTCTCTGCATTCCTCAGGTAAAACACAAGCAAACATGGAAGTTTACATTGGTCGCAAAAACAGTCAACATTGTTATTTCTTTGTAGTGACTAATCTCTTAGTTTGTCTGAAAATAATACAAAATTTCATGCAGAGTATTGGATATGCAACTCTAGCAAAGCTTGATCCTCAATATGGCCTCTGTAAGTTATCTTACTGAAATTCTGTTGAGGCTTAGCTAGATATATTTGATATAATTAAACTCAGCGTGCCTGAATTTGTTTCTCGTCTTCAGATACAAGTGTTATCCCGCCTCTCATTTATGCTGTAATGGGAACTTCAAGAGACATAGCAATTGGGCCGGTGGCTGTGGTTTCACTGCTTTTGTCTTCGATGATTCCGAAACTAGAAGATCCTGAGGCTAATCCAGTTGCTTACAGAAATCTTGTTCTTACCACAACCTTTTTTGCAGGAATTTTCCAAGCATCGTTTGGACTATTCAGGTGGTTCATTCACGAGTGTATTCTTTTTTGGTGGTTAATGTTATTTCAACCTTCAAACTACTTCTTCGCTGCTTAATTTTCCTTATTGGAACTCGCAGGCTGGGTTTCCTTGTGGATTTTCTCTCCCATGCTGCAATTGTTGGGTTTGTAGCAGGGGCAGCCATTGTCATCGGTCTTCAACAAATGAAAGGGCTACTTGGGATTACTCATTTCACAAATAAGACTGATGTTATCTCTGTAATGGAAGCTGCTTGGAGAGCAGTTCATCATTCTGTGTGTTATTGTCCCTAAACTTTCTCCTCAGTCTGCCTATTAATTCACTTGATTATATATATTGCCGTGGAAATGCTAGCTTATCCTTCGTTTTCCTATCTTGATCACAGTGGAATCCCCATAATTTTATACTCGGATGCTCGTTCTTAACTTTTATTCTAATAACCAGATTTGTGGTAAGTCCAGATAGCAATAACTCATACCTGATTAGGAAGATGAGAAATTTCTTTCAGCCGTTTTTAATGTCATTCCACTAACGATGATAGATTCGTGATTCTCTCAGGGTAGAAGGAACAAGAAGCTCTTCTGGCTGCCAGCAATCGCTCCTTTGATATCAGTTGTTTTATCCACTCTTCTAGTTTACCTGACAAGTGCAGATGAACATGGGATAATGATTATAAAACACATTAAAAAGGGCTTAAACCCAACCTCATTCCATCAGTTACAGTTCAACAACCCACACATCGGAGAAGTTGCTAAAATTGGACTTATTGTCGCCGTCGTTGCACTCACTGTAGGTGTCAAACAATTCAACTCCATTTTTCATGAGAAGAACTAAACCAGTCAACTCTACTCATTTTTCATTCTATTCTGCTGTTATGTCAAACGCAGGAAGGAATCGCAGTAGGCAGATCTTTTGCATCCATAAAAGGATACCGCATCAATGGAAACCAAGAAATGGTTGCCATGGGATTTATGAACATTTTGGGATCTGTCACTTCCTGCTATGTTGCAACTGGTGAGAGATTCTTCAAATACTTTATGTGGTATATATCTAGCAAACCATTTTCTTACATGTATTATTAACTATGAAACTATGCAGGCTCGTTCTCGCGCAGTGCTGTCAATTTTAGTGCTGGCTGTGAAACTGCCATGTCAAATATTGTGATGGCCATTACAGTGATCGTATCTTTGGAATTGTTCACGAGGCTATTGTATTTCACTCCCATTGCAATCCTTTCTGCAATCATCCTTTCTGCTTTACCAGGACTCGTTGACCTTCATGAAGCATACAACATTTGGAAAATTGATAAGCTGGATTTTCTTGCTTGCATCGGGGCCTTCTTTGGGGTCTTATTTGCTTCCGTGGAGATTGGTCTACTAGCTGCGGTAACATTAGCTTCTGCTTTTTACTTCCCTGCCATACATAATTGATGAGATAGGTTTTCACTTAATTTGAACGGCTATGTTGAGTTTCAGGTGACAATATCTTTTGTGAAGATTATTATAATCTCAATCAGACCAGGCGCAGAAGTACTTGGAAGACTCCCTGAAACTGATATGTTCTGTGATGTTGATCAATACCCTATGGCTGTTAAGAGCCCTCACGTCCTCATAATCCGTGTGAAGTCGGGCCTGCTTTGTTTTGCAAACGCGAACTTTGTCAAGGAAAAGTAAGGACTTGGAATGCTATATATCTTCATTATTAATTATATATACAAAAAAATGAATTAAGCTCTGTCCCTTTTCATTTTCTAATCTGTTGTTGTTGAAGGATAATGAAATGGGCATCTGAAGAGGAAAGTATGGGGAAGAACACTATTCAAGCTGTGATTCTCGACATGTCCAGTAAGTGCTTACGGGAAAATGAAGGATGTGTCAAAAGTTTTTCCTCTCTGATGAATTTTTCTTCTTTTTCTGTGCTGCAGATTTAACGAACATTGATGTATCTGGAATTGCTTCGTTGGAGGAACTGCACAAGAATCTTGCCTCAAGTGGAAAGGAGGTATGAAATACAGTAGTGATCGATTGTAATGTTAAGAAATCATCTCACCTACAAACTTAAGTTGTTAGGTAAAACTCCATAATATAATTTATATTATTACCTAACACACCTTCTCAAGTGAAGGTCTTTTGGTCTTGAAACTTGTAGAAGCCCATACTATCTTGTGCTTGATTTTTATCAAATAAAATAAGAGTGGTGAGATTCGAACTCGTGACCGTTTGATTAACAAAGCTCTGATACCATTTTAAGGAATCATCTCACCTAAAAACTTAAACCGTTATGTGAAACTTCAAAATATAATGTATATTATTCTCTAACATGTAACATGTAATAAGCTGTTGAAATTTCTTATCATGAACGGATTTGTCTCTCAGCTAGCCATAACAAATCCCAATTGGCAAGTGATTCATAAGCTAAGGGTGGCCAACTTTGTGACCAAAATCGGAGGAAGGGTCTTCCTGACAATCGGAGAAGCTGAGGAAGCATGTCTCGGCGCCAAAATGGCTGCTGTCTAAGCACGTGACTTCCAGTTCTGCTCGTGTGATCTAGTCCCTTTGTGTGTGAGTAAATGGGGCATATAATAAAGTTGATGCTTTCATCTCCTCTGCCTGATCCTAGCTAGGGCTCAAAAGTGGAAGTCCACCGGGGGGGGACAGCAAGTTGTGATTCTGAAAGTCGTTGTTTAATGTAAGATAGAACTGTAATATAAACCATAACGTCGTTTGTATAACGTCTAATGATGTATCAATAATATGTTTCTATCAATAATTTTAAACTCTGACTCTTAAAAGAATAGATAAATAAAATTGATTTAAAAAAAGATAAAAAGGCACTCGTATCTTTTTTCGTTACTTCACTTGAGCTAAAAGTAATGGTTACGTGCTCTATATACATACGCAAATGCAGTTAAGATTCTTAAGAAGGTGCACAGGATTTTTATTTTTTATTTTTACAATGAGTTTACTAAAGAAAAAGATAGTAATTGAATTATATACATGCTCAATTTATTGTAGAAGTACATGTAAATCTATAATCTATATCTGTTTGACACGGCATTTCAAAAATATTTTTGAAAAAAAATTAAAAAATGAACACCTTAAAAAACAACTTTAATCACATTCTATTTAAACTAACCACACATATTAATTTATAATCATATCTAAGAATATTTAAGAAGGTATTCTTCACTCCTTGCTGTGATGGGCTAATATTGAAATCAATATTTTAAAATATTTCTTTTTTATTTCAAATTAAAAGTGATATGTATTTTTATTAGCACTAGTTAATTCTCTTTCCATCCATCGTACATATACATATATGTTTATGTGTGTGTGTATATGCGCACTTGAAGGATCACATCAAGAATATTGTGTGCCTCCTTCTAAGACATTTATTAATGAATGGAGTGTTCTTATCCAACCTTTGTGGACAACATAAATATTCTATTGAGACTGAGTGGATGCCTTGATCATACTCACAAAATAAAAATAAAATAAAATAAATGAGTCACTTATTGCCATGACACCTACCCTACAACATTAACGAACGTCACAGATCACGAGACTGGGAGTGGCAGAAACAGTGAAGGGATATAGTGTCTGTGCCTGACATGAATCGAAATGCAGATGAATCACATTCAGGAAATCAGCAGACTCAGCCACATTCTACGCCACTTATTTCATTAATCTGTGAGGGAACGAGCGAACATAAGAGGAAAGCAGAAAGTAACCTGATTTATATCGAGTGTTAGAAAATAATATAAATTATATATTAGAATTTTATCTAATAATTTAAAATTTTATATGAGATGATTTTTTAATATGATATCAGAACTTTATTGTCCTATTAGTCACAAGTTCAAATCTTATCACTTTCATTTTATTTGATAAAAATTAAATACAAGGTAATGTGGGTCTGTACAAGTTTCAAGTCCAAAGAGTTTTCACTTGAGGAAGTGTATTGGAGAATAATATAAATCATATTCTATAGTTTCACCAAATAGTTTAAGTTTTTAGGTGAGATGGTTCCGTAATATTGAAATATTGAGATTATTTTTTAAAATATTTTTTTGTTGATAAATACATTAAAATAATATTTTTTTTAAAAATTATTTTTTACATTAACACATTAAATTTAAAAAACCAAAAACAATATTTTGAAATAAAAAATATTTTTTAAAAAAACAATGTAAAACAGATACTTAGTATCCACGGCTCCAACGCTACATCCTCCAGCCGTAGAGAAATAATACATATAACAACGAAATGATGCTTCTGGTGGCACAAAATCCGGCAGCCAGAAGTTCTTGATTCTGATGGCTATTACTTTTTTATATTTTTCCCACCATTACATTTAATTCGGAATCTTAGAGTGAGTGGTGTATGATCGATTGTGCTTCAATTAAATCATTGACTTAGTTTTTTTTTTCAGAGAGAAATATTGTTTTTTATTTATTTTTCAATCATGTTGATATAAAAACAAATTAAAAAAAATAAAATAAAATATTATTTTAACTAAAAAAAACCTTAAGAAACAATTAACCCTTGTACTCAATTAATCTTTTTATATTCAATGATCAACAAATTAGTGCGGCAAGGAATTTATAATTACTTAATGCCTTATCCCAAAACACGAGTTTGAATTTTATTGTTTATATAACATCTTGTTGTCCTGGGGGATCATAGTTGTGGGCTTCCCACTATTTATTATTTTAAAAAATTGTCTTTATTTTTTGGTGTGGTGCTTAATGGGTTTTGCTCACTTTATTTTTTTTATTTTTTGCTAGTATTTAAATGATTGTTGCAATTAAAAAAAAAAACAAAAACTTCTTTAATATTTTAATTATTTTTTATTATTATTACTTGACTGTCCAGTCCAAACAATGTTACTATGTTAGCCATCTTTGACTCTCTCTTTTTCATTTTTTATTATTTATTTAGTGTTTGATTATTTTAGTTTTTTTCATAATATTGAGAGTTTATTTTAACAATAGTAATTTTAAATAATATTTTAGTTGCACTTAAAAGAATAATATGTATTAAATTATATTTACCTCTCTTGTTTTAATAGTACAAAAATATTAAAGTTGAAAGATATATTTATTTTAATTTATTTAATTAAATATAATTATATATTTCCTGTTGTTCCTTATTGGTAACATATATCAACTCTGCGAGTTAATTGAATTAAACACGTTGCTTTTCTTTTCTCCAAAATTGTCCAGATTCATTGAATCTCAGCATTTAAGTGGTGATTGGTTGATGCTCACTAGTAATAACACTCTTGATTTTGAAAACTGAAAAGTGGGGTTACCTTTTTCTTTTGCAGCCAATCACATCTCTTTACTGATTCCCACTCGCTTTTATCAGAGCCCACGCACGTTTTAATTTAATTTAATTACTTTCTCTACTTTTGAGCTCTCAAAAGTAGAGAAACTAAAAATATAAGAGATAAAACAAAATAGGAAATAAAAATAAAATTATATTTGATAGTGATATATAAGATAATATAATTATTTTTATATATTATTTAGTTGTTGATAGACAAAATAAAATAAAAAATATTTATCGTTGATATTTATTGATACCGAACTTACATAAAAAAAATATATATTATTTATTCTATTTTATATGAAATATCGAGATTAATATTATATATAGTTTTTTTTTACTAAATACGTTTTTGTTATTGTTTTTTAATTTTTTCATCTCAAAACAGCAACAAAATACTATATAAAAACCATTTTACTCAGAATTGTCTAGATTCATTGTATTTCCAGAGGTAATGATAGCACTTATTTTCCACTTTGGTTGTGTTGGAAAAGTCCATCCAGTTCCACTCAGATGAGTCCTTTTATATTATAATACATTTGTATTTTCCCATTTAGAATTCAATATTGCCACATAGAGATGGTGAAACACGCATGCCATGATAAAGGATTAAGAGTATTTGTTATTTAAAATATTTTTTGGTTAAGAAGTATATTAAAATATTATTTTTATATTTTTAAAATTTATTTTTAAAATCAACACATCAAAATAATATAAAAAATATAAAAATGTATAAATATTTTTAAAACAAACGGGGATGGGAGAGTTAGAAATCAAGCTATGCTACGGTTCGAGGGCTGAGAGTTATACACGCGCGCGCGCATATCCAGGAAAATTAATGATCAGGTGAGTCCATTTCTTGTGGATAATTTTGGACTTTCTAGTAGTCCCATTTCGACATTCCCATAGTGGTGAGCTATGATTACATTAGTTACTGTATGGCTTGAGAAATAAACAAAACTTTTTTTAAAATAAATAAATAATTAATTAATTAATTGAATGATGAACAAATAATCTTAGTTACAAAGATTGAATTAATGGTCTTCCAATTCTGAATCTTAAACCCATTAGGCATCTTGACATAATTTTCGCACCCCCCCCAATTTCAAGCTATTAATGAAAAGATTAGATGAACCAGATAAGTTAGCAGCCACTCTCTTCAGCATGTTTTGTCAATGGATCCATCCATGAAGATATCCAACATTGCTGGTAAGCTAACATCTTTATCAACACGAAGAACGCGATGCAAAATGAGGGGTGGCAGCCATGTTTCTTCGCTCATCTCAGCAAAGAATGAGAATGCTTGAGTAAGTTGCTGAAAGATTTGGTCTCTTGGGCCTTACACAGCAAATTCTTCAGTACTCCTTCTGTCATCTGTTTTTCATGCAATGCACCGCCATTATTAGTGTGTATTTCATGTTATAGAATGGACAATATTGAACATTACAAGCAATGAACAGCTTAGACCTTTCCCAAACTTCCCCGAGTATAGGGAACTGCCCGGTGGTATCCAAGAGTAGTTGGAGGTGATTTCCGGCTATTCTCTTCCCTGCACGGCAGTTTTCCGTTACTTCTGCTTCGAGTTACTATTGTTGAGGGGTTGCGCCATTTGGCATTCAAAACGCTTGGCAGGCTTGATTCCTTAATCCATTGAGGACTCCAAAATGTTAATTAATTATGATTTCAAAACAATCATGTACGTACATTGCATAAAAAATGACGAAATGTGTGCTAAAATCAGATGGGACGACGAAGATTTTAAAGATTACCAAGAATAAAACCGTTGCGCAATGCTTCATGACCTCCAAGTTCATACGAACGTCATCGAGACTCCTGTCGAGTGCAGGTGTAAAACCATGATTACAGGTTTCATATAATAACAGAGAAATATTAATATCAAATATTAATACCTGTGTTTTTGCTGGCCGAGCCCGAAATAAGCAGCTAAAGTTGCCATCTAAACATGATAGAACCGTATCAGGATATAGAAAACACCATGAAATTCTGTAAACGAAGACACTAAGCTGCAGTACTTATAAGTGCAGATCATATGACTGCACCAAAACCTTACAAGCCAATGCATGATATATATGAAAGGAAAATGGTTCGAATTTGATGCATACCTTCATGTTACCGGCTCGTCTGCCGAATCTTTCAGTCAGGACTCCTAAAGAATCAATCATTCCGACAGGAACTGGCGCTGGCCGACCAATCTCTGCAAATGCCTCCTTAATCCGGACACAGTCAAATCTTTGGATGTTATGTCCTGCCCAAACTCTACCATTCAAAATAGAGAAAATTTTGTCAGCAACTTCCTCGAACACAGGTGCATTTGAAACAGCTCCACGAGTTATCCCGTCACATCGACCAGACTTCAATGCAACAACAGACAAGTCCTTAGGTCTTATGAGGGTACTATAGCAATCTAGCTCAACAAGTTTCCGCGGACAAACTATAATTGCACCGAACTCCAGTACCCAGAATCGTTGTCCGGCTCTACTAGGCACCGTTGTTTCCAAGTCGAAGAACACAATCTCTGGTGAGCCTTCTGGATGAGAACTGGATGACTCCATGTCTAGTTTTTAGAATTGGAAACTGGGTTTAATTTTAGGTTTTTTTGGTTGATTCCGGCTGTCTTCACTGTGTTACAAATAGGGGGTAATAATAAAAGAAAACCCAAATTTATGTATTGAAGAAAGAATTCTTCACATTTGAGATAGATTGTCTTGCAGATCAAGTCAGGAGCTTCATTAGGCTTTGCATGGAGGCGTCCTTGGTGATGTTTTGAGGAAATCATTTCCCTCTAGACAGGTATATCTTGTTGGAAAGAAGGACAAGTATAGCTTTCTCTGAAACCTTTCGACAATACCTACGTAAAAAGTTTCAGCTTTCTTCACCCACAAGGACATGCAAATTGAAGCCACGTCTCCTCCCTAGAAAGGAATTGATTCGCTGTTCGCTTTTGTTTTGTAGGAAGACAATTGAAGGATGGCAAAAATGTAAATAACATAGATTTCGAAGTCCTCTTTTTTCTGTCTTGATGAATCTTCTGACCAAAAGAAGGAAGACAACATAGATTTTAAAGTCCTCTCTTTCTCTCTCAATAAAGACCGCTAAAATATAGTTATTTATTTTGTCAGCATTACCATAATAGAATTTGTATTTTACTATAACAAACAAACTATTTTTGATAGTTAGTTAAAGTTGTATTGTATTTTAGTTAGAAATATTTTATAATTATTTCCTATATAAAACCCATACTGTAACAACAAAGTATATTGAATATATTGAAATTAATCGAATTTCAAATTGTTACATGGTATTAGAGCAAATCTCGAATTTTTTTCTTTGAATCGTATTGCTGCAAAAAAAATCCACTTCTCTTTCTAGTTCGAAACCCAGAACTTAATCTCTGCAATGCTTGTTCATCAATGATTACTATTCATTAAACCCAAAAATTGATTGCTACAATGCTTGTTCATCAATGGTTATTGTTCATAATCAAAAAGCCCCAAAATCATCAATGTTTATCCACCCATCAAGACAAAAAAATATTGTTCATCAACAAACTCAGAAATAAAAATCGCTACAATCCTTGTTCATAGAAACCTAGAAATCAACTTGTACCTAGAAAAACCAGTCCATTCACCCACTTCAAACCTAATCCCAAAAAAAAAACACAACATGATGGAAATTAACCTAGCAATCGTACCAACCTCCACTCTGGTGATGCAAATTGTAGTCCATCAACCAACTCTCCTCATCCAACTGGAATCATATTAGATGAAACGATGTACTCACTATGGAGCCAACTTATGGAAATGAGAATAGGTGCAAGAAATAAAGTTGGGTACCTCATTGGAGAGGCGAACAAACTAGACCTGGCTGGCCCGAGAAGAGAAGCTTGTATTATGGAAAACCATCGAGTCAAAAGATGGTTGATTGACTCAATGAGCCCACCGTTGATGCAACGGTTCATCCGGCTACCCACAGTGATGAAGACTTAGGAGGCAATGGACTGAACTTTCTACGATGGATCGGATGAGACACAAATTTTTGAATTGAATCAAAAATAATTTTCTACAAAATAGAACGGGCGACAATTACCCACATACTACAACGAGTTGATTGTTATCTTTAAGAGATCTAAAACTGAACCCAGTCATAGGCTAGAACAATCGACGGCGTGGTTCAGCTCCACTCAACCATGGCAAGGCTTTGGGTGCATATCTTCCTTAGTGGTTTGAACCCAAATTTTTGAACAACTCCGTGGGAAGATTTTGAGGAAGGACCCAAAACTGGAGCTAGATAGTGCCTGTGCATATGTCCACAGAAACACCAGCAGCTCCAGGTGATAGGTGAGGGGCCGAAGGCTGGCCAAACTCATGGAGAAGAAGGGATTCGCCGCCACCACGAACCCATCTCTGAAGGGTCAATGATGGTGGAACACAGGACCCATTTTGTTGCGCCCCTGGCAGTCTAAAAACCAAGGGTGCAAATGGGTTTAAATGCTTTAAATGGTGACAAAATTGGGGGACTAGTTTGTACCATTGCATAGAATCAGGCCACTCAAAACAAAGATGCTATGAAATTATTGGGTACCCGAATTGGTGGGATTTTAAGGAAAAAAAACCTCTAAAAAATGTTGGAAAAAACATGGTTAATTGTACGGAAGTCGAACAAGGATAACCAACAGCAAACGTTGTTCTTCCAGGTATAATTGGTAAGGCTTATGCACTCTCTATTACTACTAATAGTTTTTGGATTATTGATACAAATGCATCCGATCATGTGACTAGAGATTCTGGCAATTTAAACTCATATAAACCTTCTTCTCAGTCAGTTATCTACACCGTTAATGATAGTACTTCTCCGATTACTGGGGAAGGGTTTATAGCCTTAACCGATTCTCTCACTTTAGATATCGTTCTCGTTGTTCCATTCTTGAATACAATCTCCTTTCGATTAGCCAAATTACTTCTACTCTTGCATGTACTATAATTTTTTGTCCATTGTTTTGTGTTTTTCAAGACATTCTAACTTAAAAGATTCTTGGTTATGGTGTTAGACAGGGAGAGTTAACCGAGAAAGGGGGTTCCAAACTCAGTCAAGCACATTAGGAAAACAATAAAGACAAAAGCTCAAGCACTCATATGGTTATGGCACTGAAGGCTAGGACATCTTTCTTTTAGGTATCTTAAAAAATTACTACCACATTTGTTTTTAGATTTCAATAATTTAGATTTTCAATGTGAAATTTGTTAACTGACCAAAAACCATCGTTTCCCTTATTTACCAAGTTTGAATAAAAGTTTATAACTTTTTCGCAATTATCCACTTTGATGTTTGGGATCCTGCAAAAATTCCGTCATTTTCTAATGCTCGTTATTTTGTTATGCTTATTGATTAGTGCACTCAAATAACTTGGATTTCTCTCCTTCACAATAAGAGTGATGTAGGTATAGCTTTTCAAGAATTTCATACAATGGTTACAATCCAATATTAGTGGTTGATTCGTACATTGCAATCTGACAATGGTAAGTAGTTTGTGGATCAAGTTTTAGGTACATGATAGAAATATTTTGCCTGCAGATTTCATTGATACTGTGTTGATGTTGAACTGGGTTGTTAGAAAGATAAACTGGACTAACATTGTCACAATATACTATTAGCCACTCCCAGGTATTCGGTCTCAGCACTAGACCATGACAATGTTGGTTGTCTTTCGTAGACCAAGAGAGTAAGTTATCCCCAAGATATACACAATAACCATAAGTTGACCGTTTGGTGTTTTGACATCCACCCCAGTCTATGTCAGTGTAAGAAATGAGAGTATGATCTGAAGAGGGAAAAAGATGGAGACCAAAATCGAGACTACCCTGAATGTAGCTAATGATACTTCAAAGTTGATATGTGTTGAGTTCTGGGGTCATGCATAAATAAATATATTTGTTGAATATCATAGGAAATATCAGGTCATGTAAAGGTCAAGTATTTTAAGGATCCAGCAAGACTGCGATACTTAGTTGGATCATGATAAGGATTTCCTAAAAAAATGTTGAGTTTTGCTTTTGTGTCCACCGGTGTAGGAGATGGTTTAGAAGAAGACATGCCAGCCCGATCAATGATTTCCTCCACATATTTCTTTTGTGGAAGAAAAAGGACTCCGGAATGTCGTGTAACAAAGATGCCCAGAAAATAACTGAGGGGACCCAAATCTTTCATAGGAAACTCAGAGCCAAGTTTAGATATGATGGATTGCCGAAGAGTAGTACAAGATGCAACAAGAATAATGTCATCCACATAAAGGAGAATATACGTCATATCATTGCCTTGTCGATAAATGAATAACGAGTGATATGAAATACTGAATCCCAATAGAGCCACAAAATCAGCAAAGCGGTGATACCAAGCACGAAGGGCTTGCTTAAGCCCATAGAGAGACTTCTTTAGCAAGCAAACATAATCTGGGTGTTCTGAAATCCGAAAGCTCGGAGGTTGATGCATATAAATTGTTTCATCGAGATTTCCATGAAAAAAGACATTCTTGACATGCAATTGATGAAGACACCAAGATTTAGATAAAGCAATACTCAGTACTATCCGAATAGTTGCTGGTTTGACCACTAGACTAAAAGTCTCACCACAATATATACCTGTTTGCTAACCTACACCATCACCCATAAGGCAAAGACAGATGGGGTACTAAGTCCCACGTTTTATTTTCAATAAAAGCATCGTATTCTTTTTTCATAGACATTTTCCAATTATGATCATGTAATGCATTTAGAGGATTTATGGGCAAAGAAGAAATGGATATTTTGGCTGAGGTATAAAGGTTAAGGAGCTTTCGGGGCTTAAAAATACCATGTTGGGATCTTGTAGTCATTTGTGGAGAGTGAGGATGGGGTTGGTCAGTGGAGGAAGGGGATATGGTCCGTGGTGAAGGATTGGATGTGCTGAGCAGCTCTCGGTAGGTGGAAGCGGATTGGTATGGGAAGGGGGCCTGAACTAGAGAAGTAGGAAAGGGGTTGAGGTGTAGTGTTTCTTGGACTTGAATAGGAATTGGGCTTTCTGCTGGTGGATCAGCGAGTAGGGCTGCAGGTGGATTGGGTGGAGCACGTGAGTTGAGGAGTGGTGTAAGGCTTGCATCTTAAAAATCGTAAGTAGGAGATGTAGGAGCATGTGATGTAGAAAAAGAGAACGTATGTTCATAAAAAATGACGGCCTTGAAACAAGTATTTTACAACTCGATAAATCATAGCACTTATAACCTCTATGGTTAGATGGATACTACAAAAACACACATGGTGTTAACCGAGCTTGCAATTTATTTCTAGAAATGGACGGAAGAAGAGGATAGCATAAGCACCCAAAAACTCAAAGCTGAGAGTAGGACGGGTCTTTTTGGTAGATAATTTTTGTGGTTGGTTGGAGGGCAAGCTTTTTGTTGGGTAGTATGTTAAGGAGATAAGTGGTCATTTGAAGTGCATGATGCCAAAATGAACTTGGTAGAGAGACATGAGCAAGGAGAGTTCGGATGATATTATTGATGGTACAAATTTTTCTTTTGGCTTTTTCATTTTGAGAAGAAGTATGAGGGCAAAAAAATTGAAAAGTCATTCCATTTAATTGACAAAATTTGTGAAAGGATCCATTGTCGTACTCCCTTCTATTGTCACATTGGAAACATTTAATTTTCCTTTCAAATTGTGTTTTAATATGAGTACGAAATGTCAGAAAAATGGAATGCACTTGAGATTTATTGGCAATTAGAGAAGTCCATAGAAAATTCATGAAATCATCAAGAAATAAAACATAATAACGATGACTACCTTAACTAAGAGTAGGTGATATCCAAATATAACTATGCACAATATCAAACAGTAAAAAAGTGTATGAGAGAGTTATAAAATGGTAAATTAACTTGTTTCCAAAGAGGACATGAATGACAAAAAATAATGAAATTGCTTCTACCAAGAGAACTTAAAACAGGAGCTCCTAGGTGTCCTAAACGACTATGCCATAAATCGGGAGATAAAACAGTAAAGATAGATTGTTTTGAAAGTCCAATGGTTGGTCTTGTGGTAATTGGATAGAGGTCACTTGAGTTATTACATCTCATTAAAGGCATTCCCGTTGGAAAATCCTTCATAGAAAAACTGAAATGATCAAATTCAACATAAACATTATTGTCAATGGTAAATTTCCTCATAAAGACAAGATTTTTAATCAATTTTGGGGCATGTAAGGCATTATTCAAAGTGAAATAAGGGTTGGGGTTAGGTAATAATGCATGTCCATAACCAATAATTGGAATAGTATGACTACTACCCATAGTAATATTATGATTATTGCTCATATTTAAATAAGACGTAAGATTATCTTCGTTTGCAGTCATGTGAGACGTGACTCTGGTGTCCATATACCATTGATCATCAGGAAGAGCAATTAAAAGTGTGTGCATAGCTACTTGAATGTTGGTTGGAGCATAAGAGGATTGGGTCTACGGTGTGGTTGTTGCCATGTGGGCTTGCTTAGGTTTAGGCCCAAGTAAATTGGGTTGGCGTTAAGGAGTGGGCTGGTGTTTCAAGTGTGTGGAAGTTGGGTATGGGCATGGAGGTGTAGCCCAAGGTTGCCACGGCCCAGCCGAAGGTGGAGCCCAAGGTTGCTAAGAGGGACTTAAGGTGTTGATTGTAGGATGAAGCATCAACAAAATTTTCCATTTGAACCTTGGAAAATTCTTGTTCTAGGTAAAGAGCCCTATAATTTTTATTGTCGGAGAAGATATCCTTTAGTCTATTCCATGCAATTGTAGTGGTGGAGTCAGGTTCAAGGATGGTATTGAGAAGATCTTCAAAGATGGTGTCATAAATCCATTGTAGAACAATGGCGTCAACACAGACCAAAGGTCAGGATCCGTGTCTCGAATAGAAGAACTCTTTTTTATCTTTTTTGTTGAGGCAAGAATGATATGATCAAGAACTTGATAAGCTCCAACATGGATTTTGAAAAGCTTCGACCATGTAATATATTGACCCTTTTCAATGTCTAAGGTGATTTGATAAAGGTGGTGATGTTGGACACCATAAGAGCAGGATGAGAGGGATAAGGTCTGGTGGAAGGAGAAGGGAGGGGGTTGGGTTTGCTGCGTGGTCTATCATAGTTCATTTGATGAAGCAGAGATTGATAGAAGCAGTTTGGGTTTGATGAAGTAAGGAGTGATAGAAGCAGTTTGGTAGAGATAGTACAACAGCTAAGGTTAGATGAAGAAGATGACCTAGATGTGCTCTGATACCATGATATATTTTTCCTAACGATTTCATTGATATTGTAACTAATATATACAAGGTTGAAGGGAGAGTCCTTTGGCTATAATCTTGTTAATCAAAACAGGAAATATACATATGCTATAAATAAAATATTATTTATATATTCTAATAGTATATTCTTAGGCCACCATGGAATTCGACATTAGACTTCATACACCTATACTCCATAGCAAAATAGATTGGTAGAACAAAAGAATAGGCAGATTATGGAACTTGTTCGGGTCTCTCTATTTGGCATTAATATGCCTAGGTTAAATTGGGGTGAGGCAGTTTTAATTAATCACACACCATTTAGTGTGCTCAATTTTCAAAATACCCAACAAAAGATGGAATCTCTGCTCTTCATCCCTCATCTACCAAATCTTGAGCCCAGAGTGTTTGGATGTACGGTTTATGTTTACATACCTAAAGTTCTACGGGGAAAACTTGATTCATGTGTAAAACGATGTGTTTTTATCGGTTACTTAGAATTTCAGATGGGATATCAGTGTTATGATCCCCCTACACCCAAAGTTATATGTGATCCTGGATACCTCGTTTCACAAATTGGAACCCTACTATTCAGGGGGAGTGTTTGGGTCGTCTCTTCAAAGGGCGAGAAAAAGTAAAGAAAACAATGACGATCTTTTTGAATTAGAGGGAAATGGAGGGGTGCTCAAAAGTTTATTGGAGGAAACAAGATAAAATGATGTGGCCCCACACGATGGTGCTAATTTGAAATTTTACATAGACTAGAGTTTTCTCAGCAATAACCCCCCTCAGTCTTCAGAATTGCCCACATCTACACCATTAGCCAAAGAATCGACCCAGAATGTTCTTCCTCGGGTAAATCTGAACCTTATTCTTGATGAAACTAATGAAATCCCTGTCTTTGTAGAAAATACAGAAAATAAGTATCTGCAGAGATCGAATAGATGAGTCCCGAGAAAACAATATGAATCTGATCCCAAAACCAAGACTAAATAATCAATCATTAATTGTGTCTCCCCATAGATTGTCAGAATCTTATGCATTTTTTGTTAATCATTTATCCACTGTATCTATTTTTGGTAATGTATAGGATGTATTAGAAGATCTAAACTAGACTAAGGCGATGAACGAAGAAATGGAGGCACTGCAGAGGAATAGCACTTGGGAGTTGTGTACATTGCCCAAAGGGAAGAAAACAGTTGGTTATAGATGGGTGTTCACTAGTAAAACTCAAGGTGGATGACAGTATTGACAGGTACAAAGCAAGATTGGTTGTGAAGGGATATACACATAAGTATGGAGTCGATTATCAATAGACCTTTTCTCCATTTGCAAAAATCAATACTATCCTCATCCTCATATCTCTAGCAGTGAATTGAGACTGGGTCTTGCAACAATTTGATGTCAAGAATGTTCTTCTCAATGGAGACCTTGAAGAAGAAGTATATATGGAGTTACCACTTGGAGCTAAACACAAATTCTTGTATAAAACTGAAGTTTGCAAATTAAAGAAAGAATTATACAGTCTGAAACAGTAGGTCTGAAACAATCACCTCGGACTTGGTTTAGAAGATTTTCCTCCACAATGAATGAATTTTGCTACAGGCAAAGTATGTGGACGATATGTCCATAACAGGAGATGATCCAAAAGAAAGAAAAGCAATAAAATTGTTTTTAGCGTCCAAATTTGAAATGAAAGATCGTGGACAACTGAATTATTTCTTTGGAATTGAGATCTCCAGGTCTAAAACTAGGATATGTCTATAACAACAAAAATATGTGTTAGATTTGTTAATAGAAACTGGAATGTTGGTATGCAAACTTGTTGACACACCTATGGAAATGAATCACATGCTTGGAGAATCGGAAAATCAAATGTCAACGAACAAAAGACGTTATCCATGGTTAGTTAGAAAATTGATATATTTATCACATACAAGGTTAGACATAGCCTATGCAGTGAGTGTGGTGAGTCAGTTCATGCATTCACCCGGAGAAGAACATATGGAAGCGGTATATCTGATCTTGAGATACTGGAAGAGTGCACCAGGAAGAGAACTATTATTCTCTAAAAATGAGGTACATGAGATTAAAGGATATACACACTTGGACTAGGTAGAAAATCAAACTGATACAAGATCGACATCAGGTTACTTTACTTTTATAGAAGGAAACCTCGTCACGTGGAGAAGTAAGAAGCAAAAAGTAGTCGCTAGATCAAGTGCAGAAGCAAAATAACAAGGTATCTTATGGTGTGTGTGAATTATTATGGATTAAACAGGTGTTACGGGATTTGAAAATTGATTAAGAGACATCCATGGGTCCACATTGATAATAAGACAACTATAGAAATTTCACACAATCATGTACAACATGATCGTACCAAACACGTTAAGGTCGACCGACATTTCATCAAAGAAAATCTTGATCAAAAAATTATACAATTTTTGTTTGTTCAATCTGAAGATCAGCTAACCGATATATTCACAAAGACAGTCTCAAGAAAAGTGTTTTATGACATAATTAGCAAGTTGAGCATGATAAATATCTATGCTCCAACTTGAGGGAAGGTGTTAAAATATAACTGTTTATTTTGTGAGCATTACCATAACAAAACTTGTACTCTACTATAATAGAGAAACTATTTCTGGTAGTCGATTAAAGTTGTATAGCATTTTAGCTAGATTTATATTGTAATTATTTCCTATATAAAACTCCTAATGTAACAGCAAAGTATGTAACAGCAAGGTATACCTGAATATACTGAAATTAATTGTTACAAAGACCTCATCATAACGATGCCAGTCAAGGCGCACCTTTCTTCCACCTTGGCTTCCTTTCAGCCCGGGACCAAGCCAACAAGAAGGCTTCCTTTCAGCCTGAGACCAAGCTTGTCTTTTTAGTTTCTTGCTCGTTGGGCATTCCAGTATGAAAAGTCTGTATATTTTCTGCTAAACTAATGAATGGGAGCTTTCCAACAATTGGAAAACAATCCCACTCAATAAGAGTCGAATGTAATTCAGTCACAGATAATAACAATTTGAATTGAGAGTAGAAAACAGTGCACAGAGATGTTGGAATTGTTTCACATCTCCACTTAATTCGCCTGGTGCAAAATCAATGATCATTGCAAAGAAAAAGGACCCTCGATGATGGAATGACATTTATTTGTGACAATCAATAAGCAAGTATCACATTTTTAAACCCTAAAAGAGTACAACAACTACAATTTAACATTCTTCTACATTAAACAGGGACAGCAGACTTGAGTGGGAGCAATGCGTTCTTAATTCTCTCTACAGCTGCCTGTAGGGTGGTCAGAGATGCTGCATAGGAGATACGTATGCAGCTGTCATCTCCAAATGCAACCCCTGGGACTAGGGCAACCTGAATATAAGAAACCAGTATCAAATTATAAACATCTTTAGTATAATAAATGCTGCATGCAATGTTAAATTGTAGTTTCATCAATATCAAAGTGTTACTGAATAATTTTCAACTTGCACATTATTGGTGAGACAAATGGAGAAACATTGTCAATCAAAACTGAACAGAACAGTATCCTGTATGGCTGTAACGACGCATACCTGGGCCTCATCCAACAGGTAACGGCAAAGGGAGTCAGAGTCCTCAATTTTACCAAAACCTTCAGCCTCTGTTTCATAGTACGAGCTGACATCAATGAAAAGATAAAATGCTCCCTGCAAGTAAAACCAATTAGAATTCGAAGCGACGAAAATGGGAGGTCATTCGTATAAATAGCGAAAAGCCAGTACCTGAGGTTCTGACATCCTAACACCTTCCATTTCTCCAAAGCTTTTAATCAAGAAATCTCTTCGCTCCCTGAATGCTTTCACCATGGTAGACACTGCTTCCCCACCAGCATAGCCGAGTCCTAGTGCGGCAACACCTGCCTTTTGAGATATACTGCTGGCACCTGATGTAAGCTGGGAAAATATAGCGCACAGATCAATTGGAGCTTCTACAAAGTCATGGTTGAGATCACAAGCATTACAGGAAAAGGCAAATCAATACATTGCAAATCAACAATTCAAGGCACATTCGTTCTTACTGAAAAGTAAAAAACATCAAGAATTGCAATTGTGGAAAAGTAAGTGTGAAATTGCAATTCCAGATTCTTATCTCCTTACAGGTCTTTCTCATGTTAATCATTTATGTGATTAGTGCATCTCCAATTCAATGTGTTGATGAGCGCTTCATGTGTAATGCTGTGAGTAGAGGTCAAAGGAATAGTGATTTCTCTCAGTGCTTTCCGAGATATAAAATGACATAATATACAGTACACTCTTGGCTATTTGGTTTGGTAAACAGATCCAAGTATCATCTTCTTTCTTGTATACTTTCATCATACAATCAATTGTGAGAGCTGTCTCTGTCTAAATTAGCCAAGCATATGATACTTTAGAATACCCCTTTCAATACTAACAAACTATATTTCTTCAAGTCTCCAAACTATCTGCAATGAAGTTCAGATTGGCTCCTTCCACCCTTGCAGCAAATCACCTCTATTCAATTGACAATAAAAGCCTATTTGATCCACCATAATCTTTGGAAGGCAGAAAAATATATGTGAACAAAAGAAATTTTGAAATCTAACAACTTCAAACATGATATACAAATAGGTAAAGCATTGGAAAAGTGTTTGCAAGAATAGCCAGTGATGCTTTAGATAAAAGAAAACTTTAAAGTATGCATGGTGGACTCATTTCATCCTGGAAAGTGGTGTGATACAGTACCTGGCTCTGTATCTTATTACATGCTGCAACAAAGTGTTTGGGGCCAGCAATATATCCCAGTCTCCAACCAGTCATTGCAAAGGCCTGCAAATTTCCCGCTTTCTAAATGTTAATCAACTCAATGAGACAAACTGGTTTGGGTTTTATCCAAAATCACAGCCATACCAAAATTATACATAAATATCATATTATTGAGGATAAGAAGACAATAGCAGATATCTAAGACCGATAATCAAACGTAAGGTCAAGTTACCTTGGAAAATCCATTCACTGTCAAAGTCCTTTCCCACATGCCGGGCAAAGATGCAAAGCTTACATGAGTAGCAGGCGCATATATTATGTGTTCATATATCTCATCAGACAAGACCTGAGTGCAATACCAAAGAAATTCAGTATTTAAATATCAGGAAACCATAGAACTTGAAATTAGGGTTTGATTAATCATACCAGAAGCCTAGGATGTTTTGCTACAATACGCGCAATCTCTTCAAGCAATTTCTTGGAATAAACTGATCCTGTTGGGTTAGACGGAGAGCAAAGAATCAACAGCCTTGATTTTCCACTCAGTTTTGATTCAAGTAGCTTTGGGTCCAAGAGAAAATTTTCAGAGATTGATGTTGGAAGAATCACCGGGGTTGCATCAGCCAGCCTCGCCATTTCTGGGTAACTCACCCAAAACGGTGCAGGAATGATAACCTGAGGGTAAGGTATTTTTAATGAACATGAGCTACCTTCACAGATTAAACAAGTTCAGTGATATAATGATCTCCTACTATATTTCATTACGAGCACTACTTTGTTGCCTGAATGAAAATATATACAGTTGTGCAGAATATATAAAAACAGCTATTTCTCTCTACACATCAAGATCTCTCCTTTGCTTTCTATCATATCTGTTTGTTAGCTATGAATTTACAATGCATACACACACTAGCTTCGGCTGGATGGTTTTTTCCCCGAGTCATATATAATGCAGAGAACCATAGCTATTCAATTAACCATTAATTTAATCCAGAGTTACAGAAAGGTTCTAAATGCTACACAATGTCAACACTCAAATGTAGGAATTCAATTATTCTGGTACATTTTAGATGGCAGCAGAAATGCAGATAGCACCATAATCCTAATTACTTTGACATAAAAGAACCTCACCTCATCGCCGGGAGAGCAAACTGCAAGCATTGCTTGATATATACACTGCTTGGCACCATTGCTAACTAAAATCTGGTCAGGTGTATAAGAGATACCATTCTCCTCTGCCACAAATTAAGAAATGACTTATTAAAAAATATGTAATAAATTCCGTGCTGGAAATTCCCCTAGCATAACAGCTAGTTTGCAAACACAAAATTGCTGCGAATATATATGTTTACCCTTCAGCTTCTGACAAATTGCAACTCGAAGCTCCAGTGCACCAGCATTTGGAGTATACCTTGTGTATCCTTCTTGAATTGCATTTATTCCAGCCTAACTTTCCCACAGCCAAAAAAAAAATAGAAATAGAAAAATTAACATCGGATTAAGCACAGGCATACACGTGAAGGCATAGACAGGATATACACTGAACTCCACCGAGAAGAAAAAAAGAATCACCTCTGCTATTACAGCTGGTGTATCAAAATCAGGCTCTCCAGCAGCCAAACGAATGACAGGAACCCCAGCTTGTGCAAGTGCAGTAGCCTGGTCCGTTATGGCCACTGTCTTTGAGGGTTTTACAGCATTCACCCTTGGACTCAAAGAAATATCGAGTTGCATCTCTTCAGACCTGCTTTCTGCCTTCACCGTTACACTTATTCTAGAAAACTGTGATCGTCTCGTGGTCTCCAACGATCTATCAAGTATAATACATTATTACTGGTCAGAAAACAATTGTGGTATACCATTGCCAACATAAGAAACACGCAAACAGAGAAACAAAAATGGCAAGCTTTGAAATTTCATATCAGAACAGAACACATTGCCTTGTAGAAAGAAGCTAGCTTTAAAAAAAATCCATAACAACAATCACGAAAACAAAACAAACCCTTCTTAGCAAGTTGCATAACACAATTATCATCAACATTCTGGTTGAAGACTTTGAGGAAACCCACATGTAATACAGTGAGAAATAGTCGCAGAACTGATTGGGAAGTGAGAGAAATTGACTTACTTGAAGGAGAAACTGTGAGACCCTGAAAGAAAGGAGACGGATCCGGGGGTTTGAGGGTGAGAACCCGAATAGGGCGCGAGCTGTTGGTGGTGTCGAAAAGCAAGACGAGAACTGCTAGAAGTTGAAGCAGCTGCCATGGATGAATATTCAAGGATGCGTTTTTTAGTAGGTGGAGGATTCTGAGTGGTTCTCTTTATAGCTAAAAACACCTCCTTGCTCTTTTTGTTGTTTTATTTATTTATAGGTTAAGGTTAAGACTTCAGACGGGGTTGGTGAGAACTGGACAAGATGGCGGGGGTGGGTTTCCAATGTGGAACATCATTGAACCATCTTGGCCGTTCTTTCTTTATGCGTCCACAAACAACGGTTGTGATTCGTTGATTGATTGACTAGGAAAAGAGATGAGTTTGGTGAATGCATGAATGAATTTAGGCTAAGAAATAGTAGGAAAAGGAAAAATATGAGTTATCAATTATCATATATATTTTATAGTAGGAGAATAAGAAAAGAAAAATATGCAAGATGTTGGCAATAGGATATGTTTACTTTAATTAATTAGAAAATAAATTAGTTTTGATCTCTGTTAGGCGGCGTAAAATTATTATTTTTTATTTAAAATTAATTTTTTAATATATTTTCAGAATGATTATTTTGATACGTTGATGTTAAAAATATATTTTTTTGAATAAAAAATAATATTTTAATATATTCTTAAATAAAAAAAATAACAATCACTACACTTGTAAATATCATGTTAGAAAAAAATAGTTATTTTTATATTGGTATATAAAATTGATTGAGAAAGCTATCGCCACCTACCTCCCTACCTACTACTCCTTGGAGCTGAGATGGTCGTTGAGAATACAAGTTCATTTCAACTTCTCATCAAAAATTTATACAAATTAATTTATCGGTTCCACAAGTGGAAACTTTTCTACGTTGAAAGAAATTAAAAAGAATGTTGTTTTTTTGGTCCCGTTTTTTCTGCATTTGCGGTTAATTTTTTTTTTTTACTTTTAAATTATTATTATTATTTTATTTTAAATAGTTTTAATATGCTATTAAAAAAATATATATATTATTTATTATATTTTTAAATAAAAAAACTTTTAAAAACCATTAGATGGATAATTAAACTCGAGATTGCATTAAGAAAATTGTTTTTTTTCCTACAGAAACTAGATACAAAGTTGGGATCCTTATAATTTTATTATTGTATATTTTTTATTTTCTTGCACCATCAGTTTTATCCAAATTGTTTTTTAATACATATTTTTTACATGATTTATCACATTAATTATTTTTTTACATGTAATTCAGAGAAAATTATTGATAAATTATTTCTACTTTTTTATTTTAAATCTTACTTTTGAAAAGGTTTTTATTTATAAAACAGTGCTAGGATTAAAAAGATACTTTCATTCAAAAATTAAATATATGCATGAATAAGGAGATATAGTTTAAATTGAAGATATACATTTTTTTTCTAATTGTTTTTAATTATTAGAGTTCTTAACAAGTTTTATGTTAATCATCCGGTTTTTTATGTAAAACAACAGGTTGCTAATAAACAAATTATGGCATTGTTTTTGAGAAAATTATTATTTTATAATAATAATAATAATAATTGCTTAATGAATAAATATGTGTTAGCATGATAGGTAGAATTTTTTAAATAATTTATTATCCTTATATTTGTTTTATCTCATTACATAAAGATGATTTATTTAATGGGACTTTTTTTTATTGATTTAGTGTACTTTTAGACCTGTTTGGGAGTGTGGTTGCGGTAGCTTTTCAAAGTGTTTATCGTGCCGAAATACATCAAAATGATATTTTTTTATTTTTTAAAAATCATTTTTGAAATCAGCTCATCAAAATGATCTAAAACACACAAAACATATTCATTTAAAATGAAAAAAAAATTAATTTCGACCAAAAGCCGGTGGGATCGCAATGCCAAACGGGTGCTTAGACAACACATCATGTGATTTTTTTTTTAATGACAGTGTTTTGGAATAGGGTTTTGATTAAAATTTAATTTAGTTTTTCATCTTTTAATTGCTTTTAATTATACATTGGATTGACTTCAACTTTTCAATATTATGCAATTACACCTCTAATTAACTTCAACATCAACCCTTTAATCTTTTGTCAACACTCTTTTCAATTTAGTTTTTGTCTTCAATTTATGTAATATAATTCTTAATTAACCAGTAAACTTTTCATTCTTTTTAATCTTACCCCTGATTTTAGTTAGTTAGATCCTTATAATTCAACATCCCTTACAAATTGATCATTAGTTGTGAGTTTCTTCAATTTAACCCTTAATTGACCTTAAATTTTAAATTTTCTTTCAATTTTCCCTTTTATTTTAATTAATTGACTTGGTAAATTTTAAGTTTGGTCTCTTAAAATTTTAATATTCTCAAATAAGCTTAAATTAGGCTTCTAAAATTAATTTTCACAAACAAATCCTTAATAAAAATAATTTAGCACATTTAATGTATAATTAATCCTTGCACTTAAATAATTTATTCTATTGGACCTAATTAATTTTTAAATATAATTAAACTTTTAATTTGACCCATAATTTAATTAATTTGGCCTATTAAATATTTAATTATATCATTGAATTTATTTTTATGAAGATTTATTCAATGACTATTTATTTTAACCTTAATTATGCGTTTTCTTTTTTAGTTTTGGATAAAAAAAAAAGAGGGTACAATCGAGCTTATAGATTTGTTGAAGATTTATGATCTAAAAATAATCTATAAATAAGTGCCTATTTGGCACTGCGGTCAAACCGGTGTTTGGCTAAAATTCAATTTTATTTTTTTTATTTTAAATGAAATTTTTTTTGGGTGTTCTTAGATCATTTTGATGTGCTGATGTCAAAATAATTTTTAAAAAATATAAAAAAAATATTATTTTGATATATTTATAAACAAAAAATTCTTTTAAAAACAACTGCAACCACTCTCCTAAATATAGCCTTAAATTATGCTAAGAATCTCCATGGCATACATCCATCAAGCATTGAACAAATCCATCAAGTCAAAATCACCTGTGAGCTGCCAAATAGCCTTCAAACAAATCTTTCATATGCTTCCTTTAATGATTAGAGAATCTCCCCCACAGGCAACACAAATCATTGAAGGTTTTGTCATTAGAGAATATCTTTTGCAGCAGGCGATTCTCATTCTCAAACTCAATCCTGACCATCGGATTCCTATTATATCAGTTTCTGGGATTCCCTCCACTGTCAGATGGTTTGTGTAGGATAGTGTCGTAAAAGTTTTCTCTTCTTCATTGAAGCTAGGGGTGAGCAAACCGAACCGAATAACCGATTTAACCGAGAAAACCGGAAAAAAAAAACCGAAAAAACCGAACCGAAAAAACAAACCGATTAAACCGATTGAAAAATTATAAAAAACCGTCCGGTTCGGTTCGGTATCGGTTTTGTACAGACAAAACCGATTGAACCGAACCGAACCGGTTTACTCACCCCTAGTTTCGGTTTACTATAAATATAAACTTAAGAAACCCTAAACTTTACCGTTCCGCCTCTCGCCTCTCGCCTTTTTTTTCTCTCCTCTCGCCTCCCTCTGCCTCTCGGTTCGTAAACCCTAAAATCAACTTATTTGCAGCCTCTCGCCTCTCGCCTCTCTCCTCTCGCCTCCCTCTGCCTCTCGGTTCTTAAATCTCCCTCCCTCTCGCCTCTCGCTTCTCGGCCTCTCGCCTCCCTCTGCATCTTTATAATCGTCCCCATCCGACACGGTTCAGTTTACAAAAGGTAAGTAAATGCTCACCTCTGATTTATTTCTTGTTATATGTTAAAGATCAACTGTCTTAGATGTTTGCTTTCAAATGCTGTTAATAATGCTGAGTTATTTGACTTAATTATAGAGGATTTACTGATAAATTCGAAAGTGTTTAGGCCCTGTGAAAGAATAATTCCAAACCGACACGGTTCAGTTACTACTTTACTTATCTTTGCTTCTCGGATTCCAAAAGCTTTGGATGGAGTCATACTAGTAAGCTTAATATTAAATGTTTTACCATGCAATTTTATCTTTTATATGATATGGGAAATATTGTTTTCTTTGCAAGGGCACAATCTATGAAATTATGAAATTCAATTACCTTGTTGATGTGTTCTGTTTTGCTATTTTTCTTGCTGGGCAGGATGATTTTATGAATTTCATTATCATGTTCATGGCAAGTCCAACATATATTAGAAATCCATATTTAAGAGCAAAAATGGTTGAAGTATTGAACTGCTGGATGCCACGGGGAAGGTGATATATCTGATTTCACTTTGCAAGTATAAAATATTGTGGAGATTTTGATTAAATTTATAACTTGAAGTTAGGTTATTATAGCATCTGGTTTTTCCATCTGCAAGTCTGATTGACTAGACCACTCTATATAAAGAGATTTGGTGAATTGAGTATCTTTCTTTGTAGATGAAAAATATGAAGTCAGAAGGGTATAAACATGGGAAGTTGATGCCTTTGTAGAACTTTGATTGCTCTTAAGATTGATTAACTGAGATGTATTGGCTTTATTGCCAGACTCTTGAATAAGAGGCAAGGAATGTCTGGATGGATGGTTGGTTTGTCCAAAATAAATGGTGAAAGAAACCTTAGCATTCCATCTGCAAGTCTGATTGACTAGACCACTCTATATAAAGAGATTTGGTGAATTGAGTATCTTTCTTTGTAGATGAAAAATATGAAGTCAGAAGGGTATAAACATGGGAAGTTGATGCCTTTGTAGAACTTTGATTGCTCTTAAGATTGATTAACTGAGATGTATTGGCTTTATTGCCAGACTCTTGAATAAGAGGCAAGGAATGTCTGGATGGATGGTTGGTTTGTCCAAAATAAATGGTGAAAGAAACCTTAGCATGCCCCTTCATTTACTTGCAATTTGCGTAAGAGCTAATTTTTTCACTTCTCTGAATTCCTACAGAAACTTATTTGGCAGCGCTTCAATGGGAAACGTCTCGTAAGTGTTTAAACTTCAAAGTGATGTTTTGGTCTAGGCCTTTCCTATTTTAAATTTTAATCAGATATGTTTATTTTTTCTTTTTGTATCTCAGCGGAAGAACTGTTCCCTGCTTAAGAAGCCTTCCTTGTCAAAAAAGTAAGTTAGGTTTATGATTTTATAATAGAAAATTATTTGTTTGTTTTGCATACCAAATATCTATAAACCAGCAGTCTTGTTCCTGGAAGTTAAAGATCGAATCAGGTTATTTTTCTTATACGTTTGCATTTTTATTTTATTAAATAATAATCAACTTATTTGCAATCTAACATTTCTATTATTTTTTTTTGTAGATTTTGGTGGAAAGTTAAATCTAGCGACGGATGATAATTAGTTCAAAACTGACTGTATTTCTTGAAGTTTTTTATGTTAATGTTGCTTGTTTATTTTGAAGCCCTTTGAAGGCATTTTTTGTAATTTAAATTTAAATTTGTTCACTTGTGTAGTTTTAATTATTTCTCATCATGCTAAATTACACAAAACAAAAGTATTAGAAAGGTTAAAAAATAACTTAATAAACAGTATATTAACAATTTAATACATTAATATTTGTATTTGTTGCAAAAAAAAATTTAAAAATACTTTGGGTTCTGGTATGAAAATAGTTTTTCAAGCCCATCAGAAAATTTATTAGAAAGCCCATCAGAAGGCCCATCAGAAGGCCCATCAGAAGGCCCATCAGATGGCCCAAAAATCAAATTCGGTTTTATGATTTTTTTAACCAAAAAAAACGGACCGAACCGAACCGAAAGTGGTCGGTTTTGAATATTTTCGGTTCGGTTTCGGTTTGAATTTAAAAAAAAAAAAAAAAATCGGTTTGGTTACTTTTTTGACAAAAAACCGGACCGAACCGAAAATGCTCACCCCTAATTGAAGCATCATATTCCCACGTCTCATCATAAATTATGGATATACTAAATTATTGATTTTTTTTATTGTAATTAAAGCTACTTGTATACATGGTGGTCTATTTTAATTATTTGATTGTTTTTATTTATGTTTTTTTTGTTCGAATTGGTTTGATATTAGTATTTTCCTGATTGTCTAATCTAAGTATTTCTTTTTTTCATTTATATTATAATTTTAATAGTTTAAATTAGATGGTCATACTTTGCTCTCTACTTATAATCATATTTTTTATTATTATTATACTAAATTTATCAAATCAAAATTTTATATTTTATTATCATCAAGTTAATCAATACAATTATTTTACTTCTTATAATTTTGTATGTGACAAAATAGAAATAGTGTTAAAATGATTACCGGTGAAATACATGTATTCTCAACATAAATCTATTTTAAAACTCGAATTTAGAATCTAATGAAAGCTCATTCCATTTTATCTTGTAACATTTTATTGTATCAACCTATCAAATACAAACATGCCTGTCAATTAAAATTAAAAATTTTAGAGATATTGATAAATTAAAACGAGGGAAAAATAAAATAAAAGTGTATATTAATATAAGAAGTTAAAATATAAATACCAATTTCAAACTTTTCTATTCAATTAATAATAATTTTTCCAAACTTGTTTTTATTTTCTATTCAATGAACTATGCTAATTTATTCAAAAAATAAATATTCATGTTGTCAAAAAAAATAAAAACATTTATCAGAAAATATAATTTCAATGAAAAAGATAGATAATCTATAATATTATTGTTTATGTCCTAAGAAATTTTTTTATTGTATAATTAAATAAAAAAATAAAAAATCGAGTTTATCAAACTCGATCAGACCCATGAATTAAATTATTGGTTAGATAGGTTTACATGAATCAATCAAAAACATAGTTCTTCACTATTTTAATTTTTTTCCAAAATAAAAAGTTACTTTTTTAAATTTGAAAATTAAATACGGTTTTCACAAGATTGATCGAGTAATGAGTTCATTCCCTAGATCCAAACAATCAAATCTAAAAACTCTCGCTCGATTTACTTTGATATCTGATATGATCTAAAGATCAGGTTATAAGATGATATGTCAACTCATCAAGATGAGATTTTTCAAACATTGTCAAAAACTTTTTCATGGCAATGAGCACACAACTAACTAGTATAAACAACAATTTATGATATCAAAAATAGTCACTTTGCACATGCTCCATGGTGGGTCAAGATCAACTTTCGTTATCAACTCTAACAAATACAAGGGTTGAGAACTTGTCTCACACCTTAAAAATAATATCAAATCGAAAAGATGATGCTTATGAGATTAACATATATTAATAATTGTTAAATATTTTATTTAATTACACATGAATAAAACCATTTCCTGTAAGAAAATAAATGGTTTTAGCTCTTTTGAAAATAGAAATGGGAAGAAACACCAAGAATCTCAACTGAAAATAGAAACTAAATTGATTAATACCTAATGAAATAATATATTGAACATAATGTTTTTTTTTGGAATAGCCGAAGCTAACTATGGGTATCCAAGCCGCTAGGGCTGACTAATTCCGGGGGTGCACAGGCCCTCGGCAAGGAGTTTCTCGCAAGTACACCACGAGTAATTCATGGGATTCGCCCAAGTCCGATGATCCTAAGAAATTATTTGCACCTGGACGGATTCGAACCTGAGATCTCTTTGGGAGCACACCAAAGAGACCCAGGCCTCCTCCGCCAGGCCAACCCCCTGGGGTATATTGAACATAATGTTATTTACTTAAATAAAATAAATTTTGAATAAAATTGAAAAAGAAAATTACATAGTGACATATAAAAAGAGTGCTTGATAGTATTAAAAAAATCATGAAAGCCGACTGGAATGGTATGTAGTGGAATAAGCTCTTAAGACATTTTTTGATTTTATTTAAATAAATTTTAACAACACTAACAATACCATCAACGTCTTTAAGAAAAAAATCCACACGTCTGGACCTGATTGATAACTCTGGATCAAAACTCACGGTAGGCTTATGTGGGCCTTCAAGGGTAGCCCACTGATCTAGTCTTTTTTGTTTTCTTGGCTGAGGGGAAAACACATGATCTGCCCGACTCTTTTTTTAATCAACCAAACAACGTGTCGTTTGGAAAGGTAACGTAGATGTCACCTTGTCCTGTAGCTCTACCATCGACCACCTCGAGTTCCTGCGCTGACTTTTTGAACCCAAAAACCCCATTCCCAGCTATTTTAAACTCAAAAATACAAAAAATAAAAATAAAAGAAAACACCTGTGATCTAACTAAACCCACTTATGACTTTCAAATTAGCTAAAAAAAGAGTTAAAAAACTCAAATCAATCCAAACATCAAATATTTTATGAGCCTTGACAAAATGAAGATAAGAGAATAACTTAATATATTTTTTTTCTAATTGATTAAAACTTGTTAATTTTAAAATCAATTTTTTTTCATGGATCAAATCAAACCAGATATATATATATATATTTTTTTTGAAACGACCCTTCTCTTCTTTCTCCGGATCAAGAATTTAAATACAAAAAAATGAAGTGCCTGACCAAAATGTATAAACTTCATTAAATAGGGATTACAAATGAAAATTTATTAAAAACCTTAGAGGACTTAAAAAAAACTAAAAATGCTCATTTGTTACAATATTTTTGAAAAGAAATCTTAGAATTTATTGGGTATCAGTTGAGATCCTTATACTTTTAATTATGTTTAATCAAGATACTTTAAATTATGTTTAATCAAGAAAATTGAGTTGATTTCATCAAATAAAATTATTATAATTAAATAAATTTAATTGAATTAAATGTTAATTATCTGGTAATTTCAATTGATTGACGTCATGAAAAGATATTTATATTTTATTAATCATAGAATATTTTCTTTGGTAGGGTAATGATAAGTAGTACTAAATAAATAAATGAAGGTTGAAGTCGAATAAAAAAATAATATTTATCTCAAACTTAATTGTTTTATTCACATACTAAAAGCACTTTCATAAAAAAATACTTTAGTGGCGATTCAAAATAATTTTTAAAGTGTTTGGTTAAAACTATGGTTGAATTTTAGGTTAATGAAAAACAGTTTCAAGTGTTTAGTTACCAAACTTTTCATATTGCTTTCAACTTGTGAAATTACTTTAAAGTGTATGTATATGTATATATATTGTTTTTAAATATTTAATAATTATAATAATAATATATAATTAATAATTCAAGTAAATTAAACACTTGTTTTTATTCTCCCATCAAACTACTTGTAATTTCATCATGAACTATAAATACATACATGAAAGTCTTTGGGATCCCGAAACAACATATAGTAAAATATCATCTGAAACAAAATTAAGATTATGAGTCAAAAATTATATTGTGATCTACTTCTAATATATTTATTTATATTTTTAATTAATTTTTAAATTATTTTAATATATATATATATATATATATAATTTTATTTTATTTTAACTCCCCGGAACCCCCCCCCTCAGCCACACACCCCCTCCCTCTCTTAGCCACACGCCACAAGAATTCAAAAGGCAAGAAAAACAACTAAGGGCCTGTTTGGCATAACTGTTGCCGTTGTGGTTGAGGTTGAAAAAAAACTGTTTAATGATAAGCGTTTTTAGCTGCAGTTCGTAACTGAAATTTAAGTGTTTGGTTAAAACTGTGGTTGAGATTGAGTTTAATGAAAAGCAGTTTCGTAGTTTGGTTACCATGCTTTTTATATTGCTGTCAACTTGTGAAATTACTTTAAAATATATATGTACACATATATTGTACATACATATAAAATATTTTGTTAGAATAATTTCATAGATTTATTAATAATTATAATAACAAAATATTTAAAATAATTCAAATAAATTAAACACTTATTTTTATTCTCTCATTAAATTATTTGCAATTCCATCAAGAACTATATCCACTTGTTTTTATTGTTTATAAAAACTAGAAGAATTGATCAATCAATTAATCTAATTAAACTCCAAGCACTGAGTTATAACTTACATTAAATAATTTGCTTAATCTCCTATTCATTGTCAAATTCGTTGATTTGCTTATTATATACAAGTGGGCAGTGAAGTCAATGTCAACATTGCAAAATGAAAAGGATTCACGGCCTTTAAGAATTAATGTATTCATTCCAATTTTATGCCTTTTCTGGGCTATTGTGGGTTTCGCAGTGCATCACAAGAGAAAAACAGCAGCCATAGCTGCAATAACTACAGGTTAGCAAGCAGAATATAATATATAATATGACTTGACAGCATTACAATTTTTATTTTTAATAAAAAAAAGTTTGAATCAAATACTTCTCTTTAACATTAATTAATATCATTTGAGTTACAACTCGTTTAATTTTATTGGATCGTCAAGGACAAATTGAAGGTGCCAGTAAGCATACTCAGGGATCATCATGCATCAATGGGATCAAGATCAACATCCACTACCAAACAGTTCAAGGGATTGGAAATCAATATCCACAGCAGCAACAGGAAAGCAACCATGCCTGAGATGAGAAACACCTAACTTTCTTTGCTCAAATATCATTTGAACATAGTATGTCTTCTTGCAAATATTGTATTAAAGTTTTCCAAAGTCACTGCTCATATGTTGAGGATTGGTCGTCATTGACATGATTTGTACGCAACAATTAGTTGGTTCTAAAAATTATTGCAGCTTAACTAATTGTGCTTTTGTGTATGGAGCGGCCATATCCTGTAATCTTTATGAAGGGACATTGATAAGATTTGTGTTTTGCAGTAGAACCGAAACCAACAGTTCCTGCTCTCTTAAATCCTACCTTGGATTATGAAGGCGCTGGGATGCCCATGAATATTTTGAAACCCTTCTTTACGTATGAACAAAACCCATGAGGGAGAAGACAGATGAGGTGAGGGTTGACTGTCGAGGTCCGTGAGGGAGAAAGGGAGAAGACAAATGGGGTGAGGGAGGTCCGTGAGGGAGAGAGTGAGGTGTGGGAGAAGACATGGGTGAGGTAAGGGAGGGAGACGACAGTGATGGGGTGAGGGAAGGAGAAGACAGGGAGAGAGAGTGTGTTGCCCGTTGGAATGTGTGGTAAATTTAAGCCGCAGCTGCAAAAGCATCTTTCAGTTGCTTTTGCAACTGCGGCCAGAATATTAGTTTTAGCATGGGATCCACAGTAAAAATCGGGGTCCCGTTTAGTGAATTTTCTAATTGGCTATGCGGTTCAACGCCACCCCGCAGAGTCAAACATCATCTAATTCTTGCTTTTCTTACGCCGGCGGTTCACATCCTCTTAATTTGTGGGGCCCAGCTAAACTACTACTTTTAACATTTTACCAAACGCTAGGTAATAAGTTTTTTTTTTGCAATGGGATGTTGCACCACAAAAACAAACACCACCTAAGCATTTGACACATGGATTAATTTTGTAAGTGTCTAAGTTCTTCGTAATTTAAAGTTTGTACTATCTGTACTTCAAAATTATCCAGGCTCTGTACTGCTCTATCTTCCATTTTTCAAAATCTATTTAAAAAAAAAGTGTGTCCCCGCAGTGTGCTAACTTCTTAGTTCTTACCCTGTCTTTCCTCTCAATTCTCTTATGCTTTTTCGTTGTCAAATTTTCTCATGCACTGTTTTTTTTCTTTGATACGTCATGTTTTTACAGGAGCCTCACATATTTTTTTTTTATTATGATTTTTTTTATATATAATTGGGGTATCGATCAATTTACATACACTATAACTAATTCCTGAATCTACTGAATATTCAACAAGTTCAATAAATAGATAAAACACTGTAGGATCGAAAGGTAGGGCTTAAACCCGGGTATCGAGAAAGTAACAAGACATGCTAATTTCTTTGTTATGGGTGTTGACGCCAGTGATCTGAAGGTGGTGGCAAGAGATCTGCTTCATGCTCAGTGAGTTCTCCATGTTTCAAGTTATTATTTTTAGTATTTTTAGATATTTTAATATGATAGTGTTAATTTTTTTTTTTAAAAATAAAATAAATATTATTTTAATATATTTCTAAAACAAAACATTTTAAAAAATAACTAGGAAATAATCTCAGACCAACTCTTCCACTTCTAATTAAAAACATTTTTTGATTCTCCATGCAGTTACCTCATAACCTGTGTTGTTTAATCAGCAATAGAGTTGGACGAAGTTGAGAGGTTGATTTGATCCAAAAAATTTAGCTTAGAGATTAGATGCTGCAGTTTTTTATTTATTATTATTATATACCTGTTTGATATTAAATTTAAAAGAGATAATGCCCAGCTTTTCACATGCTCAAATGAGTGAAGCTGTGAGATCTAATAATTTAAAACCATCGAGATGCCTGTCCTCATATGTCACTTCCAAGTGGCTTTCTGTGCTCGATCGGTAGAGACAAAATACAAGTGGCTAAGAGCTTCTCCCAAGAACCCATCCAGTTATCCTTGTTCTTAGTTTTGTCAAAGCTCTCAAAAGTCAAAACCCGCAAAGTCCAAGACCCATCTATTCTGATTACGTTTCTGGCCTCTTTCATTTTTTTTTTTATTTCTTTCGGGGTGTTCATAAAGTCAGAAGTTGAAAAATTAAAACCTGGAAGAACTCAGAAATATCCTGGTAGACATCCATAGTGTTGATTGTTTTTATTATATTTTATTATTAACTGACTTATTCCTAACATGTGATTGGTTGATTTTTTTGAGAATTAGCAATTTGTTTTCCCGGCTGTAATAAATGTAATGTATCCATAGTCTTTTTTTTTTCTTAATAAAATAGATTAAAGTTCTGACAAATTTAATTTCTTTTTGGCTATAATATACGAGTGAGAGCTACCTCTCATTTATAACTTAATCTATTTTATCAATTCATATTTAATTGAAACTTTTTATATGAAAGAATGTAGTAGAAAATATTTATCTTCTTGTGATGTAGTTTTTTTTTATTAATCATTGATGCCACGTGAGAAATTGTTCTCCTTCTATACTAGTGCGTATCAGAAACAAATGGAGTTTTAACATTTTATGTCATATAATTTTGATACAAGTATATGAAAAAGGTTTTATGAAATCATAATAAGGACCAAATTGATATTATGACAAGATATTAGGGACTTGTATTGAAAATGAAAGAGCCGCCAACTTTGATTAGAAACGCCATATCTAAACGTTGAACGTTCACGTGATCATCAATGATTTGGTGCTGATTCAAATATATAGTTGACCAAAGTTTTTGACTAAAACCATATAAACACAAACAGCAATTGCAGAGAAATTTCCTACGTGTTGAACGGATAGATTTCACAATGTTTTTCATCATTTCCGCTGAAGAAATTGAGCTTTGCTTTCTCTTATATGTTACCATCATGGATTGGAAGTCTCGAATTTATAACGATTTAGCTTTCATGCACCGAAAGCTTGCAAGTTATTCAATGCCAAGAACATGCCTTGCCGATGCGAATTCATTCTCTCGTGTTATTTATTTAAAATTATTTTTGAAAAAAAAATATTATTTTTTAATGTTTTTATATAATTTTCATGTTTTGATATCAAGAATATTTAAAAAAAAAAAACAAAAATTAATTTAAAAAACAACCTCACCAATCTAAACATGTATTTATTTTTTAGATAATTTTCATGTGTTAATATAAAAATTAATTTTAAAAAATAAAAATAATTTTTAAAAATAACCTCGATCATTCTATCAACAAAAATCACGTAATACCATGATGTTTTGTTTACGTCGTAACTTAATCATGGCGATCATTTCTTGTTAATTAAATGTGCAAGAATATTATAACCCATGAATTGACCTAGTTAACTAGAATGAGTAAACATTTCATCATCTTTCTATGTGGGAGTAGATGGGTATGAACACGAGCTTGAGATCGATACATCATCATTGAAGATTCAAGTTCAACTTCTCTGTAGCACCTCAATAAATATACCCAGTTGCTCAAGTCCTGGTAATTACTTTTATGTGCTTTTCTTACAAAGTTGCTCAGGTCTTGTCTATAAAGTCAATGAACAATAAGAAAGGAAATATTTAGCGCCGTGCCTGCAAGAAAACGCGAGGAAGCTGTCAGTGATGTCCCAAGTTGTTGGCATTATTGCTTGGTCAAAACTTAAACCCACCCAACCTTGTTTTATTATAAAGTCGATAATTCCAATAAATTATAATTGTGTGATGACCATAAATTAAAAAAATAATAAAAGGAAAACCATAAATGTTTCTTTCATGAGAATTTCAGAGAAATTTCTATGCTCTTAGAGAGATTTTAGAGGTGGAGACTAGATCTTTGTATAAGACCGTAAACACAATCAGTTTTGTATTGAGATCAAACATTAGAAAGGCAAGAACATGAACCTTCCAATTCTATATTTATTTTGACTAGGCTTTCCTAGCTAATATAGAAAAAGAGAAGCCCGTTCAATAAAGTATAAACTATAAAAAGGAGTGATTTGGAGATTCCCAAGGACAACGATCACAGTTTCAGGTAACTTGCCACAGGAACAGATTTTGAAAGCATGAGTTCTTATCACCTTTCAGCATCCAAAAGCATTGCCATGATGAAATTTTTGGCCTTGTGTTTTTTCGTAATGATAAACATACCAATCGCCGAGGCTAGAATTCGTCACTACAAATGGGAGCTCAAGTACGAGTACAAATCCCCTGATTGCTATAAGAAGCTGGTAATTACAATCAATGGAAGAACTCCTGGACCCACAATTCTCGCACAGCAGAATGACACAGTAATCGTTGAGGTCAAGAACAGCTTGTTAACTGCGAACACAGCCATTCACTGGCACGGAATTCGTCAGATCGGAACACCTTGGTTTGACGGGACAGAAGGCTTCACTCAGTGTCCGATTTTGCCCGGAGACACTTTCGTGTACAAGTTTGTCGTTGACAGGGTAAGTCCTCAATTCTTAGCACTCTGTAATGCACAGCCTTTTCAGATTACTTGTATGATAATAGCCTCTCGCCTCCTCTCTCTACACAGCCTGGAACATATTTATATCATGCCCATTACGGAATGCAAAGAGAAGATGGGCTATTTGGATCCATTCGCGTAGCGCTTCCCGATGGAGAATCCGAACCCTTTGCTTATAATTATGATCGAAGCATCATCCTTACTGATTGGTATCACAAGAGCACGTATGAACAAGCTGCCGGATTGTCCTCAGTTCCTTTTCAGTGGGTTGGGGAGCCCCAGGTAATTACTTTTCCAACTTTTCCATTGTTTGACGTCATTAATGTAGTTTACCGTGTTAACTATCAGTGTCGAACGACTAAACTTGTTCCTTGCAACGAAAATTGCAGTCTCTTCTGATACAAGGAAAGGGAAGATTTGACTGCTCCGCTGCCAATCCTCCCATGAAAGCTGATGTCTGCAATAATACAAATCCTGAATGCTCTCTTTATTCCACGACTGTTGTCCCTGGAAAAACTTATCGGCTAAGGATTAGTAGCTTGACTGCTTTATCAGCTCTTAGTTTCCAGATCGAGGTATTTTCAATCTCCTGTCAATATATATATTTCACAGCTTGTTAGAAGTTTTTTTTTATTTTTTATGAGGTAGTCGTTAATTAACATCTTAATAATTCTTATGCAGGGTCATAACATGACTGTTGTTGAAGCTGATGGTCACTATGTCGAGCCATTTGTGGTAAAGAACTTATTCATATACTCCGGCGAGACATATTCAGTTCTACTGTATACAGACCAGGACCCTGCAAGAAATTACTGGGTTACTACAAATATTGTTAGCAGAAATGCCACTGCCACTACTCCGCCAGGGTTAGCTGTTCTCAACTACTATCCAAACCATCCGAGGAGATCTCCTCCGACGATTCCTCCTTCCGGGCCAATGTGGAACGATGTGGATTCCCGGTTTAATCAAAGTGTTGCCATTAGGGCTCGCAAAGGCCACGTATATTCCCCTCCTGCAACCTCTGACAGGGTCATAGTTTTGTTGAACACACAAAATCAGTTAAATGGTAAAACCCGTCGTTGGTCAGTAAATAACGTCTCATACGATATTCCTCATACACCTTACCTGATTGCGCTCAAGGAGAATTTGCTTCATACATTCAGCCAAACCCCACCTCCTGAAGGCTACGATTTCGCAAATTATGACATCAAAGTTGTACAAAATAACACCAACGCTACTACTAGTGATGCCATCTACAGGCTTCAGCTCAACTCAACAGTGGATATTGTTTTGCAAAATGCAAACACGATGAACCCCAACAATAGTGAAACGCATCCATGGCATCTTCATGGACATGACTTCTGGGTCCTAGGCTACGGAAAGGGCAAGTTCGATCCTATTAATGATCCGAAGAAGTACAATTTGGTCGATCCAATTATGAAGAATACGGTGCCGGTTCATCCCTTCGGCTGGACAGCTTTTAGGTTTAAAGCTGACAATCCTGGAGTTTGGGCATTCCATTGCCACATTGAGTCGCATTTTTTTATGGGCATGGGAGTCGCATTTGAAGAAGGTATAGAGAGGGTTGGAAAATTGCCCTCATCTATCATGGGCTGTGGTGAAACCAAACACTTACTCAAGCCATAATACAAATCTTTCGAGGATTGTTCGAAAATTTAGGCATGGAGAATGATTTGGTTCTACTTCGTAGTTCACCACGCCACCAAAACAAAAATTATATTATCTTTGGCAGCACATGATTTTGTTGTCATTTCATTGTATATGAAAAGCATTGTCATTTTCTTGTTACCCTTTTTTATTTTAAATGTTGCCTTCAATATTGAGATATGTTTCTCTTCTTGACATTTTATAATTTATTTATTTGTTACTTAATTAATGGCTTTCATGGGTTTTAATCCCAATCAAGAACAATCTTGTTCACTTAAGACCTTTGCTTCTTCTTCTTCTTTTTTTCTTTTTTAATCATGACAACACCTTTTTTTTCCTGCATTGTTATTAAATTTGACCTAGCCAGTTAATTTTGAAAAAAAAAATTATGTAACTATTTGTCTACTTATAATTAACCTCCTGAGAGTTTTTTGATTTAATTTGTAATGATTTAATTTTGATAGACGTAAGCTTGCAACTCCCTCAATCGCAAAGAACATGAATAACATGATTAAGTTGCGAAAGTCAACTTAATCATGGCGATCCTTTCTTGTTATTTACGAGTGAAGTAAATATTAATAACCTACCAATTGACTTGGGAAACGAGAATGAGTAAACAATTTTATCATAACGGCAGATGGGTTTGAACTTTGACCATATGAGAGCTTGAGATCGATGAAAAAGTCTTTGTTTATCAAGTCAATTTATAATAGGAAAGGAAATAACTTGCATGTGCTTACACAAGGTACGGGGAAGTCAACCAATTTGCTTGTTTATGAAATATGTGTTTAATTTATCTGTGCCAAGTTTTGTTTGTATTAATGCTTCGTTAAAAATTCTTATACTTTAATAGATGATATTTTCTGATTATACCGAAGAAATATAAACTTTTTGTGTAAATTTTTGTTGGTGACTTGTCACACACACACATATATACTAGTTATTTACTCGCGCCTCGCCGTGGCTACAATCATATTCTTTTCAATACAAAGGAAAATATTAAAAGTGTGAGATTTTTTTATAATAATATAAATTTAAGGAAAATAATAAATCTATACAGAATTTTTGTGAAACGCTAATTTTCACTAAAATATATGAATTTTGAATCGATATAAATTTATTTGTCTAATAGATATCAATGAAATCATCACTATAAAATTATCATCACAATTCAAAAAAGAAGAAGATTTGGATGCCTGAATCATCAAATTCACTGTATTAGGATCATATCATTTTATAATATAATTTAAATTAAACATAATAATAAAATATTTATTGTGTAAACACCTACAATAATTAAACAACAAAAATAAGTCGTTAATTTTCTACCTATAAAAAAAATATCATTGAAAATCCATTGCTATGTTACTATCACTATCACGACTATAACATTTAAAATTACCAACACGATTACTGTCCAAACAATAAAAAATATTAAATTGTCTAGAAGAATAAAAAAAAGAAGAAAGCAAAACACTTTTACAAAAGCGTAAGCAAGAAAACAATTAAAAAAATCACTAAAATTATCATTATTATTGTGTAAACAATAAAGTTATCTCAAATAATAATAAAAAATATTTTAACAAAAAAGCAAACAAAAACAACAAAAAAAGACAAAACCAAAATAAATATTATGAGCATAAAAATAAAAAAATATTAAAAAAAGAACAAAAGGAAAAAAGAAGAAGTATCAATTTCAAAATGATCACCAACATAAAATTAAAATTTTAGGATTAAACTAAAGAAAAATAAAACCCAAACAAAACAAATGACAAAAATCAAAAACCAAAACTAAAAGCATAGATATATAAATACAGATAAAAAATAAAGATTATCTAAGAAGGATAAAAAAAATCAAAGAAATTAAAGCCAAGTAAAAAAATAAAAAGAATAAAGACTGAAATGAAAAAAATACAATTAATTTCAATTGGAGTACAAAACTATAACAAATCAAAATCATGAGACTAAAAATATTAAAGTGACTTAAAATAAATAAAAAATCAAAAGAATAAGAAACGAAATGAAAAATAACATATATGATCAATTTCAATTGGAGGACAAAATTGAAACAAATTAAAACCTGTGGATCGAAAAATTTAAAGGAACAAAAAACAAATCAAAAATCAAAAGAATAAGGGTTGAAATGAAAAATAGTATATATGATCAATTTCAATTTCAATTCAAAGGCAAAATTGAAAAAAAAACCAAAACTTTTATAGAAGAAATCAGGAAAGAAAATGAAATCAAAAGAACAGTGACTGAAATGAAATACTCATGAACAAAAAGGATCAATTTGTATTTTACTGTTGTAGAAGAGAAAAGGGGTAAACAAATCTGCAATCCTTCGTCCATCGTCTTTTGACACATGCATCACCATGGGGAAGAGAATATGGTGGCGTATCTTGAGACATGGCGGTCATACATTTTTCACACGCCAAACGACATTGCACGGGTTGCCTACATGGCGTGTACCAGAGAAAACTGTTGTAGTGTCAGGCAGACACGTCTACAGTTATTACAAAAAAAAATTAAAAAATATGAAATTACCAAAACATCCCTGGAGCCGGCGATAATAACGAAAAAAACCATGCATAAAAATATCATCTTGCCCCAGTGCCAACCCTCTGTTTTTGTCATTTCCGAGATCATTTAAGTATTTACACTGTTCACCAAACTTGAAAAAAACAAAAATACCCTCATCGTCAGCGCTGTGTGTTTTGTACCACCTGAGAGTAAAGTTTTTATTTCACTGCTCATGGCCATGTGAAAAAACCAAAAATATCCTTGACCTACTTTTTTTTGTTAGCATCCAAGGGCAAATGTGTAGTTTTACAGTGCAAATAAATACGAAAAAGACATAAACACCCCCAAACAATCGGATAATGATACACAGGTGCCCTGGAAAAGTCCAAAATACCCCGAGACCGAGACTAAATTTTGTGGTCTGAAAGACAAAATGGTAATTTCATTGTTGAAATCCACTATGATCTGTGTCTAGGGATATGATGAAACATCAACGTGTTTTATATTTTTGTAATATATATTACTATAAAGGATTATATCATTTATATTTAAATTTTACTATTCATTTCTTTGTATAAATAAATTGTTTGTAATTAGTTTTTTAGAATTCCAATAATAGTATTTTAATTAATCACAAAACTAATCAAGATTCATGAGTCAAGCAAACAAACTCATGTGAAGCCTAATACCTTTTTAGGGTACGAGCGAGCATGTTCATGTAATTTAAGCTCAAAACCACTTGTTTTTTCATAGATCCTTCTTCTATGTAATCTCAAGTTCTCTACAAGTAGCTTATTTTACAGTTTTTAACTTTTTATTATACAAAAATCTCGTATTTTTCTAATATTGAATAAAAATTTTAAGTTTCATGTCAATTAAGGAATTTTTGAGATAACTTTTTCATTCATGTATAATTTATTTTAATTATGTTCATGTTCCATGTTTGATACTAAAATTAAGTTTTTTAAAATAAGAGGGACCAATTAATATTATATTTAAAATAAATAGGATATTAAAATAAACATTTCAAAGCTATCATTTATTTACCCGTTATTTTTTACTTTGTTCTCTATCTTTTAATATAACACTTTCTCCCCCCAAAAAATACAACTGTGCTAACTTGCGCTCTTCAAGATCTCATAGTGGGATATAGTTCTCTCTCTCTTTTAATTTAATATCTTTAACTCGACGTGTTTTCTGATGAAGCCCATGTGAAATCTAGCCATGAAAGACTAACGCATAACCTTATAAATCAATTCATGATTTGCTGGCTTACCTTTCAAACTTGTATGTTTATCAAAGAAATAACGAAAGACACAGCCAAAAAATTCATCATGGCAATGCTTTTGTCCTTCAGAAAGCTGATAACCACTCCAATCTTCTTATAGTACTGACTGTAGAATATCCTGCTCTTCTTCTGCGATTAGTTTGACTATATTTTGAAGACACGAGTGCTTATCAGATTTCAGAATCTAAAAGCATTGCCATTATGAGATTTTTTGGCTGTCTTTTCGTTATTTCTTCGATAAACATACCATTTGCATAGGCTAGAATCCGTCGCCACAAGTGGGAAATCAAGAAGCTGATCATTAATTACAATTAATGGAAGAAGTTCTGGATGCACATTTTTTGCACAGAAGAATGACACAGTTATTATTGAGGTCAAGAACAGCTTGTTAACTGAGAATACAGCCATTCAATGGCATCGAATTCGTCAGAATGGAACGCCTTGGTTCGTCGAATTTGTATACAAGTTTGTAGTTGAAGGAGCACGTCCTCTTTATTCTCTGTCTGTCGTCCCCGGAAAAACATTTTGGGGTAGGATTGGTAGCTTGACTGCTTTATCAGTTCTCAGTTCCCAGATCGAGGTATTTTCCATCTACAGCTTATTAGAAGAAAATGATGTGGTGATCATTAATTAACATCTTAATAACATTTCTTATGCATGGTCATAGCAACACTGTGTTAAGTAGGTAGTCAAAAAGCTGTTAGGGCCTGTTTGGTATTGCGGTTGTTGTTGTGGTTGAGGTTGAAAAAAAGTAGTTTCAAAAAAAGCATTTTTGCTGCGGTTCAAAATAAGTTGTGAAGTGTTTGGTTAAAACTGTGGTTAAGTTTGAGGTTGAAAAAAAAATAGTTTTGTGTGTTTAGTTATCATGCTTTTATATTGTTTTTAATTAATTTTTAGATTATTTTAATATTAAAAATATATTCTTTATATTAATAAACATATATTATATAAACATTATTTATATTTTAATTAATTTTTAGATTATTTTAATATTAAAAATATATTTAATATTAATATATAATTATTCTCTCCCAGCCCCCAGCCTAATATAATTTGCCGTCCTTTATATTTAATATTAATATATTTAATATTAATATATTAATATTAACATCCAAATTCATATTTCTCTCTCTCAGGCCCCCCAAACCCGCTCCCTCTCTCCTCACCGCACGGGAAGCAGAAATTTTCTGCTTTCCGTGAACCTGCGGTTTGTAAACATTTTGGGGTGGGTCCCATGCCACAAAATTTGCGTTTTTCATTTAACCAAACAGCATATGCACTACTTTTTTTAAACCGGCGTCCGGACCACAATACCAAACGAGCTGTTAGTAGTTGTTAGTATCTGTTAGTCAGTGTGGGCAGTTACAAGAGTAAATATATAGCATGTGTATATAAGCTAGTAATGAGAATGAATAAAACCTGATCACAATCCAACGATTTACAGTCGTCTAGCATCACAACAAAGCCTGATCATCAACACAGGGACGAGATCACCATTTTCTTTTTTCCCGCCAAATCTAACCACGCCAAAACATTCTCTAACTAACCAGAACCCGCACGGATTATTCTTTCTCCAGCTCTCACAATCCCCAAGGCCACGCTCCCATCACGCGCTACCCATTACCGTTTCTCAAGACCCCATTAATTATAAATACCCCTAACCTTCTTCCCTATCCCTCACGTCAACAACTTCTCATTTCTCTCTCGTCAAAATGGAGTCTTCCCTGAAACTCTTGATTCTCTTAATTTTCTCCTTCTCTATCATAACCATTTCAATCGCCTTTGACGGCGTCGAAACCACCACAAATCTGTCTCCATCACCACCTCCACAACAGCAAAGAATCACTTCTCCGCCACCACAAGTCTCCAACTCCGATAACCTCCACGACCATTCCTTCTTCTCACACACTACTCTCCTCGCTCCAATTCTCTCTCACCTCGGCTTCACTCAACTCGCCATGGTTGCTCCATCTCTCTCCTCCGATCCCACCACCACCGCCTGGTCAGGTCCATTCACTCTTTTCGCTCCTTCCGATTCTTCTCTCAGTACTTGCTTCTCTTGCTCTATCCCTGACCTCCTCCGCGAACACATCGTTCCCGGTCTCTTTACTATCGATTACCTCCGTAAGCTTGCTTTCGGTACCAAAATCGAAACCTTAAGCCCCGGCCGTTGCATGACCGTCACTTCTAATTCACTCAATAACGACACCGTCTCTCATTCCTCTGTCAAAGTCTTTATAGGAGGTGTAGAGATCACGCATCCTGATCTCTTCAACAACGGTGTTTTAATCATTCACGGAATCCAAGGCTATATTGCACCACTCTCTCCATTATCTTGTGATGTTGAGAGATTGAGCTCTCTTTCTTTTCCGAATCATGAGCGCGTGACTCCTCACGTGACCTCAACTACTCATCAGCAAGGTGTCGGAACTCTAATGCAGCCTGCGATAATGCGCCTGATGTTACGTGATGCAATGCTTCGGTTACGTAACAATGGATTCACTATTCTCTCTCTTGCAATGAGAGTGAAGTATCCTGAGCTGGTCACTTTGGCTAATATGACGGTGTTTGCTCTTGATGACGTGTCGATCTTCTCTGGATCGCATGGGTATATTAATAGTGTGAGGTTTCATATTGTGCCTAATCATTACCTGAGCATTACTGATTTAGAGAGGCTTCCTGTGGGGGCTTCTTTGCCTACACTAGAGAGAGGTCAGGCTTTGGTGGTTACATCTGCTGGTGGATTCAATATGGCGGTGCCGATGAGGATTAACTATGTGAGGGTTAAGGTGCCCGATTTGATGAAGAATTTGAAGATTGCTGTTCATTCTGTTTACTTGCCTTTCCCAAGAATTCATCCCACTTCTGCTGCTCCTTATGATGAAATAACTGGAGGTGGTGGAGGAGGGTATAATGTGGTGGCGGCAGCTGAGGCAGCGGAAGATGGTGCTTGTTCTATGGTTTATGAGGAGGACGGTAGTAATTGCTGGATGGTGCCACCTATGCCTGCTCAGGTCAAGCCATCTGTGGCGGTGCAGATAGATGAAGATCACCATGGCCTGTAGGCGGTTGTTATGACGGTGACGTGCCCTATCTGGATTGGTACTTTTTGTTGTCAACTGTAAGGCAACGGTCAGTCAATGTTTGTTTTTAGCTGGAAAACAAGCGTTTGTTTGTTTGTTTGTTTGTTTGTTTGTATTTTTTTTAGCTACACTGTAAGTGAACGTGTCACCACATGAGTAGTATGATGATTTCTTAGCGATACGTACGAAAGAGGACTTGTTTGTTTCTTTGCGAATGGATAGTAACCCTTCTTTTAGGGGCCTATTATCTGGTAGACATGAACAAATCTCAATCTGTTTTGAGCTTTGCTCAAATATTGCTGATTGTCTCTGGAATTGTTTACTAATTCGCTTATTACTTTTGCTGTATGCTATTATTAATTTATGATGCATGGAAAAAAAATATTTTTCACTTGAAAAAACCCGTCCATGCAAACCTTTTATACAACACACTCGGATTTTTATATAAAGCATAATCATTTTTCTATGCGAATAAGAGAGTTTTAAAAAAACCAATTCATTTATAAAATTTATTTTATTTAACTTAACTCAACTCGTCATATAAAAATTACAAATAATAATACATTATAAAATAAATATTATTGTAAAGTGACGGGTTAAATTTTTTAAAACTCAATGAACTCTATCCAATTCTTATATCATATACAATCCATGTTACTTGTCCATCTATAAATGTGAACCAATAAAATTAGTAATATTTTTATTATGAACTCGATAAATAGAATTTAGATCAACTTCATAAATCGAATTTACTCACAATCAAAAAGTAATTGAATGAGTCAAGTTTATAATTTTTTTAAAATCAAAAGTTGAGTTGGATATAATTATGAACTCAAACTCGACCTCTCTATACCATAAACACTTCTACCACCGATGGCAAGTCATCACCAATATTTTGCACTAATAACAACATCACACAACTATTATGACATGACATGAAAGCCAAGTACCACCATGGCCAACTAAACCAATTTTTTCACCTATTAATTAAAAAACTAATTTTTGTTGCGTATATATTTCAACCTATTAATTAATCAAAGTGGTTGTAGGATACAAACTATAAGATATGATAATGAGAAGAAATATACCAGTGAAAGCTTTCAATATATTTATGATGAATTTGATATTGATTATCAACTTACAATACCATACACACCACAACATAATGATGTGAATGAAATTAAAAACATGAGCATCATGAAGATGACTGGATGCATGTTGCATGAAAGAGAGTTAGCAAAAAAACTTTGGGCTGAGGTTGTAAATATAATAGTGTATTTGCTGAACATGTTGTCAGCTAGTGCTTAGTAGAAGAGAACCTAATTTAAAGCTTGGGTTGGATGTAAACCAAACCTATAACATTTTAAAAGTTTTGGTTATCTTTGTTTACTTATGTGCCATAGGTTGAAAGAGATAAACTAGATAGAGAGGTTAAACCAAAAGTGATTATTGGATACGACAAATAATCCAATGCTTACAAGATTTTCCAATCACAAAATAGGAAAATTATGATAAGTAGAGATGTTAACCTTATAAAAGACAAGCAATGGAAATGAGAGGAACCAAAAGAGAAGCAAAAATCATCAATTTGGGAGGGTTTTAATAATAGTATTGATGATGAGCTAGCCATAGGTACAAGATCTTTATCTAATGTTTATGAAAGAGTAACATTGTTGTTTATGAGCCTACAGAGTTAGAAGAGGCAAAAAAGAATGATGAATGGATTGAAGCGATAAAAAAAAAGCTTATAATGAGTGAAATGAATGATACATGGGTGTTGGTGAACAAACCTCTACAGAAAAAAATCATAAGAGTCAAGAAAGTTTATTGAACCAAACTTAATGCGGTTGGTTCTATAAATAAATACAAGGCTAGATTAGTTGTGAAGGGTTATGTTAAAGTGTTTGGGGTCAACTTCTTAGAAAATGTTGCACTTAAAGCACAATTTGATACAATCAGAATGTTACTTGCTTCATCAACATCAAAGGGTCAAAAAGTTTATCAATTGCATGTAAATCTGTCTTTTTGAATGATCATTTACATGAGAAGATTTTTATGGAACAACTAGAAGGTTTTTAAAGGAAAAAATATATTTGTTAAAGAAATCAATATATGGCATTAAACAACCTAGAAAAGCAAGGGGAAAAAATATGTTTAAGAGATCACTATATGGTCTTAAACAAGCTAGAAGGGCTTGATACAACATAACTGGTGAATATCTTTATGAACCTGGCTTTGTTAAAAGTCCAAGTGAGGCTACATTATATGTAAAAAAGAACATATACAAATTTAACTATTGTATCTATTTATTTTGATGATTTGCTTGTAATAGAAAATGATGAGAAGTTGATAGAAAAGATCAAGGCTGAAATGCTCAAAAATTTAAGATGACAGACCTTGGTTTGATGATTTATGTTCTAGGAATAGAGGTGAAACAAAGCTATGGTAGAAACTTTGTATGTGAACAAAAATATGTTAGAAAGATAAAATGTTTCATATGGAGAAATGCAAAAGCACAAGCACTCCTATGAATCAAAAGGAAAAATTTAGCAAGGATGATGGTGCAGAAAAAGTTAATGAAGGTCATTACAAGAGATTAATTGGGTGTTTGATGCATTTTACAACAAGAAAACCTGATATTAATTTTACAGTAAACTTGCTTTCATAATTCTTGCTCTGTGCCGATGGATTATATTTTTTAGTTGCCAAAAGGATTGCAAAATATGTCAAGGGTTCTGTGAACTAAGATATTCATTTTCTTATCTTTAAAATTTTATACTTTATGGCTATTTTGACAATGACTAGGCATGATCTGTGGAAGATATGAAAAGTATCACAAGCTATTATTGCTTAAAGCATACTTGAGGCTGAATATATAGTAGTTACTACTGATTTAAATCTAGCAATCTGGATCAGGAAAATAATTGTATATTTTCTTATAAATAAACTTGAACCAACATATATTTATATTGATAATTAGGTTATAATATCTATTACAAATAATCCTGTTTTCCACGGCAGGACTAAGCACTTGATAATCAAGTTGTATTTTTTTGAAGAGAAGTCCAAAAGATGGTGAAGTTATTCTATATTATAATAGAACTAATGATCAGATTACAAATGTGTTAACTAATGCTCTTTCAAAAGCAAATTTTAAAGAGTTAAGAAGCAAGTTAGGAGTCTAATGCTATTAAGACAATGATGAATGTTGAAAGAATATTTAAAAGTTACGAAAAATCAAGAGGTTGTTGAGGAGAAGATTAGCTTGAAGAATTCTACTTGAAATCAATTCTTTAAAAATAAAATTTGTTCATATTTTTTGATTTATTTAATCTTTAAATTTGATTGTTTTGAAATTTTATCTCTAGCTCTATTTAATAGAGTCTTGCAATTAATAGAAAAAAATATATCTCTTACACAACTCTTCTTGTTCTTTTATATATGTTATGTAATATCATGTAAACCTATCAATAAAGTACGACCAACGGTCTTGACAAGGGAGTAATCTAGTTATTGTTTAAACAACATAAGATAAAGAGATAAATTTCCAAGACTAAGTGTAAGGCAACAATTTATAAGATATATAGACTTTAAGAGCATTAATCCAAACTTAGATGACAATTGAGACTAAGTAAGAAAAAAAAATAGATGGTAATGTGGCGATGCTTTCTATTAGAAATGCCATTGTGTTTTGATATATATAGATATGTTAGGCAATGAAGAATACCATGTGTTCCAAGAAATTCTTTGAATGAGTTTGAGATATATTTTCCTTTATCTTTAGTTTTTTTTTATATTATTATTTTACATGAGAAAATATTTCCAATCAAGTACTTGAATTTAATGAACCACTTAGTAACATCCAATTTGTGATGTAAGGGAAACAACCATGATAATAATCAATAAAAATAACAAACAAATTATACTCGCTTATAGAAGAAATATATGAGGTCCAAACATCCAAATGAATTAATTTATAGAAGAAATAGACTTGTCATTGGATTCTATAAAATGAAGTTTATGACCTTTGGCCATTTGATTCATAAAGATTATAAAGCCTAGATGAACGAAGCATAAACAAAACAAAAAAAAATACAAGTTACTAAATAACAAACTTAAAGGGATGGCATAATATTGAGTGCCAAACTCAGAATGGTGTCTTGCCTCCTAGTAGTGAAGTAAAAGAGGGATAATGATTAGGTATTGATGATGCCTTATTGGGCCGAAGATGTTGCATATAGATGCGATACAAGCCTACTTCACACAGACTTTAGAAGAATGTCTTATTTGTTTACATATCCTTAATAATAAAATAAATAACATGAATAATAATGTAGCAATTGTTCTCAACATAAAACTTTTGAATTGATAACAAGTTATATGAAGTATTAGGACATTTAAGAATATTTATGAAGAGAAATTTAAAGGAGAGAGAGGGAAAATATGAAGAACCATTGTGTGTGATGTGCAAACCTCCTTTTTTACCCACTGTAACCTTGTTTACACCTTGATATAGTTGATATTATTGAGTAAGTTATGAATATCAGTTGCGATGTGGTTAGTGACACCAATTCCTAAATATCATAGGTGCTCCATATGATATGAGGCATTTGATTGAGTTGCTTGCTTTTGTATAGATTGTATCTCTAGATTTGTAAATACAAATGTGTTGGTGATGTCTAAGAGTCTAATCATACAATTTTAAGATTTCAAATGTCTAAATAAAATAACAACATTTATAAAACCAATTAAACTCCACTCTTTCCAAAAGAGGCGCATAATGATGAGAAATGTATGACTACTGTTATTCATAAGATGACAACTACATTCTCATCTGTATCAGATAAAAAGAGAGATAAAAGTTAAACTACTTATCAATGTAGAAAATAATTTAAGTTATCCAAGGTTTAATAGATATAGAGAAAGCCCTCTAATTAGATGCATGTGATTTATTAGAGGATGAACTGAAAGCAAAACTCATGAACAAAACTCATGTATTGAAGAAGTATATTTGATATGACTTTATTATCACTTTTAGGTCAATGTTTTTTGATAAATCTTATTTAGGGTTTATTTATCCTATGTCAACCCATGAATAACAAAATCATGAACAAAATTTAATGTAATTTTATTATCACTTTTAGGTTAAGTTCTAAGGATAAATCCCATATATGTGTATGTTTGTGTGTGTGTGTGTCAATAGGGAGTTGTTATTTGTTAGATAAAAAACTATGCAAGTTTTTTTTGAAGGAAACCCACCCCTCGGAAAGTGCATTTTGTGGGCCAAAGTGAACAAATAAAATCCCAGTTGTCATAGGTTCTTACAAGAGATGCACATCTTGACTATAAGCATAATAGAGAGATAACACTCTAGGCATAACAATCTTTCTCTTCTAAATAAAAAATTAGGATATTTCTTACTCGTAATTTGTGTCTTTCTATTGGAGGCTAGAGATGTGTGGTTTGCAACAATTCAATCTTTGATGAATTACTCAAAACCAAAAAAGATTGCATATTCAAGTAAAAAATTCCTAAACAACTCTAGATTTGTCTAACAAATCCTATGTAATTCTGAATAATTTTGCTTATTGTTTTCATTACGTGTATAATATTCGGGAAATCAACACTAACAACCTATCTATAGAAATTGTACAAAGAAGAGCTTATCTTTATTGATGATATCTCCTGTATTTAGAGGAGTGCAGTAGTTATAATACAAGTAGGAGACTGTTGAAGTTATAATCTAAGTAGGACTGTACAATATTAATATAAGTAGTGATGGAAATTAAAACAACTTCATTTAAGTTATTTCCTTTATACGCTCCCGCAAGATAGGCATTCCTTCAGACAAGCCTATCTTGTTGCATAGCTTGAGAAATTGCTGGCGAGGTAACGCCTTCGTTAATAGATCAGCCAGCTGGTCATGTGTGCTGACATGAGAGACTTGAAGTAAACCTTTTGTTACCAAATCTCTAACAAAATGAAGATCAATAGCAATGTGTTTCATTCTTGAGTGTAGAACTGGATTGAGGCTTAATTGGGTAGCCCCAATATTATCACAGCGTAGGCTTGGAGGTGTGGAAATTTGAACACCCAGTTCACGCAATAACGAGTGCATCCAGACGATTTCAGAAGTTGCTGAAGCAAGGGCCCTATATTCGGCCTCTGTAGAAGATTGTGCAACAGCACGTTGTTTGCGAGTGCTCCATGAAATTGGGCAATTTCCTAGGAAAATGAGGTATGCTGAGGTGGAGACCCTTGTGTCTTTGTCCCCTGCCCAGTCGGCATCAGAGAACCCATGCAGTGTGAGATTATTGCTGCGTTGAAGAAGAATTCCATGGTAAGGGGTCCCCTTTAAATAGCGTAGGATCTGTTTGGCAACAGTCCAATGAAGATGAGTGGGTTGATGGAGAAATTGAGCAAGTTTGTTAACAGGGAATGAGATATCAGGTCTGGTCAAAGAGAGGTATTGTAATGCACCTATAACTTGACGATAAGCTGTAGAATCAGTAGGTGGGGACCCATCAATGAGTCGAAGCTGATCCTTGGTGGCTAAGGGGGTGTTTACTGGTTTGGCTCCATCCATTTTGTTGCGTTTCAATAAATCACAGATGTACTTGTGTTGTGATAGGAACTGCCCATTGTGTACAGGTGATACTTCCACTCCCAGGAAATAGTGCAGTGAACCGAGGTCCTTTAGCGAGAAACACTTACTGAGATGAGTGATGATTTTGGAGATGATGGCAGAGTTATTTCCAGTGATTAATAGATCATCAACATAAGCCAGAAGGAATATTTTGTTTTCACCACAGTTATAGATGAAGAGTGATGAATCAGATTTTGACTGCTGAAATCCCAATTCAAGAAGAGAGGTGCACAATTTTTGGTACCATGCACTTGGTGCCTGTTTTAGGCCGTAGAGGGACTTCTTTAACCTGCAAATATGAGTTGGAAGAGTAGTGTCAATGAAGTCTTGGGGTTGGACCATAAACACATGTTCTTGAAGCTTGCCATGGAGAAACGCATTGTTGATGTCTAGTTGGCGAAGCTGCCACTTATTTTGAACTACAAGAGAGAGAACTGTGTGAATAGTAACAGATTTAACAACTGGACTAAAGGTCTCATTATAATCCAAGCCATGTTTTTGATGAAATCCCTTTGCAACAAGTCTTGCTTTATAGCGAGATATACTTCCATCAGAGTTGTGTTTGATGCGAAACACCCACTTGCAGCCGATTGGTTTGATGTTTGGATTTGAAGGAACAAGCTCCCATGTTCCATGCTTGACCAGTGCTGTGAACTCTTCTAACATGGCCTTACGCCACTTAGGATCCTGTAATGCTTGAGAAACACAAGTTGGCTCTGCAGGTGTATGAAGAGGGTATTTGGTGGCTAGGTAAAGTTGCTTTGGTTTGCGAATGTTGTTCATTGACCTGGTTGTCATGGAGTGTGTACGAGTGTGTACAGGAGCTGTTTGTGATTGTATCTCAGTAGATGGTGTGGCTGCATTAGATGAAGATATTGTATCAGCAGATGAAGGAGAGGAGGTGATGACAGTACCTGTTTGTGAATTGATCACAGGGTATTGGGAGTCTGCAGTTGATGGATGTGCTGTGTGAGCAGAGGAAGAGGAAGACGAAGCAGCTGGAGAGTTATTCAGCACGGTATGTGGCAGTGATGGTGATGATCCAAGTAAAGGTACTGCTGGAATTTGTTGAACTTCATCAACTGACAGAGAGGGAGGAGTGTTGACAGGTGTAGATGTTGAGAGTGGAAAAAGACTTTCATCAAAGATAACATGCCTAGACAAGTATAACCGAGAGGAATTGAGGTCCAAACATTTGTATGCACTTTGACTTGTGGAATACCCGAGAAACAGACATGGTTTCGACTTTATGTCTAATTTGCTGGTGGTGTATGGCTTTAACCATGGATAACATTGATAACCAAAGATGCACATTTTTGTGTAATCAGGAGGTCGACCAAATAGACATTCGAATGGACTCTTATTTTTCAGAATGGATGATGGCATGCGATTAATTAAGTAAACCGCTGTTTGGAAGGCATATGACCAGTAAGAGGGGGGAAGATGTGCTTGAGTCATAAGAGTTAACCCGGTTTCAACAATGTGACGATGACGACGTTCACTAGTCCCATTTTATTGAGGTGTATGGGGGGCCGTAGTTAGCTAACTAATGGAATTTGAAGAAGGATAGTTGCATAGAGCTGAGTATTCCCCCCCCCCCCCCCCCCCCCCCCCCCCATTATTAGAATATAAGTGTTTGATTGGAGACCCAAACTATTTTTCAAGCAGCCCTTTAAGTTGACGAAAGATGGGACTAACATCATTTTTTCGATGAATTGGAAAGAGCCAACAATATTTTGTGTAATGATCAATAAATAAGACATAGTAACGAAATCCATCAATTGATGTTGAAGAAGCAGGCCCCCAAACATCGGTGTAGATGTATTCTAGGGGATGAGTACTGGACAGAGAGGTTGATGACAAAGGTAACTTATGACTTTTATTGCATTGACATGCTGAACATAAAGATGATAATGAAGACTAAGAGCTAACAACTGGAAGGGAAAATTGACGAATAATGAAATCAACAAGTTTAAATGATGGATGACCAAGTCTTTTATGCCATCTGTCAGTTGAAGTTCTCTGCCCGACAAGTGCTAAGACAGAGGGTCGCACGTCAGAAGCAAGCCCGGGCATTGGATAAACACCATCTTGACATTTACCGCGAAGAATAATCTCCCCCATGCTCCGATCCTTCACAAGAAAATAGAATGGAAGAAACTCAACATAAGTATTGTTAGACCGAGTGAAATTATGAACTGAAATGAGATTTTGATGAATATCAGGAACACAAAGAGTTTCAGTGAGTTTGAATGGTTTGGAAGGGGAGGGAAGAGTCATTGAGCCAACATGTGTTACTTGCAAACCTGAACCATCGCCGATGACTACTTGATCAGTGCCATCGTATTCTGAGTGGATTGATAAGTTTTGAATATCAGATGTGATATTGTGAGATGCTGCCGAATCCATAAGCCACTTTTTGTCTTTGTTTCCATTGGATGAAGCACAGTTAACTGTTTTGTTGCGTGGAACTACTCTGCATGTTTTTGCTGAGTGTCCAATTTTGTCACATAATTGACAAATGATTTGAGGTTTGCCATGCCATTCTCGGCGACCACGATAGTTGTTATTTGCTGAATTGTGACCAGAGTGGCCATTGTGTGATCGTTGATTGCGATAGAAGTGTGGGGGCTGTTGTCTGCGATGAGTGCTATTTGCAGTAGCAATAGAGACTGAATTTGTTGTTTCAATGCGCTTGAGATAACTTTCATGAGAGACTAGCATGTCATGAAGTTCTTCGAATGTGAGAGAAGACTCACGATTTCGGATTAAGACAACAATATCTCAGAATTCAGGTCCAAGACCATTAAGGACATACAGAGTTATGTCATCTGCCGAAATTTGGGAGTCAATCACTGCTAGTTCATCAACAATGATTTTGATGGCATGAAGATAGTCTGTGACTGACCGAGAATCTCGCTGCATGAGAGTTAATTTTTCCTTGAGTTGCATAACACGAGTACATGATCTATTTGCAAACAATCGTTGCAATTTGGTCCATGCATCATGAGCAGTGGAAGAAGTAGCCATCAGAGGCATTACTGGTTCTGAGACAGAGGCAAGAATGGCGTGAAGTATCAACTTATCTTGCCTAATCCAACATTGAAAAGCTGGGTTAGGAACACTTGCAGAGGCTGAATCTGTTGAAGCAATGAAAGATGATGGGCAGACAGTGGTGCCATCAATGTAACCCTGGAGGTCATATCCTATGAGCAGGGATGTTAGTTGAGCACGCTATAATAAAAAATTGGTAGAGGTCAATTTTAAGGGCAATTGAGACCCAGCATTGAAAGCCACAATATTAGTCTCTTTGTTGACAGAGATCGTTTCTGATGAGGTTGTCATGTTGGAAGAAAAACTCGTTAGAGAAGATGGCTCTGATACCATATAGAAATTGTACATAGAAGAGCTTATCTTTATTGATGATATCTCCTGTATTTATAGGAGTGCAGTAGTTATAATACAAGTAGGAGACTTTTGAAGTTATAATCTAAGTAGGACTGTACAATATTAATATAAGTAGTGACGGACATTAAAACAACTTCATTTAAGTTATTTCCTTTATACTATCATAACATTTTAAATATTTTAAAAATGATAAGTGATTTAATTTACCATTTCAACGATAAATAAACTTTTATTAAAAAATAAATATTATTTTCTCATGTAACCAACAGAGTAACTACATAAAATGTAATTCAACCCATTTGCTGTCCTTGCTTTCGTTGTTTTATATTAATAAAAAAGAGGACGATTTAGTTTTCAGCAAATAAGAAAAGATAAAAACATATATCCGTTGTTAAGGTTAAAAAAACAAACACCTTAATGGTGCATTAATGTATCTCGGTACCCCCTGTATCTTCAATGCGGGTCGTACCGTTGCTATGATGCTTGAATACATAATACTGAGATCCATGCGGAGAGTCCACCACCTTTTGCTACCGGCAACATTACCACTAGAAATTGAAATACGATAATGACGGTCTGGGTGTTTTTTAAAATTATTTTTTATGTCACATGAAAATAATTTAAGATAAAAAAATAAAATAATTATTTTTATTTTTTAAACAAATATTTTTAAAACACAGTAGTATTAAACGTAGTATAAGTTATTCCTCTTATGTGTTAAGGAACCATTTCATCTAAAAGTTTAAGCTTGTAGGTGAGACCCCATAATATGATTTATATTATTCTCTAATACACCCCTCAAGTGAAAGCCCTTTGGGCTTGAAACTTGCATAGGCCCATATCACATTGTGCTTAATTTTTATCAAATAGAATGGGGATGGTGAGATTCGAACTCATGACCGCTGGGTCAACAAGGCTCTGATACCATGTTAAGAAACCATCTCACCTAAAAATTTAAATTTATAGGTGAGGTCCCATAATATAATTTATATTATTCTCTAATACTATGATATGGAGACTTCTGCGGCGTAACCTCATCGTAGAAATCCTAAACTCTTCGTGTGAAATCTTACTCTCATGCACGCAATTGGTTCCTGCAAATCCTCCACAGTTGCTTCGAGTCTCATGCAAAATCCGATTATCCCAAATAGATTTTCTGTCAGTCCAGATCGATGTGTTTCAGTGACAAGCTTGATGGAAACCAGAAAAGTAAAATTCGGGAAAATTCAGTGACAAATGCTTGTGAAAGTGGTAGTGCAGTATACTCAATTTTTGGCCAAGAGTGACCGGTCTGTGTTGCGCAACCGTTTGACGGAGAAGATGTTTTGATAAGAACACGATAGAAAAGTTAAAGGAAGAGAAACTGGTCAGTTTGTTCTCAGAGATTCGTATCGGAGGGGTAGAGACGACGTACGGCAACATCATTGCAATGGGTCATAGTAAACCTGGTGATCAAGTACCCCCAAATTCAAGATAAGCTATTCATGGAGATTAAAGGGGTTAGGCGAGATGGGAAGAGAGGATAAAAGAAGATGAATCGGAAGAGATTCCATATCTAAAAACAATAATTAATTCTAGAAATGCTAAGGATGCACCCGCCATTCCTTGTAAAGTTTTTTTTTTTTTTTTTTTTCATGGCCTACTATCCAAGCAAAGTTGGCAACAAATAATAATTTGAAAGAAATATACTCGGGACTCTCTAATCGTAATGTTTATCATACCCAATACAAGGCTGCAGCAAAAACAATCACTGGAATTGATTTAGATTAGGGCTCACCCGATTTGGTTTAGATTTCACTAGTTAAAATAATTTTCATAATTATTAGCATTTAAATAATTAATAGGTTTTGTTAATTCAAAAATAAAATATAACATCTATACATGCAAGGTTTGATATAATAAAACATATCAACACATCTTATTATAACGACAACAATATTGAAGGCTTAATATCTAAAAATATCATTATTATTATTGCTAAAATAATAAAAATTATTAAATATCATGAGAAAAAAAACTCAAAAACATTAATAAAAGAGGAAGCAAGATAAAAAAAACTAAAATTATTATTATCATTATTATTGCTTGAATAATGGGAAAATAAATTCAATAAAAAAATTAAAAAAATCCCAAAAACTTTAACAAAAGAGCAACCAAAAAGCTGATAAAAAAATTAAAAATTATTAGCTAAAAAAATCATTTGACGTGAATATCAAATAAAAAACTAATAAAAAAACAAAAAGAAAGAACAAAGGAAAAAAATATCAATTTTCAAATGATCATAAACACAAACTAAAATTTAATAACAATTTTTTTGAAAAAAAATACTACCTCAACAAAAGAGAAAATAATAAAAATTAAAAAGCCACAACTAAGAGGATATATATTAACATGGACAAAAATAGAGACTATTTAAGAACTATAAAAAAAAAAACTAAAGGAATAAAAATAAAAAAATTAAAAGTATAAGGCCGAAATGAAAACAAAATATATTATCAATTTCAATTAAAGGACAAAATTAAAAAAATAAAATAAAATATAGCATCTATACATGCAAGGTTTGATATAATGAAACATATCAACATACCCTATTATAACAACAGTAACATCGGAGCCTTAACATCTACAAATATCATTACTGTTACTGCTAAAACAATAAAAAATATTAAATTACCCTGAGAAAAAAATCAAAAAACATTAACAAAAGACGAGGCAAGAAAAAAAACTAAAATTATTATCATTATCATTATAATTGCGTTAATAGTGGGAAAAAAATTCAATCAAAGCATATAAAAGCCTAATAACTTTAAGAAAAGAGCAGTCAAAAAATGAAAAAAATGAAAAAATAAATAAAAATTATTATCTAAAAAATTATTTGACGTGAAAATAAAAAAAAACTAATAAAAAAACCAAAAGAAAGAATAACAAAAAAAAAAAAACAAAAATGTCAATTTTCAAATGATCACAAACACAAACTAAAATTTAAGAAAATATTTTTTCAAAAAAATGCTACCTCAATAAAAGAGAGAATAATAAAAATTAAAAACCAAAGCTAAGAGCACATATATATATATAAACATTGACAAAAATAGAGACTATTTAAGAAATATAAAACAAATAAAGGAATTAAAATAAAAAGTTAAGAGTATAACGGCCGAAATGAAAACCAAATATAATATCAATTTCAATCAAAGAACAAAATTGAAAAAATCAAATCTTCTATACCAAAAGTATTAAGGGATTTAAAACCAAACCCAAAATTAAAAGAATAAGTAATGAAATGAAAACATAATATATAATCAATTTCAATTGAAGGTCATAATTGAAACAACTAAAAATTTAAATAACAGAAATAAGAACCATACAGCACAATTAAAAGAGCAGGGACTAAAATGAAACAATCATAAAACTGGGGGATTGACATGTAGTTTAGGGTGAAAGAGAGAGAAAAGGAGAAAAGAAGTTCAATCGCCCACCGTCACGTCTCCGGCTATTGTGTGAGGCCACGCACCATACCATTCAAAAGAGGACATGATGACGCATCCACAAAGATGCCGGATGAGTATTTTTCACCATCGTATGATGCTGCACGGGCCACCCGAAGCGGGTGTGAGGCCAAATACTGTCGACGCGTGTGTCACACGCGCACACGGTATTAGGAGGAAAATATTAAAAAATGGTAAATTATCATAACACCCCTACAACCAACTTTTCAATTTTGTCTTATTAGGAGATAGATTAATATTTAGACATTTTGAAAAAATATGCAATTACTATGGCACCCTTGAGTACTGCTGTTTTTCGTCCTTTGCGAGAGATAAAATAATTATTTTAATGTGCAAAAAAATATATAAAAAATAAACTGGTAATCCGATCGAACCAAACCGACCCAAAGACCAAATCGATCCAAAAATAATATTATAATTCACAGTAGATACACTGATAAACTACATTGAAACACTAATGTTTTTTAGTTTATAGTATAATTTCCAACATTTGAAGAAGGTTGATGGGGTTAAATAATGTATGATATGCCGCAATGAAGAAGGTAGACGACGATTTGATGTGAAATGCACAAAGAATTTTCCCACATCGAAAACACATAAGATGTAGGAGAGCCTACGTCAAAATTTGTTCATTACTAGTCTACAAATTTGGTATTTATTTAATTGTAAGTACAATTTACAATAAATCTAAGCAGCAAACAATCTTCAAAGAATGCACCTCAACATTTTTTAGCTTTTCTCTTTTGAAAGGTAACAGTGGCAAGAACTTAATACAGGATCTTCAGTTCTACAATGATGAGAGGTTAGGGATCCTGTTTTTATACAGAACCAGACCCGTAGTCCATTGAGGAAGAAATTTGGTGGTGTCAATATATTCAATAGTTTAACCTCAAATGACTCCATAAAATTCTCTTACTGCCTTGATTTTCAAAAAAACAACACATTTCTTTATCTAGTTCTTTTCCCTTTTCTAGTTTATGATTCGATAAACATAACCCTCCAAGTTCCGGGGCCGGTCCATATCGAACAAAAATATAATGAGCTGTCCGATGGTGACTAAAATCCCAAGCACATATCCATAATAAAACCATAATCAAAAATTTTATATTGAAGATGTATATTTTAAAATAATTTTATTATTATTTTTAGATTGATTTTTAAGGATAAATTCGATTTAAGGATTTATTTATTCCATGTTATACATAAATAATGAAATCACAACAAAATATTATGTACTTTTAATAAATTTATTATAACTTCTTAGGTCAACTTCTAAGAATAAATCCTATACACACACAATCAAAAAGCAAATTTATTCTTTTTAGGATTATTTTGGAAAATACTTTTGTACGTTGTAATATAACAAAATCATGGAATCAATTGTATCAATTGTGAGGGTCCATTTGATGAGTCTCCAAAGGATGGAGATTCCCTCCTAGAGTCTTGCATAACAAACCATAAAGTTTGATTTTACCATTATTTTTATCCGATCAAATACAATAATAAATTCTTAAATATTGCTTTTACATAAACACGTATGGATTCCAAAACAACAATGATATATATATATATATATATATATATATATATATATATATATATATATATATATATATATATATATATATATATATATATATATCTTTCATTAAAAATATGTGATGTGATCCTAAAATACATGGATATTACACATAAAAAACATAGAAAAATACAAAATAACAAAGTTCATTAACAAAAGGATGGATAATGCAACACTTCTTTTTAAGTCACCTTACTATAGTAACATTATTGCATTTTCAGCATTTATCACCTATCTATTCCATCGCTTTTTCCATCCATTTTCTATATTGAAGATGGTTTGGTAAAAACATGGTGTGCACCATTATCATTCACAAATCTAACCTAATGTGTTTTACTATAGTTAAGGGCTATTTTCAAATTCATTTTTTTTATCATGACTCTAAAGCTTCTGGTTGAGCATTTGATTTTTCTTATTTTGATATCATGTTTAATCCTTTCGGTCATAATCACCAAGTCAATAAATTTTTGGGTTACACTTCCAAATAGGATACTAAAAGTAGGATATCTTAAAGATATTGAAGAACATATTGATCATCTTATTTTCTAACAATGGTACCGCTAGAGTACTCATTGATAAAATCAATGTTATCTTTTTCCGCAACTTGCATGCTTAACTTGTGCAACATCCATATTGAATTTATATTTCCTAGTAAAAACGTCTAATATATCCTTTTACTTTTTAATCTTTGTGTTGTCTAATCACACATACTAGTTTAGTGCAACACCACTCAAACTTTCCTAGAGGAAATATATCAATAGATTTTTATCATGCATAAATTTTTCAATTTTACTACAATATAGTTGAACATGAGTAATTGAACATTAGGTGTTCTTATACCTAATTAACTCATGCACTTTGATTATTTTTGGAATGAACATATTTAGTACTAGACACATCTCAATTGCCTTTATCGATTCATAAAGGTTTATCCTTTTTATATCTCAAAGTTTCTCCTCAATTGCAAATAACATGCCAAACTCATACTATTCCATTATCTTGAAATTTTACAACTTCATTAGCAGTCAAACATATAGTTAGAAATGTCTAAGTTTGAGGTTTTGGTTGAGTAAAAAGGAAATGAGTTGTATATTATGATTCTAGAGAAGATTTGTGTGCCCTTAGATTGTATTGAATGAAAACAAAAAGGTTCCTTACATAAGTACTTATTGAGCTTTAATCACAAGTTATGATAAGGTTTCTTATCACAATAAGTTAGATTGCAAGACTAACTCAAGCAAACTAGTAAGCCCATTAACCTCTCATTTGATATAGTCTATATACCATTAATAATAGGCTTTCAATTATGCTTTTTTTCCCCATAATTCTTTTGTAGAATCGGGTGTAATAGGTTCAACTTTATGCAAGACATATTTTTATTTGCAATCACTTTAGTGTATGTAAGTGAATAAAAATCATAAAAATATGTATATTATTGCATTCATTATTTTTGTTATTATTTATGACTTAAAAGAGTTAATCTTATTAGATAAGATCTAGCTTATTATATTTGTAAGGAGGATAGGTTACTAATTGGTCTCAATAGTTCGCATGCTCAGTGATCATCCTTAAAAGGTCAATGTGAAGCTTAGATGAAGTGTGAAAATGAAGGCCATGAATAATATATGATCGACATACCAACCATTTCCAAGTAAACTATAAGCTGAAAGTTGGATGGTTTCATGACTATTACCCTGACTGGAATTTATTGGGGGTATTGTTACTTTCCCGCTTATCCTAAACAATGTGTATTGTGTTGTGTGTGCATGGACAAAACTCTATATCCAAACAAAACACTAAAAGGAACAAATACATGAAATGTAGGATATATAACTAATAATAATAGAGAATGCATATTCATTACTAAACAAACAAACAAAACTTATCCTTATAAATCCTTAGTAGAGTCACCATTTTATCACAGGGACACATTGTGACAAGATTATTTTTGAGAAGGGGTACAAAATAGAAGAAAGAGTTACCACCTAGTTTTAAGATAACTAGGAATGTTAATTAGTCTTTCAAAATACATCCATGGATATAAAAAGAGGGTTTTAACTACGGTGTAAATTTATATTGTAAAGGACATCCGTAGATAACAAAAAGGTTTTTAACTGCGGTGTAAAATTACATTGTAAAGTACACCCGCAGACAAAAAAATAGTTTTTAAAAATGCAATGTAAAGATTTTAACTTAGAAAAACAATCAAGTAACAATGTAGCTAACCTTAGGTAGGGTGCATTGGGGGTGATGCGCCTTCCCTTTGTACAACAAGTCCCCTTACCTAGACTCTCATATACTAATAGGTTCCTAGTTACCTTAGTACTAGGTGGCGACTCCTGATAATTATAGTTGTAATTTTTATGACTATAAAACAAACTCTATTTTCACCACACGCTGTTGTCTCAATTGTCGACTAATTTAAAGTGTAATTATGTTTAGGAATTAATTTAAGGTCCAATTGAAGGATTTAATTAAATGCAAGGATTTAATTAAATGCAAGGATTTAATTATACTTTAAATTGATCACATCAAATTAATTAAGGGCTTAATTGATGAAAAATCAAGTTATTGAGTTTAATTCGGTCTCAATTGAGAAGATTAGAATTTTCGAAGACCCAATTGAACTTTTCCAAGCCAATTGTGCAAAGTCAGGGGTCAAATTGAAAACAATTAAGAGTTTAATGGTCAATTAAGGGTCAAATCACATAAATCAGAAACCAAGGAACAAAATAAAAAAAGGCACACTGGTATTGAAGTTTATGCGAGGATACAATTGCATAAAATTACAAGTTTAAATCCAATTGGGGATGCAATTAGAACAATTACAAATTAAAGGACCAAACTGCACTTTCACCTTCCTAAAACTACAGTCCTGCGCATGTCTTTATCTGCCCTGCCTGCTGACAGCCACCTGTGCACTGTCGACAAGCCACCATTGCAGGCACGCCGTTGCTGACAGGCCACCATGCTGCCACCAACAACCACAGGAGTTGCCACCGATGCAGCTAAGTTATGCCTATAAAAAGTGAGAAACAAACTGTTCATAAGAGAGGGAGAAAAGGGGAAAATTTACGTAATAGTGGGGACAATGGTGAACAAACAGAAAAAAATCTTACAGTTATGAGAGGGATAGAATCAGGGGGGAAATGGGGGCAAAAACAGGCAGAATTTCTACGTAACAGAGGAGAAAAGGAAGCAATTTTTTTATGTAACTCACGCTGAGGGGTAGGAAATTTTTTAGAGAATTTTGGTAAAGAAAAACAAGCAAAACAAGGAGATATCACACAAAAGCACATCATCATCCCTCATCTCCCTCGACAACTAACTCTCTCTCTCTCTCTCGGTTTGCAAGCCTTTTCTCTCTAAAACCAGTTTGGTCGAGCCACCCAACACCACCCTTATCACCACTGGAAGCTACCCCTTAACACCAGCAAGCAAACCGTGATCTCCGGCGAAGCACCAATGACGGTAGCAGTGGCAGCACCATAAACCCAACAACTTACGACGCCTCCTCTGGCCACCACAGGCCACCATTTCTAACGCCACCACCACAGGAATAATCATCTCGACCTTCTCTACCCAATGATACTAACAAGTACGCCTTTTGTAACACTCAAAAAACCACCCTTGTTCATCGTCTTCTTCGTCCAGCTCACTACATGCAAACAATGAGATCTAATTTGCGTCCCACTGTTCACGTGAGCAGTGGTGGCCTAGCCACACTTGTGTCTGACCCACCCAATTGAGTGAGGAAGGTCGGGCTTTGTGCTTGACCCAAACGCCTAAGGGAGGTGGGCTGCCAACCCATTTGGACTGGATGCCCAGTCCACAAGAGATGGGCAGACAGCACCTGGACTTGAGGCCCACCCCATGCAGAGTGGGTTGCCAGTCCAGCCCCAAATGATGGGCCTCCCGGCCTATCAGGGTTGGACAATCAACCCACTTATTTTTTTTTCTGTTTATTTTATTTGAAAAATGGTAAGAACATACAAAAATATAATATTTTCAAAAACATAAAAAGGTGTTGTTTTCGTGCATATGGCCAAATTCCAAGGTTTTTCGCGTCATATTTTTCATAAAAAAAATATGTTGCATTTTCTTATATTTTCAAACAAAAATTGGATATCATAACTGGTTTACGATTATCTGTTGGAATTTGGCCAAAATATCAAAGATAATTATAACTATTTTTGTTTTATCTATTAGGATGTAAATTTACATTGTAAAATACATCCATAGATAAAAAAAAGAGGATTTTAATTACGGTGTAAATTTACATTGTAAAGTACATTTGTATATAACAAAAAGATTTTTAACCGCGGTGTAAAATTACATTGTAAAGTGCACTTGCACACCCAAAATGGTTTTTAAAAATGTAGTGTAAAGATTTTAACTTAGAAAAAAAATCAAGTAAGAATGTAGCTTACCTTAGGTAGGGTGTGATGCGTCTTCCTGTTGCACAACAAGTTCCCTTACTCAGACTCTCGCAGACCAATAGGTTCCTAGTGACCTTAATACTAGGTGGCAACTCCTGATGATTATAGTCTTAATTTTTACGACTATAAAACAAACCCTATTTTCATCGCGCGCCGTTGTCTCCCCTCAACAGGGGATGGCGGGGCACGAAGCGTGAAAAATCATTGTCGCGACACTAGTCATTTTATAGATAATACAATCATTACATAAAACTTATGTACTAAGATTTAATTTTTAAAATGATTTTATTATCACTTTTAGGTTGACTTATAATAATAAATTCCATTAAGGGTTATTTATCCTCTATTAATTCATGGATAATAAATATTACAACCATAATTTATATTGATAATATAGTTTTTAAAAGTGATTTTATGTCATTTTTGTTAATTGAGTTATAAGGGTAAAACATGTTGACATTTATGTTTTCATGTTGGGAAATGATAGACATTTCTTGTTTTTTTTTTGTTTAAAAATTCAAACCAATTTGAATTCAAATTGGTAAATATGAATTATTTTTTAGTTCCAAATTTGTATTAATGTGCCATCTCTAGATGGTTAGAGCATAACAATTCTTAGTTAGCTTTGTTATGGGTAAATCGATAGCATCTCAACTTCTGTAAATCTGAAAAGCACAGAAGATACAGATATGAATTCCTTACTGCTATACACCCCTCTTCGATTGAAACCACTGCTATTCACCCCTCTTCGATTGAAACCATATGAATCTTTATATGTTGTGTGATATATATATATTAGAATTTATATTACAATTGTGTATTTACTATATATATAAACCGTGTTGCTCTTTTACTGTTTGAATCCACAGTATCACTAACTATTTATATATGTTGTCGTCAGTTAAGAGCGATATATTGGTGTAGCCGAGTTGTTCCAATGAGAGCAAAATTATAGGAGAGGGCGCGGGTTCGAATCCCACTCTTCGAATGTTTTTAATTTGACACAAATAAAACCTATTTATATGAACTATAACGAAAATGTGGAGGTAGCCGAACTGGTCCAAAACGCGTCTGTCTTCCGAGAAAGGCGCGGTTCGAATCCTATTCCCAGCAAATATTTATGTTTCTTGCTTTTTTTTATTATGTTTTTTTTTTCTTTTTTTTCCATGATTTTTTTTTCTGGTTATAATTTTTTCTTCTTTTCCCCCCAACTTATATATATATATATATTATTTGTTGTTTTTATAATTGGATTATCTAGGCTAACTTAAATGCACTACGATTAATCCTCAAATTCAATTTTTTTTAGATTTTTTTTGTTTTTTTCCTGATTATATTTTTTTTTCATGAAATATTTTTAATTTTGCTTGGAAATGTGATTGATTTTTTTTTAAAAAATTATTTTTTGTTTAGAAATATTTTTTTTCCTTATTATGTTTTTTTGTTTTTATTTTTTTTCCATGAAACATTTTTTATTTTGCTTGGAAATGTGATTGATTTTTTTTTAAAAAAAATTGTTTAGAAATATATTAAAATGATCATTTTTTTTAATTATTTTTAACAGTAACACATGAAAATAATCTAAAAATAGTGTTTGTTTTCTGTCCGTATATATTCATTTATGCTTTTAGAATTTGTTTTTATTCATTTTTTGTAAGGGTTTTATTTTTATCAGGTTCTGTTCTGAAATTTTAATTTATATTGGTGATAATTTTAAAATTAATATTGCTCTTTTTTTCTCTTTGTTCTTTTTTTTTATGTGTTTTTTTTGTTATGTTATCTGTTTTTCAGATAAGATAATTTTATAATTTTATTGTTTACGAAATAATGGTGATAATTTTAGTGATTATTTTTAGTATTTTTTTGTTAAAATGTTTTTATTTTATTTTTTATTTTTTGAGGTAATTTAATTATTTTAATTATTTAAGCAGTAATATTGATAATAATTTTAACTGTTATTGTAATGAAAATGACAATAACGTAGGGATGAATTTTCATTTTATGTTTTCATCTTTTATGGATAGAAAATTAACTACTTTCTCACAATTTATATTTTTGTTTTTAAATGTGATTTAAATCGAATTATAAAATGAACTAATCTTAATACTATGAATTCAATAATTCAAATATCCGAATCTTCTTGCTTTTTTAATGAAGATGATAATTTTATGTTGGTTATTTTGTTAAAACCTACTAAACAGATAAATTTATATCAATTTAAAATTCATATATTTTATAGAAAACTTGCATTTCAGGGTAATGTTGCATATATTTATTATTTTGACCAAATTTATATTATAATAAAAAAACACATATAATTAATATTTTTTGTGTTAAGAAAAAATATGCGTTAAAAAAAATATGGTACCGCCCGCGACGATGCACGGGGGCCTTGGCTAGTATATATATATATATTAAAATCAACGAAGAAATTTTCATAAAAAAAAAAGGATTGTCAACATCCAAATTAATTTATATCTCCGCCGTGGCTTGTGCAGCAAATTGAAAGGCGTTGTTCTATTCTTTACTGCCAAAGAAACTGCTCATCGTGAATGTCACGCGCCTGTTACAATCTCCTAGTTAATTGATCTTTAATGAATAACAGTCATACTGTTGACTTTTCAGATCTTTTAATTTTCTACCTTGAACCGCTTTACGATGGTCTTTTCTTTGTCTTTTTCTTCTTCCAATGACAAGATATGCAAACAGCTGTAATAGGTCGCAAAGACCGAGTGTACTATTGTAGACGATTAATAATAAAAATAAAGATTAATTATTGAGATTTATATAATTATTAATTTAAAAATTTATGAAATTAATCGAAGTATATAAAAATTGACTTGGAAATGATCTGAAAGTTCATATTAATAAAAAAACAGGTATAGTAATCTGGATTGGAACAAGTAAAATGGAATTAATCTTAAGACAAATTATGTTTTTTGGATGAAACGATCAGCTTTGAAATCTGAAACTCTTATTTGAAAATTCCATGTTCATATTTATAAATGGGTGGATGGTAGGTGAAGACATGTGGAGTGCAGCCAAAGTTCATTAAAAATGGTGTTTATTCCCTTTCAACCTCTTGCTATCATCTTCTGCAGTTGTTAAAAGGAAACATCTTTCATTAAATCTAGCGTGAAAATCTTCTACCATAAGGATTTAGCATCACATCCAGCAGTAATAACCCAATCTAAAAGGCATCTCCTCGACCCTACTGCCTTGGCTAACCAATTCAAAAGGTACCTTTATTCAATGCATAATATTTTTCCAAAAAAACAAGTGTGAAGAAAAAAACCGAAAGAGTAAAAAGATATTAATAAATAAAAATGAATATAAGAAGAAAAAAAAGAGGTGATAAATAGAAGTAAAATGATAAAAATAAAATAGAGTAATGTATATGGAGGAATATGTAAGAAAATAAGGTTTTGAAAAATAAAACCCTATAAAATTACATATTTGCCACCGCTAGTAGTAACTCTTACAATAAAAACAAAATAGAGAAGACTTAGCAAGTGGGGTCTTGGCCTAGCGGTTGAAGGGACTTGTTTCCTTCCTCTGTACCAGGGTTCAAGTCCTACTATGCACGCCTGTCACCCTCACGGTGCCTTACCTGCTCATTTGAGCTTGTAGGATGTTTAAGTGAGCCCGGAGAATAATCAAAATGCGTGTAAGCTGGCCCGGACACACCAGTCATAAAAAAAAAATAGAGAAGACCTAACAATTTAATAACTCCTTGCAACGATTGAGGACGTCATCCAATACGTTTTTCGTACAAAAAAATAAAACTAACTAGGGATGAATCCCTCCGATCTCGAGTCTTTTATTTTGTTAAATAACAATAAATAAATAAATAAAAGACGACTTATTCTTCCGTCTATAAGAAAATAAAAATGCATCCACAATTAATAGAAAAAAAAGGGCATCGAGTCCAGATAACCACCAGTCAATTTGCTTATCGAGTCCAGAAAAAAAAGGGCCTGTTTCTATACACGCGCGCACTCAAACCATTCCAGAACTGCGAAACTCACCACTTTAATTTTTTCAGGATGGAAAGTTGGTTCCTTATCCTTGCCTCCATCTCCATCTCTTTCTTCTTGAAAATTGTCTTCAACAATTTCTTCACCTCTAAGAAATTACCTCCAGGTCCCCTAGCTTTTCCTTTCATCGGCAACCTGCTATGGCTCCGCATGTCTGCCTTCAAGGTAGAGCCAATCCTTCGATCCCTCCATGCCAAGTTTGGCCCAATGGTTACCCTCCGTATCGGCACTCGCACTGCTATCTTCGTTGCAGATCGCACCCTTGCTCATGAGGCTTTGATACAGAGGAGCGCAGTTTATGCGGACCGCCCACCAGCTGGTGCTACGAGAAGAATTATAACTAGTAATCTGCAAGTTATTAATTCTTCCTCTTACGGTCCAACTTGGCGGCTTCTGCGGCGGAACCTCACAGCAGAAATCCTCCACCCGTCGCGTGTGAAATCTTACACTCATGCACGCAACTGGGTTCTGCAGATCCTCCAGAACCGCTTCGAGTCTGAAGCGAAAGCCGGTAGTCCTATTTGTGCAATGGAACATTTTCAACATGCCATGTTTTGTCTATTAGTCCTGATGTGTTTTGGTGACAAGCTCGATGAAGATCAGATAAAAAGAATCAAGGAAGTTCAGCGACAAATGATAGTGAATTTCAGTAAGTTCAACATACTCAATTTCTGGCCAAGAGTGACAAAGATTTTGCTGCGAAACCGTTGGAAGGAGTTATTTTTCCTTCGAAAATGCCAAGATGATGTTTTGATCCCATTGATAAGAGCAAGAAAGATGGCCAAGGAAGAGAGGGTAAACAAAAGTAAAGAGGACAAGAAAGACTACGAAGATGAGTATGTTTTGTCCTATGTTGACACTTTACTGGATTTGGAGCTTTCGGAAGAGAAAAGAAAGCTCAAGGAAGAGGAAATAGTGAGTTTGTGCTCAGAGTTTCTTAATGCAGGGACAGATACTACCTCAACAGCACTGCAATGGATCATGGCGAATCTGGTTAAGTACCCTCAAACTCAAGAGAAGCTTTTCATGGAGATCAAAGGGGTTGTGCAAGATGGTGAAGAGAGAATAAAAGAAGAGGAATTGCAAAAGATGCCATATCTAAAAGCAGTAATTCTAGAAGGGCTAAGGAGGCACCCGCCAGCCCATTTCGTGTTGCCGCATGCGGTGACTGAAGATGTAGTGTTGGGTAAATATGCGGTACCAAAAGATGCAACCATAAATTTTATGGTGGCTGAGATGGGGTGGGATCCAAAGGTGTGGGAAGATCCGATGGCGTTCAAGCCTGAAAGGTTTCTAGAGAGTGGAGGCGAAACATTTGATATAACAGGAAGTAGAGAGATCAAGATGATGCCATTCGGGGCTGGAAGGAGAATATGTCCTGGTTATGGTCTAGCAATGCTTCATTTGGAGTATTTTGTAGCTAATTTGATTTGGAAATTTGAGTGGAAAGCTGTGGATGGAGATGATGTTGATTTGTCCGAGAAAGAAGAATTCACTGTGGTGATGAAGAATCCATTACAGGCTCAAGTATGCCCACGGTTGAAATAAATGATCGGGTCAACTATTATTATTATTATTATTATAAAAGATAAGGCTGGTATTGTTTAGATAGAAGATAGCACTTCATGTAACTCTACTAGTTTATCATGTCGGATGCTCCTATGTTTGTATAAATTTGATTTCATTATATCAAAATATATATTATATAGGATGGTAATTACCACCATAATTATATTTTGATGTTATTCTATGTTAGTAAATGTTTATTCCTTTTTCTTCAGGGTTGCAGAAGCTAGGAAATTAATGGATCCCTAGTTGATGTTTATTCATTTATTTGTAAAAAAAATTGAGAAGAGAGGGAAGAAAGGGGATAGAATTTGTATTTCATATTCTATTTGTGAAGAAATTGAGAAGGGACGTAAGGGAGAGAGTAGATAGCAGAGAATGGAAGAGTCATAGTTTGTGACGGAAAACAAGCCTCTGGTACAGAGTTTGGGCGTCAGAGCCAAGGCTAGAGAGACCGACGAAAAGCTTAGCGTGGATTTTATAGATTCGCTGGAAATCACAAAGCTCTTCTCCTCCTTCTCCTCCATTTATGTATTGATTCTTAGGTGAAGGAGATTTTGAGCAGCGGTGAAACCTCTACCGCGAGCAGAGCAAGCCAGGCGAGGCTAGGAAAACAGAGCGTCAAGATCAAAGAAGTTGTTGTCTCTACTAGTGCAATGTCTCTCTCTCGCGCCTCCAAACCCTAACTAATGAGCTTGAGTTGATTCGTCAAGAGAACGCAGATCTTAGAGTCGCAAATAGTGAGCTCGTCAAGCTTATCAATCTCTCTTCTCAGGCCGCCGTGATGCAGAATCAGGGCCGCGCTTTTGGAATCAATTGTGATGTTGCTATTGAGAGAAGGAACAATGTTAATGACGTGGAGAAAGAGAGGGTGACGTTACCGAAGAAACTGTTGTCTCTACAGGTGAAGAAGACGAAGATCCGTGTCGTCGATTTGGATCTGGAACAGTGCTTAGGCGATTACAGCAACTAATTTTGATCTGGAAGACCTATGCAATGCATCGTGGAGCAGGTTCGTGATGGCAGTATTATCCATGTCTACTTTCTTCCAGACTTTCAATTTGTTAAGTGTTTGAGATTTCTTCGCTGCTGCTTCTTCGAATACCTTTGCTCTTTTTTCACAAGTCTTCCATTAGTGTGAGATGATTAAGTTCACATAAACCTTTTATAAAACAGTTTTGGCAGCTAAGCACACAGTTTCTTGTTAAAGAAACGCAATCTGCATATGAATTTTTGATGAAGAAAACAGATTGCGGAAGCGAGAGGAATGAGAAATTTGTTTTCATGTATTTGCGTGAAAATTTGAAGCTCTTATAAAATTTTAAAATTGTGTAATTGATGAAGAATAATCAGAAAGAGAACAGAGGAGAGGGAGAGAAGAGAATTTTCTTATTATATTTGTCACACTAAATGTGTGTTATAACAACCACACTATATTTATACTCTAACATCTATCTGGTTTTATGTTTTAATATGATATTTATTAAAGATTTATATGGTTATTAATTTCAAGATCTGTGAAATCAATTGAAGTGCACGTATGTAAACTGACTTAGATAATTATGTTAACAAAAAAACCGAGTATAGTAATCGTAGATTGTAACGAGTAAAATGGAATTAATCTTAAGACAAATTATGTTTTTTGGATGAAACGATCAGCTTTGAAATCTGAAACTCTTATTTGAAAGTTTCATGTCCACATTTAAAAATGGGTGGACGGTAGGTGAAGACAAGTGGAGTGAAGCCAAAAAATGGTGTTTTTCCCTTTCACCCTCTTGCTATCATCGTCTGCAGTTGTTAAAAGGAAACATCTTTTATTAAAGCTAGCGTGAAAATCTTCTACCATAAGGATTCAACGTCACATCCAACATTTATCTTATAAACTAAAAGAGATCACGCTTTTTAACTGTATTTTTACAATGTTTATCAAAACTCACGGATGTATTGTGAATTGGAATAGTTAAATTATTTAATAATATAAGTATTATTTGTATAATAAAAATGAACAACAAGGTAGCTATGGCTCTGCTAAGAAAAAGCTGTTACTTGCGAGCAGGGTTGTAAAATCCGTTCCGGGTACCGTTCCGGTTTTTTGTTTGGAACGGAACGTTCCGGTTTCGGAGCGTTCCGGCGTACCGTTTCGGTGTCGTACTGTTCATATATAATTAATTATATATATATGAAAAAAATAAAATATTAATTTAACAAGCATAATTAAAATTTGAATTCTTTTTTGTTTAAAATATTTTGGTGTTTTTAAATTATTTTGATGTATAGATGTCAAAAATAATTTTTAAAAAATAAAAAAAAAAAATAGATTTTGAACCCGGAACGGAACACCCGGTACGGAACCGGGGCGTTCCGGCCGGAATTGGGCCGAAATTTCCGGATCAGACCGGAATTCAAACCGGGACAAAAACGTCGTCGTTTTGTCCCGGATTTTGTAGTGGAACGGAACGTTCCAGCCGGAACGGAACGGAATTTACAACCTTGCTTGCGAGAGTTCAAATCTCTCATACAGCACCAGATTTTTTTAAGTCTGTATCGCGCTCTCACACACGCGCGCACTCACCTCACTTCACGTTTTGATAAGTTTGATAATTAGAGTCAAAATCCTTTCTATGGAATGGAATCTCTTTTTTTATTTGATTTACGGTGCTAGAAACTAGAGAATTATTATTATTATTATTATTATTATTATTATTATTATAAGCTAGAATAGATGAAGATTTTAAACAGTGTTTTTGTACTGTTCATCTAGATTCAGAAGCACTGTGAACTTGAATAATAAAATTACTTAATAATATAAGTATTATTTGTATAGTAGAAATGAACAACAAAGTTGCTTTGGCCTAGTGGTTAAGTCTATGTCTGCTAAGTAAAAGTTGTTACCCCAGCTTTTACTTAGCTGTATTTCTAGAATGCAGGGGTATTTGGAAATGTGTTTGGAAAACGCTTTTGAATTTTTATTTATTTAAATTAAAAAAAAATAATTTTTTTTAGATGATTTTGATGTGCTGATGTCAAAAATAATTTAAAAAAATTAAAAAAATATTATTTTGATGTATTTCTGAACAAAAATCACTTCCAATAGCAACTTCAACCACGCTACCATACATGCACGACATGTGGTGGAGGTGGAAGGTAAAAGGCGAATTGAACTACTTGCCAAATTTATATATAATAATATGAGGAATAAATCTTGTAAAATAAAAAAATAATTTAATTTCTTTTTCTAACAATAATTATGGTATCATCAATAGTATGAAGAATAATAATCAGAATATGAATTAACAATGATAATTATAATGGTAGATACAATAAATGTGATAATTTAACAATGATAATAATAACAATGACAATAATAATCGAAATAATTTATCAGATGATGTTAATTTTCTTAGAGGTTTACTTCTGCGGCTTTTTTATGTATGTATGATATTATATGTCTAATATCACATAAACAAAAAATATACGAAGTGACATGTAAACAAAACAAATGGATAAATTTGAACAATTTATCTACAATGAAAAAATATACAAGCCAATTGCCCTCCATTTCGCCGTAATCATAAAGAAAATTTTTAACTTGCAAAAAAATATTAATGGTCTTAATTTTTTTTTTTATAATGCTATATATCTGAGCAAAATAATCAGCCTACAAAACTTCTAGCTCTTATTATAACAAAATTATTTACAATAATAATAATAATAATAATAATAATTATTATTATTATTGTATATTAGGTTTTTATATATTCATTTTGTCATGCAAAATACGTTTAAAATAATTATGACGATTATTTTTAAGGATTTCTTCTTAAAAATAATTATATATTTTGTTTTTTTTTTTAATATTAACACCTTACAATATATATAAAAAATGAAGTTTCTTTTTATAACGATAATGATAGTGGCAACGATAATATTGTTAGTAATGATTAAAATATTAATTATTTACAATAATTGTTACAATAACAACTATAATAATTGTAAAAAATTAACAATCATGATAATAACAATAAGAATAATAATCACGATAATTCATTATTTGATGTTGTGTTTGTGAAAAAAATAATTTTTGTAACTTTTTTATGTATTATATTTCAAATCTAATATTACATGAATAGAAAATATACACAACTGCACATAGACAAAACAGGTGAATTTTTTTTTGTCAAATTATCTACAAATAAAAAAATATATGAGTCACTTGTCTGCGCTTCGCAGCAGACAAAACTAAATTTTATAACATGTCAAAAAATATTAAGGATTCTTGATTTTTTTTTAATAATGTTATACATTAGAGCAAAACAATCAATCTACAAGACTTTCAATTGTTAGTTTTTTAATATATTTATTTTATTATAAATAATGCATTTAAAATAATGAGAAAAATTATTTGAAATGTTTTTTCTCTTAAAAAAATTATATATTTTGATATTTGGTTAATATTAACGCCTTAAAAAATATAATAAATAACTACCAACTAAAGATTAACTATATATGCATAAGAGAGAGTTTTACTTTCATTTCACACCACCAAAGGTAATCTTACTTTGTTTTTTAAACAAAGCTACATTTAATACAAAGATAAGTTCTAATAAAAATTAAAAGTCAAAACTAAGAGTATAGATACATAAATACAAACAAATTATTTAGAATTATACCAAAATAACTGAAAAAAATAAAGGGATCGAAACTAAATCAAGAAATAAAAGAATTATTTATTTTTTCCTTACATCACTTTTATTTTTTTTAATTTAATCCTTCCGTTTAAATTATTTACATATTTTGTTTTTATTTTGGGTGATATACTTTTAATTCCTTTAGTTTTTTAGATATATTTCTAAATCGTCTCTATTTTTGTCCATGTTTATATATATATATGCTTTTAATTTTGTTTTTTAATTCTAATTATTTGTTCTTTTGTTTAGGTTGTATTTTTTAGAAAAAATAAATTCTTAGATTTTAGGTTGTTTTGGTTAAAAAAATTACTTTTACAATATTTTTATGTATAATATTTCAATCTAATACTACATAAAATAAAAATAAATAGAGCAACACATAAACAAAATGGATAGACAAATTTGCCCAAGTTATCTACATTAAAAAAAGATACGAGCCACTTCCTTTGTGTTTTGATTACAATATTTCTTTAGGCAAAAAAAAAAACTATTTCTAACAGATTTAATCTACTATAATTTTACTAATTAAATATTAAAATAACTAATTATAATATGTACAAAATCAATCAATTTTTTATATAAAAAAACCCAAATCTAAACACAACGCAATACGCGGGTAAGTAACCTCCAAACCCAATCTTAACCAATCTAAAAGGCATCTCTTCGACCCTACTAACTTGGCTAACCAATCCAAACGATACCGTTATTCAATGCATAATACTTTTCAAAAAAACAAGTGTGAAGAAAAAAAGGAAAAAGTAAAATATAGTATTAAAAAATATGAAGATAAGAAGAAAAAAATGGTGATAAATAGACGTAAAATGATAAAATAAAATAAAGTCAATTTAAAAAAGAGGAATATGTAAGAAAACATTGTTTTGAAAGAAAAAAAACCCTACTATACTTACATATTTGCCACCGCTAGAGTACCTTTTACAATAAAAACAAAATAGAGAAAACTTATAACTCCCTGCCACGATTGAGGATGTCATCCAATACGTTATTAATAAAAAAAAAAAAAAAAACTAGCTAGGGATGACTCCCACCCATCTCGAGTCTTTTCTTTTGCTACATAACAAAAAATAAATAAATAAAAGACGACTTATTCTTCCGTCTATAAGAAAATAAAAATGTATCCACAATTAAGAAATAGACACTGGAAAAAGAAAGGGCTTCGAGTCCAGATAAACACCAATCAATTTATCGGCCTGTTTATAAACACACGCACACTCAAACCATTCCAGCACTGCGAAACTCATCACTTTCAATTTTTTCAGGATGGAAAGTTGGTTCCTTATCCTTGTCTCCATCTCCATCTCCATCTCTTTCTTCTTGAAAATTGTCTTCAACAATTTCTTGACCTCTAAGAAATTACCTCCAGGTCCCCTAACCTTTCCTTTCATCGGCAACTTGCTATGGCTCCGCTTGTCTCACTTCAAGGTAGAGCCAATCCTTCGATCCCTCCATACCAAGTTTGGCCCAATGGTTACCCTCCGTATAGGCACTCGCACTGCTATCTTCGTTGCAGATCGCACCCTTGCTCATGAGGCTTTGATACAAAGCAGCGCAGTTTATGCGGACCGCCCACCATCTGGTACTGGGAGAAGAATTATAAATAGTAATTTCCATGTTATTAGTTCTTCCTCTTACGGTCCAACTTGGCGGCTTCTGCGGCGGAACCTCACTGCAGAAATCCTCCACCCCTCACGTGTGAAATCTTACACTCATGCACGCAACTGGGTTCTGCATATCCTCCAGAATCGCTTCGAGTCTGAAGCGAAAGCCGGTCGTCCTATTTGTGCAATGGAACATTTTCAACATGCCATGTTTTGTCTATTAGTGCTGATGTGTTTTGGTGACAAGCTTGATGAAGATCAGATAAAAGGAATTAAGGAAGTTCAGCGACAAATGATAGTGGATTTCAGCAAGTTCAACATACTCAATTTCTGGCCAGGAGTGACAAAGATTTTGTTCCGAAACCGTTGGAAGGAGTTATTTTTCCTTCGAAAATGCCAAGATGATGTTTTGATCCCATTGATAAGAGCAAGAAAGATGGCCAAGGAAAAGAGGGTAAAACAAAGTAAAGAGGACAAGAAAGACTATGGAGATGAGTATGTTTTGTCCTACGTTGACACTTTACTGGATTTGGAGATTCCGGAAGAGAAAAGAAAGCTAAAGGAAGAGGAAATGGTGAGTTTGTGCTCAGAGTTTCTTAACGCAGGGACAGATACTACTTCAACAGCACTGCAATGGATCATGGCGAATCTGGTAAAGTACCCGCAAACTCAAGAGAAGCTTTTCATGGAGATGAAAGGGGTTGTGCAAGATGGTGAAGAGACCATAAAAGAAGAGGAATTGGAAAAGATGCCATATCTAAAAGCAGTAATTCTAGAAGGGCTAAGGAGGCACCCGCCAGGCCATTTCGTGTTGCCACATGCGGTGACTGAAGATGTAATCTTGGGTAAATATGCGGTACCAAAAGATGCAACCATAAATTTTATGGTGGCTGAGATGGGGTGGGATCCAGAGGTGTGGGAAGATCCGATGTTGTTCAAGCCTGAAAGATTTCTAGATAGTGGAGGCGAAACATTTGATATAACAGGAAGCAGAGAGATCAAGATGATGCCATTCGGGGCTGGAAGGAGAATATGTCCTGGTTATGGTCTAGCAATGCTTCATTTGGAGTATTTTGTAGCTAATTTGATTTGGAAATTTGAGTGGAAAGCTGTGGATGGAGATGATGTTGATTTGTCCGAGATAGAAGAATTCACTGTGGTGATGAAGAATCCATTACAGGCTCAAGTATGCCCACGGTTGAAATAAATGATCGGGTTAATTATTATTATTATTATTATTATTATTATTATTATTATTATTATTATTATTATAAAAGATAAGGTTGGTTTTGTTTAGATAGACGATAGCACTTCATGTAACTCTACTAGTTTATGAAGTTGGATTCTCCTATGGTTGTATAAATTTGATTTCATTATATCAAAATATATATTCTTTAGGATATTCTCTGTTTGTAAATGCTTATTTGTTTTTCTTGAGGGTTGCAGAAGCTAGGAAATTAATGGATCCCTAGTTGATGGCGTGCTTGAACCATTATATTGGCTGCTTAATTGTTAGAATTAATGGATGGTTGATAGATATGTTTCAATGGTGATGCAGGGGGTTTCAGTTCGTTGCTTTACAAGAACAAAATAACTTTTGAGTTTAATTATTAAATCAATTTAATTTTGCTAAAGAGATTCTATTTCCTAGGGATTGAACTTCTTTGCATTTGAGGTTGGTAAGGCCTTCAATTTTACTATTTGAGAGTGATCATATTAACTAATAGCTAAAACAAAACGAAGAAAGGAACAGTAGAAATCACTGTGCACACACTCACATAACACTGTGGACGCGAGCTTTTTGATCCGTGCGTCGCGCGAGTTCGTCCACCCTATTTTTTTTGTCTTTTCCGGATGTGAACAGTGTTTTACCGATTTCGTCCCTGATAATAAGACAAAATAACGGTTTACGCTGAGGGGCACGGGCGTAATTGACCACGTACGAACCGGTCCGGTCCGCCTGACTCTTTTTTTTTTTAATATTTTTGAAAATGTGTAATGACGTTCGTAGCCCCCGAAACGACAAAATATATGAATTCGGCGCAGGGGTGGTTTAGTAATTGACCATGACGTTACTGTGCGCTTGCGTCAGCGCTGTCAGCGGACCGTACGGGCGCGTCGGCGCGTTTTGCGACCCCGGTTGATTCAGGCGGCGCGTGCGGCTTCATACGGCGGTGAAAAATTTTCCTCCGCCAGTCAATTCGATTCGCAACTCTTCCCTGAATCTCATGGAGTGGCGCGTGCGGTGTAGATATGGACGTGTAGGCTCAAATAGTCGGTTGAACGTTTATGTCCTCTTTTCTCTCTCCTCAGCGCCGGAATCAATTTCAGTCCCCCGAGTTATTGTGCATGCATTTCAGTCCCTTGGTTTTGTTTGATTTCTGTAATCCAAGTTTCGAATGCTTTCAATTTCGTCCTTGCATTCAAATTGATATATATGCAATTTGCATGTCAGTCCTTCTTCTTTTAATTTTTCGGTTACCTATTAGATCCCTTAATTTGTTTAGTGTAGCAGGTTATATTGTTTTCAATTTTGTCCCTCATTTCAAATAATTAATAATAATAATAATAATAACAACAACAATTATTTCAATAATAATAACAATAACAATAATAATAATAACAATAATATCAATAATAATAACAATAATAATAATAACAATAATAATACCAATAATAATAATAATAATAACAATAATAATAATAACAATAATAATAATAACAATAATAATAATAACAATAATAATACCAATAATAATAACAATAATAACAATAATAATAATAACAATAATAACAATAATAATAACAATAATAATAATAACAATAATAATACCAATAATAATAATAATAATAAGAATAATAATAATGATAATAATAATAATAATAATAATAACAACAACAATAATGATAATAACAATAATAATAATAACAATTATTTTTGTTACTAATTCTTTTATGAATATTTTTTTTGCTCTTCATAATTTAATAATTTCTATTATTTTGACAGTAATGGTGTTAATTTTTTTTATATATATTTTTAGTCTTTCCCTAAGAATATATATAGGAAAAAAAAAACATGACCTAGGATTTTTTTAATATAAAAAATTAATATAAGTATTCTGAGATATATTTAATATAGTTATATAATAGTAGATGATCAGCCACACAATTACAAATAACCGATTAAAACACATTCACAAATTTAATTTTTTTTATTTGTAGAATAATGTCAACTTTTGTCCATGTATATATAAGTGTACTTAACACAATAATAATAATAATAACAATAATAACAATTTTTTTTTTTAATTTGTAGAATAATGTCTACTTTTGTCCATGTATATATAAGTGTACTTAACACAATAATAATAATAATAATAATAATAATAATAATAATAATAATAATAATAATAATATTAATAATAATAATAATAATAATAACAATAACAACAACAACAACAACAACAACAACAACAACAATAATAATAATAATAATAACAATTATCTCAATAATAATAATAATAATAATAACAATTATTTTTGTTAATAACTCTTTTGTTAATATTTTTTTTGCTCTTCATAATTTAATAATTTCTATTGTTTTGACAGTAATGGTGTTATTTTTTTTATATATATTTTTAGTCTTTCACCTAAGAATATATATAGGGAAAAGAAAACATGACCTAGGATTTTTTCAATATAAAAACTTAATATAAGTATTCTGAGATGCATTTAATATAGTTATATAATAGTTGATCATCGGCCACACAATTACAAATAACCGATTAAAACACATTCACAAATTTAATTTTTTTTATTTGTAGAATAATATCTATTTTTGTCCATGTATATATAAGTGTACTTAACACAATAATAATAATAATAATAATAATAACAATAATAATAATAATAACAATAACAACAACAACAACAACAACAACAACAACAATAATAATAATAACAATTATTTCAATAATAATAACAATAACAATAATAATAATAACAATAATAATAATAATAACAATAATAATAAGAATAATAATAATTATAATAATAATAATAATAATAATAATAACAATTATTTTTGTTAATAACTCTTTTGTTAATATTTTTTTTGCTCTTCATAATTTAATAATTTCTATTGTTTTGACAGTAATGGTGTTAATTTTTTTTTTATATATTTTTAGTCTTTCGCCTAAGAATATATATAGGAAAAAGAAAACATGACCTAGGATTTTTTCAATATAAAAACTTAATATAAGTATTCTGAGATACATTTAATATAGTTATATAATAGTAGATGATCGGCCACACAGTTACAAATAACCGATTAAAACACATTCATAAATTGATCAATAAACTACAACAAAAAAATATCACACCAAACAATCAAATAATTCACCATACAAATGGATACAAAAAATATTTCCATAACCAGTAAACACAACTGAATAAAGAAAAATTAGATGATCGGCCACACAATTACAACAAAACCAACCACCAACAAATTCCCAATTGACTACAGCAAACAAAAATCTCTAATCGATATAATCTATTACATTTTTTCGACCAACTGATTATATAATTATCAATCCAATTAAAACACACCAGATAATCAAAACATTGCAATTTTGCTATCTATGAGTTAATTGAATCAACACATAATTCAAATCCAAACTGTGACTAAATTATTCTCCAAGCCAGTAAAATAATGTCAACAACCAACCAGATCAATGCAAACAAAAAATAATCTATCTTTAATAGATTTCAGCGCTTACAATATTGCTATCAACCAATTAAATGCTTAGTAACTGTTAAAAAATATTTAACCATCAACACATTCAGTTCAAGACAACAAAATATCATCTTTCATTCATTTTATTGATTACAGATTTACATCAACCAATTAAATAACCATCAAAACAATTAATACAAACAAAATAATTAATCAATTATGGTCTTGCAATACTCAAATTACAATTCGCTAATCTTTCATAAATTTTATCGCTTATAATTTTTAAATTTCAAAATTGAATTATTATCTGAGTATTTAAGCTTATAGCAATAATCAACTAATTCAATACATAAAAAAAAAATTATAGCATGATTTAAAATTTACAATTCTCTATTTATCAACTAAAAAATTCTTTGCTTACCACATAAATAATAAGTTTGCTATATATAAAAAGCCCGGCGCAACGCGCGGGCTAACCGACTCGTTTCCGCTACACGATTTCTAATTTTGAGTTTTGATTATAATAAATAAATTAAGAGAAAAGGAGGATGTCTAGAGTGCACATTATTGTAGCTCTAAAACTCGTATGATATGTACCCTTAAATTGTATTTGGCCTTCCAAATCTTCAAAATTACTCTTTCAATTGTTTTTCTTTTGTTTTGGTCGTTATTCTTTTGCTTTATAATTTTTGTCCAATGCCTTTCTGTAATGTTTTGATTGCCATTCCTATTTTTCACACTACTATTATTTTTATCATATCATATAAGTACTTCTTTTTAATTTCAACGTATAAAATTTGATTTGTTGGGGAGTGGGTTTTATATTTTTTTATATATATATATTGAGATTTCAGTCTAATAACCTAACGTACAAGTTTAAAAGGTTAACATGATTTGACATTTTTTTTTAATTATTTTTTATTTCATCATTCAACTTTAATTTTGCATGTGTGTAATTGACATTGTGGTTTTCTTAAAAAAATTTTTTGTCAAGTTATCCTGATGTCATTACCTGGTCCATCGATTTTCTAGGTTAATTTAAGTTGACTCGCTCATTATGACCTAGGTTACAAGTTTATCATGTTCCTTTAGGTTGACTTACACTAGGCTTTTTATCATTTTTTTTAATCGAATTTTGTGTTTTCAAAGCATTTTTTTCCAAATGATTATGATTTTTTTATATTTTGTTTGTTTACTATTAATGCCTTTTTATCATATAATTATAATAAAACCAATTTATTAGACCCTTTCAAAGCTATAACCTGAATCGTTTTTTTTTTTTTTTTTTATTATTTCTTTAAAAGTGTTTGTGACACCTCAACTTCATGTTTAGGAGGGGAATATGGATACACAACATAACACGGGTCCTAAACTTAGTGTAGCTAAGTTTTCAAAATCAAACACAATAAAGGTTTTTCTAACCTTGAAACAAAAAAATATCAAAGAGAATTTTTGAATAGATTCAACCTTCATTTCACTTTTTCTTTCCTCTCTCTTTTAAACACCAAATTTTCTTTTTGAGTCTTTAAACCCTTTTAAATCACTCATTTTACCTTTTTGATTACTATTTAAAACTTTTCATTTTCTTAAACTAGTAATATTTTTAAAGATATTTATCATGACATTCGAAGAAGAATAAGTCAAAACCTCTATCTCTCTCTCTTAAACCATGTTGTCGGCCTTAAGGAGAGAAAATGGGTTTTATACTCTTTATTTTGCCTATTTAAAAATTAGAGCCTAAGGGCATCTCCAGCCGAGATGGCAAATGGAGTGCCAAAATTAAAATATTAATTTTTTTAGCATTTTTGTGTTACTATTCATGCTCCAGCGGGAGTGCTAAAAGGGGAGGTAAAAATACCTCCCCCTTCCCGAGCTGCTATAGATAGCAGCTCGGGACATGCTGCTATAAAAGGTGGCCCCACCTTGGGGCCACCTTTTTTATATATTATAATATATATATATATATATATATATATATATATATATATAAAATGTAATATATATATATTAGAAAATAATATAATTATATCAAAAATATTTATTTTTATTTACAAATACCTTAACAAGAGAGTAAAAAATTATATATAAAATTAATAATTATATAACTTACTCCTATTAATTATATAATCAATGTTGGAGGGTTTTTTAAAAGTATTTATTTAATTATATAACTTACTCTTATTAATTGTATAATTAATTGCATAATTAAACTACATACAAAATAATTATACTATATTTAAAATAATAAAAAATTAAATGGCTCTCCAAAATGGCTTTTACCACTGGAGCACATATCAACAAAAATGTCATTTTTACACTATTCAAAGTGCCATTTTAGAGATTTGGCACTCCAAAATAGCACTCCCCACTAGAGATGCTCTAATGATTTTGACGTCCATTATTTTACCCCTGTACTTTTAACAAATTATAATTCACACTCAACTTTCTTATTGTTCAATCCACTCTTTAATATCAACTTAAACATTTATCATTGGAATTTGTTTTCCATTTTAAGAAGAAAAATTTACATTGCATTATTTATTTCTATTATGTATAATTTTTTTATTTTAGATAATAAATAAAAGATAAATAAAACAATCACACATGTATTTTAAATAAGACTGAAGTTGTTTTTGTAATCGGCTAGCATAATCAAAACTGAACTTACAATGTATTTTTTTTTCTTATCTCAATAGTTTAAAAGGTGTTTTGTGTAATGGATGTCTAGTTTCAATTGCGACTAGAATTGTATTAAGATATTTTTTGTAGCTTTAATTATGACTAAAATAATAGATAAAGGTAAAAACTATAATATTTGAATCTTTTTATATTGTTTGAATGTCTACAAGCCCTTGTTGAATATGAATTAAATTAATTTATTCTCATACTTAATTATTTAAAGCAAATGATAAAAGCCGTATAAACTAGGCATTAAAATTTGTCTATAAAAACCAAAAAAAGTTGAACGAAGAAATGTTATCCATTTCTTGTTTTTTTTTTCCTTAAAAAATCAAACCAATTTGTATCCAAATTGGTAAATATGAATTATTTTCTAGTTAGGTCTGGTTTTTCTTTCTTTTTTTCTCCCCCTCCTTTTTTTTCTTTTCTCTTAATCTTTATTCTCTCTCTTCTTATCTTTTTAATTCTTGATCATATGGCATATGTACAATTCATTTTTATGTTTTTATGTTTCTTATCTTTTTATGTTCTTATCATGGCTCCATGAATGATGTCTAAACTTGTATATTTATTTTGGTTCCTATTTCGTTGATTAATTATCATTCCACTCTCTATTTTTTTTTTAGTTTTTCAAAGCAAATTCAAAAAACATGGGGTAAAAAAGAGGAGTATGAAAATATCAATCCTTTAAAAAAATATTTAAAGCATAACAATTGAAAGGTCCCAAGCTTTTCAAAATATTTTCGTAATATACTTTTAACCTCGTAACATTTCAAGCATGACCCTCCTAACAACAAATCAGTCCATCCACCGTCACTGCTTTCATGAACCTAAAATTAAAATTGTACTTTCGATGTGATGATTCTGAATTAAAATTATTATAGAGCATAACAATTTTTTTTTATTAATATATTTTGTATATATTTCAATTAATTTTATAAGACCTGAAATAATAACCTTGTAAATCTCTAATAACTATTATATTAGTAATCATAGAAAAAGCAAATTCTTTAGAGTCTAAAATCATATCACTAGATCACCTACTGTATAATTAGAGTATAATTAGAGCATAACAATTTTTTTTTTTGATCAAATATAAGTATATTAGAGATCAAAATAACCAACCGGAGATAATCAAATGTAAATATAATTAGAGCATAACAATTCTTAGTTAGCTTTGTTATGGGTAAATCGATAGCATCTTTAACTTTTGTAAATCTGAAAAGCACAGAAGATACAGATATGAATGCCCTACTACACATCCCTCTTCCATTGAAACCACATGAATCTTTATAAATTGTGTGATATATATATATATATATATATATACACGAAAAAAATCATAAAAAATGGATTGTCTCACGTATTTGTGCGACTCAAATTCCATCACAGTTATGGAGATTCCATAGCCAATGAGGTCATATTCCAAAATCTACAACGGACATACAAGACCTACTCTGCTGGGAAATTTGAGATTTATTTCTCGTAACAAAAACAAGATTTTAATCAAGAGAAGCACCTTAAATTCATCAACATCAACATCCAAATTAATTTCTCTCTCTGCAGTGGCTTGGGCAGCAAATTGAAAAGCTCCCCTGGGCAGCGTCATACCATAGTGAAAATTATTCATCGTGCATCTCAAAAGATGTACCACTATGTCCTCTATTAAATGGAGTGGCGCGTGGCTTACCATGATTTCCGGAGATGCACAGATGGCCGGTTGAATGTTTTTGTATTTTTTTTCTCTCTCTTGAACACTGGATTACACTTTAGTCCTCCTGGTTTATGGTGACTTCATTTCCTTCCTTTGACTTTTGATGTTTTGTTTGATCCTGATTTCTATAAAAAAAAGTTTCGTTGAAATTGATTATATATTTTGTTTGCATATCAATCCTTCTTTTAATTTTCAGTTTGTACTAAATCTCTTAATCTTTTTTGGTACAACAGGTTGTATTATTTTTAATTGTGTCCATTTGAAATTCATTATATATTGCATTTTCATTTCGGTTCCTATTCTTTTAATTTTGGTTCTGTTTTAAATCCCTTAATATTTTTGATATAGAAGTATGAATTGTTGTCAATTTGATCCTTCGCTTGAAATCAATCATATATTGTATTTTTATTTTGACCCTTATACTTTTAATTGTTCTGTTGGAATTTAATTCCTTTATTATTATTTATATATTTATGCATTAATCCCTATTATTGTACATGTTTATGTGTATATGTTTTTTGTTTTAGTTTTGAATCCTTTTTTAACTTCTCTTTTCTTTGGGTTGTATTTTTTTAACTAGGTCATTAAATTTTAATTTGCGGTGGTAATCATTTGAAATTCATGTTTTTTTTATATATATATAAAAGTCAAATTTTTTTTAAGGCTAATAATATTTATTTTTGTTTTGTCACTTATTTTATTTGTTTGCTTATTTTTTTTTGTTTTAATTTTGAGTTTTTTCCTTCTAGGTTAGTGTTTTTTTGTTATGCAATAATAGCAAGAATTATTTTTCAATTTTTTCTTTTGTTGGGGTTGCCTCTTTTTTTATTTAGTCCTTAAATTTTAATTTGTGTTAGTGATCATTTCAATTTTTTTTTTGTTTTTTTTTTCTTCATGTCAATTATTGTTTTAAAGCTAATAGTATTTATATTTTTTTCATTTATTTGATTTTTTTTCTTCCCCTTTTTTTATAATGTTGAGTTTTTTTTTTTATTATTCTTCGAGGTAAGTTTTTTAAATTACTTATGCAATAATAGTAAGAATTATTTTGTATGTTTTTTTCAAAATATTTTTTTAAGGCTAATAATATTTTTTTATTTTGTCATTAATTTTTTTTGCGTATTGTTTTGTTATATTTTTTATTTTCTTGATTCTTCAAGGTCATTTTGTTGTTTTCATTATTTATGCAATAATAATAGTAATCATTTGAAATGTTTTTTTTAAATGATTTTGTTAAGCCTAATAATATTTATTTCTCTTTTGTCATTTTTTTTGTTTTGTTTTAAATAATTTTTAATATTTTTTATTCTTCGAGGTCATTTTGTTATTTTATTATATATGCAGTAATAATAATAATTAGAGACGTGTTTTTTCTTGCTTACTCTTTTGTTAAACTTTTAAAGTTTTTTATTCTTCAAGATAAGTTAATAATTTTTATTATTTTAACAATACTACTACTAATAATAATTTAAGGTGTTGTAATATTAATAATAATAGTGACATTATAAATTATCATAATACTAATGATTATAATTTATTCTAGTAGTCATGGTGCTTATGATATAACTAATGATGATTTTGATGGTAATAATAATAGTAACTCATAAAATAATATAAAAAACTCAATAATAACAAAAACAATTATACTAATGATAATAATACTAATTATAATTGAAATGATATCTAGAAAAACAACGATGTTGGTTATCGTTATGATTATTGTCATAATAATGACAATGATAACAACAATAATGTGAGTAATAATCATAATATTAATTATTTACAATAATTATTATAATAGTAGCTATAATAATTATAATAATTTAAAAATCATGATGATTCAAATATAATAATAATTAAAATAATTCATTAGTCGATGTTGTTTTTGCTCAAAATTGACTTGTAAGACTTTTTTATGTATAATATTTCAAATTTAATATCATGTAACAAAAAAATATACTAAACCAAATATAGACAAAACAGGTAGGAAAGTTGAGTCAAATTATTCACAAGCGCTTCGAAGCACATAGACAATCTAGCAATTAAATAATTATCCAACCAATCGAACAATAACAACATTCAATAACTTTGATACACAAAACAAATAACCCATTTGAAACGGATTTTATTGATGATAATTTAACTACTTAAAATTTTATTTAATCATTCAAAACATGTATAACAATTAATCAGTTTGTACATCAAAAAAGCTCAGCAAAATATGCGGGCAAACATCTATAATAAGTCGCAAAGACAGAGTATAGTAATTTAGATTGGAACAAGTAAAATAGATCTAATCTGAAACGATCAACATTGAAATCTGAAACTCTTATTTGAAAATTTCATGTCCATATTTAAAAATGGGTGGATGGTAGGTGAAGACAAGTGGAGTGCAGCCAAAGTTTAATAAAAATGATGTGTATTCCCTTTCACCCTCTTGCTATCATCGTCTGCAGTTGTTAAATGAAAACATTTTTCTTTATAACTAGCATAAAAATCTTCTACCATAAAGATTCAGCCAATTGGAGACTGATGGTTTTCGAAATCTCCACAATTTAGGTCTGATTTTACTATCATTGAAACAATAAATTTAGCAGTATGGTGGTAGAGATTAGATCGAACATAAGGGAAATTGATTTATTTTCCTACAAATATCAAATTCAAAAAGAAAGGGGGTGGTTTGAATCAACAGGAAGTAAATATATAAAAGTGCTAAATCTTAATAAAGGTTAATCAAGACATCAAAATACAAAATATAATATAATCTATTAAAAACATGTTAGGTTCTAGAGAGAAGTTAGAGAGAGACACTCTGCCCCCAACCCTTCCAGCCGCCGAAAACACATCCCACTGGTGAACCCTCACGGCGATCCAGAAAAAAACAAACCGAGCCCCCTTTTCCCCTTTTTTCTTCTACTTTAACGAAACCCAAATCCCATGGAAACTAAAAACAAAAACAAAACTGTTCAGCATGAGAAACCACAAGGTTCCTGGGCTGAACGTGTTCGTATCTCAAATTCAAGCACGAGGTACACTCTGGATCAGCTCCCACGGAATATTGAAGGCAAAACGCTGAAAATCTCAGAGGAAATAACTCTAGAAAATGTTGAAAAGTGGTCAAGGTGCATGGTTGGCTTCTTCCCCGGCTACAAACTGCCATACCAGACAATGAACACCATAGCCTCGCGCGTGTGGCGGCAGTGTGGCTTAGAACATGTGATGGCCACCTCTAATGGTTTCACAATCTTTCGTTTCAAAACAACTGATGAAATGCATGCTGTAATGGCGAAGGGGCCATGGATGTTTGGAGGAAAAAATATTGTTTTGCAGCAATGCCACCCCCATTTTTGTTTTGACAAAAACAAAATCTCCAAAATGCCTGTTTGGATTAGACTCACGGGACTGCCATTTCCACTTTGGACCAAACAGGGTCTGAGTTTGGTTGCTACAATGGTGGGTCGTCCCCTTTCCTGTGATGAACAGACCTTCAATGGAACCAGGCTTGATTATGCAAGAATCTGCGTTGAGGTGGATGCTAGCATGCCTTACGTCCAACAATTTGAGATTGAATGCCCTCTCTCTGAAGACCCCATTCAGATTGGTGTTGAATATGAATGAAAGCCCTCACGGTGTGAGAAATGCAAGGTCTATGGCCATACATGCCCTCAACCGAAAGTTCCAGTGGTGCAACACCCCGTCCAACAAGACCACCCCCTTCAAACTAACTGGCTACGAGTCTCAACGGATGAGCACACCCAAATCCATTCCTTTCAAGCTCCCATTCCTTTCAACCCCATCTCTCTACCCCAAAACACTCCAGCCTCCACCAGCTATTCTCCACCCCCCACGGACCATCCTACACAGACCATCGAACCACTACACCATCCCATTCTTAACAGCCCTCTGCCAAATCACCTTGATCAAAACAAGCAACTAGCTCAATCAACTACGGGAAAAGGCCACTCCGGCCAGGATATCCAAGTCACCACGGTGTTGCCGGCCACTCCTCACTAGGAAGGCCAATACTGTTTGCAAAGGCAAACTGACGTCAACCCTGATCTTGCCAACGTCAGCCCCAGGCCAAGCCACTCTAGCCCACCAGCAAACGGGCTAAGCCATACCAGCCCACAAACCCAACCAACCCAAATGGGCCACATTGAACCACCAGCCCAATTGCCCAACCCACCAACCACTACTGGCCTGTTAAACCAACAAACCCCGTCCCCCAAAACGGTAAGGAAAAAACGAGGGGGAAGGAAAGGGAAATAAACTCCCTATCTCCTTTCCTACCTCTATTCTCTTCTTCCTCTTTTCTATCTTGATATCTTTTAATCATGGTGAACATTGGATGCTGGAACACTTGGGGACTCAATGCCCCCAAAAAACATCTCTCGGCCAAAACTTGGATCCGAACCCAAAATCTTGCTATTGCCGGTTTTCTTGAAACTCGAATAGCCCACCAAAACCTTTCAAATATTGAAAGCAACCTGAATCCTTCCTCATGGGAGTTCTTGTCAAATTGCAGCCCTTTCTCATCTTGCAGAATTCTGTTAGGATGGGACCCCCATCAATTCAGCCTCACTTGCATAAACTCAACAGACCAGTGGATTACTTGTAAAGCTTGCAACCTTGTGGACAACACCCAATATATCCTCACTTTTGTATACGGTCTAAACACTCCAGGGGGGAGACAACTACTTTAGGACTACATAAAGAAGCCAAACCTACACTTAAACCAAGCTTGGGTTTTAATGGGGGATTTCAATGCCATCCTCAAACCAGATAACAGAGTTGGTGGTGACAATTCTTGGGTAGGGCATATGGATGATTTTTGCAATGCAATCACTCACGCAGGGCTTCTTCAACCTCCATACACCGGCATGAAGTACACTTGGCACAATGGCCAACATGGTGGCCATACCATCCAGAAAAAAACTTGACTGGATTTTTGGAAATCAAACTTTTCATGAAAATTGGCCAACAGCTCACTCTACTTTTCTCCCTCGCAGCATCTCAGACCACAGTGCCATGATTTTGCACCTTGCCAACCAGCCCCCCACCCCAAAAAAGAAGCCTTTCCATTTTATAAACCAATGGACCACACGTCCAGACTATCTCACTCATATAGCCCACATCTGGCACCCCCCTATTTTTGGAAACCATATGCAAATTCTCCTAGCCAAGCTTCAGAAAATAAAAGTCTTTCTCAAGCAATACCACACCCTTCATACCAACAACATCTCAGACCGCGTGAAATTGGCTCGTAAGCATTGGGAAACTGCCCAATGCATGCTTGATAACTCCCCCCACTCTTTTGAGCTTAGAGAAAAGGAAAGAGAAACAACCAAAGCTTATGCATTATTAAGCAAAGATGAGGAAGCAATAAAAAAGCAGCAGTCTCGGGTGCAATGGCTCAAACTAGGGGACCAAAACACGAAATTTTTCCACAACTCTATCACTCACAGGAGAGTTCGAAATACATTCCATAAGCTCAAAGATGATGATGGCAACATGGTCAACAACCATTGTAATATTTGCAAACTTGCAACTCATCACTACAAAAACCTCCTTACCTTAACTACCACCTCCCCCGTCACAAACCACCACCACCACACTCCCCCTACCACCATTTCCCCTTCTTCCATGGCTGCTCTTTCCAGCCCCATCACTGGAGATGAGATAAAAACAGCCCTCTTTTCCGTCCCTAATGATAAAGCGCCAGGCCCAGATGGCTTCACTTCCACCTTCTTCAAGCACGCCTGGTCCATTGTTGGTGCTGATTTCACAAAAGCCATCCTCTACTTCTTTGACACCAACACTCTTCCTCGTAGGGTAAACTCAACAAAGTTAACCCTTGTCCCAAAAACCGAGAGCCCCTCTTCGCTTCATGACTACAGACCCATTGCCTGTTGCACCACAATTTACAAATGCATAGCCAAGATCCTTGCAAACCGGTTGAAATCAGCCCATCCCAAACAGCCTTTCTCCCTGGACGGCAAATCTCTAATGCCATCCTTCTTACCCAAGAATTGATGAATGGCTACCACCTGCACAGATCCCCCCCACGGTGTGCCCTCAAAGCTGACCTCAAAAAAGCCTTTGATACAGTGAGATGGGAATACATTCTTCAGCGCCTCTTTGATCTTTGCATCCCTCTTGATGTCATCAATTGGATCAAGACTTGCATTACGACCCCCTTCTTCTCAGTTAGCATAAATGGGGAGCTTCACGGCTTCTTCCCAGCCACTAGGGGTCTAAGGCAAGGGGACCCTCTATCCCCTTACCTTTTTGTGGTTGCTATGGATGGGCTGCACCACATTTTGCAAGAGAATGCCAATTCCCCATCCTTTAAATACCACCTGCACTGTAAAAAGAATTCTATAACTAACGTCTGTTTTGCAGATGATGTTATGATTTTTTGCCATGCAGATGCAGCTTCAACTGAAATTGTGAAGGCCTCTCTCTCCACATTCTCTTCGATCTTGGGCCTAAAGATAAATCAAGAGAAAAGCTCTCTTTACCTATCGGGGGTAAATCCAGATACAAGGGACACTATTGAAGGCATTCTTGGGTTCAACCAAAAGACTCTTCCAGTTACGTACCTTGGAGTTCCATTAATAACCAAGCGGCTAACATTCCACAACTGCAAGCCTCTCATAGATCGAATCCTTTCTAAAATTTGTCTATGGACAACAACTTTCCTCTCCTATGTAGGCAGACTCCAGTTGATCAAATCAGTCTTGTTTTCGTACCAAGTCTACTGGTCGACTATGTTCATCCTTCCCTGCAGCATTGTTAAAAGAATTGAGAGTATTCTCTCCGTATTCTTGTGGAAGGGTTATTCCTTACTCACAACTGGAGCAAAAGTTTCATGGTCTGCTTTATGCTTCCCTCAAAAGGAATGAGGTCTGGGTTTAAAGAGCATTAAATCTTGGAATAAAGCAGCCACATTGAAGCACACCTGGAATCTTCTTACAAACTCTCACTCGATTTGGGTTCAATGGATGCACTCTCATCGGCTCAAGAATAACTGTTTTTGGCAGATAAAAACCCCATCAAAACCATCCTGGTCTTGGCGCAAAATTCTTCAAAGTAGAGACTGGAGTAGAGGGCTTTTCAGGAAAACTATTGGCAACGGTTCTACTACTCATTTATGGCTGGATTATTGGTTGCCTGGGGGATTTTGTATCTCTGATTCTATCTCAGCTAGAGTCATTTATTCCACAGGCATCGGTTGGAAAGCCAAAGTCAGTGCAATCATCTCAGGAGGCTGCTGGTCCTTCGCTTTTCATGTTCCAGCCCTTCAACACATTTGGGACTCCATCCACTCTCCCCCATTACCAGACCAAGAAGATCGCTACCTATGGGCAGGTCACCCAACTGGAACTTTCACCATTGCCAGTGCTTGGGAAAACCTAAGGAACAAAAATCCCATCTCCCCCATCTACCATCTCCTATGGTATCCTGACCACATTCCTCGCCAATCATTTATTCTCTGGCTGGCTTCAAAGAACAGGCTGAGAACTCAGGATCGTCTTCCCTATCATTCAGATGGGTCCAACGGCACATGCTCTCTTTGCAACTCCCAAATTGAAACGCATGACCATCTCTTCTTCGACTGTACTTACTCAAGGCTTGTTTGGGATCAAGTAAACCGATTGACTGATCCTACCTGGCCGAACCTCCCTTGGCAGGACTTCCTTACATGGGCCTCCCAAAAATGGACAAGCAAGTTTCAGTTCAGCCACCTTCTAGCCAAGCTAGCCCTGTCCACCACTTGCTATTTTCTATGGCAGGAGAGAAACAAGAGGTTCTTTCAACAGGCCCATCGCCCCCACAATGCTACAGCAACTGACATTATCCAGCAAATTAGAAGACAGGTAAATAACCTGAAGAAGCAATACATCATCTCGGCGACCCAACAATTTTTATGGGGCCCCTCTCTTGGTCAATCTGGCCCTTCGGTTTAATTCATGGTCTCAGGCCTCTTTGCTGAAGTCTGCTCAAGGCCCCAGCCCAGTCTCCTCTTTTTTTTCTTTTTTCGACGTCAGCCCCTTGTAGCCCTTTTTCAAATGGGACAGACTCTTGTTTTCTTTTCTTTTTGCCTCCTGTAGGGCTTGTTTTTTATCCTTAGGCTTTATTAAGCCTGGCCGCCTTTCCTAAGCTTCGGGTTTTCTCCCAAGCTTTTCAAGCCCCCTCTTGTTCAGTTTTTTTCTCTTTTAATATACAAATTCTTCTTCTTAAAAAAAAAAAGGTTAATCAAGACGTTGACAACTTGGTTCAAAGGGGTAATTCTTCCATTCTTACAAATCCGTTGACAATAGAAGTTAAACTAATATCATTTAAAATCAAGGAAATAAATTAGACTTCTATTAACGCTAAGGAAAATCTAGATGCATGTTAAAGTAATCAAAGTAATCTTTTAATTTATTCATTACCGTCGAGTGAATTAAGTATTGAGAAGCAATCATTCTTCACTCAATGGTAGCCTTAAGATCAAAATCTATGCAATTTTTTTCTAGCCAATGTTCAAAAGTTTGAACATTTATTCGCCTTATTCATCCTAAATAAATTAATGTGATAGAAAAGACAATAAAATTAATTTATTTGCTTCTTATTCTTGCTCCCCACAACAATTACAGATTGAAAGAAACATAGAAAACACATAAACAATATCAAACCAATTCCATAAGCATGAATCTAAAATCAATAGCATAAATTCTGGACAAAGATAAATAAATACTTGAAATTGGAAGAATTACAATGGAAACGCTACTTCTCACAACCAATAATGAAGATGGATGCTACCCCTTTTGAATCGAACAAGTGAATCAGTTGCTCTGCTTTTATAGTTTGCTTCTAGATTTGGAAAAAAAAGTGGAGAAGGAGAGTCCCTTGCTTGTGTGTATCTCCCTTTTTATTCTGGAAGATTTTTATCCCTAATGTTGTTAATCAAGCTAAAAAGTAGGAGATAAATGTTGTAGAGAAAATCTCTCTAATCTTTGACAGATTAGGAAGCACAACCCCTCATCCAACTTGCACCAGGATTTTTATGCTGCAGATTATTTTTCTTGACTTTGGGTCCTTCATGCCAGTTGTATTACTGAATGTTTAGATGACTTTGAGCTTTTTAATCACTTGATTTTGACATCGTATGCTCTAGATATGCTCAGTTCAGTGTTGGTGATCGAACAAAGTCAGGGTTGATGTTGTTCCAATTGGACGCCCAAATATGCATTGAATTTATGCCTATAATACTTTTCCAACAATCTTGATAGCTATAATTACAATTATGAAACTTCTCTTTAGGAATTAAAACCTGAAACATGTAACAAAGGTCTGAAATATAAAGCGCAGAATTTCCTATTTTATAGCAAGTAATCCATAAAGTCTCTTAAACATGTCAAACCCATAAAATAACTTTCAATATGTTGAAATAAGCTTAAAAATTGTTAAGAAGCATAATGTAAAAGGAATACAAATAGATGTATATTTTGCACTTGTCAAATTCCCCCACACTTAGTTGTTGCACGTCCTCGGGCAAGATTCAAATCTATTTTTTTCGAAGGAAAATGCAATGCTTCCACTAAGAACAGTCAAACTCTTAAATCACCATAATGTTTCATGAACAATAGTCTACATAACTTAAAAGAAATGCTTAGCAAGAGTTTTTTACTTGAAAATAAAATAACCGAATCCGTAGAGCTCATAGAAATAATCACTTCATTCTCACGTGTTTCAAAGGTTAGTGTTTCGCTTAAATTTCTTCCAATGTAAGTGATCTACCATAAGCTTGCAAATCATCTCACTCTCCACCACCTAGATTACATGCACTACATAATCATAAGGTCTTTAGAACAGTTGTAATGGAGCTTCGTTTAAGGTATGAAATTGTTTTTGGTAAAGTAGCTTAAAAGCCATTGAGACCAATGGAGCAAAATGCCCTGTATTTGTACATGAAACCTTAAATACTCTATCCATCCCTTTTCAAACTTAAAGATTTCAAACCCACTATATCCTTCTTTACGAGATAATTTATCGCTTAGAAAAACATTTGCATTCAACTTAAGGGTCGATCGTTAACCTCTTATTAGAATTTGTCTAAGAATCAATGATAAGAACAAATGGTTGCTATAAACAAAAAGCTTAGCTTTTTGTCATGGATTCTTTTAATTTTCATAATTTCTTCATACCTTTGCTCCAACCCATGATTTAATATATATCGACGTGTCATCAGGGATGAAGCAATCAATAGAACTAATCTTTTCCATAATAAACTAAAAGTACTTTAGAGTAACAATCTGTGGCATTTCCCTACCATAACACATCACCTTTCAAGACTCTCCCAACTTTCCAAGCAGTCTCATGCTCCTATAATTATGAATTATACTCCACTAGTCCCTACAGTTTGAGTGAGTTAAATGGTAAGGCTTGTAATGTTGGTTATCAAGGAAAAAGGTTATCAGCTCAAAAAGATTCACAACGAGAATATTAATTCAAAGATGGGTTGATAGGCTATATGTGACATATAACAAAGAATGTCTTAATCATGTTTATGCATGCATGTATTAATGTTGTCTCGAAAAGAATCATGGCAAGTTCTAGAGAGACAAAACAAATGGAAGAAAATCACACATGAAAGGAAAATAGAGATCGATACGCATGTTTCGGTCATTAGGCTTAAAATCTCACAGGCTAGTGTCTATCACATTCAGTTACTTTTATTCCAAATAATATCACTTGACTAAACAACCTTTAAGAAGCAAGTTCATCATTCAATCATGTTATGATTTTTCTTGAGTTCAACTGAAAAGTCGTTCATGAGTTAACATTCAAAACAAATACAGAAATTTGCCAGAGAAAAAAAAATTCTTCTTCTCTATTTTTTTTTTAAATTAAAAAATGTTGCTGTTCTTTAGTTGGCACAAAGATATTAAGGAATGCATGATCCCCCCCTCCCCCCAACTTACACACACACTAAGTATGGGGCATTTCTTGTATTACTAACATTAGATGGGGCGGTTCTTTGCATATCTGACTAGAGTGGCAACTGGACCAAACATCTTTCTGAGAGAATGGTTGAGGAAAAACAAATTAAAATTTTATTAAATATAAAGAGATAAAACAATAAAAGGAATCCAACGAAAAATAAATCTTTATTTATTGTGGTGCATTGCCACAGTTGGGTTGCCTCCCAAAAACGCCTTTCTTTATTATCTTTGGCTAGACAAAGTCCTTTTGCAGCATTAATCTTGGTAAATTGGACCAACCAATTTAATCTCCTTCACATTAGTGCCATCAAAATCATCAACATAAGGCTTAAGTCTATGACCATTCACCTTAAAGTCTTATTAGTTTCCAAACTTTGAATTTCGATAACACCATTTGGACAAATATTCAGTACAACAAATGGTCCAATCCATCTAGATCTTAACTTACTTGGCATAAATTTCAACCTGGAGTTAAAAAGTAATACCTTCTAACCAATGGAAAATTGTTTTTGAAGCAACAATTTATCAGGAAGGTACTTTGTTCTCTCCTTATACAACAATGCATTATCATAAGCTTCCACCCGAATCTCCTCTAACTCCTAGAGTTGTAACTTCTTTTTTATTCCAGCTTCTTTAGCATCCAAGTTATATTGTTTCACTGCCCAATAAGCACGATGTTGAATTGCGATAGGTAAATTAGGCAACTTACAAAATACCAACCCATATGGTGACATCCCAATTGGAGTTTTGTATGTTGTTCGGTACGGCAACAATGCATCTTCCAAAGGTAGAATGCAATCCTTTCGGTTGGGGCTCAGTGTTTTCTCAAGGATATTCATAACTTCCCGATTTAAAACTTTACCTTGTCCATTGGTTTGTAGATGATAGGTTATGGTTACTCGTTGGTGGACTCCCTATTTTCGCATCAATGCTTTCATAGTTTGGTTGCAGAAAGGGGTATCTTGATCACTTATTATTGCTATAGGAATTTCAAACCTACTGAAAATATTATATTGTGAAATCCTATAACAACTTTAAAATCGTTAGTACATGTAGCTTTTGCTTTTAGCCATTTCGACACATAATCCATAGCAAGTAAAATATAAACAAAACCAAAAGAACTAGAGAAATGTCCCATAAAAATCCATGCCCCATACATCAAAAGTTTCACAATATAAAATAAAATTTTATGGCATTTCATTCCCATGGGATAAACTACCCATATTTTGACATTTTTCACAACTCTTAGAAAATTGGTAGGCATATTTAAAAAGAGTTTCCCAATAAAACCCACTGTTTAAAATTTTTCTAGTTGTTCTTTTGGGTCTAAAATGTCCACCACATACATACATATGACAATAAGTAAGAATGAAATAAATTTAATCATTTGGTACACACCTTCGGATAATTTGATTCGAACCTAATTTCCAATGATATGGTTCATCCCATATACAATACTTAGAGTCATTCTTTATTTTGCATTTTTTGCTTTATTTAATTTATTAGGTAAGATTCTTGTAAACAAAAAATTAACAATGTCAGCATGCTATGGTTCCTTACCTTGTAAATGCAATAGTTGCTCATCAAAGAATGTCTCTGCAATTGGCAGGATATCTTTCTCATTCACAATTCTGCTCAAATGGTTTACCATAAAATTGTTAGATCTTTTTTTATCCTTCATTTCCAAATCAAACTCTCGCAACAATAAAATCCAGCATATAAGCCCCGGTTTGGATTCCTTCTTTGATAATAAGTACTTAAGGGCTGCATGATCTGGGAAAACAATCACTGTAGATCCTAACAAATATGATTTAAACTTGTCCAAGGCAAACACAATAGCTAAAATCTCTTTTTCTATTGTTGAATAATTGCATTGAGCTGAGTTTAGTGTCAACGAAGCATAGCAAATAATATAGCTTTTCATTCCATTTTGTTGGCCAAGTACAACTCCTATGACAAGTTTACTTACATCACACATGATTTTAATGGGCATCTCCTAATTTTAGTGGTTGTATTATTGGTTCCGACGTGAGGAGCTCATTCAATTTGTCAAATTATATTCTGCAAGTTGCTTCAAAGTTAAAAGGCATGTCCTTTTGCAACAGTCGAGATAGTGGTTGTGCAATCTTCGAGAAATCCTTGATGAATCGCCTGTAGAAACTTGCATGACCAAGAAAACTATGAATTTTCCTAATATTAGTAGGATAGGGTAAACTTGTAATCAAATCAACTTTTGCTTTATCGACCTCAATACATCTAGTTGAAACCACATGACCCAAAATTATCCATTGTTGGACCATGAAATGACATTTTTCATAGTTTAAAACCAAGTTTATGCTAATATATCGCTTCAAAACCTTAGTTAAGTAATCTAAACAATGATCAAAAGAATTTCCATAAATAGTAAAGTCATCCATAAAAATTTCAATGCAATTTTCAATCAAGTAAAAAAAATGCTCATTATACAACTTTGAAATGTACCTAGGGCATTGGACAATCCAAAAGGCATACGTCGGTAAACAAATGTTCAAAATAGACAAGTAAAAGTTGTCTTTTCTTGGTCTTCTTGAGCTACAACTATTTGGTAGTAACTAGAAAATCCATCTAAGAAACAGAAAAATTATTTACCTGCTAGTCTTTCAGGCATTTCAACTATGAAAGGAATTGGGAAGTGATCCTTTCTTTTGTTAGCATTCAACTTGCTAAAGTAAATATACATTCTCCACCTTTGTTCATTGGGAACAAGCGTTAAATCAGTCTTCTTGGGAACTACATGCATCGGACTTACCCATGGACTATCAAATATTGGATAGATAATCCTTTGGTCTAATAACTTTAAAATTTCCTTCGTAATAACCTCCTCCATTACTGGATTCAGTTTGTGTCGAGGTTCCCTCATGGGTTTGGCATCACTGTTGAGCAAAACTCTGTGCATACAAAGTGTAGGGTTGATCCCTTTAATGTCTGCCAATGTCCAACAAATTGTTGTCTTGTGTTCCCCCAAAACCCTTAATAGTTTTCCTCATGAACTTCAGTTAAATCATTTGCAATAATGATTGGCAGTGTTTCATCTTCTCCTAAGTACACATACTTCAGATGTGTGGGAAAGTTTTTAACTCCACCTTCGTGCTTGCACAATGGAAGGTAAATTTTTAACATGTGAACTTGGGTAATTCAACAGGTAAGCTAGTCCACATGTCAGGCATTATAAGCAATAAATGTAAGCACATAATTGCTTCTTTCATGTCTTCATTAATTTCCCTCCTTGCATCCTTATCTATCTTGCTTTGTTGCAACGCTAAGTTCAACTTATCCTTCATAAGATTCAGCTCAAAATAATCTTACACAATAGGGTCAAAACATCAATTAGAAAAACAGATTCAAATTCTTCAGGATATTTCATAGCATAACAAATATTAAATGTCATTATTTCTCCATCAAACTCAAAAGATAAAGTACCCTTATGCACATCAATCTTAGTCCTGGTTGTTTTCATGAATGGTCTACCTCACAATATATGAGTTGAATTTAAAGCATAATCATCATCCATGTCAATGATATAAAAATCTGCAAAAAAAATTAAGTCATTATCTCTAACTAGAACATCCTCAACAATACCTTTAGGATATGCATTAGACCTATCTGCTAATTGAATTATTACCTTTGTTTCATGTAAAGGTCTTAGATTCAAAACTTTGTAGATTCAAAGAGGCATAACATTTATTGATGTTCCTAAATCTAGCATTGCCCTTCCTATAGCATAATTTCCACTTACACATAGAATAGTGAACACACCTGGATCCTTGAATTTTTAAGGTAAGTTTCTTTGTATTACTGTTGCACATTCTCTCCAACTCTGATTTTTTCTTCATTTTTTAACCTCCTTTTATTGGTGCACAACTCCTTGAGAAACTTGACATAACGTGGAATTTGCTTGATTGCATCCAACAATGGAATGTTAATCTCAACCTTCCAAAAAGTTTGAGATTCATGCTCTCAAACAACTCATGTTTCCCCTCCTCTTTCTTTGTGTTCGCCAACCTGCTAGGAAATTAAGGTACAACTGCAAATTTGATTCAATTCTTAACTCATTACTTGACTTTGGAAAAGAGGATTCAAGTGGTGTGTTTCCTTCCTTTCTAATTTCCTTTAGTTCTGTCAGCCTTGGTAATGAGGTCTTCACCTCCATTACAACTTCTAATGACTATTGAATTAACATTTTCCTATAGGTTAACTTCTAGTTAAGTTGGTAACTTACCCTTGTTAACCTCCATTTTGCTTAATGACGTTGCCAGCTGTGACACTTGAGTTTCTAAATTTTGGATGCTAGCTCTTTTCTCCTGTTGGAACAAATAGGTGTTAGTTGTTAAAGACTTCACAATTTCCTCTAGAGACATACCTAAGCATGATGCTTGGTGAGGTGGAGGGGCTGCTTTATTTTGACCAAAAGAAGAGAACTATTGTCGATTATGGGTCTGTCCATACCTCAGGTTTGGGTGATATGTCCAACCTGGGCTGTACTAATTTGAAAAGGGGTCATGGTTCCTTGGCTGATTACAAAACCCACTTACAACATTCACTTGAAGAATTACATTCTCTTGAAGTTGTGGGCACATGTCAGTAGAGTGATCTGTAAAGGCACAAATACCGCAAACTTTGGTCTGTCTTACCTGTCCCAAAACTTCTTGCTTAATATGAAAGGTTAGTTATGAAAGTTGCGTTTCAAGATTAGAATGACTCACCTCACTTACCTTTCTAGGATTGTGGTCACCTCTAATTCCAAATTGTTATGAAAACACTGCCATCATAGAAATTAAATCTCTTGTTGCATAGAAGTCTTTTCTACAACTGCTACTCTCCTTCCAGCATATCATGTTTCTATCCATATGTAAGATGCTTCATAAAAATATTGCAGGAACAATTGATCAGGAATTTGGTGGTGTGGGGAACTAGCAACCAACTGATTAAAACATTCTCAGTACTCAAATTAATTTATTTGCTTCTTATTCTTGTTCCTCACAACAATTATGGATTGAAAGAAACATAACAAACACATAAAACATAACAAACCAATTCCATAAGCATGAATTTGAAATAAATAACTTAAATTCTTTACAAAGATAAATAAATAATTGAAAGTGTAATAATTACAATGGAAACGCTACTTCTCACAACCAATAATTAAGATGGATGCTATCCCTTTTGAACCGAACAAGTGAATCAGCTACTCATGCTTTCATAGTTTGTTGCCACATCTGGAAAAAAAAATGGAAAAGGAGAGTCCCTTGCTTGCGTGTATCTCCCCTTTTATTCTGGCCCTAATTTTGTTAATCAAGCTAAAAAGTAGGAGATAAATGTTGTAGAGAAAATCTCTCTTATCTTTGACAGATTAAGAAGCACAACCCATCATCCAACTTGCACTAGGATTTTCATGCCGCATATGATTTTTCCTGACTTTGGGCCCTTCATAAAAATTGTATTCCGGAATGTGTATATGGATTTGGGATATTAAATCACTTGATTTTGACATCGTATGCTTAAGATATGCCTAGTTTAGTGTTGGTGCACGAACAGAGTCAGGACTGGCGCTATTGTTCTAGTTGGATGCCCAAATTCTGCATTGAATTTCAGCATACGATACTTTTCCAACAAGCTTGATAGCTATAATTCTAATTTCGAAAAACTGCTCTTTAGGAATTAAAACCTGAAACATGCAACAAAAGTCCGAAATATAAAGTGCGGAATTTTCTATTTTATAGCAAGTAATCCACAAAGTCTCTCAAACATGTCAAACCCATAAATAACTTTTGATATGTTGAAATAAGCTTAAAAGATGTTAAGAACCATAATGTAAAAAAATACAAAAAGATGTATATTTTGCACTTGTTAAAGACATACAGGGTGTTTGGCACGGTGTTGCAAAAGCGCTTTTGAAACAATTTGAAAATATTTTATTTTAAATTAAAAAATGATATTTTTTTATCATTTTTATTTGCTGATATCAAAAATGATTTTCAAAAAATAAAATAACATTATTTCGATGCATTTCTGAACGGAAAATATTTTTAAAAACAACCACAACCACAGTCCACAAGAGGCCATTAATTAGCAATAACCCAATCTAAAAAGCATCTCGTCGGCCCTACTAACTTGGCTAACCAATCCAAAGGATACCTTTATTTCATGCATAATTTTTTTCCAAAAAAACAAGTGTAAAGAAAAAAAGGAAAAAGTGAAAGATATTATAAGAAAATGAAGATGAGAAGAACAAAATGCTGATAAATAAATGTAAAATGATAAAAATAAAATAAAGTCATGGATGAAGAGGAATATGTAAGAAATACTTGTTTTGAAGAAAAAAAACCCTACCTTTTGCAATAAAAACTAAATAGAGAAAGCTTCAATGGTGTCATTTCCACATTAAAAGATCATTTCCTTTATGTATATGTACTAGAATAGTATCCACTCTGTACTATAAGGTCTTATTTTTTGTTATTAAAATATTTAGATATCAAAAGTTTTTTTTTTAAAAAAGGAAATATAATAAGTCTCAACCAACTAAATAAACTAGATGTATTATATATGAAAAAACTATAACGACAACAAACAGAAAAATATTACATATAAAAAAGCGATTACAGTAACATAGAAAAAAAATCTTATTCAAAAGTAAAAATGATAAGTCATTTACCCGGTTGTATTTAATGATTTTGTTTATTAGCATTAATTTGCATTATAAATTGATATACATCTAGAATTTATTGAAAAAAAAAAACAAAGAATGCATGGCTGCATCCCTAAAAATATTTCTATTTAAAAAAAAAAACTAAAAAAGCCAAACAAATCATATAGAATTAGATATTAATCATAAATGTTATTTAAAAAAATATAAAAATGGTATTAATATAAAAAGAAAATAAAAAAAAAGAATGAGATTAGACAATGTGGTCTTAGATAACCAAGTCAAGCAAGTGGATCACCGAGAAAGGGCCAATGTGCACAAACTTTTATTTTTTTTAAGTTAATGGGATGGACAACATTATTTGACAAAAATAAATAAATAAACAAAGCATCGTTTATAATTTTCTAGATTCAAACCATCATATTGACTAGGAAAATGGGTTTTTTTTTTTAATTCAAATACCTATTTTCAATCCATTTTGGCCCAAAAAGTTTTGGAAACACTATTGGAACGTTGTTAAACCAATTCAAAACCTAAGAACCGCAACAAACCATCCCGAGATCCATAATCTACCCAAAACAAAACATTTAATTGAGCACAAATATGATTTTTTAGGTGCTTTTAAGGTTTTATTAAAAAAAAAAATTAATATTAACTTCCTCGCATATGGAACCATTTGACATAAGAGATTATGTAGTGGCTAAAATCATCTCCAACATAAATTCTCTCTTTATGCTGGAATGGAGTGACCCTCTCCCTCTCATCCATCAAAACATAAATGAAAAAAAATAAAAATTGATATCAAAATTATCTTTTTCAAAATCAAAGGGACAGATAAATCTAAAAGCTGAAAAATAGAGAATTGAACTTTTCAAATAAATTTTTACCATATATTTTACCTGCCCTTTTCACCTACGTTTTTTGCCTTTTAATTCAACACTCTATATTAAAAAAATATGCAATTAGATGCTAATTTAGACTAAAAAAATTCAATAATGTAAAATAAAAATTTAAATTAAAAAATTTACAGAGACAAGAACATAAACAATAAAATAGCTACAATAAAATATTTCTCTCGTCTACTTGATACTGTAATTCGATTGAGGACGTCATCCAATACGCTGTTCATAAAAAAAATAAAATAGGTAGGGATGACTCCCACCATCTTGAGTCTTTTCTTTTGTTACATAACAATAAATAAATAAATCAAAGACGACTTATTCTTCTGTGTATAAGAAAATAAAAATGCATCCAAAATTAAGAAATAGACACTAGAAAAAGAAAGGGCTTGGAGTCCAGATAAACCAACAGTCAATTATCGGCCTGTATATATACACACGCACACTCAAACCATTCCACTGCTAAACTCATCTCTTCATTTTTTTTAGGATGGAAAGGTGGTTCCTTATCCTTGTCTCCATCTCCATCTCTTTCTTCTTGAAAATTGTATTCAACAATTTCTTAACCACCAGGAAATTACCTCCAGGTCCCCGAACCTTTCCTTTCATTGGCAATTTGCTATGGCTCCGCATGTCTGCCTTCAAGGTAGAGCCAATCCTTCGATCGCTCCATGCCAAGTTTGGCCCGATGGTTACCCTCCGTGTTGGCACTCGCACTGCTATCTTCATTGCAGATCGCACCCTCGCTCACGAGGCTTTAATACAAAGCAGCGCAGTTTATGCGGACCGCCCACCAGCTGGTGCTACGATAAGAGTTATAAGTAGTAATCAGCATAATATTACCTCTTCCTCTTACGGTCCAACTTGGCGGCTTCTGCGGCGTAACCTCACCGCAGAAATCCTCCACCCGTCGCGTGTGAAATCTTACACTCATGCACGCAACTGGGTTCTGCAGATCATCCAGAACCGCTTCGAGTCTCAAGCAAAAGCCGGTAGACCTATTTGTGCAATGGAACATTTTCAACATGCCATGTTTTGTCTATTAGTCCTGATGTGTTTTGGTGACAAGCTGGATGAAGATCAGATAAAAAGAATCAAGGAAGTTCAGCGACAAATGATAGTGAATTTCAGTAAGTTCAACATACTCAATTTCTGGCCAGCAGTGACAAAGATTTTGCTACGAAACCGTTGGAAGGAGTTATTTTTCCTTCGAAAATGCCAAGATGATGTTTTGATCCCATTGATAAGAGCAAGAAAGATGGCCAAGGAAGAGAGGGTAAACAAAAGTAAAGTGGACAAGAAAGACTACGAAGATGAGCATGTTTTGTCCTATGTTGACACTTTACTGGATTTGGAGATTCCGGAAAAGAAAAGAAAGCTCAAGGAAGAAGAAATGGTGAGTTTGTGCTCAGAGTTTCTTGACGCAGGGACAGACACTACTTCAACAGCACTGCAATGGATCATGGCAAATCTGGTTAAGTACCCGCAAACTCAAGAGAAGCTATTCATGGAGATTAAAGGGGTTGTCCAAGATAGTGAAGAGAGCATAAAAGAGGAGGAATTGCAAAAGATGCCATATCTAAAAGCAGTAATTCTAGAAGGACTAAGGAGGCACCCGCCAGCCCATTTCGTGTTGCCACATGCGGTGACTGAAGATGTAATCTTGGGTAAATATGCGGTACCAAAAGATGCAACTATAAATTTTATGGTGGCTGAAATGGGGTGGGATCCAAAGGTGTGGGAAGATCCGATGGCGTTCAAGCCTGAAAGGTTTCTAGAGAGTGGAGGCGAAACATTTGATATAACAGGAAGTAGAGAGATCAAGATGATGCCATTTGGGGTTGGAAGGAGAATATGTCCTGGTTATGGTCTCGCAATGCTTCATTTGGAGTATTTTGTAGCTAATTTGATATGGAAATTTGAGTGGAAAGCTGTGGATGGAGATGATGTTGATTTGTCCGAGAAAGAAGAATTCACTGTAGTGATGAAGAATCCATTACAGGCTCATGTGTGCCCACGGTTGAAATAAATGATCGGGTCAATTATTATTATTATTATTATTATAAAAGATAAGGTTGGTTTTGTTTAGATAGAAGATAGCACTTCATGTAACTCTACTAGTTTATTAAGACGGATGCTCCTATGTTTGTGTGATATTTCTCCTATTGTATAAATTTGATCCCATTATTATTATTATATTTTGATTTTATTCTTAGTTTGTAAATGTTCCTTTTTCTTGGGTTGTAGAAGCTAGGAATTAATGGATCCCTAGTTGTTGGTACACTTGAACCATTATTCTTCCTTTAAAAGTAGAATTTTAGTCGTATGGAAATGAATCTTCATAGAATTTTACTATTTTTGAGATTGATTATATTTCCTTAGTTAATTTAGAATTCTTTTTTCTATTTAATATTTTTTGTTCTATCTTGGGTTTTTTTTATTATCTACGCAACAAGATTTATAATTTTGAGTTTTGATTATAACAAAATAAATTGAAAGAAACGGAGGATATCTAGAGTGCACAATATTGGAGTTCTAAATTCGTTTGATTTGTGGATTTTGATAATAAAATCATGGTTTTCCACCATAAAAACACCATTTGGCCTAGCTTACGTGTAGCATGATTTTTTTGTTTTGTTTTTTGAACACTAAAAGTATAAAAGTACATTGATCCAAAGAGTTTAGGCCTAATATTTAAGGGTATTTATGTCTTTTAACTTTCAAATGCACAATGCTTTTACATTATTGCCTTTGAAGTCAAAGAAAAACAAACTTTAGTCCAAGATCATTTCTGACTTTTTTTTGTTATTGTTAAGAGGACAAGAGACAAATTTCACCTTTAATATTTAATATTGTTTAAAAAAACAATGGATGATGTGTTGCATATGTCAACATGAAAGATGATTGTGATCTTTGTGTGACATGTAAACATAACTTTCATTACTAGGCAGCACATGTTTAAAAAAGAACTCTAGTTTGGTAAGGAAGGTTCTTTCTCTTCTTTTCTTTTTGTTTTTCTCTTTCTCCTTCTCAATTTCTCTATTTGGCCTTCTGAACCTTCAAAGTTACCCCTCAATTTGTTTTTCCTTTGGATATGGTCCTTATTCTTTTGCTTTCTAATTTTTGTCCAATGCCTTTTTGTAAAGTTTTGATTTTTATCCTTTCATATAATTATTATTTTTTGAATTTCAACCTTTAAAATTTGATTTTATAGGGTACTAGGTTTCATATTTTTTTATGTATTGAGATTCCAGTATAATAATCTGGATTAGAAGTTTTAAAAGTTAACATAGGTCGACATCCTTTTTTTGAATTATTTTTTTATTTCATCATTCAACCTTAATTGTGTGTAAGAAATTGACACTGTGGTTTTCTTTAAAAAAATTCTATAAAGGTATCTTGATCTCATGCCGACCCATTTCATAGGTTAATTCAAGTTGACTCTCTTATTATTACCTAGGTTACATAAATATCATGTCACCTCAGATTGACTCAGACCAGGCTTTTGTCATTTTTTAAATCTAATTTTATGCTTTCAAAGGTTTTTTTTCCAAGTCATTGTGTTTTTTATTTTATTTCTTTACTATTAATGTCTTTTTTTCATCTAATTGAAATAAAAGCAATTTATTAAAACCTTTCAAAACTATAACCTGAATCATTGGTTTTTTATTTCATTAAAAAGTGTTTGTGACACCTAAACATTAATTTTTGGATACACAACATAACATGGGTCCATATCTAGTATAAATATTATGAGAGAATTATTGGGTAGTAAAACTATAAATTAGGGTTTCCTTATGAACATTTCTTTCAAAATTATTTTTATTTGATTTCTATTCATTAAGATCATCTACATTAATTGGTATCAAAATCCAAATATTTGTGGTGGTTTATTATTGACTACTATTAAAAAATAGAGTGACTTTGAAGAGTCACAAGACAAGGCATGTTCATGTTGTAGGTGGGAGAATTTTCAACTCAAGAATTAGAGGTCCAAAACAATAAGAATTGAAAACTAAGGATGTACAAGTATAGGTTATAGAATTAACCCATTTGTTGGCGGAGATAGATTTGCATAAAAATATTAGAATTAACCTTTCAATTAACAAAGAAAAACTTGGAGGATCACGAGTTGAATGATCATAAATCCATAATCAATTTTGAAACTAGTTTAAAAGGTATGAGTAGAGGTGGTAGATATTTTTATCTGTATGAATATTATATTTAAGCAAAAAAAAATAATGATTTTTTTATATGAATTGGAATTAACCATTAGAATTCAATGATGAATAAGATAAAAATGTCATTGAACTTGAGGATTGTACAAATTCTAGATTTTCTTATAATTTAGGCTTTGTAAGGATTCTCTCGTAACATGAAGAACTATTTGATAATTCAAAGTGTTTTATGGAGTTAACTTTGAAAATTTTAAAATGGTAAGAATATATAGATATAAATAATCAATTAGTAATTCTATTGTTCTTTGTCTATAATCAAGTGTTAAATTTTGATAATTAGTTTTGATATGAAAAATATAACGCATTTATCTTGTACATAATTGATAACCTTTAAGAGATTCCTTTGCTACAGTTAGAAGATGATTTTATATTATTAGATATTGCAAAGACATTAGCTTATCTTTATAAAACGTTACATGATAAAAAGAGAGAAAACAAATAAAATGGTTGTCAGCTTTTGGTTGGACAATATGAAATAAATATATGAATAATTTATATTTCATGAAAACATAAAATTGAATGCTTAAAAAAGCTTGATTGTGCAAATCAAATTGAGGAAATAATGAGGATCAAAACAGAACAATTATAACTTTTTTTTTATTATAATCTACAATTAATTGTGAGATGGTGAATAATAAGAGCATTTATAGTCAAAGAACCACAGTGTTTATATTATAATATTTTTTTATGCTTTGTTTATTATTTTTTTCACGCAATAAAACGATAATAAAAAAAACAAACACATCAAATTTACTGAATAAATAAAAATAAAAACAATAAAATATGATACATGATTTCACATATTAGAATGTTATCTCAAGTAAAAAGATTTATTTTCAAAAATATAGGTTAAAAAGGAGTATTATTCTAAATATAACTTTTTTATATAAAACATAATTGAAAAAAAAGCAAAAAAGGCTCAGGGCAGACCCTTTTTTTGCTATAAATTTAAACTTTTGTATCAAAAGTAAACTTGGAAAATATTAAGGTATTAAAATTGTATAATATTTGTAATTTTTTAAGTTTGAGGACTAGAGTGTATTAATTTATAATGGAACACCATCCATGTACTAAGTGTGGATTCGTCTTTTGAGTGCCTTGAGGTGAAACAACAAAGGCAGTCCCTCTATACCAGAATTTTGCTGTCTTGTTCTGAAAAAATAATTTTTTCAAGACTAAGCCTTTGGATTTCTTCTATTAAAGTTTAAAAAAGATATCACTGACTAAATGAACGCGTTGTCGTGATTAAGATTTCTTAGTACTTTCATGAATATGCCAATTTTTTTCTATTTCCAGAATCATTGTAAAATTATATGTGGAACTCACCAACCACAAAAATGAAAAACATAATAGACGGACAAGTCATAGCCTGAGATCGATAGGAGTCCCACGATCCATAATCGACCCAAAACAAAAAATTTATTCGAGCAAAAATATGTTTTTTTTTTTTGCTTTTAAGATTTTATATAAAAAAACATTTAATATTAGCTTTGCTCGCATATGGAATCATTTGACATTAATGAGATCATGTGGTGGCGAAAATCATCTCCGGTAGAAATTCACTCTTTACGCTGGAATTCAGTGACTCTCTCCCACTCATCCATAAAAACATAACTGAAAAAAGATAAAAATAAAGTTTGGCAGCAAAATTATTTTTTTCAAAATTAAAGGGATAGGCAATCTAAAAGCTGAAAAAATAGAGGACTAAAATGAACTTTTCAAATAAATTTTAAATTCACCGTATATTTTACTTGCCCTTTTCACCTAAGTTTTTAGCCTTTTAATTCAACAATCTCTTTTAAAAACATATGCAATTAGATGCTAATTTAGACTAAAAAAATCAATTCTGCAAAATAAAAATTCAAATTAAAAAATTTGCAGAGACAGGTGAGAGTATAAACAATAAAATAACTCTCTTTTACTTGATACTATAATAATAATAATTATTATTATAATATAATTAACACTTAATAACTCCCTGCCACGATTAAGGACGTCATCCAATACGTTGTTCATACAAAACAAACTAGCTAGGGATGAATCCCACCCATCTCGAGTCTTTTCTTTTGTTACATAACAAAAAATAAATAAAAGACGATTTATTCTTCTGTATATATAAGAAAATAAAAATGCATCCACAACTAAGAAATTATAAAATAAACTAAAAGAGGTCAGTGTTTCAGTGTAGTATGTGAATGAAAACATTGTGGATTAAAATAATATGTTTTTAGGTTGGTTCGGTTCTCGGGTCGGATCGGTTTGGTCGGGTCACCGATTTATTGATTTTTTAATAGTTCTTATCATAGTAAATAATTATTATATCCCTCAAAAAAGACAAAAAAAAAACAATTGTAGTCGTGCAATGGTAATTGCACAGTAAAATAATCTTTTTGCCCTCTAAGAAGACAAAAATCATGGTTTGCCTGCGGGAGTGTTTCAGATATTTTTTATTTTTTTGAAAATATCTAAATAATAATTTATCCCACAATAAGACAAAATTGAAGATCTGAAGCGTGTGACAGACACGCCGACAATATTTGGCCTCATGACCGCTTCAGGCGGCGTTGTTCAATGGCAGAAAATATCCATCTGGCATCTCACCCCATGTGTTGTCGTGTAATCTTCTTATTGGTGTGACGCGTCATGGCCCATAGTGGCCGGATTTGTGACGGTGGTCGGTTGAACTTTGTTTGACTTTTTTCTCTCTCCTACATGCTAAATTACAAGATAGACCCTCAGTTTTATAGTCTTTTCATTTCAGTCCCTTATCTTTTTATTGTTTTGCATGATCCTGATTTTTGTTATATAAGATTTGATTTGTTTCAATTGGGTCCTACGATTGAAATTGATTTTATATTTAAGTTTCAATTCGGTCCTCATTCTTTTAATTTCCGAATTGATTTTAAATCCCTTAATATATTCGGTACAAAAGTTTAATTTTTTCAATTTTTTCTTTTAATTGAAATTGATAATATATTTGGTTTTTATTTCGACCCCTATACTTTAAATTTTTTATTTTAATTCCCTTATTGTTTTTTATATTTATGAAATAGTCATTATTTTTGTCCATGTTTATATATGTGTGTTTTTAGATTTGGTTTTTAATTTTTATTATTTTCTTATTTATTGAGGTGGTGTTTTTTTTTTAGAAATTTAGCTGTTTTAGTGTGTATTTATGATAATTTGCAAATTGATATTTCTGTTTTTTTTGCTCTATGTTCTTTCTTTTGGTTTTTTTATTAGTTTTTTGTATTTTATTTTCATGTCAAATGATTTATTTTCAGCTAATATTTTTATTTTTGTTTTATCATTTATTTTTTTTGTTTTTGTTTTGTTAAAGTTTTTAGGCTTTTTGTAGTCTTTGATTTAATTTTGTTTTTCCATTATTAACGCAATAATAATAATAATAATAATAATAATTTTAATTTTTTTTCTTGCTTACTCTTTTGTTAATGTTTTTGAGTTTTTTTTTCTCAGGATAATTTTATAATTTTTATTATTTTGAAAGTAATAGTAATGATAATTTTAAATGTTAAGACTTCGATGTTGCTGTTGTTATAATAGAGTATATTAATTTACTTTATTATATCAAACTTTGTATATATAAATATTATATTTTATTTTTAAACAATTAAATTATTTTAATCCTAATAATTATAAAATTATTTTCTCAACCCGCAATATAGCACATGGAATTTAACTAGTAGACACTGAAAAAGATAGGGCTTGGATTCCAGATATCCACCAGTCAATTTATCGGGCTGTTTATATACTCGCGCACACTCAAACCATTCCACTGCGAAACTCATCACTTCAATTTTTTTCAGGATGGAAAGGTGGTTCCTTATCCTTGTCTCCATCTCCATCTCTTTCTTCTTGAAAATTGTCTTCTTAACCACTAAGAAATTACCTCCAGGTCCCCTAACCTTTCCTTTCATCGGCAACTTACTATGGCTCCGCTTGGGTTAACTTCAAGGTAGAGCCAGTCCTTCGATCCCTCCATGCCAAGTTTGGTCCAATGGTTACCCTCCGTATGGGCACTCGCACTGCTATCTTCGTTGCAGATCGCACCCTTGCTCATGAGGCTTTGATACAAAGCAGCGCAATTTATGCGGACCTTCGTTCCAGCTGCTGCTACGAGAAGAGTTATAAGTAGAAATCAGCATAATATTAGCTGTTCCTTTTTCGGTCCAACGGTTACCCATCGTGTGTGAAATCTTACACTCATAAACATTACTCGCTTTGGAGCTTCTGGAGGAGAAAAGAAAGCTCAAGGAAGAGGAAATGGTGAGTTTGTGCTCAGAGTTTCTTCACGCAGGGACAGATACTACTTCAACAGCACTGCAATGGATCATAGCGAATCTGGTTAAGTACCAGCAAATTCAAGAGAAGCTATTCGTGGAGATTAAAGGGGTTGTGCACGATGGTGAAGAGAACATAAAAGAAGAGCAATTGCAAAAGATGCTATATCTAAAAGCAGTAATTCTAGAAGGGCTAAGGAGGCACCCGCCAGCCCATTTCGTGTTGCCACATGCGGTGACTGAAGATGTAATCTTGGGTACATATGTGGTACCAAAAGATGCAACCATAAATTTTATGGTGGCTGAAATGGGGTGGGATCCAGAGGTATGGGAAGATCCGATGGCGTTCAAGCCTGAAAGGTTTCTAGAGAGTGAAGGCGAAACATATGATATAACAGGAAGTAGAGAGATTAAGATGATGCCATTCGGGGCTGGAAGGAGAATATGTCCTGGTTATGGTCTTGCATTGCTTCATTTGGAGTTTTCTCTTTTGATTTGGTCCTTATTCTTTTGCTTTATAATTTATTTCAAATGCCTTCTGGTAATGTTTTGATTTTTATTCCCATTATTCTCACTACTATTATTTTTTATCATTTCATATATTTACTTTTTTCAATTTCAACCTTTAAAATTTGATTTGTTGGAGACTGGTTTTCATATTTTGTTTATATATATTGAGATTTTAGTCTAATAACTCAGGTTACAAGTTTAAGAGGTTAACATGAGTTGATATCTTCTTTTTTTTCATCATTGAACCTTTATTTTGCTTGTGTGTAAGAAATTAGCTTTGTGGTTTTCTTAAAAAACTTTTCTGTCAAAGTTATCCTGATCTCATGATCTTGTCCATCGATTTTATAGGTTAATTAAAGTTGACTCGCTCATTATGACCTAGGTTACATGTTTATCATGTTACCATAGGTTGACTTACACTAGGCTTTTTATCAAAAAAATTATCCAATTTTGTGTTTTCAAAGCATTTTTTCCAAATGATTATGATATTTTTTATTTTGTTTGTTTACTATTAATGCTTTTTATCATCTAATTAAAACAAAACCAATTTATTACACCCTTTCAAAGCTATAACCTGAATCGTTGATTTTTTATTTCTTTAAAAATTGTTTGTGACACCTAAACATTGATCTTAGAAGGGGAATATGGATGCAGAACATAACATGGGTCCATATCTAGTATAACTATTAGAAGATAATTATTGAGTAGTAAATCTACAAATTAGGGTTTCTTTATGAACCTTTCTTTCTAAATTATATTATTTGATTTCTATTTATTAAGACCAACTACATTAATTGGTATAAAAATCCATTTTTACGTAGTACCCAAATATCACTTTAAACCTCCATATGCCAAGTTTTCAAAATCAAACACAATAAAGGTTTTTCTAACCTTGAAACAAAAAATAATGAAAGAGAAATCTGGAATAGATTCAAGCTTCATTTCACTTTTTCTTTCCTCTATCTTTAAACACCAAATTTTCTTTTTTGAGTCTTTAAACCCTTTTAAATCACTCATTTTATCTTTTTTATCACTCTTTAACCCTTTTTATTTTCTTAAACTGGTAATATTTTTAAAGATATTTATTATGAAATTCATAGAAGAATAAGTCAAAACCCTTATCTCCCTCTCTTAAACCATGTTGTCGGCCTTAAAGAGAGAAAATGGGTTTTATACTCTTTATTTTGCCTATTTAAAAATTAGACCCTAATGATTTTGACGTCCATTATTTTTATCCCTATACTTTTAACAAATTATAATTCACACCTAACTTATTGTTCAATCCACTTTTTAATATCAACTTAAATAATTATCATTGCAATTTGTTTTCATTTTAAAAAGAAAAATTTACACTGCATTATTTATTTCTATGAGGTATAATATTTTTATTTTAGATCATGAGTTTATAATAACTAAAACATAAATAAAGCAATCGTACATCTATTTTAAATAAGACTGAAGCTGTCATGCTTTTCAAATTATTTTTGTAATATACTTTTAACCTCGTAACATTTCAAGCATGGCCCTGTTAACAAATTAGTCCATCCACCGCCACTGCTTTCATGAACCTATAATTAAAATTGTACTTTTGATGTGGAAATTCTGAATGATAATTATTATAGAGAAAACAAATTGTTCTTATTAATATCGATTTATGAGCTATTTTGTGTATATCTTAATTAATTTCATAAGATCTGAAATAATAATCATATAAATCTTTAATAACTATCATATTAGTAATCACAGAAAAATAAACTCTTTAATCCTAAAATCATATCACTACAACACCTCCTCTATAGTTATAGCACAACAATTCTTAGTTTGCTTTGTCATGGGTAAATCGATAGCATCTTAACTTCTGTAAATCTGAAAAGCACAGAAGATACAGATAAGAATGCCCTACTACAAATCCCTCTTCGATTGAAACCACATGAATATTTATAAATTGTGATATATATATATATATATATTGGAATCCACGAAAAAATTTTCATAAAAAAATGGATTGTCTCACGTATTTATGCGACGCAAATTCCATCACAGTTATGGATATTCCATACCCAATGAGGTCATATTCCAAAAGCTACAAGGGGTATACAAGACCTACTCTGCTGGGAAATTTGAGGTTTATTTCTCGTCACAAAAACAAGATTTTAATCAAGAAGAGCACCTCAAATACAATCAACGTCTACATCCAAAGTAATTTATCTCTCTGCAGTGGCTTGTGCAGCAAATTGAAAGGCGTTGTTCTATTCTTTACTGCCAAAGAAAACTGCTCATTGTGAACGTCAGGCGCCTGTTACAATCTTCTAGTCGATTCATCTTGAATAAAAAACAGTCCATATTGTTGACTTTTGAGATCTTATAATTTTCTATCTTGAACAGCTTTATGATAGTCATTTCTTTGTATATTTCTCTTCCACTACAAGATATGCAAACAACTATAATAAGTCGCAAAGACCGAGTATAGTAATCTACATTGGAACAAGTAAAATGGAATTAATCTGAACGATCAGCTTTGAAATCTTAAACTCTTATTTGAAAATTTCATGTTCACATTTATAAATGGGTGGACGGTAGGTGAAGACAAGTGGAGTGCAGCCAAAGTTCAATAAAAATGCTGTTTATTCCCTTTCACCCTCTTGCTATCATCGTCTGCAATTGTTAAAAGGAAACATCTTTCTTTATAGCAGGCGTGAAAATCTTCTACCATAAAGATTCAGCCAGTGGGAGACTGTCGATTGTCTAAACTTCCACAATTTAATTCTGATTTTACTATAATCGAAACGATAATTTTAGTAGTATGTTTGTAAAGATTAGGTCTAACCCAAGGGAAGTTAATTTATTTTCTTACAAATACCAAATTCAAAAAAAAGGGGATGGTTTGAATCAACAAGAAGTAAAAAAATAAAAGTGTTAAATCTTAACAAAGGTAAATCAAGACATTGGCAACTCGATTCAAAGGGGTGATTCTTCTATTTTTACAAATCAGTTGATCATAGAAGGTAAATTAATATCGTTTCAAATCAAGCAAATAAATTAGAATTCAATTAAAGCTAAAAGAAATCTAGAAGCATGCTAAACTAATTAAAATAAACTTCTAATTTATTCCTTACCATCAAGTGAATTAAGTATTGAGAAACAATCCTTTTTCGCTCAACGGTAACCTTAAGATCAAGATCTATACAATTTATTCCTAGCCAACATTCAAAAGCTTGAACATCTAATCATCCTATTCATCGTATATAAATTAATATGATAGACAAGACAATAAAATTAATTTATTTGCTTCTTATTCTTGTTCCTCGCAACAATTACGGTTTGAAAGAAATACTGAAAACACACAAACCATATCAAACCAATTCCAAAAGCATGAATCCGAAATCAATAGCTTAAATTTTGGACGAAGATAAATAAATACTTGAAAGTGTAAGAATTACAATGGAAATGCTACTTCTCACAACCAATAATGAAGATGGATGTTATCCTTTTTGAAGCAAACACATTAATTAGTTGCTCATGCTTTCGTAGTTTGTTGCCAGATCTGAAAAAGAGTAGAGAAGGAGAGTCCCTTGCTTGCGTGTATCTCCCCTTTTTCTCTGGAAGAGTTTCTAGCAATAATGTTGTTAATCAAGCTAAAAAGTAGAAGATAAATGTTGTAGAGAAAATCTCTCTAATATTTGAGAGATTAGGAAGCACAATCTGCCATACAGCTTGCACCAAGATTTTCGTGTTGCGGATGATTTTTCCTGTCCTTTTTCCCTTCATGAAAGTTGTATTCCTAAATGTGTAGATAAATGTGGGCTTTGAATCACTTAATTTCAACATTGTATGCTCCAAATATGCCTAGTTCAGTGTTAGTGCGCGAATAGAGTCAGGGCTAACGCTGTTGTTCCAATTGGATGCCCAAATTTGCATTGAATGTCTACCTATGATACTTTTCCAACAAGCTTGATAACTATAATTCCAATTCTAAAACTCCTCTTTATGAATTAAAACCTAAAACATGCAACAAAGGTGCGAAATATAAAGTGCAGAATTTTTATAGTAAGTAATCCACAAAGTCTCTTAAACATGTTAAACCCATAAAATAACTTTTGTTATGTTGAAATAAGCTTAAAAGATATTAATAAGCATAATGTAAAAGGAATACAAATAGATGTATATTTTGCACTTGTCAAATTCCCCCACACTTAGCTTTTGCACATCCTCGGGCAAGATTCAAATCTACTTTTTCAAAAGAAAATGCAATGCCATCAACTAAGAACAATCAAACTCTTAAATTACCATAATGTTTCATGAACAAAGAAATGCTTAGCAAACATTTTTTATTTGTAAATAAAATAACCGAATCCGTAGAGCTCACAGAAATAATCACTCTATTCTCACATGTTTGAAAGGTTAGTGTTTCCCTTAAATTTCTTCCAATGTAAGTGATCTACCATAAGCTTGCAAATCATCTCACTCTCCACCACCTACATTACATGCACTACATAAATCATAAGGTCTTTAGAAGGGTTGTATTGGGGCTTGGTTTAAGGTAGGGAATTGTTTTGGTAAAGTAGCTTAAAAGCCATTGAGACCAATGGAGCAAAATACCCCGTATTTGAACACAAAACCTCAAATACTCTATCCATCCCTTTTCAAACTTAAAGATGTCAAACCTACTTTATCCTTCTTTACTAGATAATTTATCGCTCAAAGAAACATTTGCATTCAACTTCAGGGACATATGGTTGCTATCAAGCAGAAAGCTTAGCTTTTGTCATGGATTATTATGATTTCCATATTTTCTTCATACCTTTGCTCCAACCCATGATTTAATATATATCGATGTGTCATCAGGGATAAAGCAATCAATAGAACTACTCTCTTGCATAATATACTGAAAGTACTTTAGAGTAAAAATCTGTGACATTTCCCTACCATAGTACATCACCTTTCAAAACTCTCCCAACTTTCCAGGTAGTCTCATGCTCCTATAATTATGAATTATACTCCACTGGTCCCTACGACTTGGGTGAGATAAATAGTAAGGCTTGTAATGTGGGTTATCAAGGAAAAAAGTTATCAGATCAAAAGGGCTCGCAACGGGAATATTAATTCAAAGGTGGGTTGATAGGCTATATGTGGCATATAACAAAGAATGCCTTAATCATGTTTATGCATGCATGTATCAATTTGGTGTCGAAAAGAATCATGGAAAATTCTAGAGAGACAAAACAAATGGAAGAAAATCACACATGAAAGGAAAATAGAGATCGATATGGATGTTTAGGTCATTAGGCTCAAAATCTCATAGGCTAGTGTCTATCACATTCAATTACTTTTATTCCAAATAATATTGCTTGACTAAACAACCTTTAAGAAGAAAGTTCATCATTCAATCATGTTATGATTTTTCTTGAGTTCAACTGAAAAGTCATTCATGACATTAACATTCAAAGCAAAAAAAAAAATTGTCTGAGCAACAACTTCTTCTGTATTTTTTAAAAATAAAAAAATGTTGGAGTTTTTTAGTTGGCACAAATTTAAAAATTAGCTAGGGATGAATCCCACCATCTCGAGTCATTTCTTTTGTTACATAACAAAAAATAAAAAAATAAAAGACGACTTATTCTTCTGTGTATTATAAATATTACTAAAAGAGATCAGGAAAACACTGTGGACTATGAGTAGAAACATTGTGGATTGAAATAATGTATTTTTGGGTTGGTTTGGCTTTCGGTTCGGTCGGTTTGGTTGGTTTGCCGGTTCAATTATTTTTTTATCATTATTTGCACAATAAATTAACGATTTTAGCCCTCAAAAAGACAAAAATCGGGTTTAACACTGAGGGGCTTCATAGGAATTACACACTTTTTGAAAATGGCTAAATACTATTCTGCCCCCATAAAAGACAAAAAATGTTTCTAATAGGGGAGGGCTACCTCGGGTATTTCCCATTTTTTAAAATGGCTAAATACTAATGTACCCCCTAATAAGATAAAAGTGAAGAATTGTAGGTAGGGGTGTTCCGATAATTGACCACCATTTTTTTTTTATTATCTTCAGAAATCGGCGCGCGCGTGGGCCACACGCAGCAGACGAAGTTCAGCCTCACGCCCTCTTCGAGCAGCGCATGCGGCTTCCTCCATCACCCGAAAATACGCTTCTGGGGTCTCCTCCGCTGAGACGTCGTGTGGGCTTCCTCATGGTGTGGCGCGTTTTCGTCAATAGTGGTCGGAGTCGGTGCGGTGGCAAGGTGAACTTTGTTTTTCCGTTTTCTCTCTCCTGCACGCAAAAGTGCAGGAGAGGCCCCCTAATTTTTGCTTTATTCACTTTGGTCCCAGCTCTTTAATTTTCCGTGTGGTCCTGATTTCTTTTAAATAGATTTTGATGTATTTCAATTGGGTCCTTCGATTGAAATGAATTATATCTTTAGATTTCAATTCGGTCCTCCATCTTTTAATTTTCGGATTAGGTTTAAATACCTTAATATATTAGGTACAGAATTGTTTATTTTTTCAATTTTATCCTTTGTTTTAGATTGATAATATATTTGATTTTCATTTCGGCCCTTAATACTTTTAATTTTTGATTTTAATCCCTTTATTTTTTTATTTCAAATTGAATGACTTGTTTTCCCTTGATAATTTCTATTTTTATTTTATCATTTAAATTATTTTTTTGATTGATCTTTTGTTAAAGTTTTTAGGATTTTTTCAGTCTTTTATTTATTTTTGTTTTTTTCATTATTAACACAATAGGAGTACTACTACTACTACTACTACTACTACTAATAATAATAATAATAATAATAATAATAATAAATTTAGTTTTTTTTTTCTTGCTCACTCTTTTGTTAATGTTTTTGAGTTTTTTTCTCTTGGGATAATTTGATAATTTTTATTGTTTTGGTAGTAATAGTACTGATAATTTTAGATGTTAAGACTTTGATATTGTTGTTGTTGTTATAATTGGGTATGTTGATCTCTTGTGTTATATTAACATTTGCATATATGGATATTATATTTTATTTTCAAACTAGCAAATCCTATTAATTTCTTTAATACCAACAATTATAAAAATTATTTGTTCAACCCGGAACTTAGTGCGGATAATTTTCTTAATTTTCAAGTCAGATGATTTTTTTTCAGCTAATAATTTTTGTTTTGTTTTATCATTTATTCTATTTTTTTATTTGCTCTTTTGTTAAATTTTTTAGGATTTTTTCAGTCTTTGATATATTTTTTTTTTCATTATAAACGCAATAATAATAATAATAATAATAATAATAATAATAATAATAATAATAATAATTTAATTGTTTTTCTTGCTTACTCTTTTGTTAATTTTTTGTAGTTTTTTTTTCTTGAGATAATTTGATAATTTTTATTTTTTTGACAGTAATAACAATGATAATTTTTATTTTTATTTTACCTTTTTGTTTGATCTTTTATTCAATTTTTTAGGATTTTTTTAGTCTTTCATTTATTTTGTTTCTTTCATAATAATAATAATAATAACAATTTAATTTTTTTTCTTGCTTACTCTTTCATTAATGTTTTTTAGTTGTTTTTTTCTCGGGATAATTTGATAATTTTTATTTTTTTGACAGTGATAGCAATGATAATTTTTATTTTTATTTTATTTTTTTGTTTGATCTTCTGTTAAAGTTTTTAGAATTTTTTTAGTGTTTCATTTAGGTTTCTTTCTTTCATTATTAACACAATAATAATAATAATAATAATAATAGTAGTAGTAGTAGTAGTAGTAGTAGTAGTAGTAGTAGTAGTAGTTGTAGTAGTAGTAGTAATAATAATTTAATTGTTTTTCTTGCTCACTTTTTTGTTGATGGTTTTTAGTTTTTTTTTCTCTGGATAATTTGATCATTTTTATTGTTTTGATAGTAATATCAATGATAATTTTAGATGTTAAGACTTCGATGTTGCTATTGTTATAATAGGGTGTGATGATCTATTTTATTATATTAAAGTTTGCATATATAAATATTATATTTTAATTTTGATCCAGCAAATTCTATAAAAATTATTTGCGCAGCCCGCAATGCAGGGCAGACAATGTTTTTATTTTTCAAATTAAATGATTTTTTCAGCTAATTTTTTTTTTATTTTTGTTTTATCATCTATTATATTTTATTATTTGCTCTTTTATTAAAGTTTTTTATGCTTTTTTTAGTCATTGATTTCATTTTTCTTTTTTTCATTATTAGCGCAATAATAATAATAATAATAATAATAATAATAATAATAATAATAATAATAATTTTAGTTTCTGTTCTAATTTGCTTTTTTGTTAATTTTTTTTGTATTTTTTTCTCTGGATAATTGAATAATTTTAATTATTTTGGTAGTGATAGTGATGATAATTTTCGATGTTAAGACTTCGATGTTACTGTTGCTATAAAAAGGTGTGTTGATTTGTTTCATTATATCAAACTTTACATGTATAAATATTCTATTTTTATCTAAACAGTTATAAAAAATTTTTGCTCGACCCACAACGTAGTGCAAACTGACAACATCATGAAGGTTGATGTAAATGTTGGAAAAAAAACTATCTTTTCCACATTTTGTTTGTTGAAAATCTTTTGAGACAATTATCTATTTTCATCACTTTGATGTTAAAGTTTTGATGTTGTTGTTTCGATAGTGTTTATTGATATGTTGTATCATATCAAACTTTGCATATGTAAATATTATATTTTATTTTTAAATTAGTAAAATTTATAAATTAAATCAAATTCAATAATTATAAAATTATATTGTGCCCATAACAACGAAGTGCGGGCAATCAAACTAGTAAGAAACTAAAATTGCATCCACAATTCAGAAATAGACACTAGAAAAAGAAATGGCATCGAGTCCATATAACCACCAGTAAATTTGTTGGCGCACGCAAACCATTCCAGTACTGCGAAACTCACCACTTCAATTTTTTCAGGATGGAAAGTTGGTTCCTTATCCTTGTCTCCATCTCCATCTCTTTCTTCTTGAAAATCGTCTTCAACAATTTCTTAACCTCTAAGAAATTACCTCCAGGTCCCCTAACCTTTCCTTTCATCGGCAACTTGCTATGGCTCCGCAAGTCTGCCTTCAAGGTAGAGCCAATCCTTCGATCCCTCCATGCCAAGTTTGGCCCAATGGTTACCCTCCGTATGGGCACTCACACTTCTATCTTCGTTGCAGATCGCACCCTTGCTCATGAGGCTTTGATACAAAGCAGCGCAGTTTATGCGGACCGCCCACCACCTGGTGCTACGAGAAGACTTATAAATAGTAATCTGCATATTATTAGTTCTTCCTCTTACGGTCCAACTTGGCGGCTTCTGCGGAGGAACCTCACAGCAGAAATCCTCCACCCGTCGCGTGTGAAATCTTACACTCCTGCACGCAACTGGGTTCTTCAGATCCTCCAGAACCGCTTCGAGTCTCAAGCGAAAGCCGGTCGTCCTATTTGTGCAATGGAGCATTTTCAACATGCCATGTTTTGTCTATTAGTCCTGATGTGTTTTGGTGACAAGCTTGATGAAGATCAGATAAAAAGAATCAAGGAGGTTCAGCGACAAATGATAGTGAATTTCGGTAAGTTCAACATACTCAATTTCTGGCCAAGAGTGACAAAGATTTTGCTGCGAAACCGTTGGAAGGAGTTATTTTTCCTTCGAAAATGCCAAGATGATGTTTTGATTCCATTGATAAGAGCAAGAAAGAAGGCCAAGGAAGAGAGGGTAAACAAAACTAAAAAGGACAAGAAAGACTACGAAGATGAGTATGTTTTGTCCTATGTTGACACTTTACTGGATTTGGAGCTTCCAGAAGAGAAAAGAAAGCTCAGGGAAGAGGAAATGGTGAGTTTGTGCTCAGAGTTTCTTGACGCAGGGACAGATACTACTTCAACAGCACTGCAATGGATCATGGCCAATCTGGTTAAGTACCCGCAAATTCAAGAGAAGCTTTTCGTGGAGATAAAAGGGGTTGTGCAGGATGGTGAAGAGAACATAAAAGAAGAGGAATTGCAAAAGATGCCGTATCTAAAAGCAGTAATTCTAGAAGGCCTAAGGAGGCACCCGCCAGCCCATTTCGTGTTGCCACATGCGGTGACTGAAGATGTAATCTTGGATAAATATGTGGTACCAAAAGATGCAACCATAAATTTTATGGTGGCTGAAATGGGGTGGGATCCAGAGGTGTGGGAAGATCCAATGGTGTTCAAGCCTGAAAGGTTTCTAGAGAGTGGAGGCGAAACATTTGATATAACAGGAAGTAGAGAGATTAAGATGATGCCATTCGGGGCTGGAAGGAGAATATGTCCTGGTTATGGTTTTGCAATGCTTCATTTGGAGTATTTTGTAGCTAATTTGATATGGAAATTTGAGTGGAAAGCTGTGGATGGAGATGATGTTGATTTGTCCGAGAAAGAAGAATTCACTGTAGTGATGAAGAATCCATTACAGGCTCAAGTATGCCCCCGGTTGAGATAAATGATCCGGTTCATTATTATTATTATAATTATTATAAAAGATAAGGTTGGTTTTGTTTAGATAGACGATAGCACTTCATTTAACTCTACTAGTTTATCAAGTCGGATTCTCCTATGTTTGTACAAATTTGATTCCAATATATCAAAATATATATTATATAGGATGCTAATTGCCACCATAATTATATATTGATGTTATTCTTTGTTTGTAAATGTTTATTCCTTTTTCTTTAGGGTTGCAGAAGCTAGAAAATTAATGGATCCCTAATTGATGGCGTACTTGAACCATTATACTGGCTGTTTAATTGTTAGAGTTGATGGATTGTTGATAGATAGAGTTTCAAGGGTGGTCCAGGGGTTTTAGTTCGTAGCTTTACAGTAACAAACATAACTTTTGAATTAATTATTATATCAATTTAATTTTGCTAAAGAGATTCTATTTCCTAGGGAATGAATCTTCATAGCATTTGAGGTTGGTAAGGCCTTCCATTTTAGTATTTGAGATTGATCATTTTGAGTTTTCATTATAATAAATAAATAAAGAGAAAAGGAGGATGCCTAGTGCACATTAGTGTAGCTCTACATTCGTATGATATGTACCTTTAAATTGTATTTGACCTTCCAAATCTTCAAAATTACCCCTTAAATTGTTTTTTCTTTTGATTTAGTCCTTATTCTTTTGCTTTATAATTTATTTCAAATGCCTTTTTGTAATGTTTTGATTTTTATTCCCATTATTCTCACTACTATTATTTTTTATCATTTCATATATTTACTTTTTTCAATTTCAACCTTTAAAATTTGATTTTTTTGGAGATTGGTTTTCATATTTTGTTTATATATATTGAGATTTGAGTCTAATAACCGGGGTTACAAGTTTAAGAGGTTAACATGAGTTGACATCTTTTTTTTTATTTTTTTTATTTCATCATTCAACCTTAATTTTGCTTGTGTGTAAGAAATTAGCATTGTGGTTCTCTTAAAAAACCTTTATGTCAAGTTATTCTGGTCTCATGACCTGGTCCATCGATTTTATAGGTTAATTAAAGTTGACTCGCTCGTTATGACCTAGGTTACATGTTTATCATGTTACCATAGGTTGACTTACACCAGACTTTTGATCAATTTTTTAATCCAATTTTGTGTTTTCAAAGCATTTTTTCCAAATGATTATGATTTCTTTTTTTTTTGTTTACTTTTATTTATCATATAATTAAAATAAAACTAAATTATTAGACCCTTTCAAAGCTATAACCTGAATCGTTGGTTTTTTATTTCCTTAAAAGTGTTTGTGACACCTAAACTTGATGTTTAGGAGGGGAATATGGATACACAACATAACTTGGGTCCATATCTAGTATAACTATTAGAAGATAATTATTGAGTAGTAAATCTACAAATTAGGGTTTCTTTATGAACCTTTCTTTCTAAATTATATTATTTGATTTCTATTCATTAAGACCAACTACATTAATTGGTTTACAAACACTAAGATTTGTGGTGGTTTATTGGTGACTGCTATTGAAAAACACAATGACTTTAAAGGGTCACAAGACAAGGCATGTTCATGTAGGAGGTGGGAGAAGTTTTCAACTCAAAAATTTGACATCCAAGACAATATAATTGAAATATAAGGATCTATAAAAATCCATTTTTACGTAATATCCAAATATCACTTTGACCTCCATATGCCATGTTTTCAAAATCAAACACAATGTTTATCTAACCTTGAAACAAAAAATAATCAAAGAGAAATCTGGAATAAATTCAAGCTTCATTTCACTTTTTCTTTCCTCTATCTTTTAAACACCAAATTTTCTTTTTTGAGTCTTTAAACCCTTTTAAATCACTCATTTTATACCGAAATGAAGAAAAAAAATATATAAATAATTTCAATTGAAGGACAAAATTGAAACAAATCAAAACTTATATAACAGAAATCAGGACTATACAAAATAATCAAAAGATCAAGGACTGAAATGAAAACACCATAAATCAAGGGGACTTGCGTGCAATTTATGCAACAAAAGAGAGAAAAAGAGAAAAATCAATCGACCACTGTCACATTTTCGGCCATCGTTAGACGCCATGAGCACTGCCATGAGGAAGAGGACATGGAGGCATATCAAGTGAGATGCTAGATGGATATTTTTCACCACCGCACAACCCCGCACGCATAGCCTGACAGGAATATAAGGGAGAAATCATTGACGCGTCTGGTCGACGTGCCAATAATATTCTGCATGAAAAATAAAATAAAAATGTAAAATTACAGCCAACTCTTGGATTTATCTTTTTGGAGGGCATATCCATATTTATACTATTTTAAAATGTGAAATGTCAGAAACACCCCCGCATGCAACTCTTGGTTTTTGTCTTATTAGAGGGTAATATGGTTATTTTACTGTCCCTTGAAGTGAAAAAATTCAAAAATACCCTCGGCAGGCAATTGTTTGTCGTTTGCTGACAGGGGTAAAATTGTATTTTTACTGTGCAAAATTACACAAAAAAGACAAAAACACCCTCAAACATTCAGGTAATGTCAACCCATCCCATAGAAGAATCAAAAATACCTATGAGTCTAAGGCTAAAATTTGAAGCACACTAAGGGATAAAATGATAATTCTACTATTATAATCCAAAGTAATTTATGCTTACAGCTATAGTAAAACAAACTGATCTATTTTAGTTTATTAGTTAATGAAGCAAATAAGTTTTGGAAGAATATATCTCAACATTTTATATTTTTGTGTAGCAGTTCCAGGGTCCGGAAAAGAATGCCTCAAGACTATTCTTCTTCCAATATTTCTAATTTTTCAAACCAAACCCCTTACACTCAGATCCCGGTAAAGTGTCTGGTCAATATTTCTAGCATTCGTTTTAATATTTACTTCTCATAATTAAAAATTAATGAAATGCTCACTTTGTATTAATTCGTAAAAATTATATATAGAACCAACCAATCACGTGGGATCACAGCGTACACTATAGGAACCCAAATCTAAATACCAGTTTTAGACCGAATTTGAATGATTCTTGGTTACAGGATTTTATCAAACTTTTGTCACTTGCAGTGCTCGCACCAACATTACCCTAATCAATAACTTGTACAGAATCAACTATATAGTACTAAGTGGTAAGAACTTGAATACAAGAGGTTTGTTTCTCTTATGATCTCAGATTCGAGATTTGTGGTTACTAATATAATAGCCACTTGAGGCTTACATAACTGTTAACTTCAGAGTTCGTGGGATTAGTTGAGTTGCGCAAGCTAACCCGACACCGATGTTAATAAAAAAAAAAAAAAAAAAAAAAACTTGTACAGAAGTGGTCTCAAAGCAAATGGCAACCCAGCTCGAAACTTGCATGATAACCCTTCCAATGAGATTAGATATCAATCAGAAGACTACTCTACCTTATCTTCTGGATCAGAGAATTAAGACTTGGAAAATGCAACAGTATGCGTACTTATAGCCAGGGACGAATTGAAGGAGTGGACCTGATCCCACTTAAGTTTGAAAAGTTTTCAAAATCCCCATGAGCTTGTAAGCAACATGTAGTTACACGTTATGGCTCCCACTGTACCAAGTGTGGATTCGTCTTTTGAGTGCCTTGAGGTGAAACAACAAAGGCAGTGCCTCTGAAACTATACCAGAATTTTGCTGTCTTGTTCCGAAAAAATAATCTTTTCAAGACTAAGCCTTTGGATTTCATCTATTGCAGTTTAAAAAAGAAATCACTGAATAAATGAACGCGTTGTTGTGATTCAGACTTCTTAGTACTTCCTTGAATATGCCAATTTTTTTCTATTTTCAGAATCCTGGTCAAATTATACGTGGAACTCACCATCCTAAAAATGAAAAACATAGTAGGCGGACAAGTCATAGCCTGAGATCGATAGGAGTCAAGACTAATCTACATGGGGATGAATAATCTCGATCTGTAACAAGGTCTTGTTTTTTTTCCTGCCGAAATCTACATGTGGCATTTAATTTGGAAAAAATCCTTGTCTCTATCGTACAAATTCATTTTATCATAATATACATAAATCATCGGTACTATTCCTTTCCTACATGAAGAAACAGGATGAAAAATAAAAAATGTATACCCCCTCCTTAGTATTTGCAGTCTTAGAATAGACCACCATATCATGAACAATGACCAACCACCTATTCGATCAGCCTAGTTTCTGGTTTGCTCGCTGCAATTTAACCATCAAGAGAAGTTTTTGGAGTGAAACATTATTCTATTTTATGTTGTTTTATCTGATTCTCATAATCTGAACATTGATGAACAGCGCTAGAAGGCATCTGAGGGCAGTTTGATATGGTCTCTCCCTGTGGCTGCTGCAGCATTGATGTAAAGCTTGGACCTGCAATATTTTCTTGCTGACAACAGAAGTTTATATGTTCTTGTTATTAAATAGTCACTAGAATCTATGGTGCTTAAATATCACGTAGTATTTCAATGATGCCCAGAGAGAGGGAGAAACCTTTACTGCAGAGAATGAGGTTGGAGGCATGAATGCAGAGAGGAGCTCAGTTGACGACAATGATGAGAAAGCCTGGTACCAAGATGGGAAGACCTCACTGTTTGAGTTGTTCATATTGCTTCCTTCCATGTTGTTGCAATGATTTGCATTTAAATTGTTAGTCGCATGAGACAATGCATCAAAAAGTGCCATGGAAGATTGGTTGCTGGAAAAAAAATGCCCAGAAAAAGAAAATGTTCCATTAAGAGCAGAAATGAAACCATACAAATTTCCCATCTTCCTTAAGGTTTTCAGGCTTTATTTACCTTACAGGAACACAAGACGATTGATCAGATCCTACGCGAACAGAGCTGGGGTTGTTTCCATTTTCAGGCAACCAACTTGCGATATCATTTTCAAAGTCTGGCATCCCCCCGTTTGTATCTAAGAACATCTTCAAATTTAAAGATGAAATGGAACAAGTTTCATTTCCTCAATCAGTCCTAAAATAAATTAGTCAACTGATTCAAGTTTGATGCCAATTACAAATCAAAGCACAGTTGATTACCTGCATACTCGATGGGTCATAAGTAGATACGGCCGGATTACTACTCAAGATGCATTTCTGCAGCAATGATTTGAATTAAAATGGATATTACAGCTAGTGCTAGTGCATGGCAGCTTGGAAAAAAAAACCCAACCTTTCTCTCTTCAAGACGTGCCATGGTATCCAAAAGAGTCTTCTCACATGATTCAAGTTCCATCATTGATGTGATTTTTAGAGGATCAGGCTCGTATAACCTTTCAATCAGTCATCCGACAAAAAGTATATAATTAAAGAATACTAAATATGATGACAACAAAAGTGAAAAGGTTTTGTTGTTTCAATTTTCTAACCTTAACTGCTCCTCGGCCATATAAAGTTGATGTTGCAGATTACGAACTTCTAGCTGGATTTCCTTCATTCGCACAAGAAAAAGCATATCCCTAAGTGTGCTCTACGTGTGGAATTAACAGGAAAAAAAAGCCAAATCCATGGAAAAATTAAGTGGGAAAAAACACAATAGAAGTTGTTCTATTTACCTCTTTATTTAAATTCACAGCATAATCAGGACTGCAATACAAAAAAAATTAATTAGAGATAATTGGAACACAATGAATTGATTAAAAATAAATTGAGAAAGGGAATCCTACTTTGCAACTTGAAGAGCCATATCATTCTCAGTCTTGAGCTTCTTCAGGATATTGAGCAAATACTGCAATTAGATATGGGGATAAGCAAAAGTGTAGGCTGATGCCCTAATATTCAACCGAGAAATAAATTAATACACACACACACACATGTATATGAATCATGTATATTTTACCTCTCGGTTTTGAACGCCGCAGCTGCAAAATACATAGAAAAAAACTGTTCATAGAATGTTGCAATACAAAAAAGAAGGATATAAAAGAAGAAAAACATATATATAATCTGGAAACAACATACCAAATCTCTCGATCATGTTCTGACATATTTATGTAACGCGCAATCACATCTTCGAGTCTGTATATATATATAAAAGAAGAGGAAAAAAATACAAAACATCAAATTTTACGTGTCCACAGAAGAAAAAATGTCCATATCAAGAAAACAAATTGGGATGAAAAATATGTATACGATGATCACCTCCTCTTGCCAGAAAAATGGCTGAGACGACCAGATGGAGAGAACATGATGAGAGCAATATCAATGTCGCAAAGAATTGCAAGCTCATAAGCTTTCTTAATGAGTCCATTTCTACGTTTGGAGAAGGTAACCTGCCGGTTCGTGTTGTTCTCTATTCTCTTTATCTGGAGTTTGACACGGCCCATTTTATAATTTAGGAAAAACAAACGAGTCCCTGATCAGCTACGTATAGAGAAGGCAAAGAATATAAAAATAGAAATCTGATGATAATGTCTGTTCTCTTTTCTTCTTCAAAAATGAGAATCCTGCCGAGTTAGGGAGAGATTTGCTGTTAATGCATGGGCCTTGTTTGCTGGTTAAGGCTGATTTTGACCATTTATGGGAGTTCCCGAAAAATAAGTATGAACGATTGGATTGATGTGGAAGAAGGGGTCGTAGTTTATTCACCTTGAAGAGTGGAATGGTTTGTTTTCGGAATCAAAACTAAGATTTATTATTTTCTTGGAATTTTCTTGGAGCAGCTTCTCTGAATGCTTCTCCAAGCAGTAAGATAGACAAATTGCCTTTTAATTTATACATTTTGCCGTGTTATATATATTGTTTCCATATTATTTTTATTCGCAAATTTTAAGAAGGATTATATATATATATATACGCACGAGCAAGTTTAACTTTGAAAGATCTTCTCTTAAAAAATATAGGGAAACCAACTCCATAAAGATTTTGAAATAAACGTATTAATAGTTGAATGCATTGAAAACAAAAAATTTATTTTAAATTATTTCAAAATGACATTGAAAATGATTAAAATAACATGAATGCAGTAGAAAATATATTTTTTTGGATTTCTTATTGATTTTGTTTTTGCTAATTTTGGATTTTTCGGAAAAATATTTTGAATATGATATTAGTACCCTTTTTACAATATTTATAGTACAAAGTTTTGTGGAAAAAAAAACTTAGAAAATAAGTTTGAAAAGAAAAGGCGTGAAAGCTTTCCCAAGAGAAAAATCATTAGGAATTTTTTATATTAACAAAACAAGTGGTGATTATTCTTGTAGATTTTTTAAAACTCAATTATTTTAAAAATGAAAGATTTTTTCTTTGCTTTCAAAAATGGTGTTGTTGTTCGGGTGACTTGTATGTTTTGTAAAAAAATATCTAGGATTTTTCATGAATGGTTTATGATTTGGTGACCTGCTTATGGTTTATGATCAGATAACTTATTCTTGGTTTATGATCGAGTGACTTGCCAACGATCCATGTTTGAGTGGAAAATATCTAGGATTTCTCATTAATGATCTATGTTAAAATTAATTGTGATTATGATTGAGTGACATGCATGTGATCTATATTTAGGAGAAATGTGCAGTGGCACTTTGTGGGAGAGCTTTAGCCGCCCTAACGGGTCTCTCCCGGCTCGAATCCGGATTAGTCGGTTGTGGTCGGATTACCGGATGGTTAAAACCAAAAAAATATTTAGGAGAAATGCTCATGGTCTATGATCAAGTGGCCTACTTATGGTCTGTGATCAGGTGACCTTTCTTGTTTTTTGTGTTCAAGTTACCTACTCATGATCTATAATCGGTAACTTGCTCGTGGTATGAAAAACATCTAGGATCTTTCATAAATAGTTTTTGTTCAAATGATTTGCCTATAGTCTATGATCAAGTGACCTATTCATTGTGAGAAATGTTTAGAATTTATTATAAGTTAAATGATTGATTTTTTATTAATGATGTCTTGGATTTTTCAAAACATATCCTTTTTTTTCTAGAATGGACACTTGTATGAATTTCCTATTGATTGTTCATGTTGAAATTATTGTCATCAAATAAAGCCTTAATGAGATTAGAACCTTACCAGGTCCTTATTTGTTGGAGTCTTGCTGCACTTAGGATCTTATTAGGGCTTTATTTTATAGAGTTTTGCTGGACTCTTTTTTGATAAAACCTTATTGGATTTCTTATTAGTTAAAGCCTTGATAGGCTCAAAATCTTATTGGGTCCCTCATTTTCTAGAGGCTTGATGGACTCTTTTTTTGTTAAAACCTTGTTGGGTTTTTAATAAGTTAAAGTCTTGGGTTTTATTAGGGATCTTTCTTTAGAAATAAAGTGTTATTATTGTTTGAGTCAGAGGTATTGATATCGTTTTGTTTCGGCCGAAACGGCCAAAATGTTTCGTACTAGGCGAAAAAACGAGACAAAACGACGTCGTTTTCGTCTCGTTTTAAATATCGGCCAGTACCTTAAATACCGGTTAAATACCGGCCAAAACACCCCGGAATTACTCCGGGTGTTCCGTTTCGGTCCTCTCCCGCCCACTTACATATATATATATATATATATATATATATATATATATATATATATATATATATATATATATATATATATATATAATAATAATAATAGTGTGCACTGCAGGATATATATATATATATATATCCCGCCCACCTATATATATATACTAGTTAATTGCCCCGCGTGCTGCCGCGGGTATTCTTGTGTATATAATTTAACATAATTAAATCTATCACGATAAATTTATATGATATAAGTAAATAAAAATTATAGATCATGAGATAAAATGTATGAAATTTTGAGTTGAGTTTGTAACGCAAGCACAGATTACATCTTTTAGAATATAGGTATTGCGTCATAAACGATCACAAAAGAACGCGAACTAACATTAGAAAAAAGAGCAAGATATTTTTACCAAAGAAAAAAATTATTACTGAAATCATTATTGTGTAAATAATTAAATTATTATTATTATTATGAAAAAAACAAAAATAAATGAAAGACTGAAAATATCAAAGAAATTTTAACAAAAGATTAAAAAAACAAATTTATCATTACTGTTATTGTCCAAAGAATAAAAATTATCAAATTATCCGGAGGGAAAAAACAACATCAACAAAAGAGTAAGCAAGAAAAACAATTAAATTATTATTATTATTATTATTATTATTATTATTATTATTATTGTTATTGTTATTGTTATTGTTATTGTTATTATTATTATTATTATGTTAAAAATGATAGAAACAAAAATAAATGAAAGACTAAAAATATCCCAGAAACTTTAACAAAAGAAAAAAAAGAAAGTATCATTGTTATTTTTTTGCAAAACAATTCAACCCCAACAAATAAGAAAATAACAAAAATTAAAGATCAAAGATAAGCACACTTATATGTACATGAATAAAAGGAAGGATAATTCTAGAAATAAAAAGAAATAAAGGGATTAAAATAAAAAATTAAAAGTCATAGGGCTGAAATGAACATTAAATATAAAAGGATTAAAATCAAGAATTAAAAGTATAAGGGCCGAAATGAAAATCAAATATATTATCAATTTTAATTAAAGGACAAAACTGAAGAAATTCAAAATTTTGTACCGAATAAATTTAGCTTTTTCAATTGAATCCGAAAATTCAAAGCAGAGGGACCGAATTGACAGTTGGACATTGAATCAATTCCAATCGGAGGACCCAATCGAAGAAAAGCAAAACTTATATACCAGAAATCAGGAAAGAACACGAAATTAAAACCTCAGGGACCAAAAGGAAACAATAGCAAACGTGGGGGCTCTCCTGCACTTGTACGTGCAGGAGAGAGAGAAACGTCTCCAGCGGATGTAAACAGCAACCGCCGCGTCAACGGACATCATATGCAGACACGCGCCGCCGCGGGAGGAAGACCGTGCGGAGGCGCATCGCCTGAGACGCCGGAATCTCATTTCTGACCACCTTATGACGCCGCACGCGCCGGTCAAACAGGGCGTCAGACTGAAAACCGTGGGGAGCGTGCGCAGCACGCACTGACAGATCCGAGCAGAAATAATAAAAAATGAGGGTCAATTACCTTAATGGCTCTGGTCGCAAGTCAACGTTTTTGTCTTATTAGGGGACAAAACCGTATTTAGCCAACTTCAAAAAATAATAAAATAAGAAGCAGACCGCCAGCCCGGATCGGACCGGTCCGGTCCGATGTGGTCAATGACGAAGGAGCCCCTGATTCTGGCGGCGTTTTTTGTCGTTTTTCGGGGGCTAATTTCGTTAATACACTGTTCACCAGAAGAAAAAACAAAAAAAAAGAGGATGTACATCCGCGAAGCACCGGGTGAAATTGCACATGAATAGTGACAATGAGTCACGGTGCACAGTGAATTACTGTGCAAAACCTCGACGCCCTTTAGTTTTTTCTTTAATAATTATATATATCTTGCAGTGCACACTATTATTATTATTATTATTATTATTATTATATATATATATATATATATATATATATATATATATATATATATATATCCCGCCCACTATATATACACACACACACTACTATTATATATATATATATATATTTATATATATCCCGCCCACTATATATACACACACACACTACTATTATATATATATATATATATATATATATAAATTAAAAATATATATTATAAAAAATAAAATTATGTCAACTTTGATTTTATAAAAAATAAAAAAAATATATTTAATTTTTTCACCTTTTAAGTTTTTTCACATATATAATTAATTAATTAATTATATATGAACAGTACAACCCCGAAACGGCCCACCGAAACGCTCCGAAACCGAAACGTTTCGTACCAATAGAAAAAACAAAACGGCAACTGAAATGGTATTGATAACCTTGGTTTGGGTGACCTACCTGATTATAAAAAAATCATAGATTTATCAAAAATGATCTTATTATGATGGATAACCTATTCCATCATGAAAAACTCAAAGATTTTTCAGAAATTGTTTCATTATAATAGATGACCATCTCTTAAAATTTGTTTTATTGTAATAAGTGATTTACTCGACAATAAAAAATTTAAAGATCTCTTGAAAATTCTTATTATAATGGATTATCTACCTAACTTTGAGAAATGTAAAGATCTTTTATTATAATGAACGGTGAGAAATTTAGATATCTCTATAAATTAAATGTTTTTAAGTGTTTTGAATTGTAGTTGTTCAAAAGGAATGTGTCTTATCTTTTAGGCTTGAAATGATTAAAATGTGATCATAAATTACTCATACCTTTGAAGCTGGACAATAGGACGTATCAAATCAGCAGTATTCGTATTTTGAGGTTTGTAATTTTTGAGATGAGTCTCTTTTGTTGCTTAAATCTGTAACCTTTTTTTGTGTGATTAATATGTTTAATTATTTCTTTATCGTGTAGCCTGAATCTTGTGTATTGAAATTGCCCTTTTCTGTTTGCTATATAAAACTTTTATTAGCTAATCATTCCTTGAGAAGTGACAAACTTTTTTAGTCACCGTTTATTTTGATGGAGAAGTGGCGCTTTGCTACACCGACGTTGTGGGGAAGAATGGGTTGCTGGTTTGTGCTTTGTTGAGGAGTGTGATGGGTTTTGGTGTGGATTGTTGGATCATTAATCCAACGTTGGACTTATATGAGAATAATTATGTGTTTGTGGACTGTCAAATAAGGTGAAATCTAATTAAAAATGATCTGCTAAGTATTTTTTAAGCAATTGGGTTTTGGTGTATCTAATAGGGTGTGGACCTTTAATGTGTAGAGATTACGGGGTTATTTCTATTTTAGTGATGGGCTAAAATAGGAATACCAAAGGGTAGGAATGCCAAAAGGCATGAATACCAAAAGGCACTTGGTTGCCTATATATATGGTCATGGTCCCCAGATTACATGTTCGGACATTCTCACACTGACATCCCATTATCAGAGAGAAAATAAGGTTAAGGTATAGAGAGAACAAAGGGCTCTCAAAGGAGAACGTGTTAATCTGGAAGGTCATCCGTACGACTCTAGATAGCAACTTCCGGATATGGATTCAGGTACGCTTCCGCTTTATAGTTTATGCAGTTTATTCGTTCTTGATAATTCGACATGAATACAATTTCTATATGTTATGAAATGCTAGATTTAACAAGTGGTATCAGAGCCATTTCATGTTGAATTATTAGGAAACTAATTAGAAAACTCAAGTAAACAGAACTGGATTTACCATGCAGATTAGAGATGAATCGGTTTTTTAGACTGCTAGTTGAAATAAACTGCTGCTAGTTGAAGATTTAAACCAGTTTGTGGTGAAACTGGCAGCCTACGAGGTTGCCAGTAAAGAATAAAGAACCAGCGCTGGCCTTGGCAGCGCTGTGTTATGCGCCCGATCATCGACACGTGGCCAGCCGATGGGTGACGCGTGGCAAGCGGTCATAACAGGCGGGATGAGTGACATTTGGCAAACCCTGGTTATTCTTGACTGTGGTTATTTAAATCATGGTTGGGTTAATTAAATCAGTGTTCAGTTTATGTATTTCAGTTATGCATTTCGGGTTAATTAATACATTAAATAAAGTTGTAATGGGTACTTAAAGTGGGGTGGTTTATTAGTGAGATCAGTTATGCTTATGTTAAGTATTTAAGTATTATTTGTTTAATGGAAAGGACATCTTGAAAAATCAACACAAAATTGCCGTGAGCATTAGAAGGTTTCGGGAACCTTGAATCCCAGAATTTGTCATCCTTTTCATATTTTTTTTCATTTCACAGTTTAAAGCCTTTCTTTCCCAAAAATACACCAAAAATTCCAAAAACAATTAAAAACATAACAAGTGGTATCAGAGCATACATCCAGCGACCATGGCAGAAGGCACACGAATGAACCAACTGTCTGAAACAGTGAAGCAACTACAAGGAGCATCAACAGCTCTGTCCGAAGAACAAGCAAAGCAAGGAGTACTAATGGAGAGAATACTACAACAACTCAATAATTTGGCAACAAATTACGGCAGTTTATTACAAGCTACCAACAGAAGAGAGTCAGGAGAGGGTACTTCTCAAACTACAAGGGTTCAAGCTAATCCACTCTTTGAAAGGCATGGGGGAATTCAAGCTAGATCCCTGAGGCTGGACTTTCCCCGTTTTGATGGAGGGGATCCCAGTGAATGGATCCTAAAAGCACAGCAATTTTTCAGTTATTTTGGAACACCAGAAGAGCAAAAACTAGAGATTGCTTCTTTTCATATGGAGGGGAAAGCACTTACATGGTACTACTGGTTGAAGGAGTCTAGCCCAGTAACATCATGGGAAGAATTTAAGGACGCCATCCACCTCAGGTTTGGAGCTTCAGCTTTTGAAGATCCCATAGGTGCCTTTACTAAGCTGAGACAAGCAGGGAGTGTTGAGGAGTATCAATCAGCTTTTGAAATCCTGTCCAATAAAATCACAGGTTTGAGTGAGGAGTTCCGTATAAGCACTTTTCTAAGTGGCTTAAGAGATGAGCTGAGAATAATAGTTACCATGTTCAGACCCAGCACAATTTCAGCTGCCTTTGGGTTGGCTAAATTGCAAGAAGAGGAGGTTGGAAGGAGACACAATCCTGTCCGAAATTTTCACACAAACCACAACAACAATACCACAACCAGCCACTACACAACAGCCTACCCTAAACAAGCCCCACTCAGATTACCTGCACCCAATTCATTTCCAAAAAATCCAGCCCCACAAAATACATTCCCAAGACTTCCAGCCCCACAAAACACAACCCAATACAATCCAAATTTCCAAAGAAAACACCCCTTACCAATTAAAAAACTTTCTACCAGCCAAATGCAGGAGAGGAGAGACAAAGGGTTGTGTTATAACTGTGACGAAAAATATCATGCAGGACATAGATGCAATAGACCAAAATTGTATCTCTTGGAAGGTGTGGAAATTGGGGGAGATCTAGAGGAGTCAGAGGAGGAAATTGAGGAGCAAGAGCAACAAATACAAACTGCAGAATTGTTAGTCATTTCGGTACATGCATTATCAGGAGTTCCATCTCCTAAAACAATGAGATTAGTGGGAAACATTGGGAACTTTTCAGTTATCATTCTCATTGATACTGGCAGTACCCACAGTTTTGTGGATGAGAATGTAGCAAGAAAAATGAAACTACCAGTGGAAACTAGCCACTTGGCAGTGCAGGTGGCCAATGGGACCACTTTTCCTTGCCAAGGTTGTTGTAAGGCAGTGTTCATGCAGATGCAAGGCTGTGATGTGATTACCAATCTGTATCTAATAACATTGGGAGGTTGTGATGTGCTTTTAGGGGTTTGGTTGAGGAGCTTGGGGACAATTCAATGGAAATTGGAGGAGTTGAGTATGAAGTTTTCTCTTAAAGGAAAACAGCTAGCCTTGCAAGGCTTAAAACTCCCTAGTAACTCCCTAGAAGAAGAGCTAAGGCTAAATAAATCTACCATGGTAGAGGGTAGAGGACTATGGCTGCAACTTATGGAAGGAGAAGAAGCTAACATCCCCAGAATTCCAGATACAGCTATACAGCAGGTTTTGGAGCAATTCCAGAATGTATTTGAGGAGCCTAAAGGGCTGTCACCTAGCAGGGGACATGATCACCATATAAGGTTACATGCTACAGCCACTCCCACATGTGTGCGGCCTTATAGATACCTCTACTACCAAAAGGAGGAGATTGAAAGGTTGGTGCGAGAAATGCTGCAAGCTGGGATCATTCAAACCAGCCAAAGCCCTTATTCCTCACCAGTTTTGCTAGTGAGGAAGGCTGATGGAAGCTGGCGCATGTGTATTGACTACCGGGCTCTTAACAAGGAGACTATTAAAGATAAGTTTCTTATCCCTAACATAGATGAATTGTTAGATGAGTTAAATGGGGCTGAACTGTTTTCCAAGCTTGATTTAAGATCAGGCTATCACCAAATCAGGATGAATCCTGAAGATGTGCCTAAAACTGCCTTTCGTACCCATGAAGGTCATTATGAGTTCCTAGTTATGCCCTTTGGGCTTACTAATGCACCCTCTACATTTCAGGGGTTAATGAATGAGATATTTAAGTCTCATTTGAGGAAATTTGTGCTAGTTTTTTTTTATGACATACTAATTTATAGTAAGTTATTAAAGGAGCATGTTTTACACTTACATACTGTGCTGGACATCCTAAAACAGCATCAGCTGTATACCAAAATTTCAAAATGTATTTTTGGTTGTCAAGAGGTAGAATACCTTGGGTATGTAATTTCTAAGGAAGGTGTGAAGGCTGACCCTAAGAAGATTTCTGCAATGGTTCAGTGGCCTACACCTACCACAGTTAAGGCTTTGAGAGGATTTCTCGGACTTACAGGATACTACCGGAAATTTGTGAAGGGTTATGGAGGCATTGCTGCTCCTTTAACTGCCTTATTAAAAAGGGACTCTTTTGCTTGGTCACAGGCAGCCACTCAAGCTTTTGAAAACCTGAAGGAAGCCATGGTGACTCCTCCTGTTTTAGGGTTACCAGATTTTAATAAAATATTTATAATTGAATGTGATGCTTCTGGGGGGGGAATTGGTGCTGTCCTAATGCAAGATGGAAGACCCTTGGCCTATTTAAGCCAAGCGCTGAGAGGAAAGAACCTGCTCTTGTCTACCTATGAGAAGGAATTTTTGGCTCTAGTCCTAGCTATTCAAAAATGGAGACATTATTTGTTGGGACATCAATTCAAAGTGCGCACAGATCAGCAGGCACTAAAATACCTACTAGAACAAAGGGTAGGAACACCATTTCAACATAAATGGGTTGCTAAACTCCTAGGTTTTGACTTTATTGTTGAGTACAGAAGTGGGAAAGAAAATAGAGCTGCTGATGCTCTATCTAGAAGACTCACTGAGGAGTCCAGTTCTGGGGAGGAAGAAGCTATTCCAACAGAAGGGGAGTTGAAAACCCTTAGTGTTGTTCGATCTAGTTGGTGGGAAGGATTACTACAGGTTTACTCACAAGATCAGCAACTACAACAGCTCATCAGCCGCAGCCAGTAGGGATTACTTGATCCCAACAAATATAAATTTCATGGTAACCTATTGTTTTACAAAGGGAGAGTACATATGGGGACTTTAACCCATTATCAACAATTAATTTTGCAGTACTACCATGAGAGCCCTATGGGAGGACATGCAGGAACACACAAGACACATGCAAGAATCAAGAGAGAATTTTATTGGCAGGGAATGCGTAAAGATATCAGGGCATACATAAGAGAATGCGATGTATGTCAACGCAACAAGGTGGAGAATCTCAAACCAGCAGGGTTACTACAACCCTTGCCAATACCTAAGGAAACCTGGGTTGATATTAGCATGGACTTCATAGATGGTTTACCAAATTCAAAGGGTTACACAGTGATCATGGTAATTATCGACAGGTTCAGTAAATACAGTCATTTTATCCCTCTCTCACACCCATACACAGCAGCAAGCACAGCACAGAAATTCATGGAATATATATTTAAACTACATGGCATTCCACAGACAATAGTGAGCGATAGAGATGCTGTGTTTACTAGCTCTTTTTGGAAAGAAGTATTTCGTTTAAGTGGCACACAGCAATTGATGAGCACAGCTTATCATCCACAAACGGATGGGCAAACGGAAGCTATGAATAAATGGCTAGAGACTTACCTAAGGTGTTTCACAGGAGACCGACCCAAGGATTGGGTCCGATGGCTGCACTTAGCGGAGTGGTCCTACAACACCGCTGTTCATTCTACCACGGGTCTTAGCCCCTTTGAGATCGTGTATGGAAAAACACCACCTCGGCTCCAACCCTTTGAGCCAGGGTCCACTGCAAATCAGGCAGTAGAGAATGAGATGAGGAGCCGAGATTTTATCCTTCAATTAGTTCGGGAACACCTGCAAGAAAGTCAAGCTCGTATGAAAAATTTTGCTGACAAAAATAGAAGGGACAGAGAGTTTGAGGTCGGAGAGTGGGTCTACCTGAGACTCAGGCCGTACCGGCAGGTGACTATGGCCATGCGAAGGAACTTGAAGCTCTCGGCCAAATATTTTGGCCCCTTTAAAATTACCCAAAGAGTGGGTAAAGTGGCGTACAAGCTCGAGCTACCCGAGAACTCGAAGATCTACCCGATTTTCCATGTCTCATGCCTCAAGAAGAAAATCGGAGCTCGATTTCTTCCCAACCCAAGCTTACCCGAGGTGATGTCTGACGGAGTCCTAGTTCCCAAGCTTGAGAAAGTACTTGGTAGAAGAATGAAGAAGAAAGAGAACTATGCAGGAACCGAGATTTTGGTTCAGTGGGAGGGAACGGGAGAAGACGATGCCGTATGGGTGGACGTGGAAGAGCTGAGGTCGAAATATCCAGAACTCGTGGGCGAGTTCTTTTGAAGAGAGAGGCATTTGTTATGCGCCCGGTCATCGACACGTGGCCAGCCGATGGGTGACGCGTGGCAAGCGGTCATAACAGGCAGGATGAGTGACATTTGGCAAACCCTGGTTATTATTGGCTGTGGTTATTTAAACCATGGTTGGGTTAATTAAATCAGTGTTCAGTTTATGTATTTTCAGTTATGCATTTCGGGTTAATTAATACATTAAATAAAGTTGTAATGGGTACTTAAAGTGGGGGGGGTTTATTAGTGACATCAGGTATGCTTATGTTAAGTATTTAAGTATTGTTTGTTTAATGGAAAAGACATCTTCAAAAATCAACACAAAATTGTCGTGAGCATTAGAAGGTTTCGGGAACCTTGAATCCCAGAATTTGTCATCCTTTTCATATTTTTTTCATTTCACAATTTAAAGCCTTTCTTTCCCAAAAATACACCAAAAATTCCAAAAACAATTAAAAACATAACACGCTGGTGAAATAAAATGAAACTGGCAGCCCGTAGGCTGCCAGTGAAGTGGAGATTAAAGAACCAGTGCTGGCCAAGAAATCAACTGGCAGCCTACGGGCTGCCAGTGAAGATGAAGGAAAATTAAACCACGGGCTGCCAGTGTTAGAAAATTAGTGACCAACGCCGGTGACCAATGCAGCAATGCCTGGAAATAATAATAATAATAAAAAAAAAGGTGAAACGATTGCACTAGCAGGCTGCCAGTGCAATTAAGAGACAATAAAGGGGTGTGGCAGCTGTTACGTAACAGCTGCCACATGGACTGCATGCAGCCATTGTTGGTGCCACATGGACTGCATGCAGCCATTCTGCACCGAAAATGCCTTTTAACAGGCTTGTAATTTTTATGGGCTGTAATTTTTATGGCCTGTGGGCTTTGGCTCACAACAAATAAATAAATAAAAGATGTGGGCTTTAAATCCACATAATTTATGTTGTATTATGGGCTTTAACCTATAGAAAATTTTAGCCCATAATAAAATATGGATTCAGCAGGCTGGTTTAGGATCCGAGTTGGCTCAACCCGATCCAGCCGCAAGGTCAAAGTCAACAGTTGACTTTGTAAAAAAAATCAGTGCAAATTTATTTTTCAAATATTGGTATATTGATATATATTTTGCAATGAGTTAATTAAAACAATATGTCACCAAAGTGACCTCTTTTGTGGAGATTAATTTTATTTTGAAATATAAAGGGTTATGTGTATGTGATTTATGTTCTTATTGATCGGCCCAAAGGAAGGTCAATATTTAAAATAAATGCATGTGCACATGTAGTAATCAACATGTGATGATTATTTGGTTTTACATGTGACTAATTAATTGACCCAAAGGCCAATTTATTTTTCGACATGTTCTTATTATTAATGTTTGATTACTACATTAAGATATCACTTACAAATTAATCTTTTATCCAAAGATAAAATATTAATGGAGTGCCCGATATCTTAAGATGGGTTTTACCTTTATTTGAATTAATTTTTGCTCTTAAGATAAGTTTTGTTTGTGAGCTTGTTTCAATTGTTGTTGTTATTTTCAGCGATTAATCCTGCTAATATAACTGCCAGTATCAACTCAATTCCTATGCTTAATGGCTCTAACTTCAAATCTTGGAAAGACAATCTTTTGATTGTTCTTGGAGTTATGTATCTCGACCTTGCGTTAAGGACTGATTCTCCCCCACCTCTTAAGGATGAGAGTACCTCTGATGAAAAGAGGGATATGGAAAGGTGGGAGAAATCAAATCGCATGTGTATGATGATCATGAAGAGAGTCATTCCAGAAGCATTCAGGGGCACAATGTCTGATCAAATCACTACAGCTAAGGAATTCCTTGCCAATATTGAAAAGAGATTCGTCAAGAATGAAAAGGCTGAAATCGGTATGCTCTTGACAAGTCTCATTTAAATGAAGTATAAAGGCAAAGGCAATGTAAGGGAGTACATTATGGAGATGTCTCATCTTGCTTCCAAGCTCAAAGCACTTCAACTTGAACTCTCTGAGGACTTTCTAGTGCATCTGGTTTTAATATCCCTTCCTGCACAATTTAACCAGTTTAAGGTGAGCTACAATTGTCAGAAAGAGACTTGGTCTCTGAATGAGCTCATCTCACACTGTGTTCAGGAAGAGGAAAGGCTTAAGCAAGATAGGACAGAGAGTGCTCACTTAGCCACTGCCTTTAAAGACAAGGGAAGGAAAAGAAAGAACACTAAGGAAGCTGCAGGTACAGTACCTCAAAAGAAACAATTAACGAAATCAAATGATTCGATCAGTACTAGTTGTTTCTTTTGTGGTGCTGAAGGGCATAAAAAGAAGCAATGCACCAACTATCACGCTTGGCGTGCTAAGAAAGGTATGCTTCTTGCTTTGGTTTGTTTTGAAGTTAATTTAATTTCGGTACCTAGACACACGTGGTGGTTAGATTCTGGTGCAACAACTCACATTAGTGTGTCTATGCAGGGTTGCCTGAGTTGCTGAAAGCCAAATAATGTTGAAAGATACATCTATGTAGGCGATGGCAAGACGGTTGAAGTTGAGGCAATTGAAAATTTTAGATTATTGTTAAAGACCGTACTTTATTTGGATCTTAACAAAACTTTTATTGTACCGTCTTTTAGACGGAATTTGATTTCTATTTCTGCTTTGGACAAATCTGGTTATTCTTGTTCATTCGGAAATGGAAAATTTAGTTTGTTTTATGATTCCAAATTATCTGGTTCCGGTTCTTTATCTGGTTAGGATAATCTATATTTGATTGATACAATTGCTTCATTTAATGAATCCCTGCAATTAAGTACGCGAGGTACCAAGAGAAAATTAACTACCGAGAATTCAGGTATATTATGGCACAAACGATTAGGTCATATCTCTAAAAAGAGAATAGAGAGACTTGTGTCAGATGAAATTCTCGATCCCTTAGATTTTACAAATTTTAACATTTGTGTTAATTGTATTAAGGGAAAACAAACCAATACAAGGAGATTTGTAGCCAACAAGACTATGGACATCTTAGAACTAATACATACGGATATTTGTGGGTCATTTCCTACGGTCGCTTGGAATGGTCAACAATATTTTATAACGTTCATAGATGATTTTTCCAGATATGGCTATGTATATCTCATAAGTGAAAAATCACAGTCACTAGATGTGTTCAGAAGTTATAAAGCTGAAGTTGAAAATCAACTCAGTAAAAAGATCAAAAGCGTCAGATCTGACCGTGGTGGTGAGTACTATGGTAGATATGACGGTTCAGGAGAACAACGTCCAGGACCATTTGCCAAATTCCTAGATGAATGCGGTATCGTCCCATAGTACACTATGCCGGGTTCGCCCACTATGAATGGTGTTGCTGAAAGACGAAACAGAACGCTTAAGGACATGGTAAGGAGTATGATTAGTCATTCTACCTTACCAGAATCACTCTGGGGAGAAGCACTTAAGACTGCAGCATATATCCTTAATCGAGTACCCACTAAAGCCACTACCAAAACCCCTTATGAGCTTTGGACAGGCAAGAAACCTAGTCTAAAACACTTACATGTTTGGGGATGTCCAGCTGAGGCAAGGCCTTATAGGCCTAATGAAAAGAAACTATACTCTAGGACGGTGAATCGCTATTTTATTGGATACTCAGAAAGATCTAGGGGGTATAAATTTTATGATCCCACAAGTTGATTTTCAAGACGGGAAATGCCCAATTCTTTGAGGATGTCGAGTTTGCGGGAGGTGATAAAGATAAAGACTTTGTCTTTGAAGAGGAATATATTGATATTCCCACAGGTGTCATTAGCATTGGTCAAGATTCTAATTTTGACCATGTTGAAGACACAACATGGTCCCACAGGTATAAATTTTATGATCCCACAAGTTGATTTTCAAGACGGGAAATGCCCAATTCTTTGAGGATGTCGAGTTTGCGGGAGGTGATAAAGATAAAGACTTTGTCTTTGAAGAGGAATATATTGATATTCCCACAGGTGTCATTAGCATTGGTCAAGATTCTAATTTTGACCATGTTGAAGACACAACGAATCAAGACAATGTCGAAGCACCTCCTATTCAAGAAATTGTTCCAGAAGAACAACCTCGAGCAACTCTAGAATCTATGTCATTAAGAAGATCCACTAGAGAGAAGAGAAGTGCAATATTAGACGATTATATTGTATTTCTCCAAGAACATGAGGTAGATATTGGAGTGATGGAAGATGATCCTATCAACTTCCATCAAGCCATTGAATGTTCTAACTCTCAAAAGTGGATTTATGCTATGAATGAGGAGATTAAGTCAATGAAAGACAACAACGTGTGGGATCTTGTCCCATTACCTAAAGGTGTGAAACCTATTGGTTGCAAATGGATATTTAAGACCAAAAGGGATTCGAAAGGTGATGTGGAGAAGTACAAGGCACGTCTTGTTGCAAAGGGCTTTACACAGAAAGAAGGTATCGATTATAAAGAGACTTTCTCTCTAGTATCTTCGAAAGACTCTTTCAGAATTATAATGGCATTAGTGGCACATTTCAATCTTGAGTTACATCAGATGGATGTAAAAACAGCGTTTCTCAGTGGTAACATTGATGAGACGATCTATATGTTGCAACCTGAAAACTTTGTGTCTGGAGACCCAAAGAATATGGTTTGCAAACTTAAGAAATCCATCTATGGACTCAAACAAGCATCTCGACAATGGTATTTCAAGTTTCATCAAGTGATCATCTCGTTTGGTTTTGAGATGAATTTGGTCGATGATTGTATATACCATAAGTTCTGTGGGAGTAAATATGTTTTCCTGGTTTTGTATGTCGATGACATCTTGCTTGCCAGCAGCGATATAGGCTTATTGGACGAAACCAAGAAATTTCTAGCTGAGAATTTTGAGATGAAAGATCTTGGTGAAGCCTCTTTTGTATTAGGTATTCAGATACATCGAGATCGCTCTCGAGGTATTCTTGGATTATCACAGAAGAGCTATATCGAAAAGGTTCTTAAGAGATATGGCATGCAAGACTGTAAACCAGGAGATACCCCTGTGGCTAAGGGAGATAAATTTAGTCTCAATCAGTGCCCTAAGAATGATTTTGAGAAAAGAGAAATACATAAGATTCCTTATGCTTCAGTAATAGGGAGTCTAATGTATGCTCAACTTTGTACGCGTCCGGATATTGCGTACATTACTGGGATACTGGGCAGATATTTAAGCAATCCAGGAATAGACCATTGGAAAGCAGCTAAACGGGTCTTACAGTACTTACAGAAAACAAAAGACTACATGCTCACATATCGGAGTTTGGCTAATCTGGAGATCATTGGGTATAGCGACTCCGATTTTGGTGGATGCCAAGATACCATGAAATCTACATCAGGGTATATGTACATGCTAGCTGGAGGTGTTGTTTCCTGGAAGAGTGCTAAGCAGTCACTTATAGCCTCTTCCACGATGGCAACTGAGTTCATAGCATGTTATGAGGCATCCAATCATGGAGTATGGCTACGGAATTTTGTCACGGGGTTGCGCATAGTGGATGATATTGAAAGACCACTAAAATTATTTTGTGACAATAAGTTGGCAGTTTTATATTCCAATAACAGTAGGAGCTCGTCGAAGTCGAAACACATCGACATCAAGTTCCTAATTGTTAAGGAAAGAGTTCAGAGTGGACAGTTGTCTATAAAGCATATCGGTACAAACTCCATGGTTGCGGATCGGCTTACTAAGGGATTGCCACCCAAAATGTTTCATGAGCATACTGCTCGTATGAGTGTTTTGGCAATTGATAGTATTCAGTTTTAAAGGGAGTTTGTAATTTCAGATGCTTTTATAATATAGACAAATTTTCAGTTTATGGATATTTATGAAGTTATTTTCTGCAGAAATAAAGTCTTTGGTTTAATTTACACTCTGATTTTAGTATGGTTTGATCTCACTGAGGTTTAAGGTTGGACCAGTTGGAAATAGGCATGTTAAGATCATATTGCATGAAATTTCCATGCTACACATCCACATCATGATCCATGTCATTTAATTGTATTGGCATACGTGACCTTTGATAGGTTGAGTTACGATAATTGTAACGAAAACCGCTTAGATCCTATGTTGGTATGATTACTGGACCGGATTGGTTATAGATACATCTGTTAATGATAGCAAAGATTGAGCTCATTTGGTTATTTTTGCAAAACATAATTATAAGGTTATACATATAGCCCAAGTGGGAGATTGTTGGATCATTAATCCAACGTTGGGCTTATATGAGAATAATTATGTGTTTGTGGACTATCAAATATGGTGAAGCCTAATTAAAAATGATCTGCTAAGTATTTTTTAGGCAATTGGGTTTTGGTGTATCTAATAGGGTGTGGACCTTTAATGTGTAGAGATTACGGGGTTATTCCTATTTTAGTGATGGGCTAAAATAGGAATACCAAAGGGTAGGAATGCCAAAAGGCATGAATACCAAAAGGCACTTGGTTGCCTATATATATGGTCATGGTCCCCAGATTACATGTTCGGACATTCTCACACTGACATCCCATTATCAGAGAGAAAATAAGGTTAAGGTATAGAGAGAACAAAGGGCTCTCAAAGGAGAACGTGTTAATCTGGAAGGTCATCCGTACGACTCTAGATAGCAACTTCCGGATATGGATTCAGGTACGCTTCCGCTTTATAGTTTATACAGTTTATTCGTTCTTGATAATTCGACATGAATACAATTTCTATATGTTATGTGGAACTCACGAGTGTTGGTGGCAGTGGGATGATAGTGAGTTCGATTCGATGGTGAGGGTGACAATGGAAGGTTTGGGTTTGTTTGGTAGAAGGATAATGGTGGAGAGGAGGTTGTCAATCACAGGGAAGATGATGCAATCTATAAACGCGGCGCCATGCACATTGGTGCTGAAAAGGTGTGAAACTATTAGCTAGAATTACTAGTTTGGTTTAGTTTTCTTCTAAACATACAAGTGGAAAGATTTTCTGTTGAGTTCTTGATTTTCAGCTGGTCTGTTGTGTACTAGTTGAGTAACAGCTCAAAGCTCTCTGTAGAGATCTTAAATAACTTTTACTGCTCGTGTCTTCATGAACATGTTACATTATCTGCATTCTATGTTTGTTACTTATTATTCTTTGATTTATCCCTTCTCAATGTAATCAGAAAGTGTGGGCAGATCACCATTTTCCATAATGCCCCCCCCCCCCCCCCCCCCCCCCCCCCCCCATGAAAGGATAGATTAGAGTTTTCAATGGCACTGCTTAACAAAATATTTGATACTTCTCTGTCCTGGCATTTTCTGTGAATCCTTCTGCTGTACATTGTAATGATTAAGGATATTGAAGAGCTAAATTGACTGTTCCATTAGGAGATCAATAATTATAAAAAATCTACAGAAAGACCAATTGAAACTTGTTTGTGACTTGTGATCTTTCCTTCATGAAGCAGTTCTACCATTCTTCATCACAGAAACAATAAAGAGCATATGACATTGTAATTGATGCTGCGTGTGATTTCCCCACATATATCTGCACTGTTGAAGTTTCTTTTACATGGATAATTTATCTGCTCAGGTCATTAGAGGATTGGATCAGGGAATTCAAGGTTGTCAAGAAGGTATTCATTCTTCTTTTGTTTTGTGTTGTGTATTCATTCTTGTTTGCCTGAAGGATTTTCCATGCTGCTGACTTTTTGCAGCTGGAAAACATAAGCGTCATATCCCTCCCCTGTAAGCATATGGACCAGAACCTGCAGGATGCTTCTCAGGTGATTTTTCCATACGGTGCATTCCATAGCATTGAACATTTAAACTACTCGAAGCTATTTGATGCAGACTACAGGTTTTACTTCAGACAGTCAAGCAGCAGAAAAACTGTAATTTGATTCTTTTTGTTTCTCCATCCTCATAGGCATGGCTCATGTATGGAAATTTACTTTATGACAGTGCGTAGTAGAGCATATTCTTCCCAGCAACCACCTTGGCATATCATGATCTCTCCGATCTTGAAAAAGTAATAAATCATTCTTTTTGGGATTTTGTAAAAACATAAAAAGGAGGATTATTCCCTGTTTGAGTGCCACAAAGTAATCAAATGTTGGGGACAATGGTTTGTGCACATAAAGTGACCATTTTTTAGAAATCAATGATGCTCATTACGCTTCCATTTTTCCTTAAGAAGTTAAAGCTCTCTTTCTTAGAAACCTGTTGAGGATGAGGTCAACTATGCTTCTGGACAATGCATGCTTTAGTTGCAGGGGAAGATAACAGGACTGAATTCAATTGCCAGGTTCAGATGTTGGATAGGTACTATGATTGTAATTGTGCAGTAACCCTGCCTGAAAATGTCATTGAAATATAAAACACCTCGCATTAGAAGTATCGTCCATCGGACTCTTCCTCGGTAATTCTTACGATATTTTTATATATTTTTTCACCAATTATATCAGTACTTTTTAGACAAAATGATTCTGCATATCAAGCTGCATGAGATACGCTTACTGCATCGCCATTAAGATCACCAGGAAGTGAATAGCTCGAGTGAATTTCAGTCTCTTCTCCTGTTGTAATGATACGCTTTCTTTCCATTGAATTTACCAGAAGGAGCAGTTAGATAAGTGAAGAACAAACTTGTGTATAAGCTATTGACAGTACTTTATATTCCCCTTTCCTGGAATCATTAGCAGTGGTTTCTTCTTACTCACTCAACTGATCTTGCTTGGAGGTGGGAATTATTCTACTACTCAAAAGTTGGTTTTCTATCCTGAGAAAGCAACAAACAGCATCAATTCAATAAGTTATCTTGGATGTTATCGTTTGATTTTGAATTGACTAAGGTTGTCATTCAAGTTTTTGTGTGCTACAGGTTTTTCTCTCATCGCTTCACAATCTGCTGCATCACGTTAGCCCCATCTGAAAAACCACATCAATCTACCAGCATGCATGATTTTATATGTGTTTCGACTTGGTCTGCCTTCAAAATTCCTTCGGAAAAACAATGGAGGAGTGGACTAAACATAAAATATATGTATGGACATGGGTGGGAAGTTGCTTCCCTTTGCTTTTTAGAAGCTGCGTGGGAAACTGTATTGCACATGAATCTCTATTTATAGGAGTGCTGATTTATGTCTTTACGCTTCCTTTGGAACAGAGAAAGGTTGAAAGTAGAAAAGAGGGATTCTTTTTCACAGGTTTGGTTTTGAGTGGTTGTGCTTTTTCTGGGAATTTCGTTTCCTTGCTTTCAACTGGAACCAAATGGATTCGAAAATCTTGTGTTTTTTAATATCAGCACCATTGTCTTTTCTCCCCAACCTTGTGGTTCGGGGTCAGCCAAATGGTGGCCTGGCATATACACTGTTTGGAAGTATAATTGATGTTGTTTTTTAAAGTGTTTTTTATTTAGAAATATATTAAAATTATGTTTATTTATTTTAAAAAAAAATTTCGAAATCAGCACATGAAAATTATTTAAAAAACTAAAAAAAATTTAATTTAAAATAAAAAATAAAAAAAAAATTTAAAAAAAAAAACATTTTTAAAACACAGTGTCTAACATCTTTGTTTGCAGCACACCTCATAAAATAATATAATACATGCTTTTTACGAGATATGTTATCATTGAAAATATGTTTGAAAAAAATATGAAAAATAGTTTTTTTTATATATTTTTAGAAAAACAATCTCTATTATACCCTCAAATATACTCCAAATATGATTATAGCTGAATGCCTATATCTCACAAGTTAAGCTTGTATGGAAAACTCTTTAGGGATTTGTTAGGTACTTCAACTTGAGCTGTGGTCACCTAAGATCTCCAAACATCCTTATTATATCATCTGTATTGTAACTTTCTCAAATTCATTGTCATGATCCTCACCCGGCCAGCATGCTGACTACAGCTGATAACATTATTTCAGTCACAAAATAGAAAGAAAAAAAAACAGAGCATCGTGAACAAGAAAGTAAAATGAAGTGAGCTATTACTGCTCTTAGGCTTACCCATCAAACACCTAACCCATGCTAAAGTCTAGGCCCATCAAAACAACTCACTGCAAAACTAGAAAACATTGTTTTGGATCATTCAAAAGGTCCAAAAAGGGTGGTGTTCATCTGCTCGATCTTATTACTGCATGATAAGAAAATCCCCCAAGAACAAATGGAAATTGAGATGAACTCTACATGGGGATCTCGCAGTTCTGGTGTTTAAACTCCTAAGGATAAGCGGGTCGATGAAACACTTGGTATACGTCTTAATTTCGGTTACATTACATGACAGAGCAAGCATTAGGGTTGTCGTCGCTGAAGATGGAGGTGTAGGGGTCCTCGTATCTAGTCACGGTGCTTATAGTGGCGGTGTTCTCTACTTTCCTGACATAACCAGGAGGAGCTCTCTTGTCATAAGCCTGAGTGGCGAAAGGCTGAGCCACTAAATTGTAGGGAACATATGGCCAAATCTCTGCCCTTTTCCCTGTTGACTTTGCCCTCTTCAGGACCTTATTTGAATCAACATATCCTGAAACAGTCACCCTTTGCTGTTTTCTGTTTATCTCCACCTTTTTAACTCCTGCATAAATGGGAAAACAGCAGTTAATATAGCCTAAAATGTAGTTTCTTTTCAGCAGCAAAAACAATTATGAACGCAGCGGATCAGGAGAAACTGAGAGAGGTGGAAAGGCAGGCACATACCAGTCATTGAAGAGAGGGCATTCTTGACCTTGAGCTCACATCCATCACAGTCCATCCTGACCTTGAGCTCCACCGTCTGTAACTGCTTCTTTTTGTGCTTCTGGCCACCGCTTCCCACCAGGTCAGATAAGAACTCCAAAGTGCCACTCACTCCCATCTTTTCAAGATATGTATGGTCTATTAATGGTTAGAAAAAAGAGCTTCTCGGGAAGTAAGAAGTTCAGACGTCCACAAGCAAGTTTTTGAGAGCTTGACAAAACGCAGCGAAACCCCAGAAAGCTGAATTCTATAGGGGAACAATGGTGATCAGGAAGAGAGATCGAAATTAGAAAGGAAAAAGGAGGTGGTTTCTCTAAGGAATTTGATGCGAGAGACGCACAAGAAGTTACAAGGAACTTCCCCGCAACAATGGATTCTTTCCTTGCCGTCTAACCAGCAAAGAAAAGGGGGTTCTGAGGCTGTTCTCCTTCTTTAATTACTTGCCTTGAGATCTTTCTTTTACTCAGGTCTACTTCTTATATAGGCCTTTTCACGGATCTGATTCAAACAGAGGAAAAAAGGTCGTGGCCCCTCGTTCAATAATAGTAAACAAATCCTCGTTCAATAATAGTAAACAAATAATTTAACAAGACATGATCATATTTTTTGCTATTCTGCTCAATGACATGATACCCTTCAAGAGACCTTTGTTCTGTGGTTGCAAGAGAGAGAATGAGGGATTTTTGCACCTGTATATATATATTAACTAAAATATAAACCGCGTTCGAGGTTTTCTTGTAAAAAATTTCACTGTATACATAGACACAGATTATCATGAATTGTGACAGTAAAATTATCATTTTAACCCATAACTGAAATTTTAACTCCTGGGATCAGGGTTATTTTAGACATTTCCATGAAAAATGTATGGTATTTTTGAATTCTTTGCACAGTATCCTTGGATACTGACAAAATGACACGAAACAATGGGGGTATTTTCGATTTTTCCCAAATTCCTGCATAATAAAACTACTAAAATAGCCCTAAAAAACAATAAAAAATACTTTTACAAGACATGATCATATTTTTTGTTGTTCTGCTCAATGACATGATAACCTTCAAGAGACCTTTGTTCTTTGGTTGCAATAAAGAAAATGAGGAAATTTTATATATATTTATCTTTCTATATAAGGTGTTTGTCATTGCATTTCAAAAATATTTTTGAAAAAAAAATGAATTTTTATTTTATTTTTTACTTTAAATTAAATTGTATTAGTGTTTTTAGATTATTTTCATGTGCTGTTATCAAAAATAATTTAAAAAAAAATCATTTTAATGCATTTTTGAACGAAAAATATTTTCAAAAACAACTTTCTACTTTGTATATTACTATTATCTACTACTCTTTCATTTTATCTATATTTGGCATTGCGTTACAATAATGTTTTCGAAGATTTTTTATTTTTATTTTTGTGTTTATAACTATTTTAATGTATTAATATAAAAAATAAGTTAAAAATATTATTTTAATACATTTAAAAAAACAATACTTTTAAAAGTTATAATATTAGAATCAGTGTACAAAAATTTTATTCCCACTAAATAATAAAAGATGAGATGTAAGCATGCATCTTTAAAATTGTTGAAAGAGAAAAGTTAGTTTTGGTTTATATGTAAAACTAAACCAATATATAACTTACGTAATGAATTAAAATAAATAAATAAATAAAAGCATTGTTTAAGTGATTGCCATCATGTCCACAAATTCAATATGGAGGTACTGACATTTATCAATAGGGATGGAAGTGAAGGGATCGAGATTTCATAGGGACTTAAATGCAAGAACTCATAAAAGTAGGAAAGGGGGTAAGGAGCAGGGTGGGCTTGAAAGCTATGTTATGAAAAAGTAAAAAATAAAAATAAGAAAATAATCCGACCCCCCGCTTGCCGAGTGTATTATTTACCAAAAAAAAAACCTAATTCATTTTTAAAAAAATAACATATACATCTAATCAAAATGAAAGTGAAAGCAGCTGGCACGTAGAATGGGGACAGCATCACACGTTTGAAAAGAAGACCAGAGGGTTCGACACGTAGACGGTGAAGATGTAAAGGGAGAAGCTGGTTCCCCTTAAAGTAATGTGGGGGCCTTGCTGTCTCTTCGTTTGTTGCCTCTTTAGTGAGTTTTTTTTTCTTGGTTTTGATTGGTCAGAAGCCGAGTCAAAACAAGCCTTTTTAAAAAAAGAAAAATAACAATTAAATTAAATTTAAAAAAATGGACGTTGATAATTTGACATGCTTATGATCGTTGAAAAAATGCCCCTATAGAAAAGGAGAAGAGAAGAGATACCATGCAAAGGTACAAAAATCAAATGGCAATAGTTTTAATGATTATGGTTAAAAAATAGTTTTGAAAAAATATTTTTAATTATAGTATTAAAAAAATTAAAATAAAATATTTTAGCTTCTGTAAAATAAGAGTTTGAAATGAAATTATTTATGAAATTCAATGCAAAAAAATAACCCACTTGGACAAAAGATAGAAACTATAACAATACCAAATAAATTTATGATCTTGAAATGTATTTATTATCTCTTGTCTTTATTTATTTTAATACTATGCAAAAAAAAATACATCTTGATTTAAGAAAAAAATAATTTAAATAAAAATTATATAAAGAGACAAAAATTGTAAGTAGAGGTAATTTTGTTCATATAAAAACATAAATAGTAATAGGAATTTGGAGCTAGAATGCTTTAGCTTTGCAGTTGAATTTACAATGATGCATCAAATTCTAGGAGCTTAAATGGTAGGTTTTTATAATTTGTATTTTTTAATTTATTTGAAAATATATTAAACTAATATATTTAAAAAAACAATATCTTCATTATAGCATATCAAAATAACCCAAAAAAAAATTAAAAAAAAAAAACAATTTTTAAAGCAAGATTTGAGCAGCAAAAACAACGAACAAGTTCTTAAAAGCGCACGTATTATTATTATTCACGGTCAATCAAAAGTTGCAAACCACCGACCCTCTTCGGTGGCAACATGCCTCATTAACTTGTATCTAATTTTGTGTTTCAAAAATATTTTTGAAAATTTTTAAAGAAAATTATTTTTAATTTTTATTTTAGATTATTTTTTTTTATTTTCTTATATTATTTTGTTTTGATATTAAAAATAAATTTTAAAAATTAAAATAATTTTATTTTAATACATTTCTGAATAAAAAAAAAAATTAAAAGTATCCCAGGGTAAAAGGCCGTAATTTATAGCATCTCAACGGTATCAAATTTGAAATAGGATACGAAGCTTCTTGTCATGCTCCGGTGCTTTAGCTTTGAAGTTTTGGGGGGTAAAAAAGCTAGAGAGAGAGAGAGGGCTTCATTAAGCATATACATAAAGAAGGTCGTGGGCATGTCTGAAATTGTAAGAGAGATCGGAAGGATAGTTCCTGCGCATATGTGCTGTCTCCCAACAGCCGAAATTTTGGTGGCCTTAGATTCATAATGAGTCCTGTGGTGAAGAATATCTGTTGTGATCGATCAGTTCTGAAGTCCACACACAGCAAAATTATACATTTTCTTGACTAGAATTATAATCAAACCGCTTTGTTTACCAAATCCCACCTCTTTTTCTACACATTTTAGTGTTTTCCATCCCAAAAAAAACCTGAGACGTGAGAAATAGAACAAAATTGTGATATAGTGATGTAAAAAAAGGAAAAGGCTTGAACGATTGTGGAGGGCAAGTGGAGCTTCTGGGTGACCAAAGTGTGTTGGTGCTTAGCTCCACACGTACTCCCCCTCATAATCAGTGTCAGCTTTTGCCCATGATAGGGCTTTGACAACCAAGCCAAGCCTCCAGGCTTTTGAACTTTTCCCCGTCAATGATTGAGGATCGTGCTTGCTTTGCGCGTTGCCTTCTTCGAAAATTCTTTTGAATGGAAAACATTTTGAAACTTGATTTGATTCCAACCAACAGATTTTCAAGGACAGTATGGTGCATGTCCCTGTTTTGTGTAGGCGGACATGATTGATCAGTCTTCAGATAAAAAAAACTTGTTGATTAGATCTCTGAGATAGGTTAGATGCTTTTTCAATTATATCTTATTATCCCTTAATAAATAAAGTCAAAACTCTTCAAAATAAAAAGCTTAAAAGCACGAGGCAGTCTGTAGAAAACACAGTTCATTTCGTGGCTAAGGAATCGTGCTTACAAATCCCCCCCTCCCCGGAGGATGAGTTTTAGTTACAGAAGCACAGCCATATTTCGAGCCCCCTTGGCATTGACAGGAAGGTGAAAGCCAGTTTTTCATTTACCACACAAATTTAGCCTCCCCAGTATTCTGCAATTTTCAAGTAAATATGATTTATATATTAAGAAAATAGAGTAAATACATAAGCACCGATGGAGATGAACTGCTTGTCAACAAGGAATGGGAGCACAAAATGAAACAAAATCAAGATATATATATATATATATATATAAAAGCAGAGGAAACAGAATGTCCTAAACCGGATGCAGTAGCAGCAAACTTAACAATAATATTTAAAAAATAAAATTGAGAAAAGAAGTTATTGAAGAGTGGAAAAAAAACACGAAACATGTTTTGCGAGTCTGGCTACAATGATTTAACTGCACCTTTTAGTGTTTTGTTAATTAATTAATAATTAATGTAAATGCCATTTCTAACCAAGCAAGCAATACATATGAAAAGATGCATGACATAGAAAAAAGTAAATTTGCATTTGGCTACTTAAGTTTATGTTCTCTCTCAATTCCACCGCTAACATTTAGTTTATTTCCATCAATTTCTACAAGTTTGATTTATATCTATTGCAAAGCTCATCTTCGTCAAGTAAAGCAGAAAATAAAATTCAACAACTAATTGAAGGGTAGAGTTAGAATATTCGGAATTGATTGAGTGATAATAGAAATGCTTGCAATATTAAAATTTGGGTTTTAATCCTATAAAAACAAATACTGGCTAAAAAAGTTATAAAAAAAAATGTTTAGATCATAAAACATGAGCACGAGTCAGAGAAACTGCAGTTTCTGAAAGAAGACAGCAGAACAGGAGAAAGATTATTATTTTCCTCTCAGGTTGACAAGCACAGTAGTATGGGGTAACAAAATTACAACAATTAATGGTTCATCCCAGAAAATAAAAGATAAACTTTGGATTACAAAAGAATACATCTGAACAAATTGCTATCTTACGGCTTATGGCAAACAGCTACAAAAATCAAATTCTTCTTCTGGCAAACTATTTACAGCTGAAAAGAGGAGGGTGATAAATAACCAAATTGGGGAGGAAAAGAAAGAATTCTGTGTTGATGGACAAATTTTCTCCCTGAAATCTCAATCTGGGCCGAATGATTGTCACGCCATTAACATTTGCTACTTACTTGTTTGACCACTGGAATTCAATTTCCAAATTCCTTGAGGGTCCACTTTTGCTTTGTGGCAACAGAGTGTATTCCCCGGCTACTGCTCCTAGCATGACGACCCGATCAATCTGGATTGTTACTTTTCCGAAAGAACTCTGTCGTTTGATCAAAAGAGACAGGTTAGATGACATTATGACGGGGGGGTGAATAACATCTATATAACTTTTTTGGATTTTTTTCTCACAGAAACAAAATCATTTACCTTCCCCATTTTACTCTTATTTTTGCAAGAGATGTGAAGCTTCTGGCCTTTTGGAGGACTCTCGAAGGACCATGAAAAGCTCTCTTCAAACTCTGGATTCGGACCAGTTGATACGACCTGAAAAGTTCACAAATATTTTTCATTTTGAGAAGTTGAAATTGCAATTTCTAGAAGAAATAAAAAAAGTAGGGTGAGAATTTTACATGAAAAATAGTGAGCTGGGCAGCAAAAGATGGCCAGAATCAGTGGTGAGCATACAGTTTGTCAGTCAGTTTTTGCTTTATTCGGTTCAGCTTTTGAAAAAACAGAACCAAACCGAATATATGAAAAACAAATTGAACTGGAATTCTCAGTTCATTTTTTTGTTTTACAATTCATTTTTTAATAGAGTTTTCTAATTTGAGATTTTATTTATTTATTTCAAGGTTTGGAAGAAAGAAAAAAAAATCAGTTTGTTCGGAATCCAAACTCACCCAAAATGAAAAATGAATTAACAAACCAAACAAACTAAATAATGAGGAGCCACCTTGGATTTTTCAGATTGAGCCGAATAAAGAAAACCCCTAGTCCGAATAATTGAATCGGATCACCCAAATATGTAAACGACCTTTTATTTTATTTTTTCATTGAAAATAACTGAAAATTGGAGAAATAAACATCGCAAGACAATAAACAAGATATTTGATTCATCTTACCTTTGTTTGCCTTGGTGGTGTACTTCCAAGTGTAATCTTGCAAAAAACACTTGGGTTCCCCACCGACTGCTTCATATTGTTTCCACGCTTGATAATAACCACCAGTGTCCCTGGCAAACACTGCAGCAGAAATTCAGCCTTCTCCTGAAACCGAGGTGGGCCAGACTGAATCAAGTATTGCAACAAAGGGATTGCATCTGCAGCAGCAATAGATTGAGCTCTTGAAACTTCAGCTGGGCATGCTGACCAAGCTTGCCTAAGAAGAAAAAGAGCATCCAAGGCAGCTTCTTGAGTTGCTTCCGATCCTGTCTTGAGAGATGTAACCAGATGGGGTATGCTGAGTGTTGCAGGCTCGGTGGCTCTCAACCTTGGGAAGTTGCTAAAAAGGGCATTTAGAGCTTTGAGATACTCCTCATTCACAGTCCCAGTGGCCCAAAGATCCTTCTCAATAGCAGCTGCAAGACCAAACAGAATGTTGTTTAGGTAAAAGTGAAAATAAAAAATAATATCTCTGCAGGAAAATTCAACCCAGTAGCATTTTATAGGGAAAGTACGATACACCCATTCCTAAAGCCAAAAGGTAAACCAATTTCCAAATACTGATGAACCTACACTCTGGCCAGGATTGCTCCACCACTCAACTGCTGCTTATCACATCTTTCAAGAAAAGAACAATAAATGGCCATGTTGCTTGAATAAAGAAATGGTTACTACATAAGGAAATATTTTCACTAATGTACAGAAGTTAATGTTCATCTCCTCTGGTTCAACATGGCTTTAAGTAACAATCAGAGTGTTACTATTATTTTGCTGAATAAATAATAAATTAGTCTCTCTAGTTTGGCAAAATCAATTACATGGTCTCAGTTTTGCAAAATGAATTACATGGTCTATAGTTTTGCAAAATGAATTAGGCTCTAGTTTCAAAAACTAATTTATTAGCCCCTTGACCAATGTTCACCACAGAATTTAATATTACTTCTTTCAAAAAAAAAAATCATCAATCTTTCCCTATTATCTGCTCCCTTTTTTTTCCTTTTTTACTAAAACAAATTGGAAAAGAACATGAAATGGACAAAAACGATTAAGTTACAAATAGATATAAAATGTAATAATTGATTACTTTTTGAAACTAGAGCACTAATTTATAATTTATGCTTATTTTCTTAAATGGAATAGAGAATTGTAGGCAGTTACACAATAATCTGATTCAACATTACATGTGATCTATCAAATGTTAATGTAAGAGTTTGAGAAGTTAACCACATTTAGGAGTCTGCTCTGTTTCACCATCAGTTATAATATGCGCTAGATAGTAAATTCGTTAGACCCAATTAGATCCTATACCCCTTCTACTTAAATTCTGCATCTACTTTTACTTTACTGAGAAGAATTATTCGATTTCTGTTCACCTAAATTAAGCTCCAAACTTGGCATGAAGGAAGTCATATAAGAGCTTTCTCAGAGATTATGTTAATTAGATGTTAGAATAAAACTCCAAACTACAAAACACACAGTAAAACTAGAAAGAAAAAATGTCATCACAAAATCAATAGATATGTTCTCATATCTGCCAAAACTCTACAAACTGTGCACAGGGAGAAGAGAAACTGACCAGTTATGGCTCTGACTGTTTCACTGGAAGCATACTCTTGAATGGTGTGGTTGGAGAAGAGAAGTTTGACAAACATTGCAGCCTGGACAGATGTATCTGGATCACTTGAACCGATTACATCCAATACAACTTGTACACCACCAGCCTCTGCAACAGCTCTTTTATTGGATCGGCTATACATGACCAGGTTTTGCAAAGCACATATTGCTACTACTTTCATTTCTTCTGTAGGTTGCTCTTCAAGCACATTGACTAGAGCACGGCAAGCTGACACAGCATCAGCACTTCGAGCCAGGCCCTCATTCTGGAATAGATCACCAAGTGCCAAAGTTGCCAATAATCTTGCCTGTTGTGCTTGAGTTTGGGGATCCAAGAGGTATTGTGATAATGGCAAGATTGCAGATTTAGTGACTTTTGATTCTCTGATTTTCACATTGTTAAGTAGTACTTCCAGCAACCTTGCAGCTGTTTCCTCACACTGATGGCTTCTGAGAAGTTCCAAAAGAGCCTCTATGGCACCGCTTTCAGCCATTGCTTCAGCACTAGTTCCATCATCACTTTCCAACACCAAAAGAGCATTCAATGCACCAACCACCGTGCTTTCTAAGCCAGAACGGAGCAACCTTACCAAGACAGCTACAGGAACTTCCAAATAATATTCAGAACTAAACTGTAAAATGCTAGCCAAAACAGAAGCAGCAGATTCCCACAAGGCATGGGGGAGAGAAGGATCAGCTTGCAATATAACTTTGGACAACTCACTCACACCACCCTCTTTTGCAATTTCATTTGGCCATATTAGTGCAATGCTAACAAGAGCCTTTACAGCTCTCTGTTGCAAGATATGTATACCAGAACCAAGAACCCGTATAAGGGGACCAATTACTTGCTGTGTCACTGGATCCTTCTGAAGATGTTCTTCCATGAGCAGATGAGAGAGGAGCTCAGCAGCCAGCTGTTGCACTGCCGGAGCTGGAGAATCAAGTAAGGGGATAAGTGGCTCAATAGTTTGGTGAGAGGTGAGGGTATAATCTGCACGGCACTGTGGATGTTCCAGAATATTAACTAGAACCTGTAAAGCACTATGCTGTCCATCAGGCCCAAATTCTGGTCTCGTCAGCAGCAGGAAAAGGGGCTCAACCACTTTTGCAGCAGAAGGCCCCTTGGCAATGCTAGTATTGTTGGTCAATATTCTGAGCAATTCAGCAAATGCTGCACAGAGAAAATCCGGTGCTTCATGGAGGATATCAAGTATGCTTTCAATTACTCCAGCTTTTACCATTTCCATTTTACAAGCAGGCCTGTCTTTTCCCAACTTCACAAGTGCTCTGGAGATAGCCTCATGAAGCATGTAGCTCCTACCATAGAGAAGGCCAACAAGAGGAATAACTGCTCCATGTGCAGCAACTAGTTCTGCCAGTTGCTCATCATCAACAAGTTTATCCAAAGCACAGACGACTGAATGCTGAGCAGGACTGAACTCGGTTACAAGGAGAGAGACCAAAGGCTCAACACAGCGAGCTGCAGCCATTGTAGACCTGATTCTTGTATTTCCAAACAAAACGCCGCATAACTCCGCAGCATCCCCTTTCAGCTCCATTGAACAATTTGACGAGAGGATCCTGCAAAGTACATCCACTGCATTCATTTCAACATCAGCAACTGCAAGGGCTCTTGATGGGTTTTCACTCAATAACCTAACCAATGCAGCTATTGCAGCATGCTGCTCTTTCTCTAGACCAGTATTAAGAATTTCCACCAAGGGTTGGACAGCTTGTCGGGCAGTGTCTGCATTCCTTATATGATCAGCAGAAAACAAACTTTCCAAAGCTTTAGCAGCACTATACCTTGCAGCTCTTCCACCCAGGCGCAAGACAGCAACAAGTTGACTGACAGCACCAAAAGCAGCTTCATGTCTCCGAATTTCAGCACTATTAAATAGGATCCCTAACAGATCAGTTGCAGCTTCCTCAGTTGCATCTTGTGGACCAAGTGAAAGATACTTAGTCAGGGCCTCCAAAACCCCTGATTCAACCATAACAGTCTTATTTGGTGGACAGTCTTTTGCAAGCTGATTTAGAAGTCCTAATGCTAGAAAAGGTGCCCCAGGGCGATCTGGAATTGGTTTGAGTAGATCGACAAGAGCAGGTATTGCTTTGCGAGATGTAGCGCCAACTCTAATGTCTTCAACTCTGAACAACCTCTCTAGCGCAACTTGGTCCGGATAACGCATCAAAGCAAACACCTCAGACAATTCCAGAAGATCAGATATATCACCATCAGCACAACCAAGTAAGGAGATGAGACCACCAGCTGCCCCAGAATTTGCAACAGACAGAAGAGTTCCCCTACTACCATTACACACTAGGCTGGCTATTGCCTGAGCAGCAAAATATTTGTTTGCAGGCTCCTCTGACTTCAACAAATTTGCAAGTACTGGTATAGATTTCATGGTTGCATGCGCACGTATGATGTCTCTATCTTGAAACAGAATAGCAAGCAGTAGAGCACAAATCCATATGCTGCTGTCTTCACCACAATCACTCTGCACAGGTGAACATAGAGAGGCAACAAAGGTTAACAACAATTAAAATGCAGAATAGATTTCTTTGCTGCATAACATGTGATATATGATAAAATTTTTGCTTTCTTTTATGTAAATCTCATAATTCTTCTACCTCCAAAGTCCAGACTAGGGATGCAAATGAGCAAAGTCTCTTGAAGCTTAGCTTGTTATTGACTCATTCAAGCTCATTTGTTAAAATTAACAAGTCAAGCTCGAGTTTATTTTGAAACTCATGTTAATACAGTAAAATTTGATTTAGATGAAGCTTAGCTTGTTCAAGATCATGATATAGCTCACCTAAGGCACCCATCTAGATTCATTAAAGTTCATAAATAAGCATGTATATAATAAGCAAATTTTAATTCAGCTAAATAATTAACGTATATAAAATAAGAATTATTATATTATCAAATATAATCAAACTTATTTCTGACATGAGACACAAGTTTGAGTTTCTTTTAAAAAAAAGATAATGTGTTCACTTCTTTATTGAACGATTTGTCATAATGAATCCAAGGTCAAGGTAAGCTTGTTTACTTGCTTATTTATCAATCTACTATGTCAAACTCAAACCAACCTCATGAGAGAAGCTTGAGCTTCAAGTCTTAGGCTCGCCACAAGCACAAGCCAAGCCTGAACTTTGCTAAAATTAGATAAATTCTAAATATATGAAAGCTTGGCTAGTAGGCTCATTTGCAGCGTTATACCTCAAACTCAAACCAACCTCATGAGAGAAGCTTGAGCTTCAAGTCTTAGGCTCGCCACAAGCACAAGCCAAGCCTGAACTTTGCTAAAATTAGATAAATTCTAAATATATGAAAGCTTGGCTAGTAGGCTCATTTGCAGCGTTATACCAAGAGAAATCAAGATTTTCATTGATATTGAGAGCTTATGGCACTAGACACAGGAAAACCTTCAGTTTAAGGGGGGGGGGGGCAAAAGGTTTTACCTGACTGTAGTGCAAAAAACAACTTGAGATTCTGTCAGTGAGGACTTCAACTGCTCCAGCCTCCATTATAACAATTTTACTTTTCTCATCGTGGCAGGCAAGAACCGAAAGTAGCCAAACAGCCAAGTTATAACCATAAATTACTGCTGTTCCTTTATGACATTCACCATCCTCACCTTCTTTAGCATATCTGTGGATGCTAATGACCTCCTTGTCATCATCAACTAGGTCTTCTGAAGGAGAAGCATCTGCAGAACAAAGCATTGTGACAAGTGATTGAATAAGATGACTACATGAATTTGACTGGTTAAGATCTTCCACCACTCTTTGGTGACTAACTTTTGCAGCACAAATAAGAAGTGCAGCTCCTCCAATTTTGACCTTTGGGTTTGTGGAATTGATCACCCTTCTAGCCACTGAAGGTACACATCCAGAGGCACAAGCAACTGCCTCTCCTAAAACAAAAGGCTGATCTCGGCAAAGTCTCGATAATATTTCAACAGCCTTATCTTGCAACAAGGGTGCTGCATCTGCAATCGACAACACTATTGGGGTTATGCGTTTTGGAAATTCAGCTAAAACTGCCCACGCTGGTTTGATGTGTCCGCTGGTCCCTTCTGACCTTGACAGAATAGCAAGTGCAGCTAGGGCCTCTGATGAGGGAACCGATCCGCCACTTGCAGATTCTAGCAAAGAAACTAATGCAAGTACTGTTCCTGCACGATTGACACAATCAGTTATGGAATTATCAATTCTACGAGAATGAAGGAGACGAGCAATTGCTGCAGCTGCTTGGGTCTTCCCGGAAATTGTGCCTTCACGCAAAACCCTAGTTGCCGGCAAAATAATTGCATCTGGAGTCGCTTTTTCTGAAACTTCACCATCCAAAATAAGATTTGCAAGAGCACATGTTGCCTGTTCAGCTACTTCCAAAGTCGATGAGTTAGCAAGTGCAATTAAAGGAGACAACACATCACGACCAACAGCAGCCACTTCCCGGTTTTCTTTAATTGAAAGAAATACTGAAGCAAGACAACGAGATGACTCTGCTAAGATGTTTTCTGATTCAACATTTAGCAACTTCATCACTGACCAAAGTGTTTTAACAGCAATGCTGCTTTCACGTAAATCCTTTCTGGTTTCAAAAATTCCAGCCAAAGCAGAGGCAGACTTGGCCTGAGTCTCTTCTTTAGTAGAACTCAATATCTTAATCATTGTCTCAATCGCATCATTTGCAGCACTGCCCTCCCGTAGTACATCACTCAGGGGAACCACAGAAAGCATACTTCTTAGAGCATCCAGGACATGCACTTTTGATTCAGGTAGATCACTGGTTAACAATGCAGTGAGCTGACTAATAGTTGCTGTATCGGATTTATGGATCAAATGATTTAAAGTCCTTGCTGCAATTTCTTTCCCATTGGGACTCCCATTCTTCAGTAGCCATAATAATGCAGGAACGGCATCAGCACTTTCAACACATGCACGTATGTCTTCACTGTGATTGCATAAGTTCCTAAGGATTGTAGCAGAATCTTCCTTGGCTTTCGCAGATCCTGTCTCTAGAATTTGGACGAGGGGAGGTATACCACCAGCAGCAGTGATGGCCCACTTACTTTCATCATTTTCATTAGATAGAAGGCAAAGCAATGCCACTGCACATTCCTGCTGCTGTTCTGATGAAAGCCCAAGAAGAGATATCAATAGCTGGACCCCTTCACGACCTTGAAGCGCACGCCATAGACTGCCTTCATTATTGCAAAGTGTGAGAAGAGCTCTCACAAGCTCATCCTGAACTTCATTTATAGCCATTGTAATTAAACCAACAAGCAACCGCTTTGCTTCAGAATTCACAAGTTTATCTGAGAGTATGGCATTCCCATACAAACTAGCTAATGCTTCTATGGTACGTTCTTGAACAAGAAAGGGTAAATGTGGCTTGAACTGATTAACTAGAGTCTGTTCAATAGCCACAGGATCTGATGCCCTAGTGGATTCAGCTTTACTATCATATATCATCAGAGCCGAGGCCAAAGCTCCTAGAGTGTCAGCAGACTGGGCAGGTGAAGAGCATGATTCAAGGCTTTGACCGAGGCTTGAGATGACAAATGACAAGCCACCAGAAATATTTGCAAGAGCACACATTGCATTTTCCTGTAATGCTTGGGCATACTCCCCCTGCATGAATTCTTTTGAAGGAGCTATTGTAGCGTTTATCAGAGCAGGAATGCCATCAGATTTAGCTATCTCCTGTCTTGCATCTTTGCACTGTGCAGAAAGAGACTTAAGGGCACCTGCAGCTTCTGCTCTGACAGAAGCTTCATTGCCAGGTCCTAACAGCTTGAGCAGCTGTTTAGTAGCCTCTGCAGCCAATACCTTGTAACAAATAGATGAATCTTGCGTCATCATACATGCAAGAAGAAAGCAAACATTTGCTTGTGTGTCTGACTGTCCAGTTGTGAGCAACTTCACTAGTATATCCACTCCTCCGGCTTGTATTGTTGCAGACCAAAATCCCTCAGTGCTGCTGGAGAGGTTTTTTAAAGCGCCAGTTAACAAGTTATCAACTAAGTTGCCTGTCTTGAGCCCGTTTCGAAGCAACTCCCAGAGTGCAGGCACAACTCCTTCAGTTGAAAAAATCTTTGAGCCAACATGATCCTTAGCACCACCCTGGGAAACAGCATATATCGTCTTTGCTGCTGCAATTTGCCCATCTGCGGAGCTGGACTTGAGGAGACCAAGCAATGGTGGGATGCATCCTCCAAGTAAGACTTTTACCCTTAGTTCATTCTCCTTACAGAGAGAACCTAGGACAGTAGCAGCCTGTATCTTCACTCCCAGTGATCCTGACCGGAGAAGAGAAACAAGCACTGGAACTGCTTGAGAGTGAGATCCCACAGCACTGAACACATTTTCACGTGTCTCAACAAGGTCTCTCAACTGTCTTAATGCATACTCTTTCTCCTGTACAGATGAGGAACTTTGGCGTAGCAGCTCAATGCATTGTGCAACGGTTGCTAGTGTGCCATCAGGATCCTCCATACTGCTAGTACGGTCTCTGAAAATAATTTAGGAAAGAAAAGTGAGCGACAATTTTCATTGCTATTAGGCTTTGTGAGAAACATCCTCCTTGTTGACCACATTTTAAGGGAAACAGAAATCACATGCCAAAACTTACAAGATAAAAGCAAGTCATTAATATTTCCAGAAGAAAAAAAAAGGAGGCTATTTGAGTTGAAAGTGCTAGAAAAGTCAAACATGTAGGGAAATAGAAATCTGGAATAAGATTACATGAAATAAAACACGATGAACAATAATTTAAGAGCAGATATAGCATCAGTTAGAGAAGTCATTCTTGTAGAAGACTGCGGTTTGCTCGTAATAGCACAAAGCTCTATTCCAGTTAATTACATCCATTAATTGCAAAAGAAGAACTTCCCTTTACTTCTGAATTAAAAAAAAGAGCATCTGGAAACCAGAATTAAGCATTATTCATCTTAAAAAAAAAAAAAAAAAAAATATGCCTGCATTATTTATGCCATTTTTCCAATTTAAAGGAAGCATGTCCAAAATCAGTATAGGAAAAGTGAAAACAGGTCTAGAATTGTATAATTCACCTATGTGGAAATCAATTCAGAACTTAAATGCTAGAAGGTTATTGTTTATTAAAACTCAAAGCAAAGCATGTGCAACAAGCAGGTCCTCAGCTCCTTTTAAGACATTTTGGGAAAATAAACCCTCAAATCTCTGATCTACACAAAAGTATTAGCATCAGTACAAAAACTATTCACCAAAGGATAGCATATGTCCATGGTAGATATTAAAAGCATTAGAAAAAGAAACTGCCCTTCATAGAACAATAGTGGTAATCACAGGAGGATATCAACCACGTCAGCTGTATGAATAAATTCTGAACTCACCTTACACCCATCTTCATAGCTGAATAGGGAGTTGGTGGCTCTGAATCTTGAATTTTTAGATCGCCATTTTTTTCCTACAATTGTGAAACGTGTGTTATTTAGTATTTAATCAAAACACGCATATAAACTAAAAACATAGCCAATATATTTTGAGATTCGAAACCAGAGGCGGGATGGGGGCTCTCATCAAAGAAATATTAACAGTTCATATCTTGAGAGGAACAAATGTACTTGCAGGTAATAGTACTTCAAAAAAATACTGGCATTTCTAAACCGAAAACACCGTAGCATACATTAAACCTCAATTAACAGATTCAAACACAAAATCTTACCTATCATGTGGAGTATGAATGAGATCCAGAGGCTCGCACACTAAATTCGATAAAATTTACATAAAGTATACCATGGTTTTAATATAATGATTCAATAGATTACCAGATCAGCAGTGGCAAGGCTGCTGCCATTGGTAGCAGATAACCTCCAAGCAAGTGCAGCCGCCATCTTGTTCTTTATCTTCTTTCCTTTTAACACTTAATGAAATTAGCGAAAGAATGAATCTCTCTCCAGATCTTGCTTATTTACACAATCAATGCATCAAGCTCCCCTGCAAAATATCAATCAATAAGATCAGTCAGTAAGCCAGTCAGCGTAATAAATGTTGCTCCTAATTACACAAAATCAAACTGATTTTTAATTTTAATTAAACTTGACTGAGTTAAGTTGCTTCATTAACTTCGATTCAATTCTAACAGTAGATCAATTTAACTCCGCTTTCAACTGAAAACGCCGTTGTAAATGACACAAAATCATGAGTTTGACTGATTTCTTTCTATCAAGCAACCAAACAGAAAGATCTTTCAATGAAAATAAAATGGAAGCAAGGATAGATCAAGAAGCAGCAGCACCTCTAGTTTCTAAGGAAAAGGAGGAGGAGCACATAAGGATATCGTAGAAGAGAAGGGTAGATAATAGAGAGGCATTTCATTGCATTGCATTGCATTTTAATTGCCAGAGAGAGAAAGTAATGTATTTTCTGTTAGATTTTTTATGAGAAAAAATAAATTATTTTTAGTTTTTTACACACACAGAGAGAGAGTGAGGTTTCCAGTTGTTGGCTTGTGTGTGTGTGTGTGTGTGAGAGAGAGAGAGAGAGACCACCGACAGCTTCAAGCTTCCCTGGATTGTTTTATACTATTTGCTTTGCGGCTTGGCTCAGCTTATGTTTCGGATTTTCAGCTCGGCTAGCGTTCAGTGGTCTGTCTGGTGTAGGAACAGTTTTTTTTCTATTACTTGGTACTATAAGACAAGGGAAGAAGGTGCTAGGAAATAATTAGTCAATCTGTACGGAGGTGGTTTGGGTTATTTATAACCGTTCTCATTTTCTATTTTTTGTTTTTATTTTATGAAAATATAAGCATTGAATTCTTTTTATTTTTTTAATTTAAATCCTGTGAAGTCATATTTAGAAAACATATTATTAGTCGAATTTAAAAGCTCTAATATTGAAAAATCTTGTTTAAAATATATATTAGTTTTTAAATTTTATTATCACCGCAATTATCAGTTTTAATTAAATAAAGCAAAATTTTATTTTATAAAATAAGGATTAAATCCAATTTATTTGAATTAATTAAATTATTTTTTATTCATTAAGGTTGATTATATTACTAATTAGTTAATAAAAAAAAGTTAGTGTTATAAAGATAAAATCATTGAATTTTATTTATAAATTAATTCATACATGAAAGAGAGATTATAACAAATACATGAAATTGAGAAAAATATGTAGATAGTGTTTGATATTGTGATAGTAATTGCTCTTTTAAAAATAAATGATAATAATTTTTTAAAATATATTTTTAATATTAACATATTCCATTAAAATCTTGTTGACTTTTTAAAATTGAAAAAAAAAATAAAGAGTAAAAGAAAATGACAAGAAAAGCAACCTTAGTCGAGCCGAGCCGAGCCAAGACTGAAAAACAATCAAAATCAGACCACCTCTCCTCTCTCTCTCTCTCTCTCTCTCTCTCTCTCTCTCTTAGTTGGCATAAATTATATTCAGTTTTTTTTATTGGGTGGAAAGGCAACGAATCATTTTAGACCATAGTTGTTAATTGTTAATTTAGTTTCGGCAAAAAAATTTGTATCCGTTAACAAAATAAAATAAAATAACATTATTTTTATCTTGATTTAAATTTCGACTCATTTTGAATTTTCAGCCAAATATCATTCAAAATTATTGGTTTTGTTTCGCTCATTCTATTTCAGCTAAATAGTATTTTTTTTAAATAATAAATAATTTTGTAATATCAATTATATCTCTTAATCGACCGTTAGATTAAACTAAAATTTTACGACTCTCTAGACATATTTATATATATTATGTTAAAATTTTAGAGTAATCAGAGAATATAATGACCTTTTGAGCATGTCGAAATGCTCTGAAACCAAAATATTTCATTTTAATTGAAAAATCTAAAGACGAACGAAAACGGTATTGACAACTTTGTTGTTAACATAAAGACACACCTAATGAGGATGATTTTGTAATTTGACAATTCCATTAGTTATTTTTAGTCCTTATGAAATGATTTTAGTGCCCTCTGCAAACCTCAGAACTTTTGCTAACCAACTTGATTTTTCTTTTTTTTTTTATTTATATTTTTTAGATTGCTTGTAGGGAAATTTGAATATGACTATTCAATTCACCATTATCGATCATGGATTTGGACTCAATAGCAACCACAGAAAGATTTTGATTTCACTTGTTTCAACGTCATATTTTTAAATTATTTTAATATTTTAATAATATTTTTTAAATAATATATTTCTAAACAAAAATAACATAAAAAATAACTTAGTAAATGTTTAATATTGTGTTTCAAAAGCGTTTTAAAAAAAATATTTTTATTTGTTACTTTAAATTGAATATTTTTAGATTATTTTTATATGTTAATGTCAGAAATAAAATAAATATTTAAAAAATATTTTAATATATTTATAAATAAAAAATAATTTTAAAAACATCTCCATCACATATTATGAAACAGTTAATACTACCAAAAATGCAATTTGTTGCTTTGTAGACCCTCACTGGGAACCAGGTCGCGCCTTTCTTCATTTTTTTTTTATTTGACAAGAAACAATAATAATTTCATTAGAATGGAGGTTGATTTCTCACCGGTTATGACAGGGACTATCAACTCTCAGAAAAGTAAAAAAAGATTGGAATGAATAAATGATGGGTTTAGATTGTTTTTTGAAAATATTTTTTTTTTTAAATATAATAAAAAATATTTTTTCATTTTTAAAAAAATATTTTTTATATTGACCATTTAAATTATCTAAAAATACTGAAACAATTAATTTAAATTAAAAAAAATCAAAAACACTTTTGAAAAACAATATCAAACACCCCTAAGTATTTGTGATTAATTAGAGGCTTCTGTTAGTTTTCTTCATGTGCAATTTTCATCAAATCTAAAGAACCAAACATTCAAGCTGTCCCACTATTTAAAAAAAAATGAAATGACAGGGGTAGTGAAGAACAAGAGACAGATCTACTTCCATGTTCCAATTTTATTATCTATTTGAGAGTTGATTTTCAAAATAATTTTTATTTAAAAATATATTAAAATAATATTTTTTTTATTTTTAAAAGAATTATTTTTATATCGGTATATTAAAATAATTTTAAAACACTAAAAAAGTTGAATTATTTACATGCTGTTAGCCTACCTAACAGGATATTGAATCAGGCAATCCAAGCTGTCCTTTTAAAAAAAAAAAAATTGTCCTCGTCAGTCAAGTCACCACCTTAGAAATCGTGTTTTATATTCGAATCTTCTAAGCATGAAAAACACAACATTTTTCTTTGGATGGGATCATCTTATTTGCATGAACAAAAGTTTCTAAACGCGGTTCACAAGAGTCCGAAGGGAGGCCAGCCTTGTGATGCCGACAGGTCGCCGACTAATATTGTTTTTTTTTTTATAACCAGGGTATTCGGGTCAGCTTACGCGCATCACAACTAATCCCTAGACTCACTAAACATCTTGCAAACCCAGTAAGCATGTAAGGCACCGCGGGGGTGACAGACGTGCATGGTAGGACTTGAACCCTGGTGTAGAGTAAAGAAATAAGTCTCTTCAACCGCTAGATCAAGACCCCACTTGCACAAATATTGTTAATCTTGTGCCAGAGGTCTCCAATGCCAGCCAGCATAACACTTCTTCCATTTAAGTAAGTGTTTTTTTAAATATATATATTAAATTGATGTTTTTTTAATAATTGTAAGGTGTTATATTAAAAAATTCAAAAAAACAGATATTATTTTAATATGTTAACTAAAAAATTATTCAGAAACGTTGCATTACTAAACACAAGCAAGCAAACACGAGCTCATATCAGGTAAGGTGAAATCTGATGGAAGAAACGATAGAGAAAACTGCAATAATAGAAGATTTCTGACATCACATTTTAGTTTCTCTGGAAACACGTGTCAGAATCTTTCAAGCACATGGAGAAGAAGGAGAAACATACATTAAAAAGCATGTCGTGATTAAAAAAAAAAAAGTCCTCACCATCAAACAATTAAAAAACAATGTTGCTGTATTTTATAAGCAGGAATGAAAGGGAGCAAAATACACTTGGTGCCTGTTTGGTAGTGTGATTGTGGTTATTTTTTAAAGTGCTTTTCATTCAAAAATACATTAAAATTATGTTTTTTTTTATTTCTTAAAATTTATTTTTGATATCAGCACGTCAAAATGATCTAAAAACACTAATTTTTATTAATTAAAACTTAAAAAAAAATTCAAAAGCGCTTTTGAAAAGCCCTCCCAAACACCCCCTTTATTTTGTATCTTGAAAGCATATTTTTCAAAGAATCAGCTTAAACTTAATCAAGCTCAACAGCCACTGCCCACAAGTATATCCAGCTCCTTGTCAGCTGGTCTTTTAATAGGGTTCTAATCATATTTGTCAATTTCATTTTGTTTTGTCCGGAATAAGTGGTGCATTTCGTTTTAATTCAAAAAATAGAATAAACCAAAGCAAATTTTACCTCGTTCAAAATTTCATCCTGTTTTGAAAATTCCACCCAAATTCAGGTCGAAACGTTCCGCCTATTCTGTTTCGCCCTGTTCCGTTCCGGTCAAATAGTGTTTTTTTTAAATAATGAATAGTTTTATAATATCAATCATATCGCTTAATTTGATCGTTAGATTGAGATGAAATCTTACGAGGACTCGAGGAGTCTCTTGACATATTAATATATATTATATTAAAATTTCAGAGCAATCAGAGAATGTATCAATAATTTGTTCATAGTTTGTAATATTATACATGTTCATAATTTGTTCAGAAAAATCATTTTATTATATCTTTTTTTAGATTAAATTTTCTCAATTTCATTATTCAACAATGAGTTTATTATGAATTGAATTTTATAATTTGTTTTGTTTTATTTAAGGTTATCATGATCTTATAAGTTATAATGGAGGGCACACATTTAAAAGGTTAACCTAGGTTGATCCAAGTTGATTCAATATATCGTTGTTTTAATATTTCTTTAAGATGTCAATTTGATTTTTTTGTTAAACTATATTTTATTAATTTTTCATGCTATCTTTGAACTCATCAAGTCAATCGAGTTATATCAATTCAACTCTCATTTTTTTACTTATGTTTGAAATTTAAATTGCACAATTTTAAATATTTTATTTTTGGATTTGAACTAAAAAAATTTGAATTAATATATTTAATTATATATGTATATATAAACATAAATAGTACAACCCCGAAACAAAGCGCCAAAATGCTTCAAAACCGAAACATTCCGTTCCAATTGAAAAAACAAAGCACCAACCAAAATGAAATTGACAACTTGGTTTTAATCCCTTACAAATTGTCTATTGCATCTACATTGTAGTAAACAAGGTGTATTAGAAAACCTACAGTGCTCAAGCGAGAAAGAAACAAATTTTTAATCATGTGTGGTATGGATCTACACATTTTTGGGTCTCGCTCACAACCCTTGTAAGGCTCTTCTAAAATCAAGTTGCTGAATAGGACAACCATTCTCTCCTCTCTTTTGTGCGTGAAGATCAGGAAGGACAAAAACATCATTGAGTACGGCCGATGCATGTAGCATACGGATGAAGTACAGTTAGAGCTTGCTCTGTGATAGCCATGTTCCTTGCTCGCCTCACCCAATCATCAGCTATCTCTCCTGTTTGGTTGCCTTGGACACCTTCTTGGAGGGCATCTACTGCTTTAGCAAGCTTTCCCTCAGCGAGGAAACCCTCAACTCTACTAATGATAGATTCAATATCGTCACCGCAAGGATCGACTTCTTTGAACTATACAAAAGACAAATCAAGATAGTATAGTTCCAAGCTAGTTGGATTAAAACAAATAGTTCATGAACAGTAGTAGTAAGTGACAAATACATAAAGTTTCTCAAATATATCTCATATCTCCTTACCCTCAACTAGGATGCAACATGTGCCAAAGCATAAGCCAAGATGCCGCCACCACTAGGTGGGATCAAAATATAATGTCTTAGATTCCCCTTCATGACATTGAATTGTAAGAAAATGAACATCAATAAATGATCTTGGAAAAAATAAATAAACAGAAACACTTCAGATTTTGTTAGTTTCCAACTTTGGTGACATTAAGGCTTACTATAGAATAAAAGCAAAGACATTCAAGCATTATCATTATACCAGTGAAAGTTAGAATTCATACTGGACTACATATTAACACTTCAATAAAATGAATTTATTATAAGCAAAATGACATGCAATTTGCAATTTGCCAAAGATAATACTCGTAACCCAAGTTCAATAAGAGATCATGAAATGACATCGTTCAATATGTACAACTGAATTACACCATTTACTAGCACATGCTAGCAAATGGACCAACAAGTTACTTGTCTTGTGGTTCAACTCAAATAAAGTATTAGGACCATGGTGCTTTGTTTCTTCAAGAAGAGTTGATAGAACTAGAAGTAAAAGTGAGTCTTTATCAATGCAATCAAGATAGGTGTTCAAAGCATCTAGCTCTTGTTGAAATGGTAGTCCTCTATAAAGTGCATCTTCTAATGCAATCGCTCCCTATAACATGTGCATGTAGTATATCAATTTTCTAACAAGATAAAAATTGATATCAGAAACGCGTTAGTATAGCACAAGCACCCACACACAAGTGAGTGAACATTAGTATCCTGGAGAAAGAAAAAAAAGGAAGAGAAGAACAAGAAATCCTTACAAAAGCAAGCTTGTGAATAGAGTGAATCTAACTAGCCTGTTCAGATTATGCACAAGGCATTTATCTGTAAAAACAAGAAGAAATATCACTAACCAATTTGCATACTGGAAACATTTGTGGTGCTAAAATGTCAATAAATGAAAGATGTTAACACATGCTAACAGCTGTGAAAAACTAGTGAACAAGCATACACACATGTACTTATGGAAACTTGTAGCCATAATGGTACATGTTTAAGATTCACAATTAACTTTTCCAAACAACTAAAGAAGTGTAGAGACTTCTTGTGAACAGAAAACTATGCTTTTGGTGAGCTACTATTTATATTATATAGAGGCAATACAATTCATCTTTGTAGCTATGGGTTTTACAAGTGTTAAGCACAATTATCCTGAAACTCTCATGGAAAAGGATTACCAAGTTGTAGAATTGTGCCAACAACACTAACGTTAATAGCCTGTACACCATTTTAGTTAAGGGGAAGTAGGGGTAGCTTGCACTGTTTGCCAACTATTTGTGCTAGATGATGATGACCACTGCTGAGATAAAGAAGTCAAATCTCATGAAGGTCATGCCTACTGTCATTGAGGTAAATCATGTGTCCTCAAATAGAAATTAAAGACTTGACAATAACCAGTTAAGTTGGAAAGTGTTGGAATATCAGTAATCTTGCACTATCTTGTAACTATGTTCACTAATTGTTTGATAGAATGGCTCTTTGGCTTTTATAGCCATTACATCAACGACCAATACCCATATCTTCACATGTTGAAGATTATGGAAAACAGAAAGCAAACAAATTGAAATACCAATTTTAACAAATCTGTAACAAACTTTGTTAACAAACTAATCTCTTGAAATTCAAGAGTTTGTTATTGAAACCGACTCTAAACCAACTCCTAAGATGCTAACATATCCTCCCCTAAATTGCACTTGCTACAACAAATCAATTTATGCTCTTTGTGCTCTACATTCCCAGCAAATTATGCATCATAAGAAAGGATTCTAATTTCAAGGGCTTTATCATAATATATGTTATTTGCTCATTTCTCCCACTAGTAAACTAACTTCATAGCACCTTCCTTTATCAGCTCTTGTAAGAAATGAAACTTAACATCTATATGTTTGGTTCTTCCATGGAGAATTGGATTATTTGATAGTTTTATAGTGGAGCTATATTTATCATAATTTTTTTTAACATATTTGCAAGAAGAGAACCAATATTGTTGAGCACTCTTTTCATCCACATATTATGACAAGCACATGCAGCAGCTGCTACATATTTTGCTTCAGCGGTGGAGAGTTTTACCATTGGTTACTTTCTTGAACTCCATGTAACAGCACCACCACTTAGAAGAAATACATATCTAGAGGTGCTTCTTCTATCCTCTATATCACCGACATAGTCATTGTCGGTATATACTTCAAGTTCACCTTTAGAATCCCCTGTATCTCTTTTATAAAACACCCCTAGGTTTGTAGTTCCCTTCATATACCTTAGAACCTTTTTTGTTGCTACCATGTAGGACGATTTTGAACCTGTCATAAACTTGCTTAATAGGCAAATATCAAATGCAATGTTTGGCCTAGTAACTAACAAATACATTAGACTGCCAATTATTTGCTTGAACATGGTTGAATTCTCATTGGTTTCTTCACCATTTTTTATTAACTTTGTGTCTAGCATAATAGTGTTCTTCACTGGATTGTAGCCTCCAATTCCAAATCTTGCTAGAATTTCCCCAACATACTTCATTTGACATAAATGTATTCCTTCATAACTCTGATTAACTTCAACTCCTAAGAAATATTTCATTTTTCCCAAGTCACTCATGTCAAATTCTAACTGCATTGATTGCTTGAATTTCTCATATAATACTACATCATTTCTTGCATAGATTAAATCATCCATATAATAATGAGTAAACATTTACCTCCATTCCTTATGTTTAAGGAATAGTGTGTGTTTGTAACTGCATTTCTCAAAATCTTCTTTCAAGAAAAAAAAAACTTTCAATTCTACTATACCAGACTCTTGGAGCTTGTTTCAAGCCATAAAGAGTCTTTAAGTCTCAAGACTTTATGCTCTTATTCTTTCTAAACATACCCTTCTAGTTGTCCACATATGCGGCCTCTTCTAATTCTTCATTGAGAAATGCACTCTTAACATCTAACTGGAAGACAGTCCATCCTCTGCTAAAGCCAAGATTAGTCTTATGGTGTCCCAACGAGCCATAAGTGGAAAGACTTTGCTATAGTCAATTCTATATATTTGAGCACAGCCTTTAACTTTCAGATGTGCTTTGCATTTATCTACCTCTCCCTTTTCATTTAACTTTGTTTTATAAATCTATTTTACACCAATTCTCTTAATCCCATTCAATGAATTTACAAGTTCCCATGTCTTATTTTTTTCAATAGCTTTTATATCCAAATCCACTACCTCCATCCATTTCTTTTGTTTTACTACTTCATCAAAACATATTGGATCATCATTCACCATAAAACATGTTGATTCTTTAGCACAAAAAACTTCAAAAGAAACAGCTTCATGTACATAATCATCCATCCATCGTGGTGTCCTTTTAATTCTTCCCCTTGGTTTATCAACAACATCATTCCCTGGTGAGGCAAGATCAATCTACCCTTGTGTGTCACATACATTCTCTCCTGAAACATTACCCTCATTTCCACTATCTAGTGTCTCATTATCCTTTCCAGATTCTCATGTTTTATCTCTTTCTTCTATAGAATTAGTCTCATTATCCTTTCCAGATTCTCCTATTTTATCTCCTTCTTTAGCGAAAATCATCTTAATCACTGATTTCTCCATCATAATCAGTATCTACCCAAGTAAAAACATCATTCCTTTCATTATCATCACTTATCTTCCACTCCCAGTTTACAGTCTCATTAAACACTACATCCCTACTAACAATCACCATTTTAGTCTTAGGATCATAAAGCTGATAGGCTTTAAACTCTTCACTAACACCTATAGAAACACATTCATGACTTTCATCTAGTTTTGTCCTCTCTTTGTCAGGAATATGCATATGTGCAACACAACCAAAAACTCTAAAGCAATCAACATTTGGTTTGATTTCACTCCAACATTCTTCATAAGTCATTTCTATTACAACCATAGTTGGACTTCTATTTAACACATGCAATCCTCAACATACTGCTTCTGCCCAAAACAATTTTGGCATTCTCTGCTCTAAAAGTAGGCATCGAACCATGTTTAATATGGTTTGATTTTTACGCTCTGCCACTCCATTCTGTTGAAGAGTGTAGGCGGTAGTAAGTTGCCTCTTGATACCATTTTCAATATAAAATTCATTGAATTATTTGGAGGTGAATTCACCTCTCCTATCTGTCCTCAAACAATATATATCACACTTTGATTCCTTTTCTACACGACATTTGAAAACTTTAAACATGGAAAAGGCTTCACTATTTTTTTGTTAAGAAATAAATCCACGCCTTTCTACTGAAATCATCTATAAAGCATAGTAAGTACCTTTTGAAGTTGTTTGATGTTGGAGTAATTGGACCATATAAGTCTGTATGTATTCGTTGAAGTTTTTTTTAGGCTCTCCACTGACTCTTCTTAGGGATATTTGCTCGATGTTGCTTGCCACGATGACACACTATGTATATTTTGTTTGTGACTTTCAGTGAAGGAAGTCCCTTGACAAGTTGTTTGCTCCCCAAAGTTTATAGGCTTTAGTTGTCTCATGCCCATAACACCAATGTCACAGGTCTGATAAGTCTTCCTTACTTGCTTTCAAACATATTAATGTTTGAGTAATCACAATGACTTCCAAGACAAACATCCTATTTGTTGCCATAATTGTTTGCATGATGAGTCCTCTTGAAGGAAGATAAATTTTGCAGATCTTATCCTTCATAACAATGGCAGGTCCTCTTTCTTGTAGTTGCCTAATGCTCAATAAGTTGTTCTTGAGTTCAGGAATAAAGAACAAATCTCTTATCCTTTGAGTAAAGCCTTTAATTTCAAGCTTAACATTCCATTTCCCCGTCACCATCATTTTATCACTATTGCCTAGCTTGACTGAGTGCCTAAACTATTCATCCATCTCTATGAACCAATCTTTGTATCCTATCAAGTGGTTAGAACACCGTAAGTCTAAAAACCATACATCTTCTTGTTATCTTGTCTTAAACGTAAGCCATTAGTAGAAGTTTTTCTTTTCCATCCAATTCAGCATAATTTGCACCATTTTCCCAATTAGGACATTCATTTTGAAAATGTCATAGTTTGTGACATTTATAACACTCCACAGTAGCTTTGTTGAAGCTTTGCCTTCCTCTACCACGTCCACCTATCCAAGTCCTTTGTCCCTTTCCTCTTCCTGATTTTACTTCATGAGTAACCTTGAGAACCTGCTCTTATTCTCCTTGACTCTTCATCCTTTGCTCGAGCACTAGATGACTGCTCTGAAGTTCATTTATGGTCATTGTAGTCATGTTGTTTGATTCTTTAAACATACTACATAGTTGAACTTAGGAATCATTGATCGAAGAATTTTTTAGTGATCATTGTTTCATTTAGGTTTTCTCCATGAGCCTTCATTCTGTTGGCTATGGACAAAACCCTAGCAAAGTAGGTGTTCATAAATTCTCCTTCTTTCATACGAAGAATCTCAAAATCACAGCATAGTGATTGTAATTGTGCCCTATTAACCCTTGTTGACCCTTGAAATTTATGTTTCATAGAGTCCCAAATTGCCTTTGAGGAGGTTCTGTCAAGAATGGTTTCAAGTACATCTTGTTCAATTGCTTGATATAGGAGATTCTTTGCCTTTAAATCTTTAAATTTGTTATCTTCATTTGCCTTTCTTTGAACATCTGTGAGTGGATAGATGTTTATCACCACTTAGGAGAAAGATCGTGTTTCTCCTACAACCTCCACCACTATGCCATGATCTACAACATTCCAATTCTCCTTGGAACAAAGCAGATTCTCCATCAGTTCATCTTAAAAAGATATTTAGTTTCTCTTTTCCCTCTTGTACTCACAACTAAGGCTCTAATACCAATTGTTGGAATATCAGTAATCTTGCACTAGAATATCAGTAATTTTGCACTATCTTGTAACTGTGTTCACTAACTGTTTGATAGAATGGATTTTCGGCTTATATAGCCATTACATCAATGAACAATAGCTATATCTTCACATGTTGAAGATTCTGGAAAAATGAAAACAAACAAACAAACTAAAATACCAACTTTAACAAATCCTTAACAAACTAATGTCCTAAAATTTAGGAGTTTGTTATTGAAACCAACTCTAAACAAACTCTTAAGATGCTAACAGAAAGTAGTGTGCTCATTTGGGGACCCAGGATTGCTAGTGCAATCCATGTTATAACTTGAGAGGTTTAGCTCATCTGTTCCTTTGATTTCGAAAGACAAGTTTTAGTCCTTAATAAATACATATTTTGGTAGGTTTGTAGCATGACTGAGTTTTATTTGTAGTTTTACATGTACTTATAAAATGCATGGAATCTCTTCATGAACATGAATGATATAATTTTAGTCTCAATGGCAAAAAGATGAACACATACATATAAAGAACAAAACATGAAAACCTAATTTGCAACCCGTGGTTACTAGAGAAAATAACTAGTTTGAATATCATCACATGTATAATCCTCATGGTAAATGCTTTTATCTATACCTCTAAATTAAGATTTAAATGGATTTGAAGTTTTACGTGCATCACCATCCTTGTATCGAGTATTTGGCACATCAAACAATTTCTAGGAAATATCTTACATTAAGATTTGCTTCAGTCATCTTTTCAATCTATGTTGCCTTCTCTCGTGCACTTGTAGCCAACAATTTTGCTTTTGTGAACTCGGACAACTTTTTTAGCTTCATTTACGATTCATTTTCCTACATTAAAAAAGTTTGCAATTTAAGTCGAGCGTTACCAAATCCATGCATGTGGTACAAAATCTTATGGAGAAAAACATATGCATACCTTATGTTCAAGCTCCACCCTAAGTTTTTCCTCCATCCTTGCTTGAAGTGTCTTGATTGCAGTTGCAGCTTCGGCTCTCTCTTTTTATTTCCTAAAATTGTTGAAGTTATTATCTAGTAACAGGTGACACTATATAAGAGGAAGGGGGTTATAGAATTTGCCTATACAAATAACTCATTTCCAATCATAACCATGCTTTATTAACTCTCTTGCTATAATGCTATAAATTGTAATATGTACAACCTTATCAATATTACTACCTTTTCTACATGCATAAGTTCCCTAACCCTTAAATCCCACAATTCTTTTCATACTTCTCCTGAAAGAGAGTGAAGGATAAGTGCAAATAGATAATGAAAGAAAAGGACATGCAGTAGTCATTAATCAAGAAATGTCCATGCTATAAAGTATGCAACAACAATACCTTTAGTGCAATTTTTTCTTCAACAAAAGCAAGGGTACCCAATTCAGCTTGCCTCTTTTTAGTTGCAAGCATTGCTTCAAGAAAATCTATAACTATTTGTCCATCTTTCATTAGGTAACCATTATGCATTTCTTCTATGGCACTAACAATATGTTCATGATAGAAATGTGGTAACCTGTTATCCAAGTCTCTTAGTTGCAGTGTTCTTGTCAGCTTTGTCATCGAGATGATATGAATCAAGTAGACTTGATGTCCCTACACCTTCACCAAAGGCAGCCTGTTGCAAAGAGATACCAAAACAAGTTTTAAAGTTGTGCAGAATAGCACAACAAACATAGAGAATGGATTAAATTTTTTAAATTCATTCTATGGTACATAAAACAAGTATAAAAGCTAGTAACACCAGCATCACCATCATATACATAGTGAATGTCTTTCCAATATGTTGTCAAGGATAAAAATAGAAATCTAACATTGGATATTGAAAGAACCTCCTTATGAAACCTTCATAGGCTAGACAAGAAGAAATAAAATGTTTATAGCTTAACATTAAGAACATAATATATAGACATGCACATAATAGAAATTTTATTCTTGATTTCTTGCTCTCATGTTTAGTATTTTAGCCTCTCTCTTTTTTCCTGAAATTAAAAACAAGAGATTGTCCAAAATTAAGGTAATTAATACAGAGTTAACTAATGTTAAAGAATAATATAAATCATATCATGAGACCTTACCTAAAAACTTGAGCTTTTAGGTGAAATAGTTACTTGACATGGTATCAGAGTCTTGTTAACCTAGCGATCATAGGTTCGAATCTCATCATCCTCATTCTATTTGATAAAAATTAAACACAAGGTAGCCCAAAGCGATTTCACTTGAGGGAATATATTAGAGAATAATATAAATCATATTCTGGGGTCTTACCTAAATGCTTAAGTTTTTAGGTGAGATGGTTACTTAACAACTAAAAAACTATCTACAACTAAGAACTTCTACAGTAGGCTCCCAACATAATTTACATTTCAACCATGAATTACAAATTTTTAGTAGCAATTACTATCAAAAGTACCTCAGATCTGTCTTCTAAAATAACATTCTGAGTTTGTACTCTTTTTATTTCCCTCTTTATGGGAACAGTTGTATCCTGAGGTTTTACTTGTGTAACTTGAGTTCCCTCATTCGATTCTTCAATGATTTTCAACTCTAGACTTTCCATGCCAAGACGACCTTTAGAAACTATACATTGAGAAAAATTGGTTTATGCCTCTCCTTAACAGAGATTGTCCCATGGTCTACCTGGTACTGGCTATGAGGTTATGTTTTACTTAATGCGTCAACCTTCTGTTTGGTTTCAACATGAGAAAGATCTGAAGGAGTTCCAACCTTCTGCTCAATTTTAAAACGGGGAACATCTATACGAGTTTCAACCTTGTCCTTCTTAGTTTCAACATTAAGAAGATCAATTGAGTTTGAATCTTTTGTGCAGCCTCCTATATAAAATGGCTTAATTTATTAGCCTCTTAACTCATGGATGACACCACTTCATCTCCTTTTACATCTTTATGGTCAATTTCATCCTCGCGAGTTAGCATAACCTTGCTTTTTTCAACCAATTAATTCAATAAATGAGTCTAACCAACCTGCATAATAACATGACCCAACAACAAGAGATGCACTTAAGCCTTTTGCTAAAAGTGAACCCATCCTCTCTGATTTATCATTCCAATCACCATTTGAGGATGCATTTTTCTGGAAAGTGGTTGAGAATTCCTTCCTTGAAGAAAGGAAGAGGGACACACGTTATAATTACACCTCAAATTAGAACCTAATAACAACAAACTAGATTAGCTTCAACAATAATCATTTACCAAAAATCAAGATGTTAGCTAAAAATGCAAGTATATATTTACAAATAACACAAACCCAATAATAAAAAGGGACAATTATAAGGTCAAGCACAAACAAAGCAAGTGATATATTAACAAAAAAAATCAGCATTCGAGACTTGTAGTGCCATATCATAAGCTTAATAAGCTGAATTTGTATGATATCAGTAAAATTTTGGAAAATAAATTATGGGTTCAAAATAACCTCCACTCTCAAGTACTTTCTCGAATTTATAAAGAATTATCTCAAATAAAAAAAAACAAGATTATCTAATATATAATTGTGAAATTACAATCTGTTAGCCAAGACATATACCCGGAAGTAATCTGCCTCAGTATCCTGCTTATTGATTGATGACGACTTGATAACTCTAGAAGGCACCTGCGAGACAACATAAAAGAGATAAGAGGGGGAGAAGAGAAAACAACATTCAAGCTCGATAACCAAATCAAAGTTTTCCAGTAATTATACAGCAAAAACAAACCCCAAAGTGATTACACAAAGAATTTTTACTAGTAAATAGTGCAAGGTGAGTGATTAAATCATAAAATATGAAGCCCATAACTTCGAAGCATTGTTCTTAAGATTTATATTCTATTAGAGTATGAATGCTTGATAGAATAACTAGGAGAAAAAGAAAAGAAACAATGATAAAGAAAGCTTAGATTTTTAGTGGGGGGTTGATTTTTAAGTCATATTAGCATTGGCTTTTAAGGGAAGAAATTGTTTTGGATTGCATTGATGGTGAAGTGATCACCTTCTTCCAATTGATATCTCCATGATAAAGAGCTATATTGTCTGCGACTCTACAAAAAAAAAATCTTGCGTTCATGTAATGTTTGGTTAGTTATCAGGTACTTGTTATGGAGTGTGATTCAGGTTACTTTGAAAGTGTTTTTCATTTAGAAATACATCAAAATGATATTTTTATATTTTTTTAAAAAAATATTTTTGACATCAGCACATGAAAATGATCTAAAAATACTATTTTTTTAATTTAAAGTAAAAAAATAATTTTTTTTTCAAAACACTTTGGAAACGTAATGTAAAACACCTTTAGATATGAAGGAACTACAACGTTACGAGCCAACACAATTTTCAGACTTTTTTTTTAAAAAAAAAACTAAAACAAAATAGATTCAAATCATTGACCCATTATATTCAATAAAATTGGCTAAAGAAAATATAAAAAAGGCTTGACTTAAATTTATCTAGGTTTTCAAGTAAAATTTACAATTTGGTAGTGATTTCAAGATGATTTCATCAAAAGCACAAATATAAACTAAAAAAACCAAATCTGAGTCAACTCGAACTAACACACTAACTTTGTTGTTATAGGCACATTACGTAGTTAAACCCATAGAAAAGAAATTAAAAGTAAAAACATAAAGATCAAATGTTATGATGATTTTTTTAAAATAAAATAAATTTAAAAATGATAAAAAAAAAGGTCAAATCATGTTAATCTTCGAAACCAATGACTCTTTATGAGCCTAAGACGCCTACCATAAAAAATAAATCCTTAAAAAAAACAAATTAAAATTATAAATTATAAAAAATAAAGAATAAAATAATTAACAAAAACTACTTTGTGTGGCTAAACAACTATTCATATATACTTATGGATTATAATAGAAATCTTATATTTGTTTTTTATGTGCTGGAATTGTTTTCATTAGCATGGTTGGGGTGGGTTATGGGATTTTACAGGAGGGAGCGACAATAATGAACCAAGAGACATCTCTCATAGTTGAAGAAGTTTTGGCTCTCTAAGTAGTTAAGAGGAGTTGTGTTCTTAGGGTTGACTTAACTTCATAGGGCTCGGGCCAAGGTTGTTTTTTTCCTAAGGTTGGGACACTAACAATAAACCCATACCATAAATTGCATGGTTTGTTTTATTGGTTGTGGTTGTCTTGTTAATGTCATTTTTATTTCGGCTCATATGAGCCTTTTTTAATGTCTTGTAGGTAGTCTTAACACTTCATGTCTTATAATTTCACTTCATCTTATAGGTAAAAAAAGCTAATCAAGCCTTTTGTGTATGGAGGTCAACCTATTTTTCAATGGCATTGGATTGATTGTTGTTTTTTTTATTATGATTTTTTTGCTTGCACCCTTGAAGAGGTGAAGTGTTTGTTTGCGATTACTTTAGTTATTTATTAGCCATTAGCTTGCGCTCCGCCGTATAAAGAATTTTTTTTACCTCGTTTCAACATATGTAATTTTTTGTTTTGTATTTCGATTTTTATTTTTTGGTTTAATTTTGATCCCTTAATTTTTTTGGTTCTTCTAGGATAATTCTTAATTTTTTTGCTTGTATTTATGCATTTATACTCTTAGTTTTAACTTTTAATTTTTGTCATAATTTATAAAAAAAACCATAAAAATCAATTTTTCACAAAAATAACATCGACCAATGAATTATTTTGATTATTATTCTCATTGTTACTATTATGATTGCTAAATTATCAAAATTATTATAACTGCTATTATGAACATTATTACAAATAAGTAATATTTTAATTATCAGTGACAATACTATTGTTGTCACTATCATTATTGGTATCAAAAGAAATGAAAGTATTTGTTTTTATTTTTTAAGATTTATTCTTTATATTATTATATTTTATGTGATATTAGAACACTGACATTAAATTAATTTGATATTTATTCAAAACAAATTTAGCTCATTTTTATATACATATTCTAAGGCATTAATATTAAACAAATATCAAAATATATAATTATTCTCAATTTGTCAAGAAAAAATATCTTTAAAATAACCATTATCATTATTTTAAACACATTATCCACAATGAGATGAAAATTAAAAAGAAATTAAATAATCAAAAATTTTGTAGGTTGATTATTTCGTTAAGATGTATAGCATTATTAAAAACAAATATTTGACCGTTAACATTTTTTTTACATGTTAAAAAATTTGGTTCTGACTGCGGAGAAATACAAGAGAAGTGACTCGTATATTTTTTCATTGTAGATAACTTGGGCAAATTTGTCCCCCATTTTGTTTAAGTGTTGCCTCGTATTGTTTTTGTTTACGTGTTATTAGATCTGAAATATTATACATAAAAATATTATAAAAGTAAGTTTTTAACAAAACCAACATCGACCAATGAATTATTTGGATTATTATTATCATAATTGTTAAATTATCATAATTATTATAGCTTCCATTATAACTATTATTGTAAATAATCAATATTATAGTTGTCATTATAATTATTATTGTAAATAATCAATATTCTAATTATCATTGGCAGTATTATTATTGTCACCATCATTATTGTTATAATCATTGTAATTATTATCACAATAATCATTACGATAATCAACAACCTTATTTTTATTAATATAATCAAAATTATCATTAGTATTATTATCATCATTATAAATTTTTTTGTCATCACTAATATTTTATATATTATTTTATGAGTTATTGTTATTTTTATCATCAAAGCCATAATTATTAACACTATCAACACAATAATCATTATAGTAAATAACAATTGCTATCACTATTATGATTAATAATGTCACTATTATTATGATTATTATAATAAATAATATTATCATTATTGTTCATGCTAAAAAAATATCAAATTATTTTGAGGAATATAAAAAAATATAAAATTTTAACAAAAGAGTAAGCAAGAAAAAAAATAAAACGATTATTATTATTGCGTAAATAATTGAAAGAACTAAATTACATCAAAGAATAAAAAACAAAAGAACAAACAAAAAAAGTGAAAGATATCATAAAAATAAAATAAAATTATTAGCTTAATTTTTTTTACTTGAAGAAAAAAAATAATTTAATAACTAACAAAAAGAACAAAGGAAAAAAAAAGAAATATCAAATTTCAACTGATCACAAACACAAACTAAAATATAAGAAATAATTTTTTAAAAACCAAAACTAAGAGCGTGTGTGTGTGTGTGTGTGTGTGTGTGTAAACATGGATAAAAATAGGGACTATTTAGAAATATATAAAAAATAAAGAAATTAAAAAAAAAGTATATGGGCCGAAATGAAAACAAAATATATAAGTAATTTTAATTGAAGGATAAAATTGAAACAATAAAAAGTCTTGTAAGGAAAAAAGGAATTAAAAAAAAATAAAAGTCTAAGGGCTAAAATGAAAACAAAATATGTAATCAATTTCAATCCAAGAACAAAATTGAAAAATAGAAAACTGTTGTACTGAAAATATTAAGGGATTTAATAAGAAACCAAAAATTAAAAGAATAAGGACCGAATTGAAACTCCATATATAATCAATTTCCATCCAGAGACACAATTGAAACAAATCAAAACTTCTTTAACATAAATCAAGACCATATCGATCAATCAAAAGTTTAGGGGCTGACATCAAACAACCATACACTACGGGTATTTCAGTGCACTTTGCCTTGCAGGAAAGAGAAAAAGGGAAAACAAACTTGACCCGATTACCGTCACGTCTCCGACAACCTTTCAAAGCCACAAGCACAATCTTGAGGTAGAGGATATGAAGGCGCATCAGGGGAGATGTCGGGCGAACTTTTTTAGCCGCCTAACGACTCCTTACACGCCACGCGTAGGGTGCGTGAGGCCAAAATCCGTTGGTGCGTCTAGCAAACGCATCAACAGTAATCAACAATAATTAATAATAATAATAATAAAACTATAAATTATCTCTACACCCCTGTGTCAAAATCTTGCATTACTACCTCTGTAGGAAAACTTCCGTTTTGTCTTATTGGGGGGTAAAAGGATTATTTCACTGTGGAATGAAAAGATGTAATTATTGGGATACCCCCTCCGTCAATTCTTGTTTTTTTGTCTTGTTAGAGGGTATAATGGTTATTTTAGTATGCACAGAAATGTAAAAATCAAAAACTTCATTGATTTCAAGGCTAAAATTCATGTGCACAAAAATGTAAAAATCAAAAACTTCCTCGATTTCAAGGCTAAAATTCAGGTGCATCGAAGGGGTAAAATAATAATTTTACTGTTGAAATTCACAGTGAACTATATGTGTATCTGCGGTGAATGCCGGAGCTACTTTATGTTTTTGTATAATAGATCGGTTGATTTGAAATCACATTGTAGTGCAAACAGATCTAATAGCATGAGGTGAAATTAGTGAAAAATAATCTTGATGCTTCCACACCTTTTATGATACATAGATTGATTGTTATTATTTTTTATTAGCTAAGCAATATTATTTTAATTAAACTCGTAATGTGAATCTTGATGTTTGGAATCTAGTTTAGGAATTTTTTTTCCATTACATTAAGTATAGTATGCGGATTAAGATCTCACTGTGACCCTACAATGTTTGTTTATGCTCCCATGGAAGGTTAAATATGAACTTGTACCAAGGTGGTGGAAATGGAGGTTATTTTTAAAATGTTTTTTATTTAAAAATGTATCAAAATATTTTTTTTATTTTTTAAAAATTATTTTTGATATTAGTATATGAAAATGATTTTAAAAACATCATTTTTTTTTAATTTAAAGTAAATATTTTTTTTAAAATTCTTTTAAAACACAATGTCAAATAGTACAAAAATCGTTTATGAGTGTTGTTGAGGTTATTTATTAAAGTGTTTTTTTGTTCATAAATACATTAAAATATTATTTTTAAAATAAAATTATTTTCGATACCAGTATAATAAAATGATTTAAAAATATTTAAAACATTTTTTTTCCAAGTTCATCAAACTTTGAAGTCACCAGTTCCGGATGTCCTATTCTTGTAGTTAGTTAGGTATCCCCAAGCTATTTCCTCTATCCCCTCCATCCCTGGCTTACACCCTGTCAGTAATAATACCCCGCCTCCCAAAACGATTGAAGGTAGGACGGATTAAATTCTCCAGTGCCGTCGAAGCAACAATTAGATATTACCGAAGCAAGAATTCGTAATTGATTTTTAAAATATTTAATGTTTTTTTTATTAAAAATATATTAAAATATATATATTTTTTAAAATATTTTTAATATCAAAATATAAAAATACAATGTCAAATAACATCGTAAAGCCGTAGAACGGTGAAAGCGATGGGCAAACATCTTGTGTGGTAACTTGTAGGCATCATCAATCCCTACTCTTGTATGGAGCTAGCAATTTGGGGAACACTTTCACCTCTTCAGGGCCCACCCGGTACGAACGTGGATTAGTCTGGACTAGTATCTAGAACACCGCGTGGTTTATACCAAAAAAAACTTGCAGGCATCGGGCGGGCGCTAGCCTTGCGAACGGTTTTCTTTGGTTGCTATCCCCAGCTCTTGAAGGATTAGATTTGGTGGAATTACCAAACAACCATGGTGAGTTACATAATAATAATTATTATTATTATTATTATAAAATTATTATAACCTTTCTCACTCTTTTAATAAGGTAAATGCCAATTCGCCAGCCACATCACGCACCCTCGTGGCACTTTCCGTAACTGACTACGAATACCGCTTTCAGACAAATAAAGTCTTATAGAAATGTCCGGTGGTATAAATTTCAGACTAAAGAGTTTGGGTTTTTTATAATTTTAGATAATAATTATTAAAAATTTATATAATTATTAATTTTAAAACCTTTGAGATTAATGGATATATATTTAAACTATCCGAACAATAATGTTAATAAAAAACAGAATCCCATGCTTAGGAGGGGCAAATACGGTATTTGACCATCAAAATCTGCACCACTATTTCAAGTTCCGGACACGCTCTTCATTCTCTATTGTTTCTCGATAAGAAAAAACCAAAACCCTAAATTACCTTCTCTCTCTCCAGCGAAGAAGGAGAAAAAAAAGAAAAAGAAAAGAGAACAGCTCTCTTTCTCTGCTTTACATTTTAGAGTTTTTGTCAATTTGTTTCTTTTTTTTCTTCATGTTTTAGTTTTCTGCCTTTTGTTTTGGTCTTTCTGTTTCAGGAGAACAAACTGAATCGCTGATAACTGCCGTCTCTTTGTTGGGTTTTGTTATCTCTAATGGTGCCTTTTGTGTTCTGAAATTTAGGGTTTTATATATCCGTTTCTATTGTGAGTGCAACCAAGAAATTATTTCTGTAAGTTGTCTCATTTTTTCCTCTTGTTTTGGCTCATATAATTTGTATGCATTTTTTTCTTTTTATTCTATTTAGAAATTAACACATTGTGAAATTTGTAATTTTTTGTGATGCAGTAATTTCTTTTTTGTGAGGGTTTTCTTTGTTTTGGGATCTTTTTGGATGATGGGTTTTGTATGATGAGAGCATTGGGTTTCTGAAGTGACTTTTCTAATGTGGTTTTGTTCATTTTGATTTTTTGGGTTTGAGCTGTTGAATTTAGGTTTTCGGGTAATTATTGATTGAGCGAACTTGGTAATTTTTTAATTTCTGGCTTTGAAATTGTGTTAAATTTACTGATATTGATGGCTTTATTTTCAAAAACTTGTAGTAAAGATGTGATATTTTGTTTAATTTACAGAATGCATGCTGACTTTTGTATTTTATTCAGGATTTTGAGTGCAATTCTAGTTGGAAATCATGTCTTCACCATACCCAGTTCTTGGAACAAAACCCATAGACCAGTGGAAGGTTACTGAATTAAAAGAAGAGCTTAAAAGGCGGAGATTGAAAACCAATGGTTTGAAGGATGATTTGATTAGACGTTTGGACGATGCACTTCGTGTTGAGATGGAAAATGATGAAGCACTTCGCACTGAGAGGGAAAGTGATGAAGCACTACGCAGCGAGCAGGAAAATGCTGCCAAGGTTGTGGTGGATGTGGATAATGGTGTTCATTTGGAGAACCCACCTACAGTAGGGGTGAAAATGGAAGAGGCAGTACCAGTTGTTGTTGATATGGTTAAAGATGTTGTGGATGATACCACTAATAGAGATGAGAAAGTGGATGATGTTACGATTCATGTTGGCACCAATGACAGTGTGAAAGCCACGGGACCAGGAGAACTTCAAGAAAAGGTCCAAATGAGTGGTATTGATTCTTCTAGGACAGAAGAGGATCTCAGTGTGCATGCAACTACTGTGGAGACCAGCATAACTGTTACCAAGAGTGTGGTGTCAGAAGTAGCATTGAGTGAGCAAAACGTGCAAATTTCTGGAACACGGGAGGCGAATGAAAACTCAAATATCCAGCTGGAGAATGAGGGTTTAAATCCCCAGCTGGAGAATGAGAGTTTGAAACCTCCAGACGAGGATGCCGTGCATGATTCTCTTAACTCTTCTGCTCCAGACAACCAGGTATCTGAGGTCAGCCCTATTTTAGGGTTTCAAGTAAAATCTGATTCTATTTCTACTGATTCTATATCAATTAATGAAAAGATTGAACTAAAGGGTAATATAATTGCTGATGATGTCAAATTAGAACTAGATAATGTTAAGCCAGAGATGGTGGGACCATCATCCAGTAATGTTGTTCCAGTTGGTGGTGAATCACATCCGATGGATGTTGAAGAGCCACAAGAGAAGATGGAATCTGTTGAAGAGAAAGATGATAGCAGTGGTACAAATGCATATATGAGCAAGAAAAATGATAGTGTTGATGTGGGGTACTTGGAAAAGTTGAATTTTGACAGGAGTTCTGGTGATGACTCCATGGAGGAAGATGTTCTAGAAAGTAAGCAAATTGATTCAAAGTATAATTCTGATGAAGTGGGTGGGAGTGAAAAGAAAAATGCAATACCTGTTGTGAAGGAGGAAAATCTTGTTGGTGTTGCTGGGAAGGACTTATCTACTGATCAAAAGGAGGTTCATGTTGAGAATAAGATTCGTCCAGTTGTGCCTGTGGAGAAAAGAAAATCTAATGGTAAGGTTTGTGCTTTATAATTCTTTTTTGACTGTCATATCTTCTGGACTTGACTGATGCTCCTTTACATTGTATTGCCACGTGGGTTTTGTGATTATGATGTATTTATGCCTTTCAATTTTAATAGTTATTAATGATCATATATGATTCAGAGCTCTGGTTAGAGTACTTGCATATAGGCTGCTGCCATGTATTAGTGTCTTTACCAATAGTTGTCTTTAAAAGACCAAGTAGTTTGATAAATATTTGCTCGAGTTATCTAATTTTGGAAGTAGGAAATAATTGAAATTTTATGCTTTCAATATGATGTAATAGTGCTCATTGCAATTAAGTAGATAATTTGATTTTTTTCCCTACTTGATGAAATGGATTAGGCATGCTGTCTCCTGAGATTGTGTATGTGGAATTAAGGAAAATGTGGTTCCCTGAGATCATTGTCACCACATAATTTTTTTGATTATGTCCAAGACATGTGAAACTGTAATTATTTGGGATTGCCTGTAAGACAATCCCAAATGAAGTTGTGAATTCATCTATGCATGTAATTTCATGACTATATGTTCTTTTTCAGCTCACAGTCACTCACAAATTCTCTGTTCTTTGAAACTTCTGTGTAAGGTTACACAGCTCTTTTTTTTTTCTTTTTCGAGTTTTTTTTTTTAATTTTTTTTTTCATTTTAGATCTTCAAGAATCTTAAGTCTCCACTTTCAAAGTTGCTTCCGAATCGAAAAATAAACGGAAAAAAAGGAAATTGTGAGTGGATAAAAAAACAGCCTGCAGTTTCTCTACTTTTCCTTATTAGTTATGAAAGTCTGGAGGAAATTGTTTTACAAGACCTCTTGGAAGTATTAACATCTGATTTTTATAGTGCTCCTTTGAACTCACCCCTAGGCCTGGTGAGAGTTATGTGTTGAGGAAGCCCTCAGATAAGTGTAGGTAGGTTCTGGTATTCACTTTCAATTTAGTATTGTTTAAGCAATGTGGAAAAACTGATCCAAGTCTCTTCTAGGCCTCTGCTTTAGCTGAAGTACCTTGGCTTTTTAAATATTTGAGAATTGAATATGGTGTGTGCATGCCTTTTAGTTTTGGTTTTCATATTTGCATGCAATGTCTTTGGTGGGCTTCAAGGCCTGATGCTAATTATTAGGATCAAGCTTGTCACAGTTGAAGGTATATTTGTATGAGTTAAATATTTCAGCTGAAGGTTTTTGGAAAATGTCTTTTAATAGGCATCTAAATTAGCATCTCTTCCTCAAATACTTTTTGCTGGCTGTGTGTCATCTTGTTTCTAGTTTTGAAGTTTAGGCTATCGAGGTATCAATGTAACCTTGTGTTTTTACATGCTTTTATACTTTTACTAAAGTAACTTTGTGAACAAAGGCCGGGTGTATCAATAGGAACCTGCTTGTCTTTCTTCATGACGCTGCTGCTTTTGATGACCACTGGCATGTCTATTTGATTTATTACGGCACATTGCCTTGACTGCTTTGATTTTATATTTGTTGAGTGATTTTATGCCTTTTATCAGATCTTCTGAAAGTTGTGTTTTGGACAATAAGAGTGGCTATTTGGCTCTGTATGATGACTGCCTCTTGAGCAGTTGTGCTTGCAAATCTGCTCTCAACTCATCTTCCCTTCAGCTGTTAAGTTTATATTTCACTTGTAAGCATGAGAACTCAGTTTCTCAATATATTTCATTTGTGTTGTTTATAGATCAAGAAACTGTTGGAAACACAGAACCTTTGAAGCGGCAACGCAGATGGAATTCTGAGAACATTAAGGTTCCTGAACAGCAAAGCTCAAATCTGACACCCTCCACCACACCTAAGGATGGGTTTCAACCTGCTCCTTTGAGACGCAACTTCTCCCGTTCTGAATCCTCTGTTAGTGATGAGGCACCCAAGGAACGTGTTGGTGAGTTAATTTTCTCTTAGTTGGAATATGAGTGTCTCCAGGGACAATTCGTTTGACATCTAACTTATTTTGTTCTATCATTGTTTTCTGGCAGTTCCACCATCACAAAAACCTTTGACCAACTCTCTCAGAATTGATCGTTTTCTGCGTCCTTTTACTCTGAAAGCTGTCCAAGAACTATTGGGAAAAACTGGGTCTGTCACAAGTTTTTGGATGGATCATATCAAAACCCATTGCTATGTTACGGTAAGACATGTCTCTGTGTCTCTCTCTCCTTATCTGGACTGGAAATGATGTGGAAAATTCCTTTGGGACAACAGCATACATGTATTTTAATTTTTTAGTTGGTCTCAGCACTACTTGGAATGTACCAGGTATCTGAACACTTCTGTTTGTGCAGTATTCATCTGTGGAAGAAGCCACAGAGACACGGAATGCTGTTTACAACCTACAATGGCCGCCAAATGGTGGACGCCTTTTAGTGGCCGAGTTTGTTGATCCTCAGGAAGTGAAAATGCGGGTGGATGCTCCTCCTCAGTCACCAGCTGCACCCGTTACTCCCAGTGCTGCTGCATCTGCTCCTCCCATCCTACAGCCACAACCCTCTCCTCGCCAACAGGTTTCTAGGCAGCAACTTCCACCCCCACCATCCCTTCCACCTCCTCCACCACTATCTAACCCACCCCATGCCAGGGAACAGGTTGATCTTCCTCCACCACCTCCACTTCCTGAGAAACATGACCCACCCATTGTCACTCTGGATGACCTCTTTCGGAAAACCAAAACAGCTCCTCGAATCTACTACTTACCGTTATTGGAAGAGCAAGTTGCAGCTAAAATTGCAGAACAGGGAAAAAACATAAAGCAATAGAGACTGGACTATTATTTACATCCCTGGCTGCTCTTAGGATTATGTTAGATAATGGTAAGATAGTATCACATAATTGCCTCTTTGCAGGTCTGCAGGTGTTGCTTGTAGGAAGGAATTGTCCAGCCAAGCCGAGGGTTGTGGTTCGATGCTGGATTTGGTTATTTGGTTTTCTGGAAGGCAGCTTGATGTTAAAGCTTTTGCTTTTTTTTTTTTTTTGGTTTTTAGCATTAGAAGCTTTTGAATTGAGAGCACTCTATATGAGTGGAACGATCTTAATGTGGACATACCATGTTTTTCTTTTGAACAAGAAACTTTCCCCATCTTAAATTGGTTGGATCCAAACTCCTTGCATTGATCCAAACTTTCCCCATCTGGTTCATTATGTAGATTCTGAAGTTTTTTCTGTGTAAATGGCCTGCATGTCCTCTTCATGTTTGGAGAAATATGTATTTTGGAATACCATGCCAGTTGGTTAGGGTAGCAGGTTGGTTCTCAGAAATGTCTTGTGGGTGCATAGAAAATGAGGGAGATCAATAGGGTAGTATTTGTTTCCAATTGCAGCTTGATTGGCCCAGGTGATATTACCCCTTTGCAAATAATAAGTTTATAATCTGTGATTGCACAGATTGCATCTTTTGTATCGAAGGTGTTAGTTTCATCATTCATGGTCTGCTAGGCATCGCAGTGATTTCAGTGCAATATAGCAGTTACAAGCATAACACTTTGCAGCAATATTAAGCAAGCTTTGATCCTCCGAATGTGACTGGATTTGGTTAAAAAAAGGGGGTAAAAATTGATAAAACAAAACTTGAGAATGAAATCTGAAAAAAAAATATATTTAAAAAATGATAAGCAAGGTAACAATTAAAATTGAAGGATTATTAGAGGGAGTGAAACTGTAAAATATTTATAATTTGATAAATTATTATATATTCAAAAATAATAAAGGATGAAATATGATGTTTTCCATGTGGTAACGTTTACTTGAAGTTTTTATTATATGAGGCTTGAAGGCTATTGGGTTACCAAAACCTCTGTGAGAGGCTCTCTGGGTTTGTGTTGTAATTTGCCTTTCATGATTTTTTTTATATGTTTTTGGGTTATTTTTGTATTAAAAATAACTTAAAAACTAAAATAAAAAAATTATAAAGTAAAGTTACTATACTCTTAAAAATATCCTTTATCGTCATTTTGACTATATTAGACATGAAAAATTTTAATTGGCTAGTTGTAAATAGTCCAGACTATGAAACAAAAGATTATAGTAACTAGGTTTTGACTAGGTATTGATGATGATTCTCAAATATTACAGACAAAATGTAATATGATGAGATAAAATGATATATATATATATATATATATATATATATATATATATGTATATATAAAAACAGGGAAAAGATTACTCTTAATGGTTAAAGCAAACCCTTTCTTTCTGAATAAAAAATATTCTGAATGAATCAGATTTCTCTAAACAGGATTCAAATCTACTACAAGTCAGTTAACATCACACACCATAGATTTATAAATAGATTTATAGGGTGCTTTGAGATTGTGATTGCAATTGCTTTCAAAATAATTTTTACTTATAAATACACTAAAATAGTTTTTTTTTATTTTCTTAAAATTATTTTTAATATTAACAAATCAAAATATACTAAAAACACTAAAAAATTACGATAAAAAGGTGGATGATTGTTTTTTTTTAATCATAGAGGTGACAAAAAAAAAAACTAATTAAACCCAGAAAAATAAAAAAAATAAAAAGCCGAAACCAGAAAAATAATAATTTGAATTCACCAATTAGAAAATTCGAATTTTTGTTTGGTTTTGATTTAAAAAATTGAAATCAATTGAAATGAACGAGTTTAGTTTCAACCTTAAACCAAACGATTTATTTTATTTTATTTATTGACCAGTTAAAACTCTATTCCCCCAATTTTCTCTCCTCCCACAGCCACCTACCTCTCTCCCTCTGCTGTCTCGAGATATATGTTGTTTCCAATCCAGATGTCTTTTTGATGTTGTGAAGCTGTTTTAGCCTGGTAATAATTAATGACAGATTTTGTTAAAGATACAGGAATTGTTTAATAGCATGGTTAAAAGTTATTTTTTAAAGTATTTTTTTGTTTATAAATATATTAAAATAATATTTTTTATTTTTTAAAAATTATTTTTCATATCAATACAATAAAAACACTAAGAACTTAGTTTAAAATTATATTATTTTGGTATGATTGTAGCTTCCTTCCACCATTAATTATATTACTAGTTTCTTGAATTTTGCCTCCATCCCTCTCCCTCTCTCTCTGAGTCCCTTCTTTGTTTTAGAAATTTAGCTTTAGAGGCAAGGAAAGCAGCTCCTCCTCACCATCCCAACCCTTGGCTTACGACAAACATTCATGATTCACTTTTCAAGGCTGCTTCTGAAGAATCCCCTGACACCATCGGCATGGTTCCAGGTTTATTTATTTAACATGTCGTGCTAAGCTGATCTAGTCATATTTATTTTGAATTAAACTATACTTTCACTATTAGTTGAGTTGTTTTTTTTACTGGCTAAGCTGGTCTAGTCAGAATGAATCAATCTATAAATTGTTCAATTTTTTTTATCTAAAAAAATTTCAACAATGTCTAAATATTTTTTTATATTAAAAAAATAATTAGATGAGCAATCAAGCGTGGACAAGGATACAGAGGGTGGTTGACACTGCGTTTTAAAAGTATTTTTGAAAAAAAATATATTTTTTAGAAATTTTTATTTAAGTTAATTTTTTTGGTATTTTTAGATTATTTTGATGTTGTGATGTCAAAAATATTTTTTTAAAAAATAAAAAATAATTATTTTGATATATTTCTGAATAAAAAATAATTATAAATTTATAACCGCATTTCCAAAGGCACATAGTTTTTGCTATACTTCTTGTTTTTCTTAAACGAAACTTCCCTAAATTGGTTAAAATATAGGGATATAAGTGAACTAATTTTCTCTTTGAGGACAGAACAGATTGAAGCAGTAATCACACACGTGAACTGCACATGGGTAAAGCATGCCGTTTATAAACTAAGAAACACACAAACCCTACTTCCTTCTCTCTATAACTGCCGCCAAGCTTCAAGTATTTCTTTCTGCTTCAGATTCTCAATCGCAATAAACCCTAACTACTGTAAGCCCATTTTTACACTTTCTTAGCAATAAGACAAATCTAACCATTTTAACCTAATTTTTCTATTCCAGGAAAACTAGCCAAACAGCATCAAAATGGTGACGGCAAAGAAAACTGTAAATCCCTTGCTCTTTTGTTTTTTTTTAATTCCTTTTATTTCACTTGTTTCTTTGAGAATTTTGAATATTTGTATTAGTTTTCTGTTTTATTCGTTTTCTTTTCTTTTGTTGGTGTGAATATTATAGAAGAAGACCCATGAGAGCATCAACAACAGATTGGCTTTGGTGATGAAGAGTGGAAAGTACACTCTCGGCTACAAAACTGTTCTTAAAACTCTGAGAAGTTCTAAAGGTGTTTTCTTTTTTCCTTATTACAAGGTTTTATATCTATGTTCAAGGTCTTAATTTTGAATTTCTTTTTGGTTAACTTGACTTTATTTGGTGATTGGTCATGGTGCAGGAAAATTGATTTTATTATCAAACAATTGCCCACCTTTGAGGAAATCTGAGATTGAGTATTATGCTATGCTTGCAAAGATTGGGGTTCATCATTATAATGGAAGTAAGTGATTCTTCTATGAGTTTTATGTGTTTTTGAATCAGCGTCTCTTCAAGTATCAGTCGGGTTCTGATAGAAAAAGGGTTTTGGTTTAGTACTGATACTCATGTATGCCTTTTGTAGTGGTGTTAGTGTATCCCCGCTTCTTTTTTTCCATTTAAAAGGTTTTGCAACCTTGAGCATGTTCACAATTTGAATTTGTTTGACTCGATTTTTAGCAAACTTTCAGTCAGTGCAGCCATTGTAGTCAAATTGTTAGACACTTGAGAGTTCTAAGAAGTTCGTATTGGATACATGGAACATATTGTTTTAAACTTGCTACAATCAGAATTTACAGGCCTAGACAATCTATGGTAATAAACTTACACAGATAGCTTAGATAGCTTTGAGATGACATGTTGACCAATTTAGTCATCTGTAGAACTTGCTATGCACTGTTTGCCCTTAATTTTTTGGTTTTGTTGCGCATTCATGCAGTAGATAGTTCATGCATATAAGCTACCTAGGTTTTGCATATTTTTGGGAAGAACTCTAGGAGTACCCAACACGTGGTGCAGGATCCATTTAAAGTTAAGTCAATGGTCAAATTGGTATTTAGCACATTAAAGTTGATACTTTTTTCATTTGCTGTTTCCATTTTGTGAAAACACTTTAATCATTTCAACTTCAATGTGATTGTCAATTTGTCTATATGGCTTCATTTAAGAGGGTGCTGTACTGAACTGTGCGTGCACCAAGAGTACTGGAGTTTTCCTACAGTTTTTGCATGGCATCCGAACTAATAATTTTGTAACTGAACTATCTTTACCTGGCTTTATTCGTGTACTCGTGTTTTTGCAGATAATGTCGACTTGGGAACTGCTTGTGGCAAGTATTTCCGTGTATCTTGCCTGAGCATTATTGATGCAGGTAATAACATACATTAAAGAAATTATTATGTTTCGAACTCAATATTTTCTATTGTTTGATGCCATTGACAGTTGCCTTATCGTCACTCTTTTCTTTGTGGAACAGGTGATTCTGATATCATCAAGACAGTCCCTGGTGATCATTGAGCAGACTTTTCTTCTGGATCCGTTATTTTACAGCAGAAATATGTTCTATCTCTTTAGATTTTCCCCTCCTTTTTTAGAATATTTTGGAGCCTACAGCACTCATCTTTCATCTCATCCTTCAGTTTTGGGCTTTATTCCCATCTGCTGTGTACTGAAGTGGCAGATTTTGATCCAGTTTTTGATACAGCAAGCTTTATATTATGAAGTATTAGTTTTCTGAACTCCACATCTAGATTAATCATCTTACACAATTTTAGTGCAGCAGTAAAAAACGTAAAACTAGGTTAATTCTCATCTTCATTCTGTTATTTTTTTACTTTAAATTATTCTTTTATGTTTTCTGATTGTTTTATTTGATAGTTGTCAAAAAACAAAAGCATATTATGTTGATATATTTTTAAATACAAACCACAGCAATTGGTGACGAATGGTGAATTAGCAATTGCCGACCCAATGGAAGCCTTTTTTATGTGCTGGCTTTCGGGTTAAAGCAATCTGCACATGAGAATCGCTGGCAGCATTATCAAGGCTCATAGAATTATTTGCCGGTGCACAATCATCTGTCGGCGATTCCATCTGTGATGCATGTTGCCTCATTTCTGTTTTTGGATTAATGTGTTAATTATACAGAAATCACATTTTAGGCTATACGTAGGCGATGATAGGATATCACACTCGCTTAATTGTTTATTATGATATTCTATCTAGGGTTGTTAATACCGTTTTGTTTTGGCCGGAATATTCCGTGCCATTAAAAAAACCAAGATGAAATGGTGTCGTTTTTGTCTCGGTTTTAATTCTGGCCCGTTTCGGAAATATCGGCTGGAATATCTCGGTATCATTCCAGGTGTGCTGTTTTGGCTTTAAAATCTTTATTTTTATATAAATGACGTAGAAGATGTTTGATTTATATTTCTTTTATTTTAGAACATTTTACTTTCATAATATTTTAGAATTTTAGAGATGTTTTTAATTTTGAGCTTATGTTTGTTTGACTTTTTGTTTGTATTGTATAATTTAAAGTTAATTTATCTTGAATTTTAATTATGCTTGTTAAATTAATATTGATTTATATATATATATATATATATATATAGTTAATTAATTATGAATAGTACAACATTGAAACGGCATGCCGAAACGCTCTGAAACCAAAATGTTCCATACCAATAGAAAAACCAGAACGATACAACCTTGATTCTCTCTTATCCCATAATGATGTCTGTAAATGTAATGTCATGCTAAAATTGCCCTACATTTTTCTCCATTTTTGACCCCGTCTTCTCACTATGTACTTGTGTTCTTTGACAGTGTATTGTGTTTTTGAAAGATTGAAAGTATGATAGTAGTTATTTTTTATTTAAAAATAAATTAAAATAATATATTTAAAAAAATTGTTTTTTGATATTAATATATTATAATATAAAAAATTATAAAGGTTTATTAATTCGAAATCATCTTATGGAGAGTTGGTAAGGTATTTTTATGGTGTCTAAATGCCATAATAAAATACCATGGTGGAGAGAAAGAATAGAAGTATTCTTCACATGATAAAAAAAACATGTTCAAAACCAAGAAAATATCTAAATTGTTATGGGTAAGAGCTGTAGATTATGCTTTTTCACTCAAACAAGTGTTCTACTAAAGATTTGAATGGCATAACTCCATAAGAAGCATGAAGTGAAAGAAAGACAAGTGTTTTCACTTTGAAAGTTTTTTAGAGCATTTGTAAGTAGACGATAAGTAAAACCAAATTAGATGATAAAAGCAAAAAGATGATTTTTGTAGGTTAAAAGCGCAAAAAGATACAAACTTTAGAGCCCTATTAAAGGGAATACAGTGATTAGTTGAGTTTTTAAGTTTAATAAATAAGAATCATGAGATTGAAATATATATAATAATGAGAAACATCACTTCCAATCTATTCTTGATAAAGAGGAGAAAAGACACGGAGATCATTAAGAACTTATAATCACACTTCTTTAAATATTAATGAACTCAACTTCTTTTTATTCTAATTGAAGCTTAAGTAGTGACATTCTACCATGTCTACTAAAAAAGATGAAGAACCTTGATGAATTATATGAGATAACTAATCTTCTTCATGATGATGTCATACTATAATATCACCTTACTACATGTGATCCTATAGTGTTTGAAAAAGCAAAAAAAAACTAAAAAAAGAGAATTGTTATGGATAAAGAAATTACATCAATTGAGAAAAATAGAAGCCAAACAAACCTTCTCAATAGTTTTTTTAAAAGATGGTGTCTACATTGAGCAACCTATGAGTTATAAAGTAATGAAACATGAAGATAAAGCTTTAAAGTTGAACAAAGCCTTGTATGGATTGAAGCAAGCCCAAAGGCTAGGTATAGTCGTAAAAATGAATACTCCAATTGAATGTGGAGTGAAGTTATCAAAAAATAACGAGGGAGATAAAATAAACTCTATAACATTTAAGAGTTTGGTTAAGAGTTTGAGATATATGATATGTACTTGTTTAAATATTCTTTATGGTGTAGGACTTGTGAGTAGGTTTATAGAGACACAAACAACGACTCATTTCAAAGTTTTGAAGCGAATTCTATAATATATCAAAGGTACCATAGATTTTAGCTTGTTCTAATATATTTGATCTTGTGGGTTATAATGATAGTGATTGGGTTAAAGATATGAATGATAGAAATAACACTACAAGTTTTTATTTTTGGATGCGAGGAAACCCCATCTCTTGGAAAATGCACTTTGTGGACTTAGATGAGTGAGTAAAACCCCAACTATCCTAAGCTCTTATAAGGAGTGGATGTTCTAACTTGAACTCGAGATCTACTGTGCAGATCGCAAGCCCTTTGCTATCATGCCACGCCATTTGGGGACAAGTTTTGTTTTCTACATAGAAGATAAAACTTTCATATGAAATTCAAAAAGAACAATTTATTGTCACATTATTTATTTGTAAAGCTGAAAATATAGCTATTATAACACGTGTTTGTTATTCCATATGATTAAGAAGATTATTAAAGGAGTTGCAAATGCCATAACAAAGCCTACAAAGATTTATGTGGACAACTTATCACCCATTTCATTAGCTAAAAATCTAGTTTTTTTTTTTTTTAAGACAAAAGCAAACACATTGACACAAGATTTTATTTTCTAAGAGATTACATTGCAAATAAAAAAGTTGAAGTCAAGTATGTGAAAACTCAAAATCGAGCCACATATTTTTATAAAGCCATTCAAATATAAGAATAATGATAATTGATATTAAAAGGGAGTGCATCAACTAGGATTCAGGCTCATAGGATTTAAAATTTATAAGAGTTTTAGTATTATTAAAACTTTAAAATATTGAAATTATTATTTATTGGAGTTTTATCATTATTAGATAAAATTCTAGTTTAAGAAGAAATCCTAATTAATATAGAAATCCTTATCTAATTAGAATGTTAGATTCCTAGTTAATCTTAACATTATCATTTTCTTTGATTTTTCTAGATTGTCTAGGACTTGAGGCTTATAAATAAATTTGTAATTAAAATCATGATACCCAAGCAAGCATAGAAAGATATAAAGAAAAACCAAAAAATAAATCTTTTTAAAAAACACTTGATAAAAAAATATCTCCTCTCATTTTATGGTTTTTTTTTCCCCGTATAAATTAGCTATGACAACCCGTTTTCTTTTCCGACAACATATTGGAGCGCTACAAAAGGAGGTTAGGACGAAGACGTCGCAGACAGAACACAGTTGACGCCGGAAGTTTGTCTCTATTGCCATTGATTGAGGATAATGAGACGCTAAAGACTGATAATGAAAAACTAGAGGGAAGAACTTACGTACAAAGTGGAATGTTTGGGGGAGAATCTTGGTGAGATTAGCCTGTTTGAGATTGCGATTACGGTAGCTTTTTAAAGTACTTTTCATGTCGAAATATATCAAAATGATGTTTTTTTTTTTTTATTTTTTAAAAATTATTTTTGACATCAGGACATCAAAATAATTTAAAAACACCAAACCACATGTTTTTAAAATGAAAAAAAAATTCAAATTTTTTCCAAACACTGATTGCAACGCACTCCCAAACAAGATCTTACAAGGAAGCAACAAAAGGATTCGAAGTGGAGGGCACTGCGAGATGAGTTTCTTCAGAAAGATGAAATGAATGCTGTGGAAATCTGAAAGCAAGAAATAAAAATAAAAATAAAAAACACAGTTGCAGGGGTATGAGAATGATGAGAAGCTGCTTTTAAACAGAGCAGGTGCTTTAGAGGAGAAGGTCAATGAGGTACAGAAGAATCTCATTACCAGCAATAAAATGTCTGAAAGAAAGTAGTTTCCAATGGGAATTTTGAAGAGCAGTTATTTTTGAAAATATTTTTTGTTTAAAAATATATTAAAATGATATATTTTTTTATTTTTTAAAATTATTTTTGATATTGACATATCAAAATGATCTAAAAACACCAAAAAATTTAATTTAAAATAAAAAATATAAAAAAATTTCATTTTTTTTTGAAAAACACTTCTGAAATAAAGTGCCAAATAACATGATTAATAAATGACAACTTCGACCGGTAAGCTTTTATTAAACCTTTGATTTCATGTTTCAATAGTTTGACAAGCATCAGCTATATTTCAATATTAGCCTTGCCAAGCCATACTTTTTTTTTTTTTTAATGTTTTATCACTCTTGTTGTTTAGGCAAATGTTGATGTTACTGTATATATTTGGTGGCTGAAATTGTTTTTGAAAGTGATTTTTATTTAAAATTATATCAAAATAATATTTTTGTATTTTTTTTTAAAATAATTTTTGAATGAAAATGATCTAAAAACACTATTATTTTTTAATTTAAACTAAAAAAAATAAAAACCATCTTCATTTGATCTCCAAACGTATGCTCCCCATTAGTAATGCTGCTTTCATTTTTTTTTTTTCTGATGGTCTATTAAGATCTGTTTGGGAGGGCGGTTGCAGTTGCTTTTGAAAATATTTTTTGTTTAAAAATGCATCAAAATATTTTTTTTTATTTTAAAAAAATTATTTTTAATATCAATATATCAAAATAATTTAAATATACCAAATAATTTTTATTTAAAATAAAAAAAATTAAATTTGGTGCAAACAACGGTTGAAACGCCGAAACAAACAGCTTCTCACTCCGAGTAAATCCATGGTGAGGGAGCCAGCTCGCTGCAGCGCGGGCAACAGTAATTACTTATGAGGATTAGATAAAATAAATGAAAATATTTAAAATAAAAAAAATTTAATAAAAAAAACATATGTATCTATTTTTTATTCTAAGAACAGCTTCGTGTTTTAATAGCTAATCAAATTAACAATTCATTTTGAATTTAATAGTTTATATATTTTTTAATTTATAATATAAAGTGTCTACAATATTTTTCGGTGTCAATTAAAAAAAATGATACAAAATATAATTATTATATATATATATATATATATATATATATATATAAATTCAACTCCCACAAACACAAACAAATCACTCCGGTATATTTTAATTAATATTCATAATTCTTTCACAATTTGTAATTTTTTTAATAAATTTAATGTCTATAGTGTCTGTTATATTTTTTTTATTTTAAAGAAATGATACAATAAATAATATATATAATTTTCATTTCGATACAATTTAACTTGAAATTCTACAGAGCTGTAACGTGGTTTTTAAAGCTAGTTTCACTAACCAAGTTAGGTGTTGTTGTTGTTCGCTTTTAAAAAACAAAAAGAAGAAAAAAACCATTTGTAATTTTGTTTTTATAAAAATACAAAGTAAACTGAAAAAACTAATCTTTAATAACTACCATTCCTTTCTATTTCCTGCCATGTCGTCGTTTCAACCTTCTCTCTCTATTTTAGAATTTTAGGGTTTGTTATTTGCTAACTTCGATCTGCTGTTTCCATCTCTGTCCAATTCATATTCCTCCCTTCTTCTCTGCATTTGCTCAAATTTGGTAGACTCTAGGATATTCTTATGGGCAATTGAAACTACCCTTTTCTTCTCTACTAATATTTAGGGCTTAAAGATTGAAATTTTCATCAGTCTGGATAGTTCTAGCTGTGCTTTTATGAGTGTACCTTCTTGTTCTCAATTTGATTTATAAAGGGTCTTGCTGGGTTTCAACAATTGCAGTGTTTTCTCTTAGGGTTTTGTGGTGCCGTTGTGGGGTTTAGCGAAAGTCATTGTTTAGGGAGATATGGATAGTGTATTTAGTGAAGAGATACTTGCAGATAAGCTTTCTAAGCTCAATGGTACCCAGCAGTGTATTGAAAGTATCCTTTTTTATTGTTTATTGAATTAATGAATTCTTGCAGCTTTATTTCAGTTCTTTGTATATGCCTAACAAATTGGTAACTGTCAGCGACTGTAATTGTATTTTATTCTGCTTCTGGACATCCCATTACCTGTAAGCAAGAAATTGGACAGTCATTTAAAACAGCGTTACCTAGTGGGGAAAATTCTGCCCGTCTTTAATACTTTCCGCTGTGATAGCACTGATTCTGATTTTTATATTTTTATCCTATGTTTGTTTTGAGTTTCTGGATCTATTTCAAAGTCATTGCTTGATGTATTTAAGGTCTGACTTTGATTCTTTTTCATTTGGCACTTGTGCTTCAATGTTCATAAGTTAGAGAAATGATTCTGGCAAGTTCGTCTCTGACTATCCCTGTTTCTTATAGAGAATTTTGATTATCTATTGACTTGGAATGGATGCTACCTTAACTTTATTGTATAGCTTTGTCCCATTGGTGCATATTTCACCGTAGTAAAGCAGAGTCAGTTGTAGAAACATGGGACAAACAGTTCCACAACTCAGACATGCTCCAGAAAGTTCCTCTATTGTACCTTGCAAATGACATCCTACAGAACAGTAAGCGGAAAGGAAACGAATTTGTTACGGAGTTTTGGAAAGTTCTTCCTGGTGCGCTAAAAAATGTAGTTGAGAAAGGTGATGACCGTGGGAAGAATGCAGTCTCTAGATTGGTAAGATGTTAGTTGAGCCTTGAAAGAAGTTTAAGATGCCATTGATGTGCTTAATGGTGTGGTGTCTTTTAAGAAAATTGGAGCGATGATTAGGATACTTAAACTTGTGCTTGCATAATCACCAGGTAAATATATGGGAAGAAAGGAAAGTATTTGGGTCACGTGCCCGGAGCCTCAAAGAGGTAATTCTTGGAGAAGATGCTCCTCCACCCTTGGAACTCAACAAAAAACGTTCACGCTCCATCAAAATTACAAAACGAGAATCGCGATCCACTAGAACGGTTAGACCAAGGAACTTTCATTGTTTCTTTTTCTCCATTTGTTTTTATGGATGCATGCATTAGTTTTATATTATCAACATCTTTTTTTCTTGATAATGTGTCACTTTTTTGCCGTTGCTCTGGAAACCAGAAATTGCCCATCGGAGGCGCTGCTGAAAAAATAGTTTCGGCATTTCATTTGGTGGTTAGTGAGCAACCCAATGAAGAGACAGAGATGAGTAATTGCAAATCTTCAGTTCGTCGTGTGAGGAAGATGGAGAAAGATGTTGATGCTGCCTGTAGTGGTAATGGTAAGAGAGATGAACTTGAAGATAATATAGAAACATATTAAAGTGGTTTCTTGGAAATGCTTTTACAGCCTGAGTTTTGACTTTTAAAATTTATGGGTCTCTGAAGCTCAACCTTTTTTGCTCAGATAAAGATCCAAAACGAAAAACTTTGGCCAAGGAACTAGAGGATGAAGAGAATCTTTTGAAACAAAGCATTGAGAAACTTAGATCAATTGAAGCAAGTAGAGTAGCACTTGTGTCTCTGTTAAAAGAAGCACTGCACGAACAGGTATCTGATTTTATTTTCACCTTCAGTTGTTATTGAAATGTAAATTATTAACTTATGCATAAATTGCCATCATATAGAGTGTTTGGGCTCAGAGGAGCTCTAGAGTCTGATTATAAAATTATTATTTGGCCTCTCTATAGAGCATATCTGCGGGGACCTTTTAATGGAGTTTCTCCAGCAGATGTTCAGCAATTGAAATGCTCATCTCTTTTAGTTTTCTTTTCCTGTAGAGAAGGATGTCTTTCCCTGCTTGTCTCTTCGATGGATTTTTCAAGTGTGTTTTTGAATGAATGAGATGCCCAAGTTTGTGGAATTCTATTGGATTAAATTGTGATTTATTTATTTGTTGTTTTTCCAAGGAATCTGAATTGGAAGGAGTTCAAACTCAGATGCAGGTGCGTATGTTGTTCATTCTGGACCATTAATATTTACTCTGTTTTCAATCATTTTATGGTGGGTTCTGATAAGCAATGGGCTTATGCATAGAATGTGCATGTGTGCTGCTCAGTCAATCGTGATCATCTTTTGCTGATGAAATAGAGATAATAAGTTTATTCCATAGTACACTATTTAGTTCATTGTTAGCCTTTATGAATGCTATATGCCTTTGCAGCTATCTGATCATACATGCATGGCTCCTAACATCAGTTGAAACTGTTTTCATGGTTAGTTTGCAGTCATAAATTTCTGGAAATATAGATGTATGAGATTAATATCTGTATTATAAATATTAGCCCATGAACTTGTTGAGTCGGGGTGAACTTTTTTCAACAATAGCTGAAGGGATTTTTAATGTTTAGATAAAAGTTCATACCTTATGTCATTAAGAGTTTCAGCGGACTTACTAATGGTGGATCCTTGATATCCTTTTTACTCTGAAATTCCAACATAAAATGTGAAAGATTTTTTAGCGTTGCTTAGAGCCCGTTGATTCAATCAATAAACCTTTGATTTGTATTGCTCTAAAAGAATACCAGTCTTTGCATTCTCTTTTGACACCTTGCTTTGAAAACTCAATCAATACACCTTTTACATTGGCCTGAGCATCCTTTTAACATTGACATATTCAATGATTTTTCACAATTTTGGATGTTTTCAAGGCTAGTATGCTTTGAAGCCACTTTGTAATATGAGCCCTATAGATGCAATCAGCTCAATAAGTTCTGATTAATTTACCAAGCATTGCTGCTCTGAAATCTTAATTCCAAGCCTCTTTGGTCATCTAGACTTGTGTCTGTTCCCATCAGGGCTATCTATATCTGACGATTATTGGAACATTTTTTTTATTCTATTAATTTTTTTTTTGTTGATTTCAGGTTGCTCAGGAACAGGTAGAGGAAGTCAGCAACATGCGAAGGCATCTTAATGGTGAAGAATATGTGTCAAAAGCATCCACCACAACACCAGTACCAGCTGATTCAAATGCAAAAGCAGGACAAACACCTAAGAGGACAGCAGCTGATATTGCTGCTGAGGTTGCAGAAAAGCTTGCAGCTTCCTCATCTTCTCAAATGATCATGCACTCTGTTCTCTCTACGTTTGCTGCTGAAGAAGCAAAGAACGCTCAATTTACAAAGGCCTCAACACCGTCAAATTCATTTACATCCATGGCCATTCATTCAGCCAACGATTCATTGTCAAAACCGGAAAACTCATTGTCTGCTTCAGATCCAAATGTTTTTATGCCAGCCCAGCCACTTGCTGCTCCAACAACACACTCATATCAGTCGGTTTTGTTGCCCCAACCTTCCATGCAGAATCAGACTCCAAGTGCTCAAGCTCAGTATCACATGCTTCCCAACCAATCCTCTCAGCAATATTTACAGCCAGCAGGAGGGATTATGACCCCATATGCTTATGGTAACATTTCTTCTATGCCTCCAGGACCACCCCCACCCCCACCGCCACCCCCACCTTATATGGTGTCCATGGCGCAACAACCATCACAAATACCTCAGCAGCAGCAGCTACCATTGGCACAACAGCAGGCCCCAATAAACCAGCAGCAACCAATGTCTTTAACCCAACAACCCCAGGGTCCTAATTTCAGGCCTCTTCGACCTCATGGAATGGTGTACTATGGACACCCTTCTCATTCATAGTGCAAAATCATACTAATGAGGTAGGTAGATACAAGTACTTTGTTGTTAGCATAATGTGTTTTTGTTAATTTTAGCCAGAGGCCAGTTTAATTGATCTTCTCGTAGGTAAGCTGCTTGTAATTAGCGACCTTCCTCCTTTTCACAAGCATGAGTAGGACTTCCAGTAATGAGAAAGTAATCTTTGGCATAAGCTCTAGTTGATCTCTATCATTACATCATCATATCATATACTCTCTAATCGCTATTTATGCAACTTGCCGAGGTTCCAGCACAGAAATATGACAAAAGCTACAAATATCTCGACTGGTTAGCACGGATTTTAAGTTTTTGCTGTGCGCTCTCATGCTAAGAGGACGGATGGGAAATCTCAAGACTCGTCAACGGGCATTGTGCACACTGGAAACCATACAGTACTCGTTGAAACATAGGAGACCACGCAGTATCGCGACCGCAAATAAAGCCCATATTATTCACTCTGCCAAGTGCACATTTTATCAGCGCCAGTTAGACCTGGCCACCATCTTAGCAGCAAGGGTCATCTGTATTTAGAACTACCCTGATCATCTTCCAAAGATGGTCACCTTACGCGTTTATAATTCCAAGGATGGTTGACTTGGGTATAGTCAACATCTGAGCGCACCGACATTTCTTCCACAGGGCACTGTCTGTCTCTTGCATGAGCATGATCAGTGCTCGAATTTCAGCGTTAACATGTTTAAAAGCTCGTATTATTTGGTTTCAAAGAGAGTCAATACAGCGCTGCTCATCAATGAACTACTAGTATGACGCCTACCACATGCTAACTTTCACAATTATTAATGGTAACTATTAATATCTCCACCAATAACAAGTATATAATAACCAATAACTTATTTTTTTTTTGCAGGAAAACGTGTCACTAGTAGCTGTTATTATAAGTCTCTTTCCATGAATAAAGACTTAGATGTCTGCGTGGCGTGATGGGCATCGAGATCTGTATAGTAGATTTTGAGTTTGAGTCGAGATATATATTTCTTGTAAAAATATGACAATCAGAATTTTATTAGTTCACCTGAATTCACAAAGTATGTTTTCCGAGAAATGAGATTTCCTTCAATTCAAAAAAAAGAAACGTAGAAATCCAATAAAAGAGAGTAAAAACTTTCCTACAGGTACTCCAATTCCTCTAAATCTATATCAACTCTCTCATTAAATAAACATAACACCCATAAAGATAAAAGTTATATAGCAGTTGGATGTGAAAATACACTTACAGAAATCCATCTATTGGGAGACTTAATCTTGCTTGACATTCATGTAGCCCGAAAATACTTTTTTCTCCGAACAAAAACAAAATATTTTAATGGATAAAGATTTATAAAAGCACACCCAGTCAAGTCATAAGAACATACACATACATTTTTCGCGACCTTTATTTGACAATATTATTTTATTCCAACTGAGAAGAGACATATCAAATATCCAAAGTAAAAATATATAAAGATGTTGCCTTCGTTATTTCAAAAGGTCCAAGTGGTAACAAAGTTGGTAGTAAAGTTAGAAGCATCCCTTTCAGTTACATAGCCCCATCACCTACTTATTTCTGTATTGTACTGCGGGGATAGGAGCAATTACAAGGCTTTGTAGACATGCAAAGCTGACCAGCTCGCGTGATGCAGAGCTCAGCAATTAAATTTTCTCCTAAGAATAAAATCCTTAACAGAAAGTGGCAAATGGTGCATGATTGACATCACAGTAGAGAATTTGCCAAAGGAGAACCACGCCGGAGGGTTTTCCTTTAGGACGGCAGCAACCGTCTTCTTCGCAAACTCTTCCGTCGGAGTGGCCGCAAGTCCTTGTGAAAGATGCGCTCTCTCCCGTATTGCTTCTTCAAATGGCCTGTATAACTTCCACTCAGGCATCTGGTTGTAGCTGGCTACTGCAGAATTCCCTATGTTTGATTTAACAGCTCCAGGAACAACATTGATCACACCAATCCCTAAAGGCCTGAGTTCCAGCCTGCATTTAAAACGGGCAATTTCTTACTATTAGCATCTCCTACATAACAAATAGTAATGTTTCCCATGTTGCATAAAATATTGAAAGTTATCAATGTCTTTTCCTCTTATTCGACTTGAAGAAATATAGCTTTGGATTAATTTCTGGATCATATATAAGTCATGCACTAATTTATTTAAATGATTACTATGTATCAAACAACAAAAGAGCTAAGATTCTAGTTTTAAAATGTCCATTTATCTAAGCAAATAAATCAGAAGTTATGCTGAACTGAACTGAAGTTTAGGAAAATGGATTATAGATTTGATTCATCTGAATAATCACACTAAAG